>JBCFYV010009882.1:43785203-44466358 GCA_039000515.1 Timema cristinae
AGAAGGAGATCTGCAGGTGACAATTAAATAGGTTAGTAACCTGACAGGGGTGGATTCAGAATTATCTCCTGGGGGGAAGGGGGGCACTAGGTGTGTGGAGTGGAATTTAAGTCTTAAAAGTGATATTTTGAGGTCAACTTAAGCTCAAGGAATTAGGGTATCTCCCGGGAAATTTTGTGAAATTTAAGCCTTAAAAGTGGTCTTGTTGTAAAATATGCCCAATATATTTGCCTAAGTAATATTTCAATTATATTTATAGCAGTGGCTCCCAACATGGGGGTACGCCTCCCTGGGGAGGCGTGAAGCACTTCTAGGGGGGACGTGAAACTATTTGGGAATAATACTAAAAATCATCTAAGAATTAAGTACATTCTTCATTTAAATTAATTTTCCAAAGAAAGATAATTTTTTCCTGAGGTATTGGCAGCACTGACTATCAGTTGTAAAAAAAAATCCAATATTCAAGAACTTATAAAGATAAAACAGTGCCAACCATCACACTCATTTTCACTCATTTTATTTGTACCACAATGCTGCCAGTACTATATTTTTTTTGTATAAAATAAAGAAGTGACTAGAAAGAACCACTTTTTAAGATTTGTATATAAATGTCCCAAAAATTTGGGCGGTGGGGAGGTGGCGTGGGAATTAGATGATCTGTTAAGGTGGGCGTCATCTCAAAAAGGTGGGGAATCACTCATTTATACTAACAACTAACCAGATTTTTTTAAATATATAATCTGAGGTAGTGTATTTTATCTTCCTCTGGGGGTATAGGGGCACGTACCCCTGTTCCCTCCCCCCCCCCCCCCCCTAAATCCGCTAATAGTAGCTCAATTTTCACTGAAACTCAATAAATTTTTTATTTGTAAATGACTGAAAGTGCGAAAACAACTTATTTGAAATAATAAAACATGTACTGGTGTTTAAAAGGTGTGTGAAAAAGAGAAACGAAAAAATAAATAATATACCAGTGTTTAAAAGCTGTGTAAAAAGAGGAACGTTAAGAATTTTAAGAATAAAATAGCATGTATCACTAGTTGTATGGATGTTTTTGAAGCAAAGGGCGTATGCAAAGATAGGGAAATGTGGAAAAAGCTAGCATGAATTAAGTACGAAGTTTTTTTTATTTAGCTAGATGCACAGTTTATTGCCTACCTCATAAGGGAACGGCGTGATTAGATAATAATTATGTAGGCGTAAGTTGAAGCGTTCTTGAATTATGGGTCCCTACGTTGTGCGCCAATTATGTTCTGATATTTTACTGCCGCGATGGACGCCAATTGATGAATTACAATTAATAAACACTTATTATTTGACATGTTTTTTTATTTCTGAATCTGTTTATTTAATGAGAAAATAGATCATGTCGTTGAAATATATACGCGGCCTATTGTATGAGTGCGGACAGGTGTCGCTGGACGCCAAGTGCCCAAGTGAGTTCTGAAAAACAAAATACAAGACAAAAACATCTCTGTTTTACTGGGAGGTTCTAGAACCGGAAAATGACTCAAGTTACATTTAAAAATCTCTCTTCGAACCTTCGAGAAGAGGAAGTTATTATTGGAAATATATATATTGTCAACCTGACTTGACTGGTGTCACGTGCGTGACGTCACTGATCAGTGGCTTTTGCCTTCTTAGAAGAAGAAGTGCTTTAAGCGCCATGTAATAGATTATAATTTAAATGAAATAAGATACGTTTATAAAATTAGGACGATATTATTGTCAATGCTTTCACATACTTTTCAGGGGCAAATCAGTTACATTACAAAGTATGTATGCAAAAGGCACAACTTTTTTAAAATCATTTGTGGAATCTTATACCTATGATATAATACGTTTGGGGCTTGTATATTGTTTTATTTTGAACTATGATTACTGTGTTGTTTTGGCGCCAAAAAACTTTGTTGGCGTCTGTTGCGCTTTCTCTTAACGAGATCGAGCGCGCTCGCATTACTGGTCGTGGGCAGCCAGTCTCGCTTTAGATGTCGTCCCGTGTATATCTTAGAGTGTCGTATACCATAAACATTCCGTGGTTGTGAATACTAAACTATACAGTCCACTTCCTACCAAACAACGTTAATTCTATACCACAACTCCAGGTGATATTTTCTAGTATCCGTAATATTACAACTTATATAATAGTATTTTAATCATGCTTTATTTCTCAAAATATTTGGTTATAACATTTTCGCCTTCACACATATTCAAATTTGAAGATTGGGAATTTTCATTACAATAAGGAATAAACACCCAATAAAGGAGTATCTACTACTTAATTATATTTTTATTTGGTAGTACATAATCCTCTTAAGATTTAAAACAGTTTTTATTCCAAGTGAATAATTTAAAAAAAAAAATTTGCTTAGAACAATTTAAAATTTTGATTTCTTGCAGTGAAAGATCTGAAAAAAAAAAAATGGAAATCCATCCGAGATGCTTTTTCAAGAAAGGCGAGGTTGCAGTAAGCACCAAGTGGAAGTGGACATCGCAAGAGAAAACTGTATATGTATTTTGAACAGTTGATGTTTATTCTTGACACTATGGATGACAGAATGTAAATTCATCGTTCTACTTGATGCAAAGTACAATACTTGAACGTAATAAATTTATAATAATTTTTACGTGTGTTTTGTGTAGTTTGTGTAAACATGAATTTTATGATTTATACTACATATATATTTTTATTTTTTTGTATGGGAATGTTTTTTAGGACCTCTACAAACATACACGATAAAATAGACAACACCGACGAGGATGAAGACAATAAATGTAGAACTCAAACACCCACTCCAAATCAAAATACTACAACCCCAAGAAGAAACAAACGAAACGTAAACTTGTTTGAAGAGCAGGTACTCGAGCACCTTAAAGCAAGTAATGTTAACACAGAAGACGATGCTGATAAGTTCTTCTTACTGTCTCTTTTGCCTATGTTCAAAAACTTTCAGATGAAACCAAACTATGGGCTCGCTTGAGAATGACTGAAGTCATGCAACAAGACTTGCATTCTGGCTCCCAACATCCTATAGGTTTACAACTAACTCCATTCAACCACTCTTCGTACAGAAATCCTAACCAGCCTTCACCAACTACTTTCAACCATCCTCCATATGTAAATCACAACCACCCACCACCCTTCAATCCTTCAACATTTCAACCATCGTGTATATGCTAACCAAAGCCAAACAATGTCTTTCAACCAATTATCATTACTTACCCATCAACCTATCCACCAAACAGTATCTCATGCATTACATCACCAACACAATGAAGAGCAATCAACAACATCTGAACATGAGAGCGAGTCAAATGTGTTTAGTGTGTTTAGTAACCCTGCTAACAATTAGAAAAATATTTCAGTCTTTAAAACTTGTATTTTTTAATACACAATTTCAAGTAAGAAGTTGCAGCTGCAACAGTGAAGGGTTGGGATGAATTAAACAATGAAGGAAAAAATGAAAAGGGTAATAACTTATTTAATTAGCATAAATAAAATAATAATAATTATTATTATTAGCACCGCGTCTTACTACCCATTCGGGTTATACGCACTTACGCTAATGTGTAATGGTAGGGTGATTGTGAGATGAAATGAAGGACCTACAGTTTAACGTGGATTCCGAACCACGGTGGTGGCCTGGCATTCTCCACATTCACAAGAAGTCTTGTCAGAGGTGAAGGAAGGGTTTGGTAATCAGATAAATCTTTGCCGGGACCGAGGATTGAACCCCGGCCGCCAGCATAGAAGTCTGACACCTTACCCCTAGACCACCAGGTCACCTAATAAAATAATAAAATCAAACCATATACAGTATACAAACTAACAATAGATTGAAATGCTTGACAAGGGCTTGTAGGTTGTTTTCAATCAGAGTAATTAATTCCACTTTGTAAATAATATTTTTTTTAAATACCGTTAACATAGCGATAAATTGCATTTTACCATTTTATACGTGACTCCGAAAACATTATAATTAAATATAAGTGTGTTCTCAGGTTTTTTACAAGTCTGTCCATAAGTAAGTCTTTGTATATTAATGGGGTGAACAACGTATTATCTATATTTACGTTTATTCTTCATATAACTATATACTATTATGGCTAATAACATATCTTCACGTCTTGGTGCCATGATAACTGGTCATAAAATGCGGCGACCAGGTCGCAAGCGTGGCCGTAGCCAAAGGATAGTTTACTGAACACTGTTTTCTTAATTTGAACATTTAAACATTTTTTCTTTCAGTTTGGTTCAAAATGGGTTTCTGGGAAAAGTTTTCATAATAAATAAAGAAAATATTTATATTTTTACAAATTAAATTAATTAATTGTAATTTTCAAATAACTTATTTTTGAAAGAATGAAATAGTTAAAAATATTATTTTATTTTGCAAAACAAGATTGTGTTTTTTATGAGAAAAGCTTACCTAACGGTAGCTTACTGAAAACTTTTTTTTAGCATTGTATTCCAAGCTATAATAGACAACGAAAAAGTTTGTGCGATTTTTTCATACCAATTATTTTATAGTTACATTCTAACCCAAGTGGTCCTGCCTCTAGACCAGTCTGAAAAAGAGCTTGTGTCAAAAGCACTCTAAAGGGGGCTTAATCCGTAACGGACATACGCTTAGATATAAATAGTGTCATATCCACTACCATATCCACCGGAAGAAGCAGCTGCTGGGGTAGCGGCACCGCCTCGATCTCTAGAAGATACGGCATTTGTTGCAGAAGCAGTGGTGGCACCTGAGTCGCTGTAACTTCCCAAACTACCATTATATTCGTAGCTGCTGTACAAGTCTCCGTATCCTCTTGAGGCAGTCGTTCCGTTATCGGAAGAGGTAGCACTTACAGCTGCCGAAGTGGTGGCACTTAAATCACTGTAGCCTCCCCAGACACCAGGATATCCGTGGCTACTGTATAGGCCGCCGTATCCTTTGGAAGCAGCTGCCGCAGCGGCAGAGGCTTCATAACCAGAAGAGTCAGCACTTGCAGCAGCAGCAGCAGCTGTAGTGCCACTTGAATCGCCATAACCTCTCCAGATACCAGGATACCTGTAGCCGCTGTATAGGCCACCGTATCCTCTAGAAGCCGCTATGGCGCCACTAACTCCATTACTAGAAGAGGCAGCACTGGTAGCAGCAGCAGCAGCAGCACTTGAATCGCCGTAGCCTTTCCAGATACCAGGATATACGTAGCCACAGTATAGACCACCGTATCCTCTAGAAGCAGCGGCTCCATAACCAGAAGAGGCAGCACTGGCAGCAGCGGTGGCGGCACTTGAATCTCCGTGACCTCCCCATATACCAGGGTATCCGAAGCCGCTGTATAGGCCACCGTATCCTCTAGAAGCAGTGGCAGCTGCAGCTGCGGCGGCGGCACTTAAATCACTATAGCCTCCCCAGATGCCAGGATATCTGTAGCCGCTGTATAGGCCACCATATCCTCTAGAAGCAGCTGCTGCTGCAGCTGCGGCAACGACTCCATAGCCAGAAGAGGCAGCTGAAGCGGCGGCTGCACCTGAGTCACCATAGCCTCTCCAGACACCAGGATATCTGTACCCGTTGTATAGGCCGCTGTATCCTCTAGAAGCAGCTGCTGCTGCAGCTGCGGCAACGGCTTCATATCCAGAAAAGGCAGCAGCAGCGGCGGCTACACTCGAGTCACCATAGCCTCCCCAGATACCAGGATATCTGTACCCGTTGTATAGGCCACCGTATTCTCTAGAAGCAGCTGCTGCAGCAGCTGCGGCAACGGCTCCATAGTCAGAAGAGGCAGCAGTAGCGGCGGCTGCACTTGAGTCGCCATAGCTTCCCCAAATACCAGGATATCTGTACCCATTGTATAGGCCACCGTATCCTCTAGAAGCAATAGCTTCATAACCAGAAGAGGTGGCACCAGCAGCAGCACTTGAATCACCGTAGCCTCCCCATATACCAGGATATCTAAATCCACTGTAAAGGCCACCGGATTCTTTAGAAGCAGTGGTAGAGGCTCCATAACCAGAAGTGGCAGTACTGGCAGCAGCAGCAGCAGCATTGGGGGCGGAAGCAGCGTTTGAATCACCGTGGACTCCCCAAATACCTCCCGGATGATAACCGGCCTTGCTTGGAGCTATTAACAAGGCTGCGAGTGCTATTATCTGAAAATATAGAATTGCTATTTTAATTATTTGTCCTATAATTGAAAATTATCAACTAATTTCTAGCAAATAATAATATATCATACAAGGGTTGATTAAATGACGTTTGATAGTCAGATACGCTTTTTATATTACAACGTTTTAATGCCATTCACAGGCCTTCAAGCATTTATTTATATTCTTAATTTATATATTCTTTTGCCCGGTTGTCCGATATGTTTTACTACTCCCTGTATTCCGCAGTGTTTTAGGTGCCGTTATTCACTCGATTTCGATACTGCACCTCGCGCAGGAAACATAATCATGTCCATTTTACGAGTTATTATGTGCTTTATTAGCTTTTCTGCCTGGTTTTAGTCGACTTGTCAATCGCTTGGAAACGTATACATAAACTTTAACACTAATTGTTAGAATGGGGATTTCAAGAAAGCTATACAATGATGCTAATAAAGGTTTTGGCCAGATAGTACATTATAATTTGGATGACTATTTACGGCATAGAGAATAATTGGAACAAGACAGAAAACTTTGAAAAAAAATTCAGATTTGCGAACAGAGCAGCGTAAAGTAACGAAGACTGAAGGGCATCCATAGAAGAAGTGACTTATTCTTTTTCCCGTAAAGAACGTCGGTGTAACACACCTATCACTGTTTAAATTCTACAACAACAAGCTTTATGTCCATGCAAGATGTGAAAGTACTAAACACATTACTTTAGAAGGTGTGATGGTTTGTTAACTAAATTCAAATCATGATGTGGAATTCGCATTCCGACAATAACTTGAAAAAGAATTTTAATTTATGGGTCAGCTGTTTCAACGTTTGTATAAAAGGTAAAGAAGGTTGTTGTGGATCCCGGTGTAGTAGCAAATCTATCAGCTCCATAATGCTGAAGAAAGCTGCCTATTATGTGGAATCTTGCCGCGTAAAACATATGTTCACCGAGAAGATAAGTTGTGAATACACATTGGAGAAATGTATGCAAGGATCGCGTAGCTTATTAATCGTGCGCTTATTTTAGTGTAACACGTAGATACAATTTTTGAGCAATAAAAGGCAAAGAATCAAAGGCTCTTAAAAATTAAAATTAAATAAATCAAACTTGAGTAGCGATTATGCTATTCTTACATTTGTTTTGTCAAGACTTTTTCCTGGAAGGACGGGGCTTTTTAAAATAAAAGGAGATTCCCCAAAAAGAGAACGTTCGTACTAGATATTTCTCCTGGACATGGTTAAAATGAAGTTTTAACTTTGTGCAAACTATTTTAATGCCATCATATTGCACTACTTTTTTACAGCCAATAAATAAAAACGTGATTCAAATCGTGAACACGAACTACTAAAAGAAGACTTTACTTAATGAGTTATCCGGGAAGGCGACATTTCAAAAACATCATATTAGGCGAAGCTTGAAACATCGTCCCCCAGGGGTCCATGCATTCATAACGTTAAAAATGTTTGCCCTTGATGAATGAAGACAGAGGTGAAGAAGGCTGGGAGCCTGAAAATAGTGTTCCTATATTAGAATTGATAAAGACGGCGGTGATATAAACTGAGAACACGAATCTGTCACGTTATAAAATTGAAAAGAGGGTTTTATAAGAGTCTTGAACTTTACTAACAAATTTTCTTTTCTTTTCCGTATGGCACATTTTGACCGCGAGGGACTTTAATGTTCAGGTTTGGTTGACTTATGTGTAGACTAATAAGTATTCTGGTGGCATAGAACGTTGCCCAGGATACATCATAGGAGGTTTACTACACATCGTACCCGAAATGAGATGATGTGATTATGGTTATTATGATGTTGTAGAGCCAGGGTGAGTCTTAACCTAAACTAAGCTTAATTAACCAAACCTTGGTGACCATTGGGACCATTCCTCTAAAGGGAAAAATACCCAAGGTACCAGCCGGAAACTGAACCCGGGACCCCTAAGCTCGTAGCCAGTATGGAATAAAACGATTTTCCTGCTTTTGCGGCACACACTCTCAAATCTTAAAATTTACTTCCTACCATCGATAACAGCATTCGATGAGCCAAATAAAACTATGCATCGGGTAATATATTGCTTACATTTCGTAAACTAAATTAGGATATCATATTAAAAATATAAGCTACACTGGAAAAAATAAACTTTTTTTGATCGATTACTGACAAAATCTTTCTTATATCTATTGTAATGTCTGTTTGGTAAAAGTCGGTTTTGACAGAAACTCTCAATTTGTTCATGCATTCCCGGTAGCTCGATGTTAACTGATTTACAATATTTTTTCGGATGATCGATTTTTTACACTATTTAATATATTCATAGGAGGGGATCATTCGGTTGCCTTTCGAGTGTATAATGATATATAAAGGATGTATCCCCCGCTCTGTAGTCGAATGATCTAGGTCATCACTCTCGCAATATACTGTCGATGACGGGGAGATCGGGGTTTGAATTTTTGTTGGGTGAACTGAAGATGGTTTAAAAAAATCCATTTTCTTTCTCTCTCTCTCTCTCTCCCCATGCAAATGTAAGTACACAACATTTAAATTTGACCATCCTCATCTCTAACATGTTGGCGTAATTAGTGTATATGCGTATAATCTGAACGGGTACTAAGACGCTGTAAAAAAAAACAAATATATTTGGAGGATGGATGGTGTTTAAGGTCACGAACACACGTTGGCTGAGACATATGCAATGAGTCAAACGAACAATAAAATTGAGCTTACAGGTAACACTTGTTTGTTTAAATATTTAAAATTTTGATCTAGGATTGTAACAATCCGTAATGCTTTTAAAATGTTAGGAAACTTAGCAAGTCACAAGATGGTAAGTAATTTCAATTTTTCTATATGCTTTTAAATCCTTTATTTTAATCAAAAGTGTTTGTATGCTCATCATATTTTACTATCCGTACAGAATACCTTTATATTTATTACAAACTAACAGAAGTACCCGGGGTTTCCTGGGGTAACCCTTCTTTTTTGTTTCAAACAAACAGAAAAAAACCTCTTTTCCTTCCAACCCTGTTTTTAATGAATTAAGAAAAAATCTTATCCAAATTTTAATATTCCTGCTTCAAGTTGCAAATGTTTTTGCATAGCGGCTACTTATTTTTAAATTTCAGACCTCTATATATGATAGATATCACGCAACACTCATGACACACATATGCACAAACCATCATTTTATTAATATAGATAAGTTAGAGATAAGGGTGTTGCAGTTTAAAGAAGATTTACCCACATATGCGTGGACATAGTTTGGATAACCATTTAGTAAAAATAACTTCTTAAGTACACACGCCTTCATATAAAATTCCAACATACATCTCACCAGAAAACATCAAGAAAATATCACCTCCCGATGTTGACGCCATAGACCACGTACCTACCGATGTGTGTTTAAATTTGAATAGCAGTACGTACTTGGAAACTCTGCGTAAAAAAATCTTTGTTCTCTTTACTTTACTTGTAACAAATAACTATGTTTTTTATATTCGTCTGTGTCATAATTCCACTTGGCTCTAATTATGAAACTTCTTACCTTTCCAATCATGTTAAGAAATATTGGATGTTACTGCAATGAAGATCTGCTCCTCATTTAGTTCTTCGGATCACAGACAGTGTATTTATATGGGAACTTAGCATCAGGTTATTGCATAGTAGCTCTTAACCTGTGCACGTTGTAATTCAAAACAAAAACTTTTTTTTTCACTTTATAGATAATATATTCATGTTAATGTGTTATGCTTTAGTAACACGAGTTATAGTTTGCGCGTCAGCACTTTTCGAAACATATTTGTATTTGGAAACAACCGATATCTTTCAATGAAGCCGTATTTATCTTAAATGTATTCGGAAATCCATGCTCACATTTGAAAGTTGAATGAATTTTTTTTTTTACTTGTGTCGCTATTTATTTGAATCCATATTTCAGATGGTAGTTTACATTGAATCACACTAACCCCGATTAATTGGGGAGAGAAGAGAAGTCATCCGTGTTAGTTTTAAAACTCCCAAAGATAAATAAATTTGGAAAAAGTAAATAGTTGTGATGAGAATAAATAAAAATACATAATTGTAGAGTAAACCTGAACTGGTAATAAGACGCGGTACAAAATATAAACTATAAAAATACTATTAATTTATTATTTTACTATTAATACTTTATTACTATTATTACAATCTTAATGGCGTTGAAAATTGTTTGTGCATCAATAATCATACGTCACTAAATGATTACTACATTTTAGACGGATTTATGTTGATGTTAATCAATGGGGTGGACATATATAAAGTTTTGTCGGAGCCTTATTTTGGGAGGGGGGAGGGGAAGTTGGCCCAAACAAAGCATATAACCGTAACATTTCACAAACTTTCCAATAGTATGAAGTAAAATCAATCATCTTTAATACAAAAAAAACTTGCAGATGGTGAAAAACCACCGAAACATGTCGTTGTCATAAAATAAAAGTGTATAAAAAAGGAGAAGGGAATACAAAATATAAGAAACAAGAAGATATAACCTTACTATAAGTTATTATTACTCTTTACCAAATAAACATGAACATTATTAGATCCATTATTTTACATTATACGTAACGAACACATCTATCCCTTTTTATATTTAATCTGAAATATTGTATTCAGTAAGCTCCTATTATTTAAAAAAAATAAGTTATATTTTGTATCATACGAATATACGGCATATAATTTAAACAATGTATAATTTACGGGTTTAAATTATTTAAAATCTAAACTTTGGGGGAAATACAAAATTTCAATGTAATCTTTATACATACCAGGTAATTAAATAAGGTTATACTATACATGGGAAATAGACCACAAATGAAGAAGTAAATTAATATAAAGTATGAGTTAACTGAAACAAAACAACATGATAAATACACAATACCTGGACAATAATACTAATAATCTATTATGTGTTTATCAAAGGAAATCAAATACATATGACTCAATAAATAAAGACTTAAAAGAGTCCAACCCAATCAAGTGACTGATCTTTTTCTCTTGGTTTAAATTACTTAAACATATAGATAATTAATATAAATTGACTTAAAGAATCCAATGAATTTGTAAACTACATGTTTCTTTCTCAAAGCGTCTAGAAAAGTTGCATAAAAATACAAATGTAATATTAAAGACTTGAGTCTAAACAATTGGTTATTAAAATATCACTTTTACAATGTGACTAAAATAGTGAACTACATAAAAAATGAATTTTACTACGAAAATTAATCTAGAAAAAAAAACCAGTCTGTAAATTTATTCCAAAAAATGAATTTAAAATATACTAATATCCGTTATAGCGTCTTTCTCGTAACTGCTTCTCCAAGTCGAGGTGATTACTAGTGTTAGCGTAGACAAGAAAGTCAACTATTCTTGGGTTGGGCCTTCTCTATATTCAGTTCAGTGGCCGGAACCATGTATATCCAGGAACAAAGAACGGGGATGGGGTTGGTGCGTGGACTGGAAACTCCTTGAAGAGCCTCGAAACGACTACGTTGTTTGATGACTGAGGTTACCTACCGGGAAGACGCAATGACTGGAAGAGCCATTAGAGATGGGCAAAACTGTGATTTTACGATATCAGTGAATACAGTGACTGTGATTTTCAAATATCGGTGATTTATACCAGTGATTTTTCACTGTGACCTGTGTTCACAGTGTTTTGATGGACCGATATTTTTTCACTTTCCAACCACGGTGAAGGCTAGTATTTAGCTGCTGTCCGAGTATCGAGTATCGAGTATCTAGTATGGAGTATGGAGTATTTATGAGTATTGAGTATTGGATATTTAGTATTTACTCGAATAGTCCCATGAGTATCGGTTGGAAAGAAAACTAATTACTCGGGTGTTTGGCGGCTTGCAATGGAACTCGATACTTAAAGGCCTAACATAAACTCTTCCTGTCGGCACTGACATTGACAATCGACATACAGCTACCTAATCTTTCAAGGTTTCATATGGGTTTCATGTTGCCTGACTAATATACAGTCAATACAAAAGTATGCATTGAAAGATGTTTCATACAGTTGATAAGAAAAGAAAGCAAAACATACTGTTTTTGAAAAATGAGCTCTACGAAATCAAGTGTTTTAAATAGAAATAGCACGTAAAACATGCCAGTCAATAAGGTAGATTCTCAATTATCTGGTAGAAAATAAAAATAAAAGAATAACATTTTGTTATTTTATGGCCTATTCGATAGACAAGGCCTGTCTCGCACGGTGTGAGGCTGGCGAGTAGAATCCGCTCGCTATTCGACCGTGTGACGTCAGTTTTCTCAGCGCAGATGTTTCAAAATTAGGGGTTTGCGAGATTGTTTGCGAGATGAAAGAAATACGCTAGCGAATCGCTACTTGCACGTTTCAAAATTAGAGGCCCTGATGCGAGTATGGAGTATCTGCGAGTATGGAGTATTTCCTATCACTGATATCTCAATCACCGATACTTTTGAGATCGAGTAACTGGGAGTATCGGTGATCAAATGGTATCGGCGAAAAAATCACAGTCAGTGATATATCGCCCATCTCTAAGAGCCATTACGACCTTGATACGTGCTAGTCAGCACCATTCATTCACTTTACTGGGGATTTTTTTTCAGGAATGGCGTGGTCTTCTTGTATCGAAAAAGTTCTCGTGGCCACAGTGATATATATATATATATGAAGTAATGTATATTAATAGGATGATATAGTTAGTAGAAGAAACATTGCTTATTTGGTGGGGATAATATACATATATACTATTATACTCTATTAATTTTCTAATGAGATTTCGTCATCTTGTATCTTGATAAGTTTAATTACTTAGCATACGCTCCATCATTTATCTTTTGCTAACTTGGCAATAAATGTTGACATAGAAAATTGCTAACCAAATTAAGTAGAAATATCCTATCAGCTCTGTTTTGTTTCAAGCTCTAAAATAAGATTATTTTTTTAATGGGCCCAGAGAATACTAATTGTTACGACATTGTGAAACATTTGGTTAAGTCCCTTAAATACCAATCCATTTTACAAGTAATTATTTGGTCAAACAAAAAACTACGACATATCCTTAGTTTTTTTAAAAAAAACTGCAAAATATTAACGTTATTAATCGATATTTCTGGATTATAAAAAAATATGAGTCGTACGTACTTTGTATGTTATTACTCAGGAGTGGGGTTACGTTGTTCCAGGTATTGGACGGATTGAGCCACCGAGTATTAACTGTCATTCTCTAAACTATTGCAGGACACTTTGTGCACAGGTTAGGGGCTACTTTCAAATTAATTTATTTCCATTGTCTATTTACTCATATTTATTATTAGTAGGAAAAAACTGATGCTCTATTTTCTAAGAGTTTATGCCTCACCACTGGGTCTCTAACCATATAATCTAAAGCAACATGATGACAATAGTAAATGTTAGGCCATTGTTGAAACAGAGGTGACAATCTCGTCTTGTCTGGTCGAGGGTGATGAGGACGGGGCTCGAATCCAGTCTGAATATATTGAGTTGACTTTTATTAATTGTTTTCCTCTAGCCCTCCAAACAAATTATGATACATTAACTCTTTATTTTACAATATGTGTTTATTAAATAATAATTATTAGTTTATCTATATATTAAAGGAACTCAATGAAATAATACTTTATACACATTTTCAAAACAATTCACATTTATTGAATTTAAATGTCTAACAATGTAAATATCTTCAAATATAAAAGCAGCTAAAAGTTTAAATTAATACGTGGAATCCGTTGAGTCCACCATGTCCAAGAGAATAATAATAATAATAATAATTGGCATTGTCGCTAATATAAGCTGAACTATTACTTGCGTCGTGTCCAGCCTAAAAATACAGAACACTGCTAGGTACCGATGTGCTGCTAAACAACAGTTATACCTTAACCGTAAATTATTCCATATACTCTGTCGCTACCAGAATCAGAAGCAGCAGCACTCGCGGTTGAGTCAGCATTAGAGTCTCTATAACCACCCCAGAAACCTGGATATCCATAAGTGCTTTATAAGCGTTCATATCTTAGACCATTTCCGCCAAAACCTCCTCTGGCAGTGGCAGTGGAAGCGATGCCAAAATCATAAGCAGCAGCACTTGCGGTTGAGTCAGCATTAGAGTCTCTACAACCACCCCAGAAACCTGGATATCCATAAGTGCCGTATAAGTGACCATATTCACCATATTCTTTCGCAGCAGAAGAAGCGGTGCTAGAATCAAAAGCCGCAGCACTGGCGGCAGAAGCAGCGCTAGTGTCTCCATAATCTCCCCAAAACTCAGCATATACATAGATGCCAAATAAGTGACTATATTTTGGGCTATTTCTGATGTACATACCACGCCCCTAGATACCTCCAGTAAAATATCCAGCTTCGCTGGATTCTATCAACAAGGCTCCTAGTTCTACTAGCTGAAAAATAGTTAGTTCTCGTTATTTTTACTTGAATTTTACTACCATTAATTTTATAATTCACTTATAAACACAACTTATTTCATTAAATTGAATTTCTAAAACATCTGTGAAGAAATAACTTTTAAAAGTTATATAATAATATTTGAATATTATTCATATAATTCAATTCTGTTTGCCTTGATTTATTATAATATTTATTTTAGTTAAAATCTCATCTACAGTTTAGGAATCTTTGATAAAATTCAAATTAAAAAAAATTAATTTTTTAATATTAACGCTTTCATTTATGCTATATTATATGCTCCAAATATAATATTATTGTATAATCAATTGGATTGGTGGTGACGGGTGTTAAGTCTGGACTTGAAGGCATAGCGTGTGCCCTGAGGACTATTTTTTCTAAACTGGTTCTCATATTGTTCACCTAAAGTTTTTATTCAAATATTTTATAATAAAACAAATGTATTCGTGAAGCACATGCCGATTTATATAATCTGTAAGGACTGGACATCAGAACCTTACATTTGCATGTTACTTGTTTATATATGCAAGAACATATCAGACACAATGCCTCACAATACACATTTTTTTGGCAAATTTGGTAAAAAATTGGTTAATTTTATTCTACTAAATTGTTTTGTATTTGTATTTGTAATGTTTACAAAGTCATATAATTGTAAAATATAATACAAATTACTCTCTTTATTGAAAGCTGATATATAATTATGTGTTAAGATTCGGATGAACACTTACTATATAAGAACGATAATGCTGTACAGCCAATTTCTCAGAAATTATGAATAGTGACAACATGCGGTTTTTTGTATAATATTTAACTTGTAAATTTAAAATGAACTATATTAATAAAAATGTTAAATAATATTTACTTTTTTTCAATAAGGTTGATTTTCAATATAATTAACATTTAAATAACACATTGAATTACAATTAAATAAAACATGAAATACAAGAATATGGTGTTGATGTTATCATATTAATATAGATAATAAGATAATGTTCTATCATACTCGACAAATATTTATAGTACAGTCATTTTTACAAAATTTGATATTTTCAAATTAAATCATGTCCAAACTGTTGAAAAAGTTCAGCCGTTTCTTGCTAGATGGGTCTGTCATCGAAGCACCTTTTCCTCTCCTCCCCAACCACTTTTTAGTATTATCTATTATTCCGACATTTTTGTAAGCCCAGCTATTCCCCCTTCCCGCACCCCATTTATATCCAGTTCAGGTAAAACCCTTGACTTGACAATAATTATTGTCTCTCACTTTGTTATTACTATTATCTCCAAACTTGAGTTATTGAAAATGTTCTCTTGTTTCTTGATTAGATAAAACCTAATTGTTTAACATTGGGTTTGTAAGAGGAGGTGACCATGATTTCTCTAAATATTTCTATTCATGTTTTATAGACAAACAAGACCGTTTCTTACTTATAGCCGGATTAATTTTGAAGAGATTAAGATTTAATGGTGCATCCAGGAATTTAATTTAGAGCAGGAGGGCATGTGTGTCAAAGCTATTATTTCCATCCCCTGAAAATACTCATCAGATTATTTTAATTGAAGAATTCATTATTTTAAACTAAATTACACAAACACGTATATACAGTTTGTTAAGAAAGGGGTTCAGAAATTATTAATCTTGTTGTACACATTAACATGAGTAAAGTAATATTAATGACGTTACATGGCATTTACTTGTGTCAATACATCGGTAAACTTCAATAATAATAATAATAATAATAATAAATAGTCTTGGAAAATATAGGTTTACAAACCAACTCACAGTTTGTATTTTTTGTAATAAAAAATGAATGTAACGGTGCACCCCACGGATTTTCTTTTGCTTTTATCTTAAAATATATATTTACTGAAAACTCGTAAGGTATGTGAAATGAAATGATAGGTCCATGCTTTGTTGTAGAAACATTACACCAAAGGTCATAAATGAAATAAAATACACTGTTACTTTATATACGGCATTAGAAACTAGGAACAATATTACAGGAAAATTGAGAAAATATAAATCATCTTTGTCCACCAAACAGCATAAGAATCAAATTCATTGTTACAGACCTAGATTAAAAATAATATATAATTTCTTGTTTATAGCTCAAATTTTTTTAGTTTTGTAAAAATATACTTGATATAAATTATTTTTACCTTTTATAGTACTACAACTTGACAATGATAAGTTAATACATATTTCAAATAGTTGCGGAGA
This sequence comes from Timema cristinae, assembly GCA_039000515.1. NCBI lineage: Eukaryota > Metazoa > Arthropoda > Insecta > Phasmatodea > Timematidae > Timema > Timema cristinae. The sequence goes on from JBCFYV010009882.1 coordinate 43,802,032, forward strand.
AATGATGAAAATTGAAAAAAATCATCTCGTGTAAGGTACCCTCAAATTCATGTTCATGAGAAATTGAGAATCCACATCTTGTTTATAATAATAAACAGTGTCTAGATATAAAATTAATTCAAAATAGTTAGAGTGAATTTCGAGAAAATCGTTTTATTCTCTTAAATTTAGGGTTATATATCTAATTTTAAAAAACCTCGGGGGGACCTTATTAAAATCCAGATACCAAGTTATAACCCAATATTTAAAGAAGTTTTGACTCTAGCCCGATATACAAACAGTTGGATAGATGACATTGCGAAAACAACTTTTATAGTTTCGGGGGGTCATGAAACGTCAACATTTATCAAAATCTCTAGTTTTAATTTTTTGATGATCACAATAATTTCTTTACAATGTGTCGAGAAAAAGTAAATATTTGTTTAAAAAGCTTAGTTACCTTAGTTACCAAGAGCGGTGTTCTATAGGTAAAGCCGTCGGCTTGTTCACCATTGACGGGGGAGTCGAGTTTCGAATCTCGCAGTAGGCTAGACTGCCGATGACAGGGAGATCGAAGTTCGAATAATGGTCAGGTGCACTGAGGGCGTTTTTTTCCTAAAACGTGTTTCCTGTCTCCATCCACGCAAATGTGGGTGCACTTCTTCTCAATTAAACATTTTAAATCCCTAAATCACTATTGTAATTAGTACATAGGCGTATAACCCAAACGGGTAGTAAGACGCGGTGCTAAATAAAAAAAATTAAAACAAGCCGTTCATAGCCTGTGTACTTAATGTAGCAATAAAAAATTTAAAAAAATATTTTTAGATAGTCAATAATCATTTAATAATAATAATAATAAATTAATAGTTTTTATATGGAAACATGGTTTAGCGACTTTTATTTAATCCAGATTTTTTTTTATATATTAGAATACAATGTTATTGTTAGTAAGCTGGCCAATATTTACTGGCTAATTAATTTTTTTAAATATAGTTCGAATTTTTTTAACAGCCTATCACTTAAAACAAAGTGAGGTTTTCACTTTCTTTTTTTATCTTCTGTACAAACAAATAGTGGTGCACCTATTTTAATTCTTCCCGCCCTATACCACGTATTTAAATAATTAGCGTAAGTAGCGACCGTAAAAACTATGTCACTAAAAAAGAAAAGAAATGGCTATATTTTATTAAATATAAGGAAGAAAATATATTTTTATATATCTCTACAGATATAGATAAACCTAATATAAATGTCAAAATTTATTGTAAAATGATCATTTCCTAAGGTAACTTAGAAAAATTATACTTTGACAGTGGTTCGAGCCCGTATCCTTTGACTTTGGACGACATTTTATAAAACTCCGAGATGCGGCTAAAAACTCGGCACCACTCCTTTCTTTGGAAAGTATATAGGTGATGGATGGCCTGTCTTTTGTTGAGTAGTAAGCAATAAGGGAATAGACTAGGGGTGAAGGTGGATGCCTTGAGTAAAGTTGGAATGCAAGGACACTCTGAAAGGGTGGGAAGTATAGGAAGGGTTAGAAGGGTTGGTATGGTGAATACTCTAGCTACTATAATAGCGCACCTTTGGTGAGGTGATAAAACATAGTACTACTTAGAAGAGAGATTTGCAAAACTTCGAGATGTCCATCCGAATCTTAATGTCTGGATTATAAATTTAAAACTATTATTTTATCATGCACTTTCTCTCTGAAATTCTTTCATTCTATGAAAGGATTCACTCGATATAAACTTTAAAGGTAAACCAATTACTTTTAACTACTTACGAATATGTTTATCAAAATGTTGGCTTATAATAAAACCAATCAATAGAATTACTAGAACAATATTAAAGATAATTCAAATAAATACGATTTTAAATGTCAAAAATAATTTTGTGCTAAAAAATAAGTCTTGATATAAGCTGTATTATTTTATATGATTAAATACATATGTATATACACATATTTAATAATGTTTATATTTTAAAACGGAATAGAAAAAACTACATACAATTTTAATACTACCCAAAACATAGGCATTAAATAGTTTTTAAAATTTTGTTGTATTTTATTTTGGTATATATGAAAGATGTTCTAAACAACAATCCCATTAGTAATGTTTTTCTCTAATTTCGGTTCATCTTACCTTTGAAATCATGTTTACTAGTAATTAACATATGATATTCTTTGACTTTTTGGAGTTTCTGGTAGGCGTATTTATATAGAAACACTTCATCTAGCCAGTTTTTTTTAAATAATCTACAAACCTCTTAACGTTGCTATTCAAAATAAATACTGTTTTCTTTAAATCATATTATTGTAAGTATATCTTTTCTAATCTTGTTATTCCTAATAAACATGAATGTTTTGTTTAAATCACGGTCAGTATTTAGTGAAACATTTCCTTATGCGGAAACTATTAATCAATAATCTTGATTATAAAACAACTTAGTTACTTTAGTTCAGTGGAACGTGATTTTTTCTTTTTTTTTTTTCAATGGAGATATGTAAGATGTATTACATTTAATGTTTTCTATATCGCCGAATCCTTGAGTTCTCTCATACGACATTGGTCTATCTTATTTTGTAATCTAGATTCCCGTTTCATATCTACCTAATTGTATAGCTTTGCTTTCTTCCATCTTGATTCATTTGAAATGAACTATGTATTAGAACTATTAGCAGGAACAGAGTCAGCGATGGCTGTGATATCAATGATAGCTCTCAGAAGCCGATGATAGCCACACTTCCATCGCAGGATCTGCTTTATAATGCGAGCCTGAGCATGGAACAATCCCTAAATAGTTCAGTGGGAGAACATTGGGGTGTTAAGTCAAAGGTCCTGGGCTAGATTCCCGTTAACTGGTGTCATTCGTTCTTCAATTTTATTCGAATGGTTCCTAATAGCCTATTAATACTTTTGATATCCAAATTTATTACCAGAAAACTACCTTGGTGACAAGAGGGGTGGTATAAAATGCATAAAATATATATATATATTTCTTTTTTTTACATTTTAAATTTTAGTGATTTTTGTATGTGTAAAGCAAGAAATTTACTATGTTAGTTTTAGTCTAGTTTAGTTCTCCAGAGTATTAATCTAATTTTGGAACTCCTACAATACGTGAATTCATAGCAAATTCACTTGAATTATATTGATGTTGAGAATAAAACTATTTTAACTCTGAATATTTTAGCTTGTTCATGGTCATGTTTAGTTATTAACTAAGGCAAGTCAGCAAATGCCACTTAAAACCCATAAATTCAATGTATTAAAGAATATTCTATAATATCAACTTCATGGAAATTTAAAATGATGAAAGTAAATAAATATCTAAAAAATTGGGGAAAAAAATCACAGAGATAGAAACTTTCAACATGTTATATGACAAGACATCTTGTGAATGTGGGGAATGCCAGGCCGCCACCGTGGTTCGGATTCCACGTTAAACTGTAGGTCCTTCATTTCATCTCACAATCACCCTACCATTACACACTAGCGTAAGTGCGTATAACCCGAACGGGTAGTAAGACATGGTGCTAATAATAATAATAATAATAATAATAATAATAATAATAATAATAATAATAATAATAATAATAATATTGCATTGTTATAATCCATAATAGCTCTTTGGAGTTACCTCATTTCAGAACCAGATGCTTATTATATTGTTTGAAGTTGGAAGTACAAATACAAATAATTCATGGTTATTTTCAAACTTATAAAATATTAATAATGTTCATATATAGGTGTAGGACCAGCAGGCTTTTATTTTAACCTTTTTCGGTGTCTTTTAAGGTAGAGACATATGGCACGCAAGAAAAGGCCAATGTTATTGCAGTTTTCATAGCAAAGTATTTCTGGACAAAATAAATAAAAGATTGCCCCAATAGAAACATACAGTTTAATTTTATTCACATGCTGATATCAACAGATCTTGGATATCTTTATTACTGCGCATATCAGCATTAGTTGGCAAACTCTTTAAAGACGAGAAGAATTCATTAAATTCCAGGACATTCTTGACAAATATTCAACAACTTATGTTTGTACTAAAGCAATATTTGAATTATTTCAACCAAAAAAGTTGTTGAAATGCAAACTACAAAAACAGTAACCTATTCTCGCATCCTCTACATCCCCACTTTAATATACATTGATTAGCGCTATGGATACAGTTTAATAACATTACTAAACTACGAATTTTACAGTACATGCTGTAAAGCTAAGTTTTTAATAAGAATCTGCCTACAGTATAATCCATTATACAAACTTTTTACTCACTAACTAATCTGGTTACCAAATAATATACCTATATTGCATCTTATTTAGATAAAGAATAAATTTATTTTGGTTTATCCAGGATTTATTTAGTATTAGGCCAGTAAATAATAAAAAGTGATCATACATTATTTTTGAGGCTTCTCTTTATATAATAATGTAATACAATATGTAACCAAAATAAAGTACACTATCCTATTAGTTTGACCAAACGTTAATAATGTAACATATTCGGACCGTATAATGACAGTTGATTTATTTAAATGGAATATATAAAAATATAATCCATCGTGCTCTATAAACTACCAGACCTGGCTCTTTTTTCCTATCTTAATCTTGAAGATATTAATGCAAGATCTTTTTTTTTTTTTTCAATTCTTAAAACTGTTAAGACAAAAAAAAGGTTCTTGTTGAAACTAACAATTCAAATAAACACACAAATTCTCTGAGATCATGAAATTAAAAAAATATATATATTATTATGATTAAGAACCATTCATAGTTTGCACGACATTTTTTTCTCTTTTACTAATAAAAAGATGCACAGTATCCAATACCGTATTTAGTAACTATACAACCATATTAGTTTTAATTACCGTTAGTTTTATTTCCTTTCTTTTCAATTTTTTGGGCTGAATTTATAAATGACATTTATTACTTTTTTTTCAAGTTGATACTTCCAATAATATAAACAATTGATCATAACTGTATGTAATTTTATATGAATAACTTATTTCCAACTTGCATGTGCATAATCCTTCATCTGGAATATGAAACTGGTATAAATAAAATATACATTCTCTAATATGATCATATCTATTAATGTTATGTTTTATCATTTTGTTTCTTCCTTTCTTTTGCAATCGTTCCCCACCCCCTTTCTATCAAATGTGGGAGTATTTCAAATCAGTTCTATATTCCTCATAATAACACATCAGTGTATTTAAATGCATGTAGCTCAGACGGTGACCGGAAAAAAGCGGAAGCGAAAAAAGACCACATGAAAATTGCGAACAGAAATAATCCCACTGACACACATGCGCACAGGAAAAGAGCGCACACGGATAAAAGCTCACACAAATAAAAATGTTATGTTACATTACGTTAAGTTTCGTTAGGTTAGGTTAGTTCATATTCCATCAACTGCGCGAGGTTCATGGACCAAACATTATTAGTGAGGGTTTTTTCCTTGTGTCCAAATGCTTATGTTAGTGGGATTCTGTCTGTGCGAAATTTCCGCATGGGCTTTTTTCACTTCCGCATTTTCCACAAAATCAGCTCAGAGAGGTGGTTCAGTGCAAGACAAGTATATATTACTCATTCTTGTCCCTAGAGGCCCTGAAAGTCCTAAAAACAAAAATATTTTTTAATCATAAGGCCCTAAATATCCTAAAAATGGCTAAATGAAATATTTTTGGCTAATCTATTTAAATTTATTGATTTTCAATATAATTCTTTAGGTAAGTTTCAGAATGTCAGCCCCGGGGTCTTTAAATAAGAATTAGTAAGTTTCAACCCTTTGTTCTGAGTACGGCGTTATACTGCCTCTTCGATGACAGAGATCTTGAAACATTTTGGAAAAAATGTTATTTAAGTAAATAATTTAACTAATAAAACAAAATATCACGAAGGAACTAAAGTATTTAAAGCCTTTCTTTCATTGACACATGATAATGTTGAGGTTGATAGAGTCGTTTCAGCAATTAGACATGTGATTACAGATCATACAGCTACTATAAAAGAAATAACTTTGAATGCACGATTGAATGCCATAGGCGCTTTAAAGTTTTATGGCAATAGGCCTGCTTGTGTTCCAATCACAAAAGAGCTCATTGCCTATGAAATAAATGCATGAAGTAAGTATCGTTAGTACTTGGAGGAAACCAATCTGAAAGAAAAATGACCTAAAGAAGACAAGAAGAGAGAAAGACAAAGAGCAAATAATAAACCTTAAGAGTATAAAGCGAAGAAAAAGAAAAAAATGCTTTTGATGATCTGAGGAAAACTGTTGCTGGTAAAAGAGAAAGTCCAAACAAAGAATCAGCTGACAAACTCCCACCATCATGAATTACACCTGCGCTTAAAAGTAGAAAAATATTTGAAAAACTGCAGGTAGCCCATGGGTCATTGGATTGTATATAAAGTTTTAAAACTCGAAAAGTAAAGGGCTAATAGAAAAATACACACACAAGCAAAGACATTGAAGAAATAAGCATAATCTTTAATAATATAATGTTTTGAGAGGTCTTCCAAGATAAAAAAAAAAAGTAGTAAAAAGGTCAACTAACAGTAACGAAATTTAAATGTGATATGTAATATTAACGGTATATATTTTTAAAATGATAACGAGCAGAGATGCAAAAGTACTATTGTATATTGCTGTATTTTGACTACAAATAAATACTAGTCATACCCCATTCAGGGTAAGATAAAAAAAACTATTTTTGGTTGTCTAATATGGCTAAAATAATAATTTATAAACCTAAAAGTTGAGTTAAATAAAAAAAATCTTAAAATTGAACTAGTAAAGATATTATGAATTAAAAAGAGTTTAATAATACATATTATATACAATTTTTCTTTTTACCTTAAATCATAACTAACAACACTCTTTTGCGTGATTTTTTGTGGTTCTCATAGTTTTTATAAAGTCCCTACTCTTGTCCCTTTTTTTTTTTTACCTGAAAGTACCATAAACTCCCTGAAATAGACATGAGTATGGAGTATGAACTCTGTTATTTGCACATTTTGCTTATTTATAACTATGCTTTATATTATAAGTTAAATAATAAATAAGAATTTAATTTAATAATTATATACAATTAATATGATATAAAATACATCTCATTTTTTCATACACATAATCATCAGAGTCTTATCAACATTTTAAGGCGTCACAACATAAACCATATTGCATTTACATCTTTTTTTTAAATAACCACTTTTTTACGCGTTTTATTTTAACTGATAGTATTTTATTAGATCAAATAAGTTCATGGCTTCGTATACCGTTAACCGGTATTGAGACGAGGTGTCAAAAAAAGTGGTATAGATTATAATTGTGTCCAGTAATCTTACAAAACAAGAATTATAACCAATTTATTCACTATTTACTTATTATATTGTTAACCGTCCAATTTTGCATTTATATATTATTAAATTAAGCATTTTAATACTAAATTCCTTTAAAAAAATACAAAATATGTTGGTGTTTTAAATAATATTTACTCTTATAGCTATAGCGATACTATTTTAAAATTAACTGTCACGTCAATTCACTCTTTCTTCTCCTCCTTTTTCTCTTTAATGTTCTTAACCATGTCGATTTGACCATGTCTGCCCCTTTCTCAGCGATCATAATGACAGGTGCATTTATATTACCGCTAGTAATGGCGGGCATTATAGAAGCGTCGATAACTCGTAGGCCCTGCACTCCATATGCTCGTAGCTCTGCATCTACTACAGCTCCCGGATCGGTAATAGGCCCCATTTTGGCAGTACCTGACATGTGATATATTGTCATGGTGTATTGACGGATAGCGCACTCCCAATACTCATCTGTATAAAGTTCCAGATGCTTGCAACCTGGGACCTTGGTACTGTGGAGTCGCGCTCCGAACCTTTTCATTGCCATAGTTTCTCCGACCGCTATGGCTGTCTTAACGCCTTCTCTCAATACTGCAATATCAGCTGGATGCGTTAGATAATTATGATACAGCAGTGGGTAAACCATGGGATCCCTACTTCCTAATTTAAGGTATCCTCGACTTTTTGGTCGCAGAATCATAGGGAAAATACCAAACACGTCAAGGTTAGTTATATTTCCGAACACTTCATCATAGTAATTTTGAGTGATTCCATGTGCTTTTCGAACTTGAGTACCACCATCAGAATTAGTTGATGATGCTGATAACATGAATTCTATGTCTGGCCAGTCATCAGAAGCGTTAGCGTATTTTGTGTTAATGAAAGCTACAACTTCAAGGCCCACACTTGAGGTTAAAGGGCCATCTCCAAGGTAAGCATAGCGGAGAGCCGTATTCAAATTTACAACTCTGTCAATGACAAGGCTTATTGGATGATCTATTAAAAATACCACAGGCGTGGCAATGTGATCCATTAGATTTTGCCCGACTCCAGGGGAATCGTGAATGACAGGAATCCCTAGCTCTTGAAGATGTTGGGCTGGTCCCACTCCAGACAACATTAGCAGCTGAGGCGAATTAATGGAACCTGCTGAAAGGATCACTTCCTTACTCGCTAGGACAGTTTGTTTCTTCAAGCCTCTAATAAATTCTACTCCGTATGCACGCTTTGTTTCCTCATCTATAAGTATTTTTGTTACATGAGTCCACATCGCAATATGTAGGTTCTTCCTCAATCGAATAGGTCTCAGAAAAGCCTTTGCCGTGCTGCATCTATAACCTCTGCGCATCGTATACTGATAGAATGCAAACCCTGTTTGTTCATAACCGTTAATATCTTTGTGTTCATATCCCATTTCTACCCCTGCTTGGATAAATGCGGGTCCCAAAGGCGTTCCCCAAGGCGAATCTTGAACAGTTAGGTATCCACCCGTGGCGTGAAACCTTTTATTTTTAGCTAAGTATGGGTTTCTTTGGTCCTGTGACTTCTTAAAATATGGAAGAACATCTTCATAGCTCCAGCCTCTGTTCCCCAATTCCTCCCATTGATCAAAGTCTCTACGATTTCCTCGAACGTATAACATAGTGTTAAGAACACTGGAACCACCAAGGACTTTTCCTCTCGTCCAACAGCACCGTTTGTCTTCCATAGCTTGACATGCGTTTGGCTGGGTTTGAGTCCGATATTTCCAATCAAGTTTGCTTTTATGAAGATAAAGAGACAAGATTGGGACGTCGGCTATTTCTGGCTCATCGCCTCCTGCTTCTATTAATAAGACGTTCCATTGGGGGATCTCTGTTAATCTGTTAGCCAAAACTGATCCCGCAGAACCCCCTCCAATAATAATGAAATCGTATTCCGAACGAAGGTTCTTTTCATTGACAACTCTATTTTCAGGGTCGAATAGGTCATAATGGTAGTATGCTAGAGTTGCTAGGAATGTAGGTAAAAACCAAAGTTTGGTGGTTCCCAGCAAAACTGCTGCCCCTTTTATCGCAGTCGTTACTATTGCAAGAACGCCTGCCATATTTGTTTAGTTAAATAAGTTTTAACGATTCGCAATAATTTTTTGCACGACACTAAATAAACTAACAGTATGATCACGTAATTAACCCATAAACACCACCATTGTGTTGTATTAAGCACATACACTTTGTAATATTAATTAGTTTTATGGATTTATTATCGATGTAACTTGTTGGACCTTGCCTGTAGACAGTCTTTCATCTCTCCAATGATAGAATATGTTAGCATCGGCTAATTTGTCAGGAATGAGACTTCGTCGCTGCTCGTAGTCACCTAACAAAAGAAAAAATCACAAATTAGTAGGCTTATCATATTATGAAAATAACTTGATATCATTTTATAATCACATATTATTTTGTGATAACTTAATTGTCAGGTTTTAAGAAGTTTGTTTAAGTTGTAAGTGTTGTATTTTGTTTATCAAGCTTTAAGCTTGAACCATTTTTTTCTAAACTCCTTGATGGTTTTGACATCACAAAACTAACGGCTTATATTTTTTTTATATCCTACGTTAAATAAATATCTATCAAACAAATTTCACCTAATGATTATATTAAGTTTAATTTTCTTTTAAAGTATTTCAATTTTATTCTAGTACATTCATTTATTACCTTTCATTTCACACATTAAAAATTCAGCCGTGCTGTTTTTGGGCAACCTTCTTAAAGTATAAATACTTATTAGTATAACGTAGTAAATAATAATATTATTATTATTGTTTAGCAGTAAGTCATTAATTCGATGCTAACACCACACTACAGTAATATTTTGTTTATATTGTTTTTATTATCTAGTATACTTTATTTTATGTATGTGCTTGGTTAGTGTTGATTTGAATGTGTTCTCAATTTTATATTTCTTGTGTTTTAAATTGTTTAGTTGCAGTATAATAATTCATACAATCAATCAATACATTGTATATACAATGAATATATATATATACATATATACAATGAATCTACTATTTTTAATGGTTTAAAATAAAGGTATTGTGTTGAAACTTTGCTTAAAGTGTAATTTAATACTCACAAAAGTCTTGTGATCCAGACCTTAGATTCACACGGTTGGAAAATAGATTTTAGTTTGCGCCATTGTCGACAAGTTTTAAATATCAGAAATCGATTTAATGTTTGTATTTTTATATTTAACAAACATCAGATTTTTTTCCTTTGATAGCGGTATCGGTGGTCACGTGTTCTTAGGCATCAGACTTGCAATAAGCTAGATAGTTGAGGATGTGAAGTGGTTTTAATCTAGGCCTAGTCAAATAAGAGTGATTTTCCTCATGTGCTTTACCATTGTTATTTCCCGTCCCCACGCCCAGATAATTCGTGGGCACTTCTTTAAATTACCATCTTCATCCCTACTCTTTATAGTATGTCCACCAATGCTGGAAATACTGAAAATATACCTAATTTTATTTTTGATAGTGTAAATACTGGAATGTATTTGAATTTGGATTCAAATATTCGAAAACTATTAAGCCCTTTTGAGTTAAGTGAAATTTTAACTACGACGCTTTGCACTAATTTATCAATATGCTACATGAAAAGGGGAGTGGTTAACTCTTTCCTCACCGAGCTATATTATTTTCAAGTAAATACTAGATTTTGTCCCAAAACCTTTTAATTTAAACATGATATTTAAAAACATGTTCAGGACCTCATATCATTCTTAAGTTGAGAGGGCACTAGATACAATTTTTTTTTAGAATGGAGATAGCTTGGGGTGAAGTCCCCGACTGGAGATATAATGATTTGTTTTAACATTACGTCTCACTTAAAGCAATTTATTTAGTTTAAAATATAATTTGATTGTATCTACTAGGAATTTATAAAACTCCAATAAGCTACACGCATAGAGAACTAAACTACATTACTATTCATACTTTTGTGAGAGGGTGGAAACTCCTTGATCCCTCCATCCATCCACCTGACAGGGCTCTTGGTTATATACATATATCTAGTCGGCACCTCTATTTCCCTGAGGTATATGTGGTAACATGAATGCTGCTGTATGATCACAATAAAAATATACAAAAAATCACGAATACCTGGAGGTTTTTTAATTCTGATGGCCGAGTAGAGCTTATATACTTTCGTGTATACTGTTATTTTAATGCTTGATGTACAGGACTTTCACAACTTACGTCCAGTAGACATCCTGTATTTAGTTAAGTAAGTGGTTAAACGTATTAACAAAAAATATCACCCAGGCGTAGCAGGCTAGGGTGAGTCTTCAAAAGGCATATGCAATTCCTTAGATTTCAACCTTTTCATCAGGTGACTTTTGGTTGGATAATTTAAGTCGCCGAGAGCTACTATTGGCACTATAAATTTCTAAACAAATCATGTGTCTAGTTTTTACTCCCTACTGCAATGTAGTAATTTTTATTATTCTGGACTTTCTTATGTCGGCTGATGCTTGAGGCTGTGATTGTCGACGTATAAGTGGAACGATGGCGTGACTATGAATTGAACAAATTTTATATATATATATATATATATATATATAGAGAGAGAGAGAGAGAGAGAGAGAGAGAGAGAGACAGACAGAGAGAGAGCAGAAAGTAAGTGTTAGTGTGGGAGAGGGGGTATTCGAAAGATATAAACCACTTCTAGATGAGCTTTAAAACTGAAATTCGAAATAAGGTAAAATAATTGTCCCTTACAACCAGAAAAATCTAAAACATAGAATCTGTAAATAAAGTTCCTGGAAATTGAGGTTTATAACTCTAAAAAAAAAAATTGGATGAGATAGAAAACTAAAACGTTTACCAACATGTAACGGGACCTATCCAAATAATACAAAAGTCTGAAAACCCTAAACGTTTAAAAGATACTCAGATAAAAAGGGTTGGGTGGGGATGTAATTATAAAAATAACTATTTTAGGATGGTAGGAAATCTAAACTTGGCATTCAGACAGAAGGACAATAATTACAGGTAACCAAATACATCTTAAAATTTTAAATTTTTAAGTGGTAAAAGAAAATATGGAAAGTGTGAGAGAAGGTGTAGAAAATGTCCAAAATAATAGAAACCACCTCGTCTCAGTGTGCTAACAAACTGAAATTCGTAATGAATGTAAAGGGATCACTCAAGATATTATGAAGTCTCAAATATTTAAATTGGACTCCGGGAAATAAGTGAAAAGGGGAAGTGATATACATATTTATACATACACTTTTTTATGTGGTAGACAATTGGAATTTGGCAAGCAGGTGGAAGGACTCCTCAATGTAACCGAGTGAAAAAAAATCTAAGAAGGAATTTGAGAACTGTCTCGTTTTTGTAAAGGGGGTGGGGGGAATGTCAATATTACCAAAACAAATAAAACAAAAAATACTTTTCTGTATTGTAGAGAACTGAAATTTATCAACTGGGCATAGGGGTTATTCCTAGTGATAATTCAAGTCTGAACATTTTAAATTTCAAGATTTAACTCAGTAAGATGAGACGGGAGAGGAGGGTTTGGGCTGACGAGCCATTTAAATAGAAACAAACCTTTCAGGGGAAGTAGTAAGTTTATTTGCCAGTAATTTAAAGGGAACACACAAAATAACAAAATGAGAGTGAACTATTTTATATTTATAAAAGGGGGCTGGTGAAATGGGGGATTTTTGAAATTTCAAATCTAAAATAATAAACTACTTATCGACGCGTTAGAATATTGAAATTTGTCAGGCAGGTGTGACGACCATCCCAAACCGCAATGGAGTTCTGAACATTCGTAAATTTCAAAATGAAAACAAAGAAAATGGAAGTTTCCAAAACTTTAAAGAAAAAAAAAGTCGGTGATGTAGAAAATAGAAATATGTTTTAAATGTAAAGAGACAACCCCAACTAACCAAAAAACATTGAACATTTAAAATTTAAAATTATAGTGTGGGAAACGGTCAGGACTGAAAATTTCTAAAACTAAAACTATCATCCACTTAATGGTTTAGTAAAAATTTAAAATTCGTTGTGATGGTAAAGAGACCACCCTAAAATCCATAAGGTTTTTAAATTTTATTGATAGGAAAATGGGGGATTAGAGAGATTTCGCTGATAACAACAAAAGTATGATTTTTTATTATTATTTTCAAATCAATACCTGTGTTGAATGATTCGACATCTCAGTTCAGTCGTTAGCGTGTCTCTTTACTGAGTTAATGGTTCCGAGTACTATTCCCAACATGGCCGAAAAGGTTATCATTGATGAAATGTAGGTTTACCCTTTTATCACTGATGGATTATTGGCTGGGGACTGGATGTAGTGCCTGTCTTATTCTTAAAGTCAGATTATAGGGCATATGAAGTTACGGCAAGCCTATAGTGGAAAATATATTGCTTGAATAAAAAACTGACCAAGACCACGGGCTGGAAACAGTAATAGATGTAAAAAAAAATGATAAAGGAGAGTTAATAATTTATAAAATGAATTTTAAAAACCTTTCTATGTATTATAGAAAATTTAAATAACTGCAAGTAGTTAGGACGGCTTCTCCAGATAGTAAAAATTCAAAAGATACTGAAAATTAAAGATTTCAAAATTGATTCAAAGAAATGGGAATTAAAGATTTTCCAAGTCATAGAAATTAAAACTTCTCGGTATGGAATAAAATTGAAATTTGGCATGTAAATATATAAATGAATACACACACACACACACATAATATATATATAATGTGAGATGAAATGGAGGACCTACAGTTTAACGTGGAATCCGAACCACGGTGGAGACCTGGCATTCCTCTTGGAGACATATTGAATAAGCATAATAGTTTCCCAAAGAGCATCATGGTTCACCGTCACACCCGCTCCAATACACGTTTCCATTTTGAAATTTTAACACTTATTTGGTTATCTTCAGAAGATAACCAAACAAGTGAATTTCGTTTGTTTGTGCACTCAATTTGGAAACTAGGTAGATTTTTTTAATTTTTTTTTATTATTATTTCCATAAGTTGTTTAGGATTGCCATAGTTAGTTCAGGATTGTACAAGGAGAAACTTGAAATATTTTAGTAGCTGGATGTTGAACTTCCTAATTTGATATCGTTTTGATGTAGCTTACCCATGCGAAGAACAGGTCAAAATGCAGGTCTCTAGTACTCCTACATAAAAATTTATTTAAAATATACATCATTATTATATTACTGTTAACACACATGATCAAGTCCTGAAAGAAACTTGTAGAAGTGCTGCCTATTGGGACTTATCCTTCTACGCGCATAGTTTTCGAATATACAAGCTGTCATCATTCTAATTTGGCATTAACTAATTGAACTACAATTACTATAATATATTATAACTTTAGCTTTGGTTTACTCTTAATTGTTTGGTCACGTTCATTTCATGATTTGATTTTGATTTATTTATACTTGTAAACAAATTCGTAATTTATATTTATTTAGTTATTTAAAAATAATTTTGAATTTTAAATACGTAGTATTTGGAAACCTCAATCTACATGAAATAACCATTCCTTTTTATCATCTTACTCTCTAGCTTAGGCCGGGTTTATATTCATTTATACCGTATAACTAATAGCGAATAGTGCATACAAAGCACATATTGCGCAAGAAGTTAAACCACGTTATTGTAAATGATGTCGCTCATGATTGATACATGGTAAATAGTTAATATTTCACAACGCATTTAAGTTGATTTCACTTAACCTTTTATGCGTTATGCATGGACTTATACTCCATTCACGATAGGAATTACTCTCTGAAAGGTCTCTTTTCCTACCAATATTCTACTATATAATAGATTTCTGGTAGGGAAAAAGGTCTTTCAGAAAACAATTCCTACGCTGAACAGACTTTAGAATAGACCACCCTCGACTCGTATCAACTATTGTGAATGCGAGAAGCTCTAGCAAAATTTACGTCAATATAAAATGCAGATGACAGTTAGCTTTTGTTCATGTTTGAAATATCTTGTAGTAGACATAATTTTTTTGTTATTAAAGAATTTTAATTGTTTTGGTATGAATGATTACGATTCTATAAATGGTTGAAAATAAAGGAGATATATTACAATTTTGATTCTGTTACTGTGAAAAGTGTCTACCATAATATTCATGACTATAATAAAATCAGAACCAAATAATCTAATTTGATTTAATAATGCAAGCATCACTTAAATTAGTTTAATTTCATGTTGCAATAGATACATTTTAATTATCGTTCGTTTTTCGAGTGAACCTTTTGTTTGGGTGCTTTTAGATACCTTATCTAGTAATGCAAAGAAGTTAGGCCTTATGTTTGAATACAGACGATCGATCTAAGTAAGAGTTTAATCATTACTTTTCATTATAAACCCTGCTTTACTGTAATGTTTTCACCTGTGCACAGAGTTGTTTGAGATCAAGGATGGGGTGTGAAGTTGTCAGGCTCTATTTCACGACTTGTAAACCCCTCCAAGCTGCTAAGGAGAAAATGACCTCATTCAACTGTTGACTAGCATCATTAACCTAGGAACGTGTTTATAGTTTTTTTTTCTCCAATGCAGACAGAGCCGCCTGATTCATGTGTTTTACCTTGCACCAGTTGCACCACTGAAACAAACCACAATAATATTTATTACTTTATTACTTTCACTTCTACATGTTCGGGCTATGTGCATGTATATTAGTTACCTTAATGAGGGATGTATGAGGAAGGTAAAACTTAGATATAATGAGCCTGCACTTGCTTGGAAGAAAGATAAACAATTTAAAGAAAACTATCCTCAATGCACTCGGCCGAGATTCAAACCCCGACTTTTCCATAACCTGCAAACCAGACTAAATGGTCTTGACATTGACGAAATGTTGCGACGCACATGAGTATAGAATGGTATTTCATAAAGTCAATCTACCTTAAAATACTCAGTATTTTAATTTGTTTAATAATGCACTTTATTATCAAATGGCTATATTAATGCAAGAGTTAACTTTGTAATGTAACTGATTTGCCCCTAAAAAGTATGTGAAAGCATTGACAATAATATCGTCCTAATTTTATAAACGTCTTAGTTCATTTAAATTATATAGTATATTAAATGGCGCTTAAAGCACTTCTTCTTCTAAGAAGGCAAAAGCCACTGATCAGTGACGTCACGCACGTGACACCAGCCAAGTCAGGTTGACAATATATCTATTTCAAATAGTAACTTCCTCTTCTCGAAGGATCGAAGAGAGATTTTAAAATGTAACTTGAGTCATTTTCCGGCTCTAGAAGCTTCGAGTAAAACAGAGATGTTTTTGTCTTGTATTTTGTTTTTCTAAACTAAACCTTCTCGAAGCTTCCATGACCAAGGAATATATACAAAGAATGGTGCAACGTAAAGGCAGTTGGCAGTTGGTGTCCAATACTGACAGAACTCACTTGGCGTCTAGCAACACCTGTCCGCGCTAGCCCGCGTATATATTTCGACATGATCTATTTTCTCATTAATTAAACTGATTCAGAAATAAAAAAACATATCAAAATGAAAAGTGTATTAATCATAATTCTTCAATAGGCGCCATCGCGGTAACGTAATTCCAGAACGTTACAACTTGATATACCACAATTCCCTTACAACCGTCAGATTAAAATGGGAGTTAGGCTTGATGCAATACTTTTTTTTCTTATACGTTTTTCTGGTGAATGCTTGTGCATCCTATGTAATTTACCCTTCTTTTGGGGTGGAGTAGATGGATTAGCTCGATATTATTATAAATTGTTGTGTTTTAAGATGCTTCATAAGTTAAAGGTTTTTAGTATCTGTGATAGCATTTAAAGAGATGTCAAAATAGTGTTTATTTCAACAGATTTTCCACCACATGAAAGCGAAGAAACTGTTACCTAACGGGATTATAAATAACCATGTATTTTACCTTTGTAAAGTAGTGTTATTTGCACGGGAAACTCTTAAGTTGCTCACGTTTGCAAGCAAGTCGCTGTCGCCAGGTTGTAGTCGCGTAGATTGGCCAACCTGATAAAAAACAAGGAATTGCGTGATGGCACACCGGTCGCGACGTTTTTGTTACGACGGCGTGGTCGCAAGTGGCCCTCGCTTTATAGAACACTCTATAGGATTCTTTTGGTAAGAAGTATAGTATATGGTAGTTACTAAATTTACAAAAACAATTTTAATATATTCAGATAGAGGGTGATTCGAAACTCTCTTTACAAACTTTATTGGGAGAATGGGAATCCTAAAACAAACCTTGTTCGTTAATGATTGTATGTCCGTAAACGTTCCCCTTAGGTGCTAGGGGGCGCTCTTGTTACATAAATGAAAGACGGCAAGTTTTATTCTTAACAACGATGACGCATTAATAGCCATACATGTTCAAATATTCCCCAGCTGGGGTTTTGCTAGATGCATGTCAGCCATCTCAGAATCCCTGAGATTCTCAATGCTACACAAACAAAGTCTGCGTTACGAATGACGCGGCAAAATTTAAATTTGATGCACCCACCAACAGCGCCCTCTGTAATTACTTGGTGACGTCTGCGAACATACTTTCACTAACGAAAAAGATGTTTTAAGTGTTCCCTATCGCCCATTAAAGTTTGTACATAGAGTTTCAAATAATCTTGTATAAAGTCAAGTTATCTAGAGCAGTTACTTTTGTTATATACCTATATTATCAGTACATATAAAATAACACACATAATCCAGTAAAATGTTATTAATGTTGGCTGCAATAAATATGTTTGAAGTTTGTAAACTGTTATTTTAACCAGCATCAGGGTATAGCTAGCTATCAGCCCCACAGCATGAGACCAGTCGTTAGTAACCAGCACGTTTACAAATAAATATTCCTAGTTTTCTTTAGCATCTTTACTATTTAGTAGAAACTCATCTATATAACAAGGTAGTCAAGAAATCGTGTTTCACAGAGCTATGATTCAAAGAAAATTATATCTTATGCGCTTACTCTTAAAGTTACACTAATGGCCTAGAGATTAAAAATGTTGAATTTGGAGGAAATGTACCCGCTTTTGCGTGAGAAGAGAGTGGTAAAGCAAGGCATTCCACACTTTCACAAGTTGGGATTTATACACGTCTTGTCAGAGGTGAAGGAAGGGTTTGGCAATCAGATAAATCTGTACCGGGACCGAGGATTGAACCCCGGACCCCAGCACGGAAGTCCGACACCTTACCCCTAGACCGCCAGGCCACCAATCCCCATCTAGATAAATAGTTTTGCCAGACTCTTGACTCCAACCAAACTCTTTTTTTTTCCATGACGAGTTTCTTTTCTCTATTTTTTTAATGAGGCATATAGTTGATTAATATATGTTTAACTCACCCTCACGTACTATGTATTTAACTTGCATTGATCTGCTTCTGTGGTCGAATAGTTTAAGGCGTGAATTTCGCAATAGATGGGACTTTCTTTAACACGGAGATGGAGGCTAAAACCTTCGTTGGGCGTACTGAGGTTGTTTTTTTTACTATATTGTTTAACATTCTCTTCACGAGAATGCGGCTTCACATCCATAATTCAACCTTTCTCATCCCTATCAGATTAGTGTAATTAGTCTATCTGCTTATAGCTTGAACATGTAGAAGGATGCGGCGACAGAAACATGTGTTTGGGTTAAGCTGTGGATCCCACGAACAAACACAATGTCACACAATATGTTTTTTATAATTAAATGTAGGAATTATAAAACATAAATAAATCTACACAAAAGCATTACCGTCACAAGTGATTAGATTGAATTTATTTATGGTCATCCTTCTCTGTTATTAATCTCTCTTACCGACAAGAATCCATGCTGTGATACTAATTCATTGTCATGCTAATGTAGCTTTATAGCGACTTATTCAGACAGCTCGAAGATTTCTAACTTGTATGTGCATGGCTACACGTATAACTGCTTCACTGGGAGCAAGGTCGATTTCATTCAGGAAGGTGAGAAGTTTCAAGTTCATTGACTTTTAAGACACCGGTGAAAGTAATAGTCAGTATAGCTCTCGCCAGGCAGCGCGGCGGTCTTAAAGTTGGCGCACACCTGTTAGTCTCGCATATAATTAGCTCATTTCTACATCATTTTGCACGAACAGGGTGAAATTCTTAACGATACAAGCAGATACGACAAACCATAATATATGTCTATCCCAAGGCGTTAGTCTAGCATTGCTCAAAGTCGTCGCCGGCGTGGAGGTTGAGGTTCGAATCCGAATGATTTGACTAGTGAGTGTTTTCCATATGGCAACCCTGTATATGTTCACGATAGTTAGGGAGCACTTTCTTTATACTATTCTTTTCATAATTAAACCTTATATTAAGTCGGTATTAACACATTCAGTATATTTACCAATCAAATAAATGGTACGGCGCAACGCATATACTTTCTCGCGCTTGTATCTTAAAATATACGTTTAATAAAAACTCGCAGGATTTGTGAAACGAAATAATAGGTATATACATTGTTGTAGAAACATTACACCAAACATCATAAATGAAAAAATTATGAAATACACTGTCATTTACTTACTCTATGGCATTAGAAACTAGGAACACTGTTACAGAAAAATTGAGAAAAAATAACTCTTTGTCCACCAAAGAGCACAAGAATCAAATTGATTTTCAAAGACCTGAATTAAAAAATGTATCTCTATATTTGCTTTTAGTTCAAAAACTATTTGTTTCATAAAGATATATCTCAAATAAGATCTGTTTATCTTTAATAGTACTACAATTTTACACTAATAAGTTATTTTGTCCAAAAAGTTGCGGAGAAATTATGAAAATTGGATAATTTCCCCAATGTAAAGTAGACCTTCCCTCAAAGTCATTTTCATGTATGGATCTAAAATTTAATCAAAATAGTTGTAACGAATTTTAAAACAAATCGATTGTTTTTTTCTTATTTTACTCTTCAGTAAACTACCATTCATTTTAGGGTTAAATGTATAATTCCAAAAACCTCTCGGAGGACCTTATGAAAACCCTAGATACCAAGTAATATCCCAATCAGTAAAATAGTTTCAGCTCCAGCCCGAGGTACGGACAGATGAACAGAAAGTTTTGCAAAAAAAAAAAAAAATTATGTCAGGGATAATGAATTGTCGACATTTATAAAAATATTCAGTTCGATTCTTTTTACGATCACAATACCTTCTTTCCGAGGTGTCGAGAAAAATTAAAATTGCAATAATGTTTATAGGAACTCATTCCTAAATGTAGTGACTTAAGACAGCGTTTATTTGAAAATATAAACTGACTATTTTTATCCATAAAGTATTTTTAAATACATTTCCTCCAAACTCCACCCTTATTTTTGGATGGAAGGTAAAGCGTGGCTCACAAATATAATATTAGTGAATACATATTTTATTTTCCATCGCGTCATACCATCCTTCAGTGCTAGACGCATTTTAATAAGGCCTACGTTAGTGACCCATTTCAGTGCTTACATGGTATAGGGCGTCATGATTACATTAGACTGTCAGTGAAACGGAGATCAGGATTTGAATCTCGGTTGGGTTTACTGAGTATGTTTTCTCTTCATCATTTCATCAATTTACCTGCACGCCAATGTTGGTGCATTTCCTCTATATTATAACGTTCTTCATCCGTAGATCAGTTTACAGATATACGGTTAGCTCCAATTGGTAGTAAAACGCGGTTAATAGGGTCGATAGTGAGGAAAGGATGAGGAAGGTAGAATTTAAAGGAAATGGATCCACACATGAGTGAAAAGCGAAGGGGGAAGCCATTTATGAAAAACAAGCATCAGCATCAGCACAGCCGTCCGGGATTCGTATCGTGTTTTGACCGTTACCGGCAAACCAAACTAGGTGATCCTGACACTTAGGTCCTTATTTATAGTCCAATATCGTTAATCAACCAATCTCCCAATACTCGTATATCAAGTAGTTCAGGTCAAATGGGGGATTGGCTGACCACCTAATATTTACTATTTATATACGACCCTTAGTCCACATAGCCATATGTCTGTTTTACATACCTTATATATGTAGATTTTTTTCTATTTTCTTAGCACCGGGTCCTACTGCCCATTCGGGCTATACGCTTATGTACCAATTACGCTAGTGGGTTAGGTATGAGTAGGCTTGAAATGTACCGTCATTTGCGTGGAGATAATTGGAAACCAATACATTATTATGATTATTATTAGCACCGCGTCTTACTACCCGTTCGGGTTGTACGCACTTAAGCTAATGTGTATGGTAGGGTGATAGTGAGATGAAATGGAGGACCTACAGTTTAAAGTGGAATCCGAACCACGGTGGAGGCCTGGCATTCCTTAGATTCACAAGATGTGATTAATACACGTCCTGTCAGAGGTAAAGTAAGGGTTTGGCAATCAAATAAATCTGTACCGGGGCCGAGGATTGAACCCCGGACCCCCATCACAGAAGCATAGAGAAATGTATGTGTTATCCCTTTTTCTATGACAGAAGTCCGACACCTTACCCCTAGACCGCCAGGTCACCCAGAAACCAATAAAAAAACTACCCTTAGTGGGATGTCCTCGTCATCGTAAGTCCAGCCTATTGTGAAAGTAGCGCCTTGAATCATGCGGCCACCTAATCGGGTTACATATATAGAACAAGAAGATAAATACACAGCTATCAATGCAAAGAGAACAACACCCTTTAAAAATATTTACATTAGTTTACGTAGTCACCTCGTTCCTTATCCTGAAAAATGCCCCAATAAAGAGTTACAGCGATCGCAAGGGTGGATCAACGAATCACCACTCTTTCTCACTTTCATATTTGAATGGTATAATGGACCAAATCATCATGTAAACTGTTATTATTGATTCATGACTAGCCTCTTGGTCTAGTGGTTGGAACCCCTGGCTACCTAGTCATAGGTCTCTGGTTCGATTTCTGGTGATACCATTGGTCTGGTCTTGTTAATTAGTTTTAAGTTAAGTTTAAGATCATAACTAGCTCCACACCTTCATAATCACTATCATCACATCATCTCATTGAGTATATTACGAGTAGACAACCTCCAAGTTATTATACGCAGGGCAACGTTATTTTCCCACAGAGTGACTACATTATTCTACATACACGGTGACCTAATTTGTTATTGCGTATTTCACGCTCAAATATTTCATACGCTAACACCAAAACAAAAAAATAAAAAAATAAAAATAGTATTTGACTTATTATCGGCTACATAAATATAATAGCTCAGAAATGAAAAAAAAAAATCACACAAACTTTATTCTAATTATTATATTTTCCCCGTGGTTATTAATGGCTTAATTAAAGGGATAGGAATCAAGAAGTCAGTTTAAAAAAAGTGCACCCACGTTAGCTGGTATGGTAGAACTTCGTTAATGACATGCGGGAAATCTGTTATGATTCGAACCTTGCGATATAATCACAACCAATCCACTAATTTTGAGACTCACGCCATAGAGTGTGTTTAACGGTGTGGATATAAATTTAAAGTAATTGAAAAAAAGAGTGAATAACACAATAAATATCCACCTTTGTTGACCATCTTAGTAGGTCATGTCGAGAGTCTATTTATATTGTGCTAACGGTTTCTTTCAATCTTCAGTCGGTCACACCCTTCATACTCAAGTTTCTAGTGCGTCAACATTGTACTCGCTGTCACAATAAATAGGTTAGCATTCCTGAAGCCATGTTTAGCGGACCCTTTTTTACTCTATCAAGTGACCTAATACTGCCGTGTCAATAAGTATTAATTTTTGAATTTCGGTCCATATTTTTATTACGTAATCAATTACATGTAAAAATACCTACCGAAAGAATAATGTATTATTATCTTAATCGCCTTCATAAACATCATGATAATAACGTTTACAATAAATGTCCATAAACCTAATTTGAAACAACAATGCCCTTACAAAAATGTTTAGTTATTTCACACTGCAAAATGTTACACAATTACATGTAAAATTTGTTAATTTATTTGTAATTTGTTTTTTAACATATGTATAGTTTTATTTGTACTAAAAGTATTGTATAAAATTTTTGAATTGCTAGCAAAATTAACATTTTTTGTAGTATTCACATTGAATATAGGTATTTATTTTCATTGACATAGTAAAGATATTATATTTTGTAACTTCCTTGATAGCACTTAGTTTGTATTTGTAAAATATTTAATGAATAAGACTAGAATAATAGCGCAGCCGTTATTTTAATTGATATCTTGTTATTTTTAGTAAGTGATTAATTGTCTTTGTTGGTGTTGTGCTGGGTTAGTTATTAAATTTTTCTTTGAAATATGAATAACTTTGTGTGTGTGTGAAAACTTTTTTACATCAGTTCTTTTGTATTTGTAAATTATTTCAAATAAGTTTGATATCAGCAAAATAATTTTCGTTGTAGATTTTTTTTATAAATGTAAGTTCTAGTTAAATGAAAACTGGACATATTTATTTTTCAACTTTGAATTAAATGTTACTGGTATTGTGACTTATAAAAAAAAATAATAATAATAAATATAAATAATAATAATAATAATAATAAATATAAACTGCACTGTAATATTTTCATAGCTATTGTTCATAATATCACTTATTTACCCAGTGATATTCCCTTATCTCATTATTTTACCAAAACTGCTCTACACTTCAACCAAAGTAATTAAATGTTTACAATGACATTGGAAGGATACCAAGTTCTAGCACTTTTTAATTTTCATTACTTTGAAAATATAACAAATAATAAATATATTTTCAATTGACTATTTGATTTATTTTTTATTTAATATTTTACTAGATAATGGGATAATTCCAACGAAACAGTGATGGATATTAACTATTTTTCTTTCTTCTTTGAAAGTAGAGTATTTTATCTTAACTGTAGGCCTACTTCATAAATCAAATACTTTAAACTGAATTATTTTGTAATACTAGAAAACCCTCGAAATTATATTTATTGTTCTATGAATAACTCTCTTACTAGCATTCCAGTTTCCTTACTACCATAAAAGTACTTATAAACAAGAAAGTCCCTAAATTGTATACTTATTTTAGTTTTAATGCAATTTCTAAAAATCAAATTTGAAAAAAGAAGTTACAGATCTGATGTTTTAACCTAATTAACATACGTAAGGGTCTAACAAATTAGAAGATTTTTTTTTTAATCTTGATATTCCTGGTTTCTATTAGATTAAAAAAATTCGAATGAAATTGAATAAAAATGGTTTTAAAACTCGTTAAAATATGATCATGGTCCACGTAATTTTAATTAGTGGTAGACCAATAAATATTGTATTAGGCTCAGACACGGAATACATTTCTGAAACTTTAGCTTATAAATAGTTTGGTATCTCTATGAATTATAGTGCACTATTTATTCTTCCAAAATATAGTATTTGTCAATCTTATCTTTAAGTAATGGGAATTTTATGATAACTTAAACACATTTGATTTGGTTTCAAAAGATATACACCTCTTGTCCTTAAAGTAAAGGAATTTCTACGGTGAATTGGGTTTATTTGAATTATCACGTCGGTTATTTCTCCATAAAATACGTTCAACCCTATGTTTGCCATTCAGGTACTGATTTGAAAAAACACAAATAACATATCCTCTAATTTGTCACCCTCTCCAATTTACATTAAAATAAAACATTACACTTTGTTTTTCGCTTTATTGGCTAACAAACATAAGTACTAGTTTCACTAAAATTATTATCTTCAAATTGTATAATTTTATAAAAAAAATAACGTTTTTCATAACTATTTGAATATCCCTCTGCTTAGTAATAAGTATGTGTTAGTTGTAAATACAATACTTTATTTATTATCATTACTTTTAATCAATTTTTTTTCATTTAAGCTTGTTACATTTATCATGAACTATTTTAATTGGTTCTATTTTAGCGAAATTAAAGTTACTTTTACTCGATTAGAAGATTGATTTAAAAGTTATAGGATAAAAAAACATATATTTAGACTTAGAGGAATTATTTTATGAAAACCATAATTTTATCAAAAAACTATCTCATGAATCGTCTTTTAGAATTACGGGATCACTTTATATAAATTAGACTTAATTGTGAGTAACGCTCTAGTTGAAACATTAGTAGGTCAAAGATAAAATCGTATGACCTAACATCCGATTTCATGATGTTCCTTCCTGGCAAGTTATTTTACACCATGAATAAACGAATGTTTTCATTTAATCCATCCCACCCAAGAGGCATCATTATGTTAATTACCTTTTTAATTGGGAATTCCGATGAACCGAATGATGCATCCCACGTGGTGTTTCAATGCCGGTGTGACGAGACGCATCCTGAAGAGCACGCATGGTATCTCAATGCCGGGGTGAAGAGACGCATCCTGAAGAGCACACGTGGTGTTCCAACTACTGACTACTTGAGAACGATCCCGAACGGTATCTTGGGAACATTCACAAACAACTCTTACTTTTACCACACAACGCACCACTCACTTTCTTCCTGGCATTTCTCCTCGTTTCACGTACACATACACTGGGCTTCTTGTCTGACCTGGCGTTGTTATCTCTTTCGTGGCTCCGGTTTACTTACATACCGTTGGGGCGTCTTCAGTCGGCCATGTTGGCTGTGCAGTGTGCACATCTTTATTTGAAAGGAAGGGAGAAACTTGTCAGCCAAAACATTTTAATATGCTCCATTGGTAAATTACTACACAAAATGTAAAAACGATTTGGATTAAATATTTGCAAACTTTTTTATGACTCCACTTCTTACTAATAGTTCGGATTACACACATATATATTAATTACTCTAATATGCTAGGAATGAGGAAGGTTGAAATTATAGGAAGTTTACCTGCATTCACGTGAGTTAAAAACATCCTCAATACCCAGACCGGCATTTGAACCCCGATATCCCCATCATCATCAGAACAGACTACCATGAGAGTGATGCCTTAGATAACTCGAACACCAAAGCGGGTATCTGCAAACAGTAAGTTTTTATTAAGGCTATTTACAGACATGCTTATTCGCGCAGATAATATCTGCACTGTTTATTAAGGTATCACTTTAGCTTAACTTGAGCACGAAAAATTCATCATGACACCATATATTTAAGTGTTTAATAGGATATCACTATATCTTAACTTGAGCACGAACAATTCATCAAGACACCATATAATTAACTGTTTAATAGGGTATCACTATAGATTAATTTGAGCACGAACAATTCATTCAGACACCATATAATTAGCCGTTTAATAGGGTATCACTATAGATCAACTTGAGCACTAACAATTCATCAAGTCCCTATATAATTGATTTACACCTTATTTAAAGGGATCAATATTAATTTCACATGGACACATTTTTTATGTTGAAGTTAATCTAACAGGGGATCTTCATAAAAGAAGGCAGACTGATTGTGTATTACTCTACCTTAATTCTAGGACAAACACAGTGAAACCTCATCTAATAGTTTAACATTTATTTAGTAGGAATAGATTCAATTTTAAAACTATACAATTTTTAGTTCCCAGTAATTGAATGTTG
Organism: Timema cristinae; assembly: GCA_039000515.1. Classification (NCBI taxonomy): domain Eukaryota; kingdom Metazoa; phylum Arthropoda; class Insecta; order Phasmatodea; family Timematidae; genus Timema; species Timema cristinae. Next base: position 43,828,931 of record JBCFYV010009882.1, read on the forward strand.
GATCCTTATGAAATAAAGCAGGGTAATAATATCTGGCTTTAACTTTATTTTAGGACAAACCCAACATCACAACCCCCATCTAATGTACCCTTTATTTAATTAGAACAAACACAGTTTCTAAGTGACTCTCCGCATTTTTATATGTCGGTGGTAATCAAACCCCGGACCCTCTTAAAAGAATGCAGATGTGCCACTAAACGAGATTATGTTTTTTCTTTATACAAAATGATATACTTACAATAATATATATCCAAATGTATGGTGAGTGGAGAGGGTATCACAATAAAGCACTCAGGACTGCAAGTGAGAGTCGCTCACCCATCTAGTCTGTAAACTGACGTGTTTTTTTGTGTGTGCCTTCTCTCTTGATTTGGTGACGTAGTGGGGATAATTCACTGTGGATGCAGAAATGTTTGCCAAGTTTCGTGAAACAATGGCCTTAATCCAAACTGCCCGCTTATTTCCATCTTAATATTAGATTGGCGCCTTTTCTAATTTTTAGTTACTAGAAGACCGCAAAATTGAGTAGATCAAATGCGTAATCTTGAAAATGATAAATTCATATCTGGGTTCTCCTTACTCTTTGTTACTCGCACTGGTATAAGGCGTCAATCTCGCAATATACTGGATTTCCGGTTACATAGAGGCTGAAATTCGAATCTCGGCTGGCTGCATGGTGGATGAATTTCCACATATGATTTACATCTGCGATTTTTCTATCCCCGCTTCACGTTACATCTGGCGCATTTTCTCAAACTACCTTTCTCATCCCTACACTAAAAATTAATTCATCTAATAACCCTAGTATTAAATCGTATAAGCAAAAAAACCTTGTTTTTAAACTTTTGTTATGCCTGTGCTTACGATTATTAATGTTATCAACATAATTGATGTATATGGGTAGCTGACTAATCAAATGGTCCTTGGTTTGACCTATGATTCGAATTAAAGTGCTCTCCCTTGTAAGTGACCTCGGTCAAGCTAGATGCTTAGTGGTTGATATTATAATTATAATAGTATTTTTATGAAAACTGGCCCATGTGCAAACAAGAGAAGCGCCCTTTTTACACGAAATGGAAAATAGCGGAGAAAGTTGGGTGACCGTGTCATAGAAGGCGGAACATCCTTTAAGTGTGTTGTAAACCAAGTCATAGTTAATCCATACTTCAATAAGTCATATTACTGTAATAATGTTGGCTTTTCTTAGAAAGTTACTTAACAATCCATACATACCATTATTTATATAGGCATTATATACCAATAGATAACGAACGATCTCCTCTTAACGCTAATGCGGGTGCACTTCTTATAAACAATCTTCCACATCCTACGTATTAAATTAAGCTGTTAATAACTGTGGTTTTTAAACGTAACGAGTCGTACCATGGGAAAAAATGGCTAAAGTCAAACTTATTGATTGCTATTTTTTTTAAATTATTATTATTATTATTATTATTACTAGCACCGCGTCTTACTAACCGTTCGGGTTATACGCACATACGCTAATGTTTAATGGTAGGGTGAATATAAGATTAAATGGAAGACCTACAGTTTAACGGGGAATCAAAACCTCAGTGGAGGCCTAGCATTCCACACATTCACAAGTTGTGATTAATACAAGTCTTGTCAGAGAAGAAAGGGTTTGGTAATCAGAAAAATCTGTGCCGGGGCTGAGGATTGAACCCTGGACCCCCAACACAGAAGTCTGACACCCTACTCCAGCATCACCAGTGCACCCTTATTCCTTGTTCATGTCACTATTGCTTAGCATTATAATTAAATTAGGTAAACAGAGGGTGGTCATTAAAGAATCAATATATTTTTGATAATTTAAGATATTATATAAGTCTTCAACTACGTAGTTTGTATGTCTAAGTTAGGTTGATTCAGAATAAATAATTTGTGATGAAATATATTTGCATAATAGATACATAAAACTCAACAAAAAGTGTAAATGATAATCCGTTTATTTAAAAAAAAACATTTGATGATAGACGTTCGACAATTATTTTAAAAACTTAATGCCAGTGCATTGCGTAAGCATTAATCACCAAACTTTTATTTTATATAAAGTAAGTCAATTATATTCACGGTAAATGAATAAAAGAAAACGATTATATTGAACTATTGTTACTGTTGTTGTTTTTAGAAGTGTTAAGCACACAAGTGGGACCGTTAGTGATCTGCAAATCTCACCCGCTTTGATGGTCGCATGGTATAAGGCGCTACTCTCTTAACAGACTAGGCTGCCGATAATGGGGAGATCATAGTTCGATCCCAGTCGGGTGTACTGAAGGTGGTTTTTCGTAAATGATTTCTCACACTATCTTTCTCTTGTTCTAAAAAAAACTGCAAAACTCTTGTATCCTGATAAAACTATTTTCTGACACAAATTAGTATAACGTGGTTAATTTGAATAAAATAATTATATCATACATATAATTAATTATAAGATTTAAAACACTTGAATGTTCAAGATGCTATTTTATAGGGAGTTTAATTTGACCAATGAAAGCACGCTCTGATTTAATTAACGTAAAACTTTGTTAAAAATTAGCTTATCTTTCTTTTTCACATATTGTAATTTAGTAATTTCAAAATATAAGTTTGTTTATATAATCTTTCAAATATATTTCGGAGTGAAACATATTTTGAAATAAAATAGCACAACAATTTGAAGGTCTGCATTGAGTTTAAAAACTACATAATGCATTTTTTTATGGTCATATCCTGTTAAGTTTCTCTGTGAAGGATGCTCATCCTCTATACTATATATTAGCCCTTAACAACCAAGGTAATAGTTATCCTGTTTATCATAATCTAGAAATATGAAATATCCTAAAACATAAATCTTATGCACACAATTAAACTGATTTCTACTTTGACATTATTTTGGTTCCCCTAAGTAGATTCTTATCCATGCTGTTCATACTGGTTAGCGCAATAGTGAAGAGAAAACTGTGTGCAAGCAAAAGTGCTCGGACGTTATCTATCGCGTGCACATACGTTCTTTGGCGGATGCAGTATATTAGTACATTCCATTGTCCACACAACACCATCTTCGAGGAAATGAAGCAACAAATATATCAACACATTATATAATAACATATCCTAAAGATGTTTGGTTGGACATGCGACATTGAAATGTGAAACAGCAAATTAACTAATTTAAAGGTGACCTGGTGGTCTAGGAGCAAGGTGTCAGACTTCTATGCTGGCGGCCGGGGTTCAATCCTCGGTCCCGGCACAGATTTATCTGATTTCCACACCCTTCCTTCACCTCTGACAAGACATCTTGTGAATGTGGGGAATGCCAGGCCGCCACCGTGGTTCGGATTCCACGTTAAACTGTAGGTCCTTCATTTCATTTCACAATCACCCTACCATTACACATTAACGTAAGTGCGTATAACCCGAACGGGTAGTAAGACGCGGTGCTAATAATAATAATAATAAACTAATTTAAATTATGTTGCTTTGGTAGCGGTACAGATGAACCTTGAATATGGTATTTAATAAATATATAAAGTAAATAATAAATATATTAATATGTAATTAGTGTCATGCGCATGTATCTTTTCCCCACCCGTCTAATTACCGGGTCGGGCTATCTACATATATTAAATACTCTAGTTAAATAGAGATGAGGAAGGTAAGTTTTGGAGGAAATGTTCCTCCATTTGCATGTAGAACGAGCTGAAAACAGTTTAGGAAAACTCATCCTTAACACACCACTCTTGAAAGTGACGTGCTAGGCCATTTCGCCATAGATGTAAGCGCATTTTTTAATTGGGTTGTATCCATGATATTTATTTCTACGGAAAAAAAAAACAACAGGGCTATGTGACGATAGCAAAATCTATTCAATAATTCAACTAAGATTTAACATTTTACATGTTTATTCCATAAATAGGGATTATGTTATTTCTTCCCTTTATGTTATTGGACCGGTATATCCGCATATTTGTGGTAGGGAAAAGGAATGTAACATATTTATGAAGTAACTCCATTTGAGTGGCTAGAGAGTGTTAAGCCATTTAGAAAAATATCACATAACAGTAATTCCAACCCTGACTTCTCCACCACAGGCAAATAAGGTAAGACGAGACTGATGCATATGTACGCGCGCCCACCATTACGGACATTAAAATTTGATATACTCAGGCATACATCACAGATAATTTAGAAAATCATAAAACTTATACTCATCGATACATTACATACACTTTAAACAATACATACTATATACTCATGGATACATTACATACATTTTATAAAATCATATACTCATGGATACATAACATACAATTTATACAGCCATTTACTCATGGATACATCACGTAATTTAGGCAGCCATTTACTCATGGTTACAACGCATAGAAGCTAAGATATTAATATACTCTATAATACAAAACACGGAATTTAGACATTCGTAAATTCGTAAATAGATCACATACGCTTTATCAATATATAATAAATACTATCATATGGTTATATATATGCTTATACATATAGTTTATCTAATCGAGATTTTTTTTCTCCGTAGTCAAAAGCCACTTTTTATCAATTGTTATTATGTTATTGAATGTCCACTTTCAGAATCAAACCGGAATTATTTCTCTACGCAAACTTTACTCTGTGTCTTTACTACTTTCAACTATCATTACAAAATAGTCTATAGCAGGCACGTCGAGCTCGTTTGATCCTAAGCGTCACATTGAAAAGTAAATATACTAAATGGTCTGCATTTTTTTTAAGTATGGTTATTATATTAAACAAATTTTTTTAACTTAGACTTGCTTCTATAGTCGAATGGCCTAAGGCATCACCCTAGCAATAGACGGGGTTGCCAATTATGGGGAGTTTGGAACTCGAATTCCGTTTGGGTGTACTGCAATTTGTTTTACTTAATAGTTTTCTATTCTTTCTCCATGAAAATGTGGGTACATTTCTTCTAAATTTAACATTCCTCATCCCTAACACATCGGTGTACAGTACACATGCGTATTATCCAAACGGGTTGTAAGACACGGTTCAAAAAAACTTATTACTTTTTTAATCACCAAAATAAAAGAACTCTCATGTGTTTGGTTGGTTCTTATTCATGTGAAAAATCACTGTTAATATGTATAAGTATTTGCTGCCAAATATTGCACACATTGGGTGTGCGAATTAAATGTATTTTATCGAATAAATTATCAAAATTTGATACACCACCAACCTTACATGTTATATTTGAGCAAATTATATCAAATCTCAAAATGTCATTTCTAGGACGTTTATTAATATAAGAATAGAGTTCACACTGGATGTTGGTTGGCAATAAGCTCTGTGGACCGACCAAAATCATGTATATGGCCGCACATTTACATGCCTGGTATAAACTTAGAGATTATTTGCGAGACAAATACTCTTAATAATTTGAACTATATTTCTAGATTTTCTATTTTAAATCACATTTTTTCCCCATGCGATTTCATTGTTAAATAAACTAAAACGGAAAACCATAAAACTAATTGTAAGGTTTTAGCCAAACTTTACTGGGTTCCATGACTGTAGCCTCTAGTTAGTTTAATATTTTTTTTTACGTAAGCAGTTAGATATTCATAATATTAATTTTCTTTAATTAGTGCTTATTTGTCGATAAATAATTTCGGAATGTTTTAATTAAATCAAGTTTTCTTTTTCTTTTTTATCGTTACAATTTTAAAACAAGCAATAAATGTTGTTAGTGTTCAATAGGCAGTTACATAATATTATTAATGAAGGGAATGATTTCAAGTAGTTTGTTGCACATTTAGTTGTAATAAACAGCCGATTAAAAAAATGTATTTTAAGTACAATACAAATAAATCTTATATAAATAATTACATGCTGATTTTAAATTGGTTTCACAGCATAAAGTCTTATTCTAGAGTTATGTGTGAAACTATAATATTGTAATAGAAAAAATGTTACATTGTAACACACTAAATACAAACTAATTAAAATCAAACCATTTATGAATCTTTATGCATGCATGCATGCATGCATGTATTTATGTATGTATGTATGCATGTATGTATGTATGTATGTATGTATGTATGTATGTATGTATGTATGTATGTATGTATGTATGTATGCATGTATGTATGTATGTATGTATGTATTTATGTATATATGTATGTGTGTATGTGTGTGTGTATGTGTGTGTGTGTATGTGTGTATGTGTGTGTGTGTATGTGTGTATGTGTGTATGTATGTGTGTATGTATGTATGTATGTATGTGTGTATGTGTGTGTGTGTATGTGTGTATGTGTGTATTCGTGTATGCGTGTATGCGTGTGTGCGTGGATGCGTGTGTGCGTGTGTGCGTGCGTGCGTGCGTGCGTATGTATGTATTCGAATTAATTTTGAAAAATAACTTATAAGAAGTTTGATGAAATAAATCTATTTGAAATGACAAGCTAAAATAAATTAAAGTGTTAATCTATAACATATTAAAATTATTATAGGTAATATATTAAAATATAATTTGATTTGATGTTACAGAAATTATTAAATTATAGTATATTGACGTATACAAATTAGATTTAAATAATATATTTAGCGTTTGTTGTGTTTCTTGTTCCTAAAGGATTATTTTTATAAAATGTTAGTTACTTAATGCGATATTAATGTTGTACTAAATAGTTAAAGAATTGGGTTCTTACACCCTTGGGCACGCGGCAAAGGTGTCGTTGTCGTCGGGCTTACTGATAACGAATAGGTATTATCTCAAGATAGGGATCTTATTAAATAGTTTCCCAAAATTCCTCAAAGAAAAACTGATCACACTTTTTCTTAAGTTCGATTTTCCGCATCGCTATCTCATTAGTGTAATATTGGAGATAGCCTTGATGAGTATTATTATAGTAGGACGCTGTTGTCTTAACAAAAAGATATAATCATAATCAATTGACCAGGGAACCTGACTATAGGTATTAAAACTCTCTTTCAGTTCCAGGAGTCTTACAAAATAATCTACTACATATTAAAAGCTAATTTTCTATCCAACTATTCAGATTCATATTACCATGGTTGAGTTTCAACTGTTAGTTAAAGCTACTCATAAGAGTACCTGTGTATTCGGTAAATTGTAGGCCTATGTTCGAAAAGGGGACGTTAAATTAATGAGTTGAATATCAATTTCTAAGATTTCATAGGTTATTAATAGGGGATTAACTATATATTACCCACTTCGGCTGTCGCACGATCTAAGATGCTATTCTCGCATTAGACTTGACTGTGGAAGACTGGGAGATCGGGGTTTGATCCCGGGCAACAGTAAACGTATAATATCTTGCTATATCGTAATTCTCTTCATGCCCCAAATCTTCTAAATCTTGAAACTATTCTGTTGATTCTATCGATTTTACTTAAATAATATTTACAGGCAAAATATTTTGCAATGACACTACACTACTTGCACACTGGGCCAAACATAAATCTAGTGAATTAAAAAATAGACTTTCAACACATGTATTTATTATTATATTTTATCCTGAACAAATGTTTTTGATTATGATGATATAACTTTTCCAATAATTCATTATCTAAGTGGTTTAATTTATAAATATAATTAAATTACTATAAACACACATACTGACGTTTAATTAGAAAGAGCGAGTAAGAGCGAGGAATATAAATTCATTCTCGCCTGTAAATACTCTTGGAAACTACAATGTGAAGCAACATTCCCCTTTTATTTGTTGAGATTACATTAATATTAGCTTTTTAAATGCTCAATTTACCATTGAGCTAATACTGACCTTTCATCACTTCTAAACCAGTTTTTAATACTCAAATACTGAGAGATAAGATTATAAAACAGAATTTAATCATATAATAATATTCAAATATGAGATATAAACATTAATACAATTTTTTATCTTTTTGTCATGAATTGGACACTAAAAAAATCAGGTGTTGCAAATCAAGACAGCTTAATACATATGCTACACCAAACATTCATATAATTAGATAAAAGAAGAATGGATTCAAATTATACATTTTACTAAAGGGTATTTAATTCTATGGCAGGTAGAAATAAATATAAAGTCAGGAAAACTTTAAGTATATTAGAGATATTCTAACATGATGTTTTGAGAAGTGTGTTATTAATAATAAAGGAAATGATTTCAATTGATTTAATTACAGTCATGATTTTAAAGGAAATCTAATATAATTACATTTTGTACAATTTATTTAATGTAAGATGCAATACAAAATATGTTATACAACTTATCATTACTAATTTTAAACTAGTTTTACAAAATACATTTTAAAACTAGTAAAATGTATGATGTTATAATATTTTAAATGTTGTGTTCTATGTGCTGACAAATTTAATCAATAAAATCATTTCTATATATATAGATTAAAGTAAATTTTAAAAACTTATTAAAAAAATCTATGGAAAATATTTAGCGTAGAATGACAATATATATAAGGAAAATTTATACATGTTAAATTTGTTTTAAGTTATATATTAAAATTAAATTAGTTGTTACATGAATTATATAATAAATTGACGTGAACATTTATACATAAACCATATCCATAGTTTGTGTTGTTCCCGTTCCCCTTGAGGTACTATAAACACATTCATGCGTATAGCCTGAACATGTAGTAAGAGACAGTGTTAAAAAAAAAATTAACAAATCACACATCTAACACTTAATACTTTATTATATAATCAAAACCAATTAAAATCAATATTGATACGTTGTATAGCATTTATTTATATTAAACTTCGTATAGAATTTCTGTTACAGCTCTGTGCATAGCTAATTTCAATTATTTTCTTGTAACTAATTAATGGAAATTATTTCCTTTTATATTATTAGGAAATGTTCAACGCTTATCCAGCTTTTTAAGCAAGCTATTAAAATAAAATATTGTATGCTGAAACATCATTGTGTATTTAAGTATTATCTCCTATATTTACAAAAAATAATTTTGTCTGCACAAATAACAAAACATTTTTATCATCCTCAGATTATTCTACTATGTATCTATTAATTAGACCTAATATTACTCGAACACATATACTATATTCATCTCGACAATATTTGAATGTTTTTTACAATTAATTATTTTGTTATAATACATCGATTATTTTTCTATATTGACTTTCCTACAATTTTAAGGATTTTTACACAATATTTTTTTAAATAAAAATACATTATTTTAAAATATCAAAAGAGTGACTTTATTCTGTATGCTCTATAAACAGAATCATACTATACATTTTCAATATTTTTCAAATTTTTTGGTCGTACCTTGACCAAATTCAAAGACTGCATCGGCGTCAAAACTCTTTGATTTTATGGAGGGAACTCAACTCTTATAACAACTTTGGCTAAAGGATAGTTGTGACTATATTAATTACTCATGAAGAAACAGATACACTTTTCGTTGATGGTAAGAAAATAATTAAAACATATTTAGTTTTAGGTTTTTTCTTTTTCATATCATTATTGTCAAACCAAACATAAACCACGAATCGTTGGGCAAGTGCCCTAGGGCATTAGCTCTGCTTTTTTATTGTTTGCTTTTGACAGGGAATATGGGATTTGTATCCCGACTAGGTGTATGGAGAATTTTTTGCTCTTCCCACACATAAATACGTTTGTATTTCCTCTAAATTCTACCTCCCTCATCCTTATCCCATTAGCCTATTCGATATTTAAATTAATTGGGGCTGAGATTTGGACTTTAACCTTTATGTTACCGGAAATCCAGTCTGTTGCAAGACTGACACCTTAAACTATGTGCCAACCTGTACAGCTAATGTATTTTATTACCTATTCATTACTGATTATTATCTCTCACAAAATAGTATGATATATGATCCCAAACTAAATAGCGGTCAACATGATAAAACACGCATCTAGGGTCACTCAGACTAAGGATCTAATCTCATATATTCTGGTATGCCGGTGACGGTAAGGTTGGGGTTCAAATTTCAGTTGTTTTTTTTTACATAATTAGTTTCACTCTTTCTCCAAGCAAAGGGTGAATACATTTTCTTTTAAATTATTTGTTACTTACTCCTACCAAATTTGTGTACATAGATATATACAAGCAGTAAGAATTAGTTCACAGTTATTTTTATAATATTCTCTAAATTGTGTTTAGCTCTCACTCTAATTTCTTTGGTTTTACGAACATTATACCATGCAAATTTTATTTCACAATTTTAACAAGTGTATAATTATAAGCTATAAATAGGGATTCACTGGTTTCAAATCATCACCGTTCACGATTTATAAACCATCTTGTAGCCTTTCCTTACTTCTCAAGGTAGTTAGTACATTAAGGGCTGGTCATATGACTCCTGGATAAATATTAATCTGGCATATAAATATTGTTATCTAGTCGACAAGTTAAAAGTGCGTCTTATTACCGGCAGATAGCATTTATCTGCCAGATAAAACGTATTTATCCATCACATTTTTATAGGGAGGTTAAAAAAAGTACCTAATAACTTTAATCTGGAAGTTTAAATTGGCGTAGCCATAGTGACGCATTGTTTTTCATGAGGTTTCACCAATCAGAATCTATTTTTATGTTAAAATCTTGGTTCACGTGATTAGTAGTTTAGTAGGCACAGACCCAGGTTCTAACCATATATAAAGCTATAACTTTTAATTTACACTTTTATAAAAACTTACATGCTATTTGTAGAGTTATAGTTATATAAGAACAAATTATTTAAATGTGAGTACAGTGAATTAATTTTTTTAGATGTTGTACCAAACTATTGACAATTTGGGATACACCGAAATTAGTACTTATAAGACAACCTATCTTTTGCGCCCACGTGATGCCATCTGTTTCCTTGAACTCATTTAGCCGCCATTATTTAACAAATGTTGAGCGTTATAGCCACTAGCCAGGCTGTAGCGGTAGTAGCAGGGTTAATACGCATGTGCGCACCATTAAAACAGTAACCAACCTTGCGTTTTTTTGCATAAAAGTATATTTATCCTACAGATAGCTATCCGGCAGATAAATTAATTTTCTAATACGCGTAAAATATTAAAGTGTCTGATAACTTTTATCTTGTAGCTAACTTTAACCTCCCGATAGCAATATTTATCCGGTAGTCATAAAACCGGCCCTTGGTTAAACTCTGTCAAAATTAATACACTCTCATTTATTTATTTCGTCGTCTTTCTTGCTTTTTTTGTCCATTTCAATTTAATCATATCAGCAGCCTTTTCTGCGATCATAATAACAGGAGCATTCGTATTCCCACTGACAATATAGGGCATTATAGAGGCATCCACCACTCGGAGGTTCATAATTCCGTAAACTTGTAGTTCAGGATCAACTACCGCATTGCGGTCAGTTCTGGGCCCCATCTTACATGTTCCTGCTGGATGGTAAATGGTTTGCGTGTATTGCCGTATAACACATCGCCAATAAGGAAACGATCCAAACTGTAAAGCTGCGCAACTTGGCAAAGGGGTAGAGTTTAATGTATAGCCTAGATCACGTAAGACTTTAGTCTGAGACAGTTGTACACCGAGCAATAAGCCTTCAATGAGAATCTCCATATCAAGTCTGTCTGAGAAATAGTTAGGGTGAATGTGTGGTCTGGTGAAAGGATCTGTGGAGTTGATAATGAGGATTCCTCGACTTCTTGGTCGAAGTACGGTCGGTCTAACGATAATTTGATTGTAGTATGAATTGGCTTCAATGCTTCTTGTAGTACAGTTAATTACTTGTTTAGGAGCTGCCTTTGTTATATTTTTGTCAAAATAATTAATGTATTTCGTCTTACATGGTATGTTTGTAGTTGTTATATTATTTATAGGTGAATAAGTGCTACTTTGAAATGTTTCTTCTGATTTTTCGTATTTTGTATTTCCTTTATTTACAACTACTTGGTTTTTGTTTGCGCTATTTCTTTTTTTATTTTTATTTGCTAATTTTTTGCCACCTTTTAATCTTACCTTATTTGTATAACGTTCTTGGATTTCGTTTTTAATATGTTTAGTAATTATTATGTTATTCTTAGTAACGTTTGTTTTTAATAAACTATTTAGCTTGATACTATTAATTATCGTATGATTAATGTTTTGTTGATTTATTGTACTATTAGTGTTTTTTGATTTATGTCGTGAATCATTTTTATTTTTACTGTCTGTGATGTTGGAAGGGACTACCATAGAATCAAAAAAGAACTGAATATCAGGATAGTCGTCCATTACTCTTGCATATTGTGACTTTGCATATGCTACTACTTGTAAAACACCAGTGGCAGTCAACGGGCCCTTACTTTCTTGGAAATACTTATCTAGATCCCCAAGTCTCTTATCTAGTGTTTGGGGTACTTGAGTTGTTTTGTTGCTGAGCATGAAGTGAACACCGGAAGAGCTAACGTGGTCTTGGAGGTTGTAACCCACACTTAAATCCTGTATGACGGGAATTCTTAAAGGCTGTAAGTACTCTGTGGGTCCAATGCCAGACAGCATAAGAAGGTGTGGTGAGCCTAGAGCTCCAGCGCTAAGAATAACCTCCTTGTTAACATATATTCGGAAATACTCTTTCTTGTTATCGTTCAGGACGTACTCAACGCCTTGTGCACGTTTTGTTTTTGTATCAATCAGAATTCTTGTAACTTGAGCGTGAGTGATTACTTTTAAATTAGGACGGGAATCTCTTACAGGTTTGAGAAACGCTGAATTGGTGCTCTGACGCTCCCCTTTAAAAGAAGTAGTTTGAGCCCTCATTACCCCTTCTTGCCTTTCTGCGTTGAAATCTACCTCCTTGTATCCCAACTCCTTGAAAGCTTCTATGAGTGCCCTCACGTTCACATCTTGGTACGGAAATCTTTCCACGCTTTGATAACCACCAACACCGTGGTATTTAGGGTCAGCTAGAAAATGATCTCTGTTGTCTTCAGATTTTATAAAATATTTAAGAACGTCTTTATAACCCCAGCCTTTGTTACCAAGTTTCTCCCAGAAATCATAATCCCGTCGATTACCTCTAACGTATAACATACCATTCAGGACACTGGATCCTCCCAGGACTTTGCCTCTGGGCCAAGCGCATCCTGTACCCGCGCATGATTTCAAATCCGGCCGAGTTTGGTAAGCCCAATCTAGTTTTGAGGTGTTGCCTTGAAGAAAGGGCATAAATGCGGGAACATCAGCCAATTCTGGTTCCTCTCCCCCGGCTTCAAGTAGTACAACCTTCCACGATGGCTCCTCCGAGAGCCTGTTGGCAAGCACGCATCCGGCAGAGCCCCCACCCACAATTATGAAGTCATACTTTTCTATTTCATTTGACGTATTTTTGGAAACTTCCATTATAGTCCTGGTATTGATAATAGCACTTATAATGGACATGAAAACTGCTGCAAGATTGCTTCGTTCCATGTTGCAGGCCATACTTATAGTATCTGATACACTTATGTTTCCAAGTGGGGAGGCCATGGTAAGCCATGAATCTGGAACCAGAACAAAATGTTGTTTAATCTTAGGAGACACACTTAAATTTGGCACATACATTTGGAAATAAAATCCTAGGCTAATTTCTAAAGTAAAATAATTTGACCCATCAAACCTTTCTCTATTCAAGAAAAACTATTTTTTTTGTAGCCTTTAAGCATAAAATTGAAATCATTCACACAAAAATAAGCTACGGCTACACACTTTTTTTGTCTAAGGGTTTTTTCAATCAATTTCAGCCATTATTACATCACCATTATTTATTGTTATTAATACGTTCATTCAGGTATTTTAAACGAATATAATATATTATTATTATTATTCACTAGATAAAAAGGAGAATAGTATTTTACCATTTACTAATGCCATGCAATAACGAAATTGAAATTTTGAATAAGAAAGTTAAAAAATGACATGCCACAAACTTTAAAATACGTACTCAAATATCAAAGTTGCTCAGTAAAATGTCAATACGGTTTGACTTAGGAACAAATAAATTGGCAAAGGTTAACTACATAGGCTTTTACAGGAAACAAATAAATTGGCAAAGTTAGCAACATTAATTTTATATTTTCAATAAATAGTTATAAATAAAGGCTTGAACACCGCTTTGCAATACATTCTTAGCATAAAATAAAACGGTTTTTTTTTGTGATAGGAGATGGCGTTTGATCTTTACTAGTTCATAAATAAACACCCTAAAAACTACTATTAAATAGTAAAATATGTAAGAATATTGAAATATGTATATTCATAGTCTACCATTTTAACTAAATCCACTAAAACCATTTATTAATATATATATGTTGATTTGGTAATACCTTTTCCCTTACTTGATTATACTTTATTCTTATTTCAAATTGTAGACCTATAGTGTAGTGTGTATATAGTTAGCTTACTATTTTAACGTTTAACATTATTACTAATGATGTCTAATCGCATGGTTTACGCTAAAGAAGAATATTTTTGGGGAAATGTACCTCCTCGGTAGATAGGACAGAAACCCCTTTTCATGTAAAAAAAAACTAGTAACTCTGATCGGAATTTGAACCAAAGGGTCTATACTTGAAGTACATTTTAATTTATCGATTAGTGTGTCTGGCTAGCAAGCAATATGTCCAGAGTTTGATTTCCGGCATGGCGAAAAAATCTATCACTGTTGAAATGTAAGTTTTCCCTTTCACAATGAAAAATTGATGGCTGGGGCTGGGTGTTATGTATGTTTTAGACTTAAGTTAGTTTACAAGTCGTGTTCTGATATAATCAATTGTTTCAGAACGTGCACATTAATACCTCAAATGAAAAAAAACAACATATTGGTCTTAATCACTCTGATGGAGGTATTTGTACGCCAAATGTAATAATATATTATTTACTAACACTTTTACATTTTTATTTAAAAATGTATCAACTCACTTTCATGGTATTTTATAGGAGTAATTCATGAAGTTAGTTTATTCTATTTCCGTAAATGTGAAGTGTGCCTAACTAAACAGTTATTGTTGTAAGAGTGAGAGACATATCTTGAATATATTTCCTTTGTTATTACTCAAATACGAGTATTTGAGTGTTCTTAAACAATATATTGGATGTGTTAACATATGTATACAACATATAATATTAAATTTAATTTGTTATTCTTAATATCACTTTAAATACTGAGTAATGAAGTTTCTCAAAATTGTATTCATTAAATCAGCGGGAAGAGGATTGCCTCCCGAAACTAAGGGTACAAGTTTGATTCCCCTGTCTTAATGTAGTATATTTTAAATCAGATATGGTGTTACCGGATTAAACATTCAAAATTTGAGAAATGGTAGAGAATCTTCAATGGTACTCAAAATATCCTTTGGATATTTGCTCTTTTTAGCTTCCTTTTCAAGCAAACAGCATACACGAAATAAAAACACATATTTGTTCATAATAAGTGAAATAACACTATAAATATAATGTTTATAAAAAACTTGAAATACAAACTGTATATTATTAAATTTTCATTAAAATGATCCAGTATTGGTTCCTATTTTTAGGTTGGTTTATAAGGAATCTGGTACTAGTTATTCAATGACGTATGTGAAAGCCATCGAAAACCCACGTTATTATGTGGCTAAAACACGAAATAAATTAAAAACTATTAACTTGAAAAATTACTTAGAAAGAGGTGCACCATTCAATTTCCTTTAAGTTTTTATTTCTATTAAAAGCTGTTTGTTGACTACTTTAGCAGTTATTCACAGTAAAATATGTCAATCAACCACTGTTTATGTCATTGATAGGTTTAATTCTTATTTCCGGGCTGGAGGCCATCATTTTGAACTAGATAAATAAACAAACTAATAATAAATTAAATATGTTTTTAATACCTATTATTTGATTTGTTTAGTTTGTTGCTATTTCTCAAAAAGGAAGAAAAAACGAATTAATCTTCAAAGGACATTTATAGTTAGTTTTTCAATCTACTACTACATCTCAAAGTTGTTTAATCTGGAAACACCCTGCATAATACTAAATTTGTGTACATTATAGTTTACAGACATCTCTCTTGTGTATCAAAACAATTAAAAATGTAAGTTTAGCCATTCACTTTCACAAAATCGTTAGCCCATGCAGATGATCAAACCATTCATAATAATCATTGGATTATCTTTCCAATTGAAGTTTTCCTCCATTTTCTAAGCTAATTCGAGTAAATTAACCATACATTACATTTCTTAGAAAAAATAGTTTGCAATTCCTCTCAAATGTGCTTAACCTTATTTCTACCCACTTAACGTCGATTTAAAAGGAGTAAAGCCCAGGTGGGTTGTAAGACACATAGGGAAAATCTCTGTTCTCGTTTGAAAGTTCCATTCTAGGTTTTTATGGTACTTGAAGCTGAAATTCCTAAGCATTAGTTCTTCAAAATTGCATAGGAATATACAACTCTTGAGAACTTTAACAAGAAACATTATTCCATTTTAACGCGTTTGAGGTGAAAGAAATTCACACATTAATCAAAACTTTTTATGAGCTAATGTTTGTCTATTGTAATACGAAGAATATTTAAATTGGTCATCTGATATTAGTTTTCTATTTATAGTCATACCTTAAATGACTTCTATACTAAACTATATTTAACTCACCTGACACATAAATTTGTCCACGACCGGTAGATTTATTTAAGGTATTTTACGTGCACTTTCTTAACCGTTTGATTAAATCAGCACGCGAGAATTTCTTAGGGTGAGAGCAAATGGGCTTACCACTCTAGCCGGGAAAGGTATTTTTGAATACCTTCCAGGGTTATTTTACAATTGACATGGGACTGTTGGCTTTACTTCACCACCTAAAGAAAATGTACTACGGATTTGTATAGCTCAAGAAAAACCCGTCGACCCAGTCTTGGCTCGGAACCCACGAACATCGTGTCTTGAGGCGAACGTCCGGAATATAACAATGAAATATGTCTGGCAATAAAATTAGTATCCTAGTATGTCAACTATTGGCTTACTGAGGTGATATATTGGTTAAGTTCAAACGGGAAGTTGATATTCTTCTTATCAACAATCCAAAGAGACATTTAAACGAATTATTTACAATGTGGTAATTATTATTGGCTAAGATTTGTACCTCACCGTCATCGGTGACTAGGTATATTGTGAGTCTAACACACTAGACCGTTCAACTGCTCTGAATCGTGTGGGTATAGTAATGGAAATAATAGTTTCCCAAACTCTGTAATGTTCTTATAGGAAATACAAAAATCAATGGCTCTCCAAGGAAAAAGTTAGTGCGCAATTTAATACTTTTTCTTATACAGAAAAAGTATTGTAATCGAAAACGTCTTAAACCTGGAGATTATGATTGATATTGAGATTATAATTGCCTCCCAAATTAAAATAGTGGTCTTTAAAATTATGTTTGTCGGTATCAGAGGCTGAAGCTTTCGTTCACACTTGGTATATAAATGTTATATGTTGATAATTTGGTGCTATTTTGTAGTTTTAATTTCATTTCAATAATGGGTTGTGACTAGTTTTAAAAAAAACTGGATTTTGTCCAAAATGGACTGTTTTGCGAGCCAACTACTACTAAATGTATTTTGGAGAAATATTCATCTAAGGGCAATTTAAAGATTTTTTTTAATTCATCCAAACTATAATAATCGAAATATTAGAAAGAAATTGTGATTGTGTTGGAACTTATATTGTCTTTTGAGAAGGTATTTAAAAATGAGGTTCAATTGATACGTTCATTTACCACAATTATGAACAGGGTTTTCACGCACCTGAACTATCTGGAAAAACACAGGATTCTTTCTTTGTCCCTAAAAAAACAGGGTAAATACAGGAAATTTCACAAAAAGAACTGCGATATTTGGGACATTGAACTGGAAGCTTTAAACGGTAGACATTTGCATGAAGAAAAAGCGAACATAAAAACCTAGCACGCCGATTTGAACACAATCCTCCTTATAACACAGAATTGAGTAATGACTACATCTTTATCTCTATCGGTGACCTGGTGGTCTAGGGTAAGATGCTGAACTTCTGTGCTAGGGGTACGGGGTTCAATCCTCGATCCCAGTACAGATTTATCTGATTGCCAAACCCTTCCTTCACCTCTGACAAGACGTGTATTAATCAAAACTTGTGAATAAGTGGAATGCCAGGCCTCCACCGTGGTTCCGATTCCACGTTAAACTATAGGTCCTCCATTTCATCTCAAAATCACTCTATCATTACACATTAGCGTAAGTGCGTATAACCCGAACGGGTAGGAAGACACGCTGCAAATGTTAATAGTATATTTCTATCAAGGTAAAAAATAAATAATTTTAACACCACTCTAATGACGTCATTTAATAAATTATATTGATCTATATAATTTTTAAATTCTGAGAAAATGGGAACTCCCTTTGTAAAACACAGATAATATTTTATTAATAAAATACTATCAACTCTGACGCAAACTCTTTATATCTGGCATAATGGATCATGGTGTTAAAATAGTATGTCCGTGTTAAATAGTATGTCCTATAAAGCAAAGCGTTTTTTTACTTGTTTGGCCTATCCTATAATTACAATTAATTATCTAAAACGCCATAATAAGAAGGGAACTCTTTTAAAATAAATTCATCAATATTCTCTTGGGGTTGAAATGTACAATTTCTAAACGTGAATTAAATATCACCCGCAACGGTGAGAATGTGGAAACGCACGAAACTCTCGTTTAGTCCTATCTTGTCTAGTCATTCTGGTGACTTGTGGTCGGGACTCGAATCCTATTCGGGTGTTATTGGGTAGTTATCCCCATGAACTGTTTCCAAAATTCCTTTTTCGCAAATTTGGCAACTTTTCCTTTAAACTATAAATATTTCCATTAGTGTAAATCTACGGATATCTCGGTAAGATAGTAAGACGCAGTGCACAAAATAACCATACCAATGTATTCAAATGTAACTGAATCCCGGCTTCTGGCCAAATATTAGTACCAAGCTTTTTATAATGAAGTATTTGCATAACCTCATTTTAAAAATAAAATAAAAATAAGTAATGAGGCTGTGTGACATCTTTTAGTCCATTGCAGACAAACATATACATCATTTAAAAGGCATTGTATTGGTCAAATTTAATTACTTATTTTATTTTATTTTAAAATATTTACAGGATTAGTATTACGTTGTTTAACAATGTCAACGTTACATAAACTATTAAATAGGAAGTCCTATTATGAACCTTGATCTTACCGTCATTAGTATGAGCGTCTTCACGTGACTCGTAAGTTGGCGTAAGTATTTGAATTGTCCTCCATCAAGTTGCAAATATCTCCATTGTGGCTGCACTCTTCCACTGTCCTTCTCTCAATGGTGGTGTTCGTTTAGCATACCTCTCTGGTGGTGGAACTGTTTGTATTCTGGCTTTGCTCGAGCCTCAACTGCGTCAACTAGCCAACTTTCCCTGGTAACACGGTGATATTACTGCATGGTCTATTACTCTTGGTATTTCTTATTTATTTCAGATACAAGTTTTTATCAACATTATACTTGTTGTTACTGCCGGTTTCTTATTTCTAAAATAAATTGTAATTTCTTACTTCAGCTTAAGATAACCACAAACCTAATTAGTTTTTTTTTTATTGAAAATAGTATATGTAAATAAATACATATTTTTTGTTTCGAATTGTTTTGGTGATATTAAATTTCACGACCCGATTCAAGAGCTATGGAAACGGTCCGTTGATTGCGAATAGTGACTGTTTGTTCAACATTTCTGTGTGTCAGTATGCACATACTGTTTGCCCATAAAGTATTGAGTCCCTCCACCGTAGTACACCATTTGTATTCATACCATTGTATAAAAACAAGCATATTATTTTTGTTATGAAACTTTACTAGTTCTAAACACCACATCGGGTCGTATAATTCGTGCAGTTTTGCATTCTAATCGTAATATTTTTATATCTATTTTTCGTATCAATTCGCAATAGATTTAATCACGAATACAATATTTAAAAAATGACGTTTTTAAGATATTTACGACAATTTTGTCACATTAATATTGACTGTTCCCGCATTAAACATAGAATGATTTGAAAATTACCGTAACTTACAAAAAGATCTTTGAGTTTATTCAATGTTTATTTTAATTATATGAATGAGGAAGCAAGGTCTTCTTTAAAACCTATGGTTAGTTAATATATTATTTAATACATTATGGCAATATTGGTTTAGTTTATTTAATAATCCTGATAATACTGGGAAAAAGTAATTAATACACTTTATTTGCATATACTTATGGCTTTGAAGGTAATTAAATTAATTATTATTGTTTGTGAATAATTAATAGCTTAATCAAAAAGCTATGGATAAGAAAGGTAGAAAGTAAATTAAAAGCTAATATTTAAATAAGTAAATATTATTAAATATTCTCTACTTATGAAAATAGTATTTAAATTTTACTCCGGTGAAATTTTGTTATACATTCTGTATAGGGGCAACGTTTCCATCACTTTTGCCAAAATCCCTCAAATTTATTCGAAAGTCTTTTTAAAATATCACACTACGTAAAGGTTTGCCAGATTGTATTATACTCAAAATTTCAAAATTATCCTTAAATAAATAAATAAATAAATAAAGAACAAAATTATTGTTTATATAAAATAAAACAAAATATTAGCAATAAGGTTAATAGTATCACTTAAAGGCTTATTACTAATAGCAATATATATATATATATATATACACTCCATAACCTTTTATTTAACACTGCGTCCTACTAGGCCCTGCCCGTTTAGGTTTAACGCCTATGTACTAATACACTAAAATGTTAGGGATCAGTAAGGTTCAATTTAAAGGAAATGCATCCGCATTTGCGTGAAAGACGAGTGGAAAACCATTTAGTAAAAAACTCTCAGTTCACCTGACCAGGATCGAACCCCAACCTCGCCGTCTTCGGCAGTGTAGTCTACCATGAGATTATCACGTTAGACCATGCGGCCACCAAAACAGATCATAATCTTATTAATAATAAATAATGGATTTGTGGCAGTGTAGTATTTGAATAGTTTCTAAAATTGATTATATATTGCGATTTATTTGAAATATATTTACTAGTGGGAAATTTCTTGTTGTAAAACAACTAATAATGCAATACCACTAACTAAAAAATTAACTGTATGTGGGTATATTAATAAAAGGTTTAATTCTATTACTTCCTTCAGAAATTTGCAGCTATAAAATTTAATTTTCTTCAATAATATATGTATTTATTATAAACGATGGTAAATAATGTTTGATCAATGTTACATATTTTAACATTATTACATAATTTACTAAATATTTTCACAGTATTACATACTTTACTACCTATTTTAACCGATTTTGATACATATTTATGCACATATTCTGTTGGTTAATACTACAAAAAAATCCAGGGCCTATAAGGGAAATCCTTTGGGTGTACACATGCATAGTGACCATGACGTATTAGATATAGTGACTACCGATTCGTTTAGCTGAAAAAAACAGAAACAAAAAAAACTAAAACATATTAGGCTTATTAACCAACGTTATTGGGGAAATCTAAGTTTTCACTACTCATATCGTGAGCCTGAAGTCTTAAACTACGTGATTTTCCAGTTTGACTGGATGCCAAAGAATGGACAAAGTAAATCCTAAATTTGGTGTAGTTACTTAGGAAAACTAGTGGATGTGCACCACGGATGTTAATTTTTGCTTTCATATATTATGCGAATATTACGTCTTAGATTACGTGACCACCTATGTGGGTGCCTTAAAAATTAATTTACCTGGAAAACTAAAACTTGCATGTATACTAAATGAAAACTGAAGGTGCACGAATATATTTTTTTTCTTTAATCTACCATACAATCCTGGTGACTTTAATCAAGTGATCACTGGTTTGTGTTGCTCAATAGGTAGCGACTATTTTTCACTATCACTATATGCTGTTGACTATATCGGCGATTAATGTTCTTTTTAAATTCTTTTTCAAGGAGAAATTTTAATCTTCATTACAAATACATTTTAAAAGAACCACAAACATCTTCAGCCGGATAACGCCGGTCACTTTCAGCGAGTTAGTTATAATTATTACTTAACTTTATTTACTAAACTATATAAGAGACACAAAGGAGTTCACATTTTAGTTACTGTATAAAAGGGCATGTTGATTATCATGAAGTGCATAGGAAACGTCGGAAACCAATGATTTGTTTGACCACCTATATTACCAGAACCTACCAATATAAACTTTGGTTATATAAAGGTTATTATTGTCACCGTACACTCATCTAATCAGTATGTGAGCCCATATTTGAGCTTTATTGTTTTGAGGCAGATATGTAGGGTAGTTAGCTACGCTACATGAATTATGTTACATCTATACTTATATCGCGCACTAAAAGCGGTATGACCAGCCAAATTCGCAGCTGCGATTTATACTGACCCAATAAAATATCCGGTGAAGTCTTGCCAAAAGAAAACCTTTCTACTCTATATCCGTGGACCCTTCTAGAAAAGTATAGAATCTTCAATTTACAATGCGCACCGGCCGTGGCCCTTCTTCCTGCCTTGTCGTTGGTCAATTTTTCCCGCACTACGCTATTGTGACATATCACCTGTGATAACACTATATTTGCCGGGTAGACTCTCAAAGTCACTCTTGGTATAATAGATTTGTTAAATTAGGTAAGCGCTGCTCTACCCGCAGTAGGCGTGAATCGTCATAATTGAATTCTATTATTATTATTATTATTATTATTATTATTATTATTATTATTATTATTATTATTATTATTATTAGCACCGCGTCTTACTACTCGTTCGGGTTGTACGCACTTACGCTAATGTGTGATTGTAAGATGAAATGGAAGACCTACAGTTTAACGTGGAATCCAAACCACAGTGGAGGCCTGGCATTCCCCACATTCACAAGATGTCTTGTCAGAGGTGAAAGAAGGGTTTGGTAATCAGATAAATCTGTGCCGGGACCGAGGATTGAACCCCGGACCCCAGCATAGAAGTCCGACACCTTGCCCCTAGACCGCCAGGTCACCTATTATGCTTGTAAAATTTTAAAAAATTATTTTTGTGATATTAGTTTTTAATCTATCTCCAAACGATGGACCTGGGTTCACCCTTGTTATTTTATATAGGTACTTGTTTTGCCGTTAGTGCTGGGATACCACCACTATAAGGGTTATTATTTTTGTTTTGTAACCTTCATATCTAATGACTTTTGGGAAGCCTTCATTTTTAGAGAAATTATATTACTAGATATATTTGATGTCTAAAGACTTTTCTAATAATAAATCATGGGAAACCTCCATTTTGTCCCTGTTGACACTACAGGTCGTAATTATTCAAATTTGCAATTTAAACTTAGTTAGCAATGTCTTCAGGTATATTGATAACAAGCTCGAGGCTTGTTTTGGCAATGGTTAGTTTTAATTATTTAACCTAGACTAAGAGTGGTAATGTGCACCGCTATGTTAATTTAAATAGATTGGGAAGATTTCGTTCTCCTTATATTTACTTATACATACATATATATATATATATATATATATATATATATGTTTTAGTCGGAACTTAGAAATAAT
The DNA here is from genome assembly GCA_039000515.1 of Timema cristinae. NCBI lineage: Eukaryota > Metazoa > Arthropoda > Insecta > Phasmatodea > Timematidae > Timema > Timema cristinae. The sequence goes on from JBCFYV010009882.1 coordinate 43,852,522, forward strand.
ATATAGAAGGGGGCTTACATATAATAAATTGTGTAGCTTTGAGGGCATAATATTTTACCTTATTTTAATTTTACATTTTGTTTTATTTAATTTTTGCAAAACTGCATTGTATTCGCTTATAAACTGATTCTCTTAACATCCATTTTAAATCAAATTGTATAGAGAAATTGTCAAACAACAAATATTATACATCTTTTTTATTCAATACAGTTTTTTATTAATTAAACTTTCCTTTTTTTGGAGCATGTACCGTGTACTACTTTTTCTAATGTTTAAAATATCACTCAATATCATATATATGTATATCCATTCATATTTGTAAAACTAAAATCTATTATTTAAAAAAATACTTAAATATGTTATAGGTTTTTGTACTCTTTTAATTTGAATATCAACTTTGTTGCACACATGCATGCAATGTTTTATATCATTAATCATTTCACCATTATAATTTTTGACTGTCATTCTGCTTATAATAGTTTTTAGTAAATGACACAGATTTATCTGATTATCAAACCCTTCCTTCACCTCTGGCAAAGTGTGGGCTTTCACGCTTTGTGAATTTTTGGAAGGCCAGGCCCCCACCGTGGTTAAACTGTAGGTTCCCTCTGGTTTCCACCATCATCATTCTCATGTATCATCCTATCATCTGGGTTTAGTGGAATTCACCTTAATTGTGTCTCCACCTCAAATATGAGCAGAGGTAAGATATTGTCGAATAGCCAAACCTAGAGAATTAGGCCCACCCCAGTTTTTATTATATAATGTTCCCAACCATGCATTCATATAATCATGTTTGTATCTAATCAAGACTTTCCAAATATTTATTAAATCAGAAATTTAAATTACATTAAACTAATATTTCTTATTAGTCACACACATTTAAATGTTGTTTCCAAAGCTTCTTCTTCTCTCTTGGGTTTACTTAAATCTTTAAAATATTTGATAAATTAACCCTACGTTTGATTAAACAAAATACCATTATAGTAAATAAAACTAAAACACCACATGTAAAGGAAATTTTATTCTTCAGATAACTATATTTATGAAACAAATAAATTAAACACTTGGAATTTCAGCCATAATATAATATGTCAACAAAATATAATTTAATTCATGATTTCACTGTTGATAGAGTGTAAAACATTTCCTCAATTCGTTAATAACCATTACTCATATTAGACATAAGAATAATAAAAACTATTTTAGCTTCAAAACTATTTATATCATAATAGAAACAAAAACATTCTAACCATTCAACGTATACATTTTTTCTCTTTTGTTTACTGAACATCCTTATAAGCTGTGCTTTAACGAAATAATAATAGCGTAAACTTTTCACGGTTGTAAAAACTTTAAAATGTGTGTGTGTGTGTGTGTGTGTGTTATATATATATATATATATATACAATTTATATATATATACAGCAAAGTTAAAAAGTTATTATAATAGCTACTCTAAGACTGGCTGGATAAATATTGTTAGTACGCAAAAAAATATTCTAACTAATTTTAAAAAGTTTATTATTATTATTATTATTATTTTTAACACGGATATGCAGTATACTTGCTTCCATTGATTACTAACAACATTAATAAACACACATACAGTATAAATTGATGTTTTAGGTATTAGAAAATGTTACTGTTATTAAATTGTAAAGCCTATAAATTTACTTAGTTCATGACTGCCCAAACTGAATGTATTTCAGCCCTGAACATGTAAAGAAAAAAACATATTTAGAAAATAACTATATATACGTATCATTTTACGTGCTCAGATATTCTATAATTTAAATTTGAAAATAAATTATTTACGTAATCTGTAATATTTTATTTTTGATAAAACTTATGGTAATCTAATATATTTACTTTTTAAGTTAAAAACTGTTAATCAGATTGAAAATAGTCACAAGGTTTTGTATTATGGGTGCTATGTTCTGACTACTTAATAAATATTACACTGGCATTACATTATTGCCATTTTCATGTTTAGAGCTTTTGAATGCATTCCTTTAGGAGACGGTAACTTTCTTTAGATCAGCTTGCAAAAACACATACTTAGAGATCGAGCATCGCTATTGCTTTAGTTAAAATTGTGTTATTAATGTATTACAATATACAGTTTAATGATTATGATTTGTAATGATTATTACATAAGGTTCACTTTTTGTAGTTTTCGGTACATACATATTAATTTATGAATTATCTTGATGCCTACAGATTGCAACTTTTTACAATAACTTCAAAATTAGTTTCGTTCTTATGAAACTTCTTTTTTTTGCAGGATAGTGCATTATCGGCGTTTTTGTCTTCGATAAACGTCATACATCTTAACTAAACTGATTATCGACAAAAAAAAAATATATATATATATATATATATCGGCATTTACTTGAAATAGAAATGTGAGGGACAAAAGAGTGCAGGAGGGAAAAAAGTATATCGTTGAACATAAATAATGTGTTGACGTCAAAATCACAAAGATGTATTATGCATAGATGCTAATTACAAATAAATAATACATTTTTAAGTATATAGACGATTTCATAAGATATTTTATGTTTTATTTTTGTAGAATTCTCATAAACGACAATAAAAATACAATTTATTTAGATATTAAAATATTAAATATATTTTTGTCAAATTGAACCTATATGTAATAACTTTAAAACTTGCTTTTGTATCTTAAATAGCTATGTTGTTATTTTATGATATGTTTAATGGTAAAACGTGTTTTAGAAACAAAAGAACACAACGATTGGATCTATTATCTTAAAAACACTTGTTTTCTATGCATATTTATTACAAATTGTTTTTGCTAAATAAACTTTATTTTCTACATCTTATTTTATGCATAGAAATTCTCTATTAATTATTCACTAGCGTTCTGTTTGAATTTAATTTGATAATTATATTTTGTTATTATTTTACTAGCATACACTTATACTAGACTATTTTAATCCAAGCTATATTCTTGAGTTTGATGACACTTAAAGAATTTGAAACTTTTATTAGCCTTTTAAATTCCTGAGATATGGGTTTTTATATACTGCCTATTTTTAAATTCAAATTGCACATTTTCTCAAATCCTTAGCGAAAAGTGGCCCAGCTTAAAGATAAATGTGATCCATTTCTGAATAAAATAGTTATCTCCGGTAGGTATTACACGTACAACAAAGTGTCTTTCCTTAAGAACTTTGAAGACAATCCTCTTTGATCATGTCAGCTCCTTTCTCGGCTATCATTATCGTCGGTGCGTTGGTATTTCCCCTTACTATTTTTGGCATAATTGAAGCGTCTATAACCCGTAAGCTTTTGATGCCGTGTACTCTTAATCTTGGGTCAACTACAGCTGTTTCATCATATTTGGGACCCATCTTACAGGTGCCCACTGGATGGTAAATCGTAGTAGTATATTCCATAACTATACACTTCCAGTACGATTTGGTACCGAACTTATATTTTGTGCATGCTGGCATGGGAATATCAAAAATAAGAGCCCCAATGTGACGAAATGATTTTGTGTATATTAATTTCATCGCTATCTGTATACCTTCCACAATCACATCAATGTCGGGATCTTTGGTAAAATACCCAGGGAAGATTAGAGGAGGTCCCCAAACGGGATCAGTGGTGTTGAGCGCAATTACACCCTTGCTATTAGGACGGAGGAGAATGGTCCGCACCGTTATACCATCGTAGTATGACAGTGGCTCTGCATTTGTTGTATCTTCAGGTGAATGGAGCAAGTTTTTAATATTGGCAACATCGAAGGAGTATTGAATGTCAGGAACATCTTTATTATGAGCATAATGAGTTTGAATGAACGCACCCGTTTGAAGAGGTCCTGTAGAAGACAAAGGACCTTTATGAGAGTTTTTGTATGTATATAAGTCTTCAATTCTCTCATTCTTATTTGCTGAAGTAGCTGTTTTATTTAAAACAAACACTAAACCATCAGACGTAACGTGATCTTGAAGGTTGTAGCCTACTTTGAGATTTTTCAATAAGTGGATTCCAACAGCTTCAATATGTACCTTTGGACCTACTCCTGACAACATGAGAATCTTAGGAGAATTGATGCTTCCAGCTGACAATATTACTTCTTTCCTAGCAATCGCTGTCCTTAAGGTTTTCTCACCTTGATACAGGAACTCCACTCCAAAGGCTTGTTTGTGTTTAGGATCTATAAGAACTCTAGTTACGTGAGCTTGCGTCCTGATAGTAAGGTTTCGACGTTTATATCGTATAGGCCTTATAAAGGCACCATTTGTGCTTAGTCTTATTCCATGTCTTGAAGTTGTCTGGAACTTCATCGTACCTATTTGCTTGTGTGCATTGACGTCGGTCCTTGGATACCCTAACTCTTCTAAACCATCTAAAATAGCATCTATATTATAATCTTGGTAAGGAAACCATTCAACTGTTTGATACCCTCCCTTACCATGATATTTTTTACTATGGTGGTATATCTCCTTATCTTCATTATCTTCGGACTTTTTAAAGTATGGAAGGACCTCCTCGTAGCTCCAGCCTTCGTTACCATCCTCAGCCCACTCATCGTAATCTCTGGGGTTCCCCCTCGCATAAATCATGTAGTTAATGGTTGAAGAACCTCCCATGACTTTGCCTCTAGCCCAATCGCAACGACCATCTCGCCTGGAGCGGCAGCTATGATGTTCTGGCATGGTACGGTACCTCCAGTCAATGTTGCTCTGCCGCATCAACGGCGCGAAAGCAGGTACGTCAGCAGCGTAAGGTTCTTCTATACCAGCTTCCAATAACAGAATCTGAAAATATTAGGGTCGCATTTTAAATATGACAACTTGAATAAATGTTTCTAATTTGTTACTAGAATGCTTTATTTTTAAAAAAACCAGATTAATTTGCCATTATTTCTAAACGCTTTAACATTACTTATTTAAAAAGTGTTTCTAAAATTTATAAAATAATTGCATTAATTGATTGACGTTTACAATGTATTAGTTTTTTTCCCATCAATTCCAAAATAACTTATGTATTTTCAAGTTATGTATGTCTTTAAGTGTATGTGAGCGTATAACCCGAACGGGTAGTAAGACGTGGTGCTAAATAATAATAATAATAATAATAATAATAATATAAAGTGTATGTGTCTTATTTTCATATTATACCAAATCCAAGTATTTAAAATATAAATTGTAAAATGGTACTAAAATATTTTTAAATATGAAAAGTAAAAGAAAAGAACTGCCATATATATACGTTACCAGCCATATATATATGTCTAAGCAATGTATACATCACCGAGCTTATTTATGCATTGTGTAAAGTGTGATTACTTAAAAACATGTTTCGCACATAGTCTAAGGGCCAGTTTCATAGTCAAATTTAGTACGCCTCAAGTGCGGCGCCACACTAAGTGCATGACGACACCTACCTAAACCAGAATGGAATGGGCCAGTTTCCTATGCGAGAACGGCCCATTCCATTCTGGTTTAGGTAGGTGTCGTCATGTACTTAGTATAACGCCGCACTTGAGGCGTACTAAATTTGACTATGAAACTGGCCCTAAGCCTCTAGGGAATGTACACATTTTCTAGTCAGTGTATACTTTGCCAAAACAGCTCCAGGCAAAGTACCAAGTGACACTTCATTCTTTTCTTTCTTTTGTTATTTATTTTTATGCATATAAATTAAATTTTAATTAAAAGAGTAAAAATTAATTAAACAACATACAAAAAAAATTACAAAATAAAGTTATAATTTCAAAGATTATTTACATTTGCAACACAGTTAAGGCACTATTTAAAATGATATCAAATTATTTTTATTTCTATTTAATTACTTCTTTTAAGGCATTAAAGGTAGATAGACATGAAAAATAACAACACATTTGATGAATAATAAAGAATATAAACTTATAAACTTATAACTTACTTTAGGAAACATTAACAAACACAAAAAACAATATTATTAAAAAATATAAGCTCTTTTATCAAAGTCTGTCATTTGTTGCAACATGGTAAAATGCTGTTGAATTTCGAATTACAAAGGATGTTTTTCTTAATACATAAACAATTTAGGTTCTTGCACCTTCCGTTACATACGCATTCCACATACCCCTAACCACTTCCAGTTAACTGCAATTTTACATATGATTGTAGAGATATTTCTTCTTTTGGAACACCTGCTACACTAAGGAAGGTTTTTCTGACACACCTAAACCCTCTTTCATTCCCTTCCTTTGTTACTTTTGTGACCACCGCTAAAATATTTTGTCCATCACCACGTCCTTTAGCATCATCTGGAACTGAGACCCTTACAGTAGCTCCTAAGGAGACTGGCAGAATTTTTTTTTTTTCTTAATCTGTCTTCATGTTCTTCGCTTGCCTCCCCAAATTTTCCTTGGCTGCTTTTCTCCTAGAAATAGCCTCTTTTTGGTTATAGCATAGGCAGAAAAAAAACTGCTGATAAGCTTTGTTCTTCAGCCTCGTTACCCACCTTTTCGGTTATTTAGACCACAGATCAAATGTATAGCTTGTCTACAATCCTTACACTTGTTTTCTCCAGATATTTCTTCAAACATAGCATGATGTAGCCTTAGGCCTATTTATGACTATCGCATCTTCATCTGCCTTGCATAGTATTTTTCTGCATTGTCATTGGCAATTAACATTTGATCATTACTAGCACTAGCATTATTTTCTATACTCCTTATAACATTCTCTAGCTCCTTCTCAGTTTCAATATCTTGGATCACATCTTTAGGTAGAGAAGAAATACCCAGACCAACTTTGACCCTAAACCCAAATAGGGCTTTATATGGCGTTCTTTTAGTTCCAGAATGATATGCTTGGTTCTTCATCACTTGTACAAACCTTAGACCTTTACTCACCTGTTTGTACATGCTGATAGTAAGATACTGTACGCGATACACACACATCCACAAAAATGCTTTTAAAAACTTTGGGAAATCTTTTTTACACATTTTTTGAGAAATCTGTGGACAACATTTATATATCGTTAAGCTCTATGAAACAAGAATTATTTATCAATATATATTTATTTTAATAAAATATTTAGTGTTCGAATTGTCTACGGTGTCATCCTCGCAATAGACTGGACTATCGATGATGGGGATATCAGGGTTTGAATCCTTATGTGGTTTACTGATATACTCTCCCGCCACACAAATGCGGGTACAATTTCTCTTAATCATGCTTTATCATCCATAACACACCAGCATAACTAGTTATATATATATATATATATATATATATATATATATATATATATATATATATAAATATATATATATATATATATATATATATATATATATATATAACCCTTACGAGTTTTGATTTTAATAATGTAAAAAAATCTTGTGACAATATAGATAACGGTGTAAATACCTCAATTTTGAAGTTCTGGCTATCATATAGCGGACTGAGAATAATAGTTTTTTTATCTCGAATTTCTGTAATAGTCAGCTAACTTTAAAATATCAAAATCGTATCAACCCTGATATAATAATTGGTAATTCTACCTAAGACATAATAATATATGATATACAAAGATATACAAAGATATGTGTAATTCTATCTAATACGTATTAATACAAGTCAAGATATATATGTGTATATGTACACAAAGACATGTTGTACATAGACATAAAAAGATATGTGTAATTATATATAATACATATTAATATAAGTCAATATATAGTGCCTGTATTAGATATAATTACACATATATTACACATATATTTGTATATTATAAATATTATATATATATATATATATATATATTTATAATAATGTAATAATTGTGTGAAATTAATGGTTTGGCATGAACAATGTATATATATATATATATATATATATATATATATATATATACATTGTTCATGCCAAACCATTAATTTCACACAATTATTACATCAGTGTTGATACGGTTTTGATATATTAAGGTTCGCTATTACAGCTATATATATATATATATTAAGTGCTTGTCTTATATTAATATGTATTAGATAGAATTACACATATATCTGTATGTTATATTATTTATCTAACTAGATGCTATCACACAAGATTAAAAAAAATAAACTTAAATAATTGTCTTCCATGAAAATTAAAGAATAAATACTTGCGTATTTCACAAAATAAAAATATAATGTATTTTATTCATTTTGGTTTGCTTCAATTGAATGTTGCATGATTTAAATTATTTCCTTCTCCATAAATAAAAATTTCAATTACATTCTTTATTTGTGAAATTGCCTTTGAACAAATTATCTTAATTTGTATGCAACTGCACTTTCGCATGGCGTCCATATGGAACATATTTATTTTTATATATCTAAAATACAAGTTTTCAAAATAATCTAGAAAACTATTACTTTGTTTGTAAAACGTGTGCCAAAAAGAATACACCATCTTCTAGACAACTTATACTATTTTTTAGAAGCGTTTGACAGGATTCTTTGTGTAATTATTCTTGTAACATCTTTTACGTTCTATGTTTGATTTAAAATGCCCTTATTTTGTATGGCCCCGAGTTTATATTAATAATTTATCTGTCTAGGATAAACATTCTCAATGATTCTAAATATAATAATAATAATAATAATAATAATAATAATAATAATAATAATAATAATAATAATAATATTTAGCACTAGGTCTTACTACCCGTTCGGGTTATACGCTTTAAATACTAATTACTCTAATGGATTAGGAATTGGGAAGGTTGAGTTAGAGGAAGTGAACCCGCATTTGCGTGGAGGGAGAGTGGAAAACCATTTAGGAAAAAACCACCCCAATTCACCCGACCGAGACTCGAACCTCTATCCCCCCGTCCTCGGCAGTCGAGCTCAACACGACAAGCGCGTTAGCCAACTACACCACCGAGGCGGGTTTCTAAATATAAGAAATATTAGTCGAAACATTCAAAGGTCACAGACTTACACTAGCACAAAGATAGATAGATCTACATAATTAATTGCTTATAACATATTTTGAAGATAAATATTATATTTTAAATATATCGCTATTTAATGTCATATTGTATGGTTATATAAATATATACAATTGTTTTTTATTGTAAACTTTCTTCTAACAAGTTCTCCAAAATTTTCGGATTATTTATATAAAATAATGGTTATATTTATTATGTTTTAGGAAACCAGTTTGGTAAAAATTTAATCCATCTTTAAAATTTTGCAACTCTTAATACATAACTGTTTTATCACAAACTAGATTATCTTATATTTGGTCCGCCCACACCAAATTAACTTATTCGGATTTTTTTTTAGCACCGCATCTTACTACCAATTTGAGTTATACGCTTGTGTACTAATTACGTTACTGATTTTAGGAATTTTCCACACATTTGTATGAAGGGAGAGTGGAGATCCGTTTTGGATTAACCACCCTCAGTACTCCCGACCGAGATTCGATCCTCGATCACCCCAGCATCGGCAACTCTAGTTTATTGACCATGTGGCCTTTATTATCAGTTGCTTCCTTATAAAAACGTTATTAACTAATTTACTTCCTGAGATTTGAAATCTTTCACCAAGCATGCATAAGGTTGCATAATTAAAACTGTGACAAATTTTATTTGCTGCTTGAAAAAAAATATCATAATATATCTAGCTTATCTCATATTATAAATTTACAGGGCTTTTTAACCGGGTTTAAACCATAAATAAGAACAAATTGAATCAATTGGAATCCAAACAAACATTACAAGGACATAATTTTTTTACCACCTATGTCGTTATTTCAGTCATATAAATCCTTGGTACGATATCAATATTTTTTTTTTACAACGCATCATACCATCTATCAGGTCTCACCGAATATTTTACACAATTTGGTCAGATATGAAAAGAACAAATTTAATAAACGACCTATTGAAGAAGAAATCTTATTTATAGCTTAAATATAATGTAATAATAGTAACTTATACAACATTCGGGCATCCCTAACTTAAACATTATAGATCATAAAAACACAAAACCATCAAATGAAATTATGTTTTATTAGGGCTTTTTTGTTACCTTTTAACACTAAAAATATTTAACGACGTTATCTATAAGTAGGGATTAGAACGCTAATTAGAGAAAATGTGTCCTCGTTACTGTGGAAAGGTAATGAAAAACACAGTAGAAGACCACAGCCCAAAGCTCCTGACCATTATTTTAATCCCGATCTAACCTTCACTAGTAATCCAGTCCATGTCGACCCTAACGCCTTAGACCGCATGCCTGCTTGTACGGGTTAACTCGACTCTGACCCAGGATGTTGGGTGACCATCGATGCCAAAAATGTTAACAATTTATACTGACTATAATTAATTAGACATCAATTACCAATTATCCGCATTTATGGCCGAATCATCTGAAGACTCTTTCTTGAGTGTCACTCTTGTAATATATTGTTTTGCTGCGTACTGTTAGATTGGGGCTTGAATCCCAGATGTGTGTTTTGAGGGTATTTGTTCCTACTTTCCCTCCATGTACATTCAGGTACATTTTCTGAAAATTATACTGGTTTCCTTGTTCCAATTTTAATGTCGTACATTTTTAATTTGAAAATTATTTCGAATTTCTAACAAATTTGAGCTGTATTCCAAGAAAAATCCCCTAAATATCCTTTCTTTCTTATCCCATTTACAGCATAAATAAATAATTTTGTAAGTTCGTGCGATTCTACAACTCTAAAACACATTTTCTATTTGTCATAATAGCTTTCATGCATGCACCTATTAACTTAAATAATAGATAGATTACATCAATCCTACGCGTGGAAAAAGTGCATTAAAACATTCTAAAAGCATATGCTATAGTCATATAAGCTGAACGGATAGTGAGACGAGGTGCAAAAAAAAAAAAAAAAAGAGACAAAAATCTAGTTCACATATATTGGAATGTATCACTAATGAATGTAATTAATTCATATAAACTTTCTCAGTTGGATTTTTGGTTTAAATATCAAGCTAATTTTTATTTGCTAGTGACTGGGACATTGGTTCTTGAATTCCATGTAACAGGTTCTACAGGTTTTTTGTTGTTTGTTTTTTCAAAAATTGTTTCCCACTCTCCCTCTACCCAAAAACGGGTACATATAATCTCAATTCTACCTTACTCATCACTTCCACAATAATGTAGTTAATTTACCGTAGATGCGTATAACCATAACAGGTAGTGAGACACTTTAATAAATATTTACACCCGCCAGTAAAACCACTCATCAATGAAGAATCACTTTTACATTTTGATCTTTAAAAGAAAACAGATAGCGTTAGCTTTTTATAAGGCTCACTTTCAAACTGAATACTTGTTTTTACTACCTATTCATTTAATGTTGAAGTTAATTGACTATGAAGGATAAAGCTGTCTAGCTTTTTGTTCATTTCAAAGAGAAAGGTTTAGCAATTTAACAGAGTGTACTATTTTTTATAGAGCAAAGCTTACTCATTTTAATTACGTTAAAGAGTTAGGAATGAGGAAAGTAGTGTTTACAGGAAATGTATCCTCATTTATTTAGCTTGAAAGTGGTAAATAATTAGGAAAACCCGCCTTCATTACAGGCCAGGCCAGGATTCAACTCCGGCCTCCTATGTAACCGAATAACCAACATTTAATCCACGTGCCCAATTATACGGGTTAAACTCACAATCATTTTACCACAAACAAATATTCCCTTTAATAAACCATATTACTCTTTATCTTTTCTGAAATACAAAACACAAATTTGGTCTGTAAAATTATTTTTTCTCATAAATTAATATTTATTATGATTGACCCAACACTTTTTTTAATCATAATTTTTTAAATTATATATTGAAGATTAAAAATGTATAAATACACTTTTTACTGGAACCTTATATATTTTTTTTAATCTTTAAAAAAAATAACAGCTTCCACGGATAACAAGTTATTGATACTCGACACATACTGAACTTTTTTATATAGAAAGATAGACCCTACTAAATCATTGCAACTTGCTAACCTATTAACCTACATGTAATTTATTTATAGATGTAAGAAACAATTGAACATTATTATTAAATATATGATCTATGCCATTTTGCCCGAGAGCTTAGTTAAGACGCTATATCTTATCCACCTCAGATTTTTGGGTGCGCGTCTTATGGTCTTAATTTGTGTTCCTCAGAAATGTATCTAGTTATTAATCACTAGATAATAAATAAACCTACATGCTAAGTTGACACGTGTGTCAATAAACTAGTGTTGCGAAAAGTTTTTAAACTTGGAAAATAGTTATTTAGCAACCATTAATAACCATACAACTAATATGTGGTGTGGTTACTAAAACAGCCAGCCGCCTGAGTACATTTTCTGATCCATTGCATTGATATTCGTGAACCATAATTTATTTGTATCTAACAAATTAGTAAGCTACTTATAGAAGCTTTTAAAGTCGTATATTGGCAATCTGAAAGACCAACATAATGAGTTAAGTTAGATGTTCATTAACCATTTTTACTACTGTGCTTAGTACTTTTAGTATTTATGCTTGTTTATTTATCTCATTTTTAAATAATACATTAAAAATATATTTACGTAGTTCTATGTATGTTTATTTATGTGTGTTTGTGTATGTGTAATTTTTAAACATAAAATCAACGTACATACGTGACCCAGATCAATTTAAGACGTAAGTTTTACAACAGACTGTCCTACCGTTGAGAACGAGGTATTGGTTTGAATATCGGTCGTGGCAACTGAGGGAGGGTGGGGGTGGGCTAAATATATGATTTTTTCTTATTTACTTTCTACGCTAATGCTAGCGAACGTTCTCTAAGCTATCTTCTTAATCCCTACGCCTTACATTTTGCTGTTAATAACCATACCATATTTTTAAAAAAACACGTGATTTTTCACATAACGCAAATGGTTTTGGGGATAAGAAAGGTTATCTTATAATGAATGTACCCGCATTAGCGTAGAGGGAGAGTAAAACCATTTTAGAAAACCCACCCTCAATAATGTTAATCTCCCCGTCATTGGCAGTCTAGTCTACTGTGAAAGTAGCGCCTTAGACCATGCCACCACTGAATTGGGTAATATCGCGTATTGGTTACTGTTTTAACTTGTTTAAAGGATTCTCTAACACATCTTTGTTGAATCTAGGGCGGGCTTTGTGATCTGTTTCATAATTATTTTGAAGATAAACTAAAAATGTGTTTATATTGGTACTAATTCTCCCTTTAAATGCTAGAAAACACAAGGAGTAATAATTTTTCCAAACTTCTTTTTTAAGTTTGTGTCTAACTTCCAGAGAAGAATGGTATTCACTTTCAACCATCATTTTTTTTTTTTTTTTAATTTTAACTTTTAACTTTTTTCAGCTATTCGATTGCCGTTGAAAGATGTTCATCTTGTGAGCCTATTTATTCATTTGATTTTAACCCCCTTAAAATGAAAATTATGATCACAAAGTGGTTCACTTGGGGTGCAACAAGAACCGGAATTGAATAATTTTTCTTTGGGACATGATATGTCCTAAACTTGAGTCTACTCTCTTCGACGATAAGCTACTTTGGAAAGAGAAAAATAAATTTCTCGTATGAGGTACTGAAAAAGTCACGGCTTGCTACTGGTGGTAGCTCGCGTTCGACCGTTTGGCTACATTTGGTCTAGAATATATAAACATGGAAGATATACACCGTTTTTTAGAGTGCTGTCTTCTTTGGGACTTAAGCTGTATCTGCCCACCACGTTGTGATGAACTGGATGCTTGACTCAATTAGAATATCGATAACGGGAGAACTGTGAGCCATTCAGGACCATTTATAGTTTTTTTATGGTGCGTGTGTGGGTGGGGTGGGGGTGGGGTTTCTACATAGATGGCTCGTGGTGAAGTTCTCCAACAATAGAAATCAGGGAATTTATACAAAGACCCTCTTCTCTGGAGGATATTGAAATTTTAAAAATAATATGGTTGAGGTTGTAGTTGTAGTTGTTAAAAAGTGAATACCACTACAATAAGCTACTAGCTTAGATATTGAGTAGGAATAAAATCATAAGCATTGTTTTCTGTAATTTTGTGGAATAGGGTGTAAGATTTTTACCCCTTTCCCCCTTTTCAACTCACGCCCTTAACACTATTTTGGTGTGGCCCATGCCTAGAGTCGAAGACCGGTATTATGCAGATTGATTATGCGACCTTGAAGTGTGGCGGAATTAATGTAAGGCTTTGTGTGTTGTATCAAAATATCGAAATAAAATTATTGATATCTTACTGATTAACATTCTTTCGATACCACATACATACACACATAAACACACACACACACATATATATATAATATATATATATATATATATATATATATATACACATACATACACACAATATAAGAGATGTACCGAAATAATAATATTAAGCACCGCGTCTTACTACCCGTTCGGGTTATACGCTGTACCGAAATAAAAGTATCAACATATTACTAATTTATAATATTGAAGTAAATTTATCGCTATAACAGGTATCATTATCAAAAATATTAAGTAGAGAGTTTTACCCTAATGTGATGTTGTTGAATGTTTTTAATGTACTAAAATTTTGATTACTATTTTCCCCTCTAATCGATTTCTTTTGATGGCGATCCGACACTCCATGACGTGAACTTGCAAACGAGCTTTACCATGCAAGCGGCCGTTGCCGTTAGCGATGATAATTACAATATTTGTTAGCTAAAGGATGTCATATGGTCAGCAAACTAACCCTCCGCCCGCTTATCTTAGTTTTCTAGACTGAAGCTGCTACTTATTTATTTATTCAATTCCGTATAGTACTTACAAGGATGAATTTGACCCCGTTTCAGACCCACTACTCCATACAACATTTCTGGAAGCTCCAGGGATCGACCCTGGTACCTCTGGTTCTGAAGCCAGGAACTCTGACCACTAGACCACAGAGGCGGTCGATAATGATTTGATACTGAAATTTAAGTACTCTCATGATTAAGAGCATAGGAACAAAATTATCGAGTATAAAACCATTGGTATCGTAAGGAAAATATCGACTTTTTTACACATACCTTTCTGTTTTATATTAATGAGTTCGACTAACATGTTACTTGGTCAACGCTGGAAGGCTAGGATCATCTGAGAAAAGCGTCACTCATTGCAATTGCATTGTGTGGGTTGTGTTCTTGATAACCCATCCCGTGGCGGATTAACCGAAAAATTAAATAAAATATTATTCCCGAACCAGAAAACGAATCGAAGTGCAGTTTTATCCATTTTCATCTTTACAACAGCGAAATTGTAGTCAGTCTACTCCTGTCTTTATTTTTAAATATTTATTTTGCACCTTTATTGTATTTTTATAGAATGTTCTAAAACTATTTCACTGCTCTCAATTCCACTGTTTTCTCGAGTATAATACATAAATTTGGACTAGGATTTGACTGGCTCGAGCTTGTGTTACCTACCTAATTAGGTCGACTTATAGACGGGCTTATAATTCCCGTCCAGATAGAATTAGGTCGTAATGCACACATGATATATATATATAGTTTTTGCGATATCTTCTATTTGTGTGTGATCTGATATGCATAATATTTGGGTAGGACCAACATGTGAATGTCCATAACCTGGCTACCACCTCTCATAATCAAAAATAGGTGAGAATAATATAATTATCAGCAACTTGTACAAGCATAACTGACTTGCGTATATGATTATAGCTAACGCAGCGTTTTAAGTTCTCATAAAGCAGATACGATCATGTCCCCTGCTTATCTCTTTTGCTGTGCATGCACAATTAAAAGCCTTTAGTAGGTCTGGCGGGATTATCACCTTTCGAAAGGCTATGATCCGGCTGTTTTTATAGTACGATTATGATGATTATGATGATGGTAATAAATACCAACTTTATTGTTTAACCTCGATCTACAGCTTGTTTTTATAAACAGAATAAATTATAGTGTGTATACACAATTATCTCATCTTCCTCGCATATGAAAATCAAATAATAAAATCGATAAGAAATGTTTTTAACAGAATATACTAAACATAGAGTATATTTACTCACAAACACTATAGCTGAAATCCTTGCAAAAAAAAGAAGTAAAGTAGCTTTGTGACTTTCCTTGAACCCATTGTTGTCAGCAGTAAATACTGGGTTTCATGACTCAGACTCATAACATTATATAAACAGACCTAATCACTTTCCTTAGTAGAATGTGTCATTAGTTTGTTTTTTCTTCGCTTAGCGTCTTACTATCCGTCCGTACTATTTGCATAAATTTTAGTTGAAATATACACGCTTTTGCGTTAAGGAAAAATGGTAAACCTTTTAGGAGAAATACTCGGACACCGATGGTGGATTTTTGGAATTTTCTTATAAAGAATTTATATATGACATATATAAATTATACAATATATATGCCCTTATTATATAAAATCTACATAGTAAGCTCAATAAACATACATGTATTTAACAAACTATAAATTCATGGACCACCGAGTGAAAACAACTATGTATGTAATAAAGCGCCTAGAAGTTAGGTGGACGCGTGAACCAAACATCAATCTCGTCTATTATCGTTTACCTGTGGCGGGTGGCCGGGATGTGAATCCCAGTCATGTGTAACGAATGTTTATAATTACATGGTTTTCCACTCTCCCTCTCCACTAATCCGGATATATTCCCTCTAAATGTCTCTTCCTCATTCTTAATCCACTAGCATAATTAAATATTGATAGATTGGTCATGCTCAGTTCAAATACATAATAATATAAAAGAGCTAATGAGAAACAGGCCCGTTTTTACACTTAACAAGCGTGCAATAAAAATATACAAATTTATAAACAAATTAAATTTATTTTTCTCCGCGGGTTACTAGCTGTTCAGGCTATACGCTCAAGTACAAATTACGCTAAGGAATTGGGAAGGTTGAATTTAGAGGAAGTGAACCCGAATTTGCATGGATGGAGAGTGGAAAACTATTAAGGAAAAAACCCGCCAGTTCACCCGACCGGGATTTGAACCCCAATCTCTCCGTCCTCGGCAGTCTAACTAACACGAAACTAGCGCGTTATCCAACTACGCCACCGAGGTGGGTTGACCAAATTAAAGTTCCTTTCTTCCTATTTTACCATATGATTATATATACACCTACATTAAAGCAGATTAGAGGAACTGGACCAGAATTTGCGCAAATCTGAATAACCTTCCTCTACATTTTATACCTTCCTCATTCCCATCTCATTTGTGTAAATATGCGACTAGTCTGGACGGATATTAAAAGCTTAAACACACAATTATTTTAATTAAATATTATTTTTGAGCGGCGTAATACTACCCAGTGGGTATTTTCACTCTTTAATGGTGTAGGGAAAGAATCTTAGACTAAATGTACCCTCATTTACGTAGAGGAAGAGTTAGAAATAATTTAGGAGAAATCATCCTCACCACGTACTAGAAGGATTCGTTTGCCGATTGACAAAATTGCAAGCAAAGTAAATGGGAAAAACTTGGTGAGAATAAGACTCTGTGGGCTACCTTATCTTTCCAGAACTTGTGAACCTTAATTAACATACTTTTATTTGGCGTAGTGTCTTAGTGCTGTAGATGGACTTGAGAGATCTTTTTGGGTGTTTATAAATGATAGAAAATGTTAGATAACATTACCTCTACAATACCTGTGGTCGAGCACATCAGATATGATATATTCGTACAGAAATACCTTATTCGAGATGGAGGATAAAAACATTGCACACCATGAGATGTGTGTCAAGATATTTTAAAAACTCTACCTACCAAAGACAAAACTCAAATATATAAGGATTCATACCTAATCCACTATTAAGTTTGGTATACATTTTAAACCTTAGCACAGTAAAATAAAAGTAAGTAAATAAAAACAAACTTCTACTTAAAAATGTGCTGTTTGTGTGAAGTAGTAATTATGTAATAGTTTAGAAAGTATTCAGTCGATTTTACAGTTCCATCTATAGTAATTTATTAAGTCAAATGTCGTGTTGAGCCCGACTGCTGAGGACGGGGAGATCGAGGTTCGAATCTCGGTCGGGTGAACTGGGGGGGGGGGGGGGGGGGTTTCCTAAATGGTTTTCCACTCTCCCTCCACGCAAATGTGGGTTCACTTCCTTTAATTCAACCTTCCCAATTCCTAAACCATTAGCGTAAACAGTACTTAAAGCGTATAGCCCGAACTGGTAGTAAGACGTGGTGCTAAATATTATTATTAAGTCAAATATAAAAAAAAAGTTAAACACTTGCAGTTAATAGGCTTGGAAAATTTAATTCATCAATTAAAACAGCTTTTAAAGTATATTTAAAGTATATATACATAAACACATTTTAGACCTAAACACAATAACTAGAATTAGTTTTGTTATGAAATAAGGTTTTTTTTCTCCCACAAATGTTCCTATGCACGATTCTCCTTAATATGCTAATATGTTGGACTCTCTCTTGGGAATTTGGCTAGGATTCGAACCGTGACATTTTTATCAACAGTGACCAAGTGTAATGCCTCATATCGCGTGTCCACCGCTGCTAAATCTGTTTTTTCCATCAGAAAGTATGGTATGGTATCATGAATTATTGTTAAACATAAAATAAATAAGAATGTAAAAATTGTGAAAATATGCACATGTAAAAAAAATACGTGAAAATGATGATAGCCTTTAATTGGTTTTGATAGTTTATAACTTTCAATATCTGTAACAATGATTGTTATCTATACTTATAAAATAACATGTCCTGACTGACTGACTGACTGACTTACTGATTCATCATCGCCGAGCGCAAACTATCAAGGCTACAAGCATGAAATTCGGACTGTATATTCATTTTGTTATGTAGGCACCCACTAAGAAAGGATTTTAGAAAATTCCACCCCAAAGGGGTCAAAATAGGGGATGATAATATGTATGATAATATGTATGAAAGTCCGTCATTTTGAAAGTTACATAAACAAAATTTTGTATTTCGGTTATTGACGTAAAACAAATAAATACGTGTTTCAGGAATTTTGTAAAATTTATTTAATAAAGGATGAAAAAGGGGGTGAAAGTTTGTATCGGACTTGCATTATTTTTGATCTGAGGTCAAGTTATGGTCATCAACGTAACGTAATATTTTAAATTAATCTGTAAATACATATGTATATTTTCGTATTTGTATATAATCAACTTCCACGCGAGCAAAGCCGCGGGCAACAGCTATCTAGTTTAATATAGAATGATGTGTTTTTGAAGCAAAAATCCTCAATTTTATGCTCTAAGACGGTAACAAGATTGAGTATAAAAAGAACAGCGCTAACGGACGATACCTATGCTCTAGAAAAAGAGGGTGAGCATCCTTATGAGCGTGTATTACATGCCAATTAATTATGTGATACAGTTACTTAGAAATGGTAAATATACACGAACACTATTTCACATGGATCATTTCTGATTAAACATAACTGGAGATAAAAAATTAATAGGAGTTCCTAATACTGAGCATAGTTGAATTATTAAAATTATATTTGGACGAAAACTGCATTGAAAAGCCTATTTTTGAACATTTTATAATGGCTTCACAGATAAGCATTGTATAAAAATCTTCATTCTATCATAATAGGGATATAGTGTTATTAACAAGAAACTTTGTCGCTTTGTCCCCTATCGTCACCGTGGAAAATTTCTAGTAATCATTCAAATACGAAAGCACTGCACACATTTCTGGCATATCATAGGTATTCTCTTTTCCCTTTTACGCTCATATCTCGCATGCACACACACACATACTGATGCGAGCCAGGAGCTGAGTTGGTCCTGCTATGATGAACGCTCATAAGCGCATATACTGCGATATAAGAATGGAACGCTTATTACAAGATTACTTTTAACTTGTGTGACCATTGATGTGAGATAGCTAGATCCTCGTTTAGTACACCCTTACCTATATAAACACTTAGCAATGACACAACCAGCTTATCCATAACATAGGATGCTATTGACTTAATTTGCACTTCTTCTTTTCTACCTAATTTCAGGAACAAGATCAGATGATCCATAATGGGGAATATTTAAGGAGTGACAGATAACTTACCCTCCATTTCTTCACTTCGGATAACCTATTCGCAAGAACACATCCAGCTGATCCAGCACCCACAATTATGAAATCAAACTCTTCGTTCTTATTTTGTCCATTTGTGCCCTTATTGAATTTGAAGGGAAAGAAAGGGAAGCTTCCACCGCCTGATCCATTTTTACTCTCCGGTGAAAATCTGAACAGTTGCGCCACAAGAGTCAGATACATGATTGCTTGAGGCATGCAGCTGGTTACTTGACTATGAGGCTGGCATAGCTCTGCCAAGCTAGGAGGAACCCACGACATGGTTGCTATTCAAGATCCTGAAATAAAAACAATACATCAGTGACAGTCGTCTGAAAGAATGGTTTATCACTAGCCCAACAATCAGGAACAACTAAGTAATATTTTGATAGCACTCCCAACATTATTACACAATATTTGTTTATATGTTATGCAATATTTGATTATATTTATTGCTCACTACTACGAAAAGATGTTAATTACTTGATCTATGAACCCATCATATAAAAAAAATTCCTACAGTATTTAAGAAAATATATTTTTGGTTAAAAAATAATCATGGGATGGACTTGAACCTTTTGGTATTTGAATTATGTTATTATACGCCATTCACGGTAAGAATTACTCTCTGAAAGGTCTTTTTTCCTACCAATATCCTACTATATAATAGATTTCTGGTAGGGGAAAAAGGCCTTTCAGAAAACAATTCCTACGGTGAATGGACTTTACATTTCACTTGGTGTATTTCTTTCAAGCAAATACAAATTTAGCTCTTTGATGGAAAGTTAGAATCTGCTAAGTTTCTCTAATACACGTGACTTTGTGTTAAAAATCGTGCACAATCTGATATTGTAAAAGTGATTACACCCATCATATTACAGCTACTCATACTGAAACTTGTTATACACATTTGTATAATTTTAACTAACCTAAGCCACACAGAGTGGCTGATCAGAACTTGTCTTGATTTGTTAACAACTTTTTAAATAAAACATAATTTTTTGCAAAACAGCTATATATATTTTAATTTAAAGGAATTAGTTTTTTTTTTTTTTTTAATTTCATTATACATATCTAAGAGTATGTGAAATACACTAAAGAAAATAAGAATGAAATTCTTGTGTGATTTCTATTGGGAAACCAACCCTATAGTTAAAAAGTAATAATAATTATTATTTAAATTGAGATAAGAAATTGTGTCCTAATTTATTCTGTGAAAAATACCATTAGCTCCTAAGACCAAACCTGTTTCTACTAAAGAACTTTCTAAATAACGAACTTGAACATCTTTAGGCGTACATATATCCATAAAAATCTATAAGTAGCAGGCCAAAATTGCAAACAGCATTCCACATATTCTTTTATACAGCTGCTAGAAATGCCATTATTCTTCGTGCAGTGCACTCAAAGGCTAATCAAGAAATCATTTGACATATTTTTACCTCATTGATCAAAACGTTTTTAGTTCATTTCAAGATGGAAAAAAGTTTTATTTTTATTCATAAAACGTCCTCGCTGTTTTAAAACTAATGAAGTAAGTTGGTTATTCGTTCCGCTATATTGAATATTTTACAGCAAAGTTAATTTAATACTTGCATACAACCTATATGGGTAGTAAAATGCGGTGACAAAGAAAAACTGTAGGCTTTTTATATTTTCTTTACATTTGTTCGTCTAGGTAGTTTTATTACATGTGCCGTATTGCACCATGTATATTTCCTTTTATTTATTTATTGTTGTTTGTTTCATGAATACTCTATTACGTATATAATTAATGCATTATTTATGATCTGCTTCTTCTACATCAATAATGCACATTGCATTATTTATATTTTATATTACTTCTTTACAAATGCACTTTATAGCAGTAACAGATTCTAAAATATGGTTTTATATAAAAACTACTTCCAAAAAATTAATTTTTTTTAAATCCAGAAGGGGGCCGCAACTAAGTAGTTTCACTGTACAAGTATGAATACTTTGTTTTGGGAACCGCTTCTTACTACCCGTTTGGGTTATACGCATCTGTAATAATAAGGTTAATGTACTAGGAATGAGGAAAGTTTTTATTTAGAGAAGGTGTACCCGTATTTACGTGGAGGGTTTTTAGCACACAAAAAAAACATTTATGAAAAAACACTCGCAGTACACCCGACAGGTATTCGAAACACAATAATTCCATTATGAACATTTCAATCTATTACGAGGGTGATACGTTAGACCATGTGAGCGCCAATGCGGGTAACATACATTTTAAAATAGTTAAAATCTCCAACATTATCCTTAAGATTGGATAGGAAACCAAATTAAGATAAATATAACATTGAATACACTCTGTTAGAGATCTCTAGACTATCGAGTCAGATTCATTCATACACCTGGCTCTTCTGCAAACTTGGGGAGAAGTCATTTTTAAATCTGGTCAACGAGATCAATAGAAAATAAAATGAATTAAGTTTTGTTTTCATTTTTCTGCCTAGCACTTATATTTATTAACTTCTATGGTTAGGGATCAAAGGGATATTTTAAGAGGAAGTGCACTCTGACTAACGAAGAGATAGTAGCAGAAACCCTCAGTGATAGATCACATTGAAAATCCCTTCCTTCGTTCAGCCGACCCAGATTTTTATCTCGCCCTTTCCATCAATGTCAATCTATTCCATCGTGAGTTTGACGCTTTGAACCGCGTGACCGTCTTTGTTGGTTATTGGAGGTCCCAAGCACCAGTGACCCGCGCATGTTTGTCTCTTAATTAAAGTGAGAGGGAGAGAGAGAGAGAATGGTGCAGCTCCGTTAATTCGAAATCCCTGTTACCGGAAATCAACAAGTGAGTGGCAGACTATCACCGAATCTCCTCCGCCGAAATGCTGATTCACGACGTGGCAGCCGGATATTACGCAATACAGTGATCTCGCTCCAAACTTTCTTTATGAAGCAATATAATTTCAGACAAACAATTAGCCGTTCGTGGAACGTCTAGCGTCTTAATACTCTTAGTCTTTAAATTACACAAGGAAACCATTTACTATTTAGCCTAATAATATTTTAATGTTTTCCTATAGTAGCCAACGCAATGGCTCTCACTTATATAGCTCTCAAAAAGTTAAAAAAACAAATATTTGCCTTTATTCATAAACTTTAAAAAACTCGTATTTAAGATGCTAAACTTCTAACGTGCTAATCTCGTGTTGGACTAGAATGCCGGGTGAATTGAGTTTTTTTTTACTGAATGGCTTTCCGCTCTCCTTCCACGCTAATGTGGGTGCGTTTCCTCTAAATTAAGCCTTCTTATCCCTAAACCATTAGTATAATTAGTACATTGGCGTATAACCTGAACAGGTAGTAAGATGCGCTGATAAAAAATAGTTAAACCATAGAAAAAGTTTTATAAGTCTATAGAGATATTTTTAAAAACTTTCCAAAGATTTGGATATATATTTTTAAAAAGTTTCCAAAGATTTGGATATATGTATATATATATCCAAATCTTTGGAAAGTTTTTTAAAATATCTCTATAGACTTATAAAACTTTTTCTATGGTTTTGGAGATATATATATATGTGTATCCAAATCTTTGGAAAATTTTTAAAAATATCTCTATAGACTCATAAAACTTTTTCTATGGTTTAACTATTTTTTATCAGCGCATCTTTTATATATATATACAGTCAACAGACATGGATTCAATCATAAATACAGAAGACTATTCACTTTGCATATAATTTATTTGCTTAGTCATATACTTATAAAAAGTATTCTAATCATGATTATTTTTTTCATTTTTACTCAGATATTTTGATGTGTCTAGATGTTTTTTTTATATATATATATATATATATATATATATATATATATATATATATATAATCCCCCATAGCTACAGTAAAACATATTTTCCCTTTTCCTCCATGCAAATGCTGTAACACTTTCTTAAGATTCTGCTTATTTTCTACTTACCCCACTTCTCTGGACGGATGTTAAGATATAGAACACAAATAATGATGATACAACCCGCTTCGGTGATCAAATTGTTTTTGACTACTTCCACGCGAATATCGTTGCAATTCCTTGAAATTAATTCTTCCTCCTTAACACATTAGCGTATTTAGTATCTCGAGCACGTAGTAAGCCTTGTTAATAAATACGAAAGTCATTCAAGGGAAAGAAAATTGCCTAAAGCCAACATTTTTTCTCTTGAAGGCAACATTCACCTATTATATATGTTGGCTTTTACTATTCATTAATTGAGCAACAGAGAGCTAAATGTCAACACTCACTACTTAATAGGTTTATTATTTCGTAGGTACCACGATACTGACTGACCTAACCACATTGATTTTTACTAAACTATAAAAGTATAAAGTTAACGATTTTATTATGTGTCTAAAACAATACTATTGTAAAAATAGTGGTTTCTAAAACGTGCGCTTTTATAAACTTTGCGGTATTTATTGTTTTGGTTCCAAAGCAGATTGTTGGTTGATGTTTCAAATACATAAAACTTGGGTAATAAATAAAATAGTAAGTATTTTATATAAGAACATGATTTTGGCGACCATCAGTTAATGATGGATTTGTATTTAGAACACAACTACAACTTCACCTTAATTGCACCCGTTCGCACAGGCCATTTCGAGTTACACACAAATCACAGCCCATCTTCATTCTCTTAGAATGTACTCTCATACAACCGTAATAACTAATTTTGTCATTTATTTGTAATGGTACACTTCACAAATAAAAAAATTGTATGCATTTAATTTGCATATTCATTCTAATAAGTAGCAGTATTTTATTATAAATCTGATACATCCTTTTTTATCGTGTGACAATCTGAATAAACAAACATTACATTTTTAAATCTTGACGTGATTAATCCAACCCTACATATTTCTTTAACTTGATCGTTAAAGGGCAGCAAATGAATATTAATTTAATTAGATATGCACTATTATTTTGATAAAATTAGTTATGGAACGTCGATGGCCCTTAACATGTCTATTGTTTTAATGGAAGGGACCTTTTATCAAAATATGTTAAGTACCTGACCTTTCTTTTATTCACAGACAGCTAATACATACACTTCGCTTTGACTGAAACTTTGCAGGCTTAACTTACTTGTCTCCACTACGGTGCAGCTTTAAAATATGAGAAACGTCTAGGTAAGACTTTAAGGTGTGTATGTAGGGGCGTGAGAAAAGGCATGTGTTTTTGCAGTTTGTATATAAAACCATATGTTGGTCAAAATAAGTCAAATAATGCTTCAGTACAAATCTAGGTTTATAACTCACTAGTCAGAAATTCTACAGACGCATCTAAGGTATCCCCTATTCAAGTTATATTAAATAAAGATAATTTAAAATAATAAACATTATTCATATCTAATCAAGCCTCAAATCTAAGAGCACTTTTGGGTGTTATAATGTGTGATCATTACCTGCACGAGCGATTCGCGTATTTACTTTGAAAATAAAAAGTGGAGTATAGTTTAGAATGAGAAACCCTTAAGAATGAAAATACCTCTTTCGAGCCGGCTGAGAGTGGAATTCTGACCTTCCTGCTATGAGCAAACTAGACAGAATGATACATTAATCTGTTCGTTTGCCCTTTGAGCGGAATATAGTATTACTTACTTTGAATACAAGACTGGTATTAATGTTTCCATTAAAAACCTATTATTTAAAAAAAATATGTCTCTATTGAGCTTACTTTAAGTTTTATTATAATGCATGATTGGTTTCAAACTCATGCGTACCTTGGATTTAATTGATTCTTTCATTCACCCAATAGATAGAATTAGCGCTTGCATAAATAAAATAAAAAATGTTTCTCCACCTTAATAACATTTGATTTAATCAACAATATATCCCAGTGTTAATTGAGAGGACTTATATATATATATATATATATATATATATATATATATATATATATATGTGTGTGTGTGTGTGTGTGTGTGTGTGTGTATATCACTCGCTTTGCTCGTTGGGGGCCCCACCCCCAAACTCCCAGTGAATTTTCTTTTAATGTGGATGTAAACTATTGTAATTCCAGAGCCGTTTTTGATAGCTCTTACCGTTTAGCCACAAGAGCACAAGAGACCTCCAAAGAAAGGTCCACCCCGACTTTAAAGTTGCTCCGCCATTTTGATTTTTTGGGGTGGCTAAAAATTTAAATTTTTAACGTTTTTGAATTTCCCCGTCGGTTAAATGCTAAAAGCTATAAATTTGTCAAATTTTAATTTTCTAGCTCATCTGGAAGTGGGTGAACAATAAAGTCAGTGAGTAAGTCATTCATGTGGCTTTATAGTAGTAAAAATAAATATTACATTATTACTATTCCTGATATGAACTATAGCAAAATACTATATCTGATTATAAGTATTTATATTTTATACATTTATAATATGAATAATAATAATTATTATTATTTTAAATGTTTTGCCTGTGCTGCAATATTCCTTTCACAAATGTATCAATATTATATGAGTTTGCACACTAGAAAAATTAGTTTCTATATGTTATTAATTCTTATTAAACCATGTGTTTGATATTAATTGTTTCTTAGATTGATTAATTGTCTCTCTAGAAAAAAATATATTAGTATAAAGAATTATTATTTTATGATAATTTTACTGATACTTCCTTATACTCTAACATTAAATACCTTTCAGGTTACTTAAATCTAGAAATATCTAAATATTAATTTCTAATCCAATTTGATTGCCTAGTGAAACATTTTATTAACATTAAAATCTCTATATTTTTTTAAATATCGTTTGGTAAAATATAAGCTTTTGGGAAGTTTGGAAGCTCGTAAGATTAATATTTTTTTAAAAAACACCAAAATGGAAAACACGCTTTCAATATTTCCAAAACGTTTACATAATTGTTATTTTTAAGAATGTAATATACTTTGTAAGCTTATAACTTTTATCTAACATCTATTTTATACAGAACACATAGTATAAAGCGTAAAACTAGCGAAGGAAAATAAATTTATCAGATGAGAAATCTCTTGATGTTGCCTCAGTAGATTTACCTGTAATGCCAACTGTATAGTGAGTGATAAGGTGACGTCACGGAACTCATGCAGCACTCCAAACGTTCTCAGACGAAATGCAGCGGTGTCTGTGACTGTTGGTTGAATGCACCACACAACTGTAAACATCGGTCCAAGAAAATAATTGAGCTTTGCCCTGGGTGGAAGTCTTACCACCTCCATCCAGCCTGTGAGGCATTGTTCCATGCACCTTCGAGAACGTTTTCTCTCTCCAATCAACTGTAACGATTCGATCAGCTGGCCCAGCCAAAATGCTCCGGAAATCCAGTGAGGCTTGTCAGATTTTAGTGGTCCATTAACAGGTGCATCTTCTGAAAGATAACAATTGAATAATGATACAATCCATTTACCCAGAAAGATATGTATTTTTTTTAATGGATAATTCAATGTTCCTATATTTTAAGTTACGCCATAGCTCAAACGTGGCACATAAGCAAGCTTGCCACCTTTCAAAGTAAACTGAGTGAAGTCTCTATAACTCATATGCGTTGATAATACTAAAATTTGGACAAAGTCCATTCATATTTCTATTAGCTGAATATAAATACAATTTTGATTATGTTAAAGTCTTGCGGCTGCGTTAAATGGTTTTGTATTTTTATTCATCCATTACCAATCAACATACAAGGCTTAACTAAGTAAGATAAGAGTACTTTACGGGCTCAATGCTCTCCTCTAACTATTATTAATATTATGGTTGTATTCATCCTGAAGTCTGCCTCTGTGTTCCTGTGTTCAGAGTTCCTGGCTACAGATCCTGAGGGGCCGGTTTCGATCCCCGGTGCTTTCAAAAGTATTATTATTATTATTATTATTATTATTATTATTATTATTATTATTAGCACCGCGTCTTACTACCCATTCGGGTTATACTCACTTACGCTAATGTGAAATGGTAGGGTGATTGTGAGATGAAATGGAGGACCTACAGTTTAACGTGGAATCCGAACCACGGTGGAAGCCTGGCATTCCTCACATTCACAAGTTGTGATTAATACACGTTTTTTCAGAACTGAAGGTAGGGTTTGACAATAAGATAAATCTGTGCCGGGACCGAGGATTGAATCCTGGACCCCCAGCACAGATTTCCAAAATTCATATCTGAAGCAGTGGGTCAGGAACGGGGTCAAACCCAACCTCGCTAGGACAAATGACGATCTACTTGAATAAATAAATAGCAGCACAAGGTTTAGAAAACTGAGATTAATGGCCGGAAGGCTCGTTGTTCTGAACATATGACACCATATATCCGCAAATGTTGGCACTATCATCGCAAACAGTGGTGGCCTCTTGGTCGGTATAGCTCGTTTGTGGTCTCACACAATGGAGTTTTTTTCATCCTGAACACCTAGGTTTTTTTTGTTAAATTTTTATAACATTAATAACACCCAAACCCCAATTCAATTTTTAGGAAAAAACTTTAATTACTTTAAGAGGGTTTGAATATGAAAAATATCCCTTGCTCTCTCCTCTTTCATAGGACTTGACCACGAGCCATTACTGGTTGGGAACCCCCAAAAAATAAATTTTTAATTATGGTCCAATTTTCATAGAAACAGTTTAAAATTACTATATACACTTTTATTTACTCAGGCGTCAAGTCATTAATCTGCATTGTCACTTTTGATTGGTATTATCAGCACCTATAAAATAACTATAATTGAATAGTAAAATATTTTTAATTTGGTTTGCCATAAATTATATTTGTATTTTCTAAGGGGCCCTTCCTATAAAAATTGGACTGCACCTACACGTGCCGTGTGTTTTCAAAATATGCAAACTAGTTGACAGACCAGCTTTGAGAAGTCAGACAGAATCTTAAACCCTTTGAGACTTTAAATGATCGCCAGAGCGAGTTTCAGGCTGGAAATATGTATCAACTCGCTTCTAACATTCCCTAGAAGAGGTTAGAGGGTATTTATCATGAAATAAGCTATTATTTTTAAATCACCTCTTAACATAATCCACACAATTGCTGATCTAAGATTATGTGGGGTTTAACTTTGTATTCACAATGTTAATAAATAACTGATGAGACTTAATGAGTAGGCACACAGACTTAATATCGCCCTCTTTGATGGTTTGCAGGCAATACGGATTTCAGTGTGCAAATCTAGACAGGGTGTCCTGAGGTGTTTTTATTTTTAACATTTTAATTAGTTTATTTAACCTAAGTTTGTAAACGCCTTAATCCAAGAGGTGAGTATTTAAAAATTAGATAGTTGGAAGAACACCTACATCAGCTTTGGTAAAGGATAAGAAAACTACTGGGATATGCTACATTTAGGAAAATATCCTCAGTATACTCTACTGAAATTCAAACTCCAACATCGTCATCAACCATAGCATGAAGCACTTTGTAAGCCTTATACTGCGTACAACCTTGTTCAATTAAAGTATTAAATTAAACCATTAATATTCGGTATTTATCATGGAATTATTTTCTCACGGGAGCGAATTTGTCCTATAGGATGCAACGTTAGTATTTAAGTCGATGATATAAACCTTATTAACTTCTAATTACTCTTGCATGTATTACTTTATTCATCAAACATGTTAGTACAGAATTGATCGATCATTATTTTCGTAACGCCTGCCTTCATTTTGTTTTATTTGTTGTTGTTATTTGATATTTAATTAATTTATGTATTTCCATATCACTATATAACTTGTAAATTAATAAGCTTGGAAAGTAACTCGCTTACCAAAAACGCGACCCTAGCTCCATAAATATAAATTATTTGTACTAGAATAGGTCTGACTCTTATTTAGTGAGACCCTTTTTTATCTACGTACCAGGATAATTGAGGGCTTTATTCATACTTGGTTGTTTTCCATTCACTCTTCATGTGTATTCTGCGCCATTAGCTCAAAATATATATTACCCTTTTTCAGTATATTATGAAGGTTAAGTCACCGATAGAGATTTCATGAAAAATAATAATTTAGTTCCATCAGAAATCAAAGCGGTGCACCTAAATTTCCATTTGACTTCATTTAACCACTGTCAAAAATATGGGACTCGTTGACGTTGAGCGGAAACACTCCTACTATGATCAATATCTTGAGACTGTCCTTATTTTGAAACCGAAGATCAAACGTCTGACGTATAATGGTAGGCAAAACTACGTCCTTGCAATTCGTCTCACTGTGTTGTTGAATACTCAATATTTCTAAATCACATCCTGATCGAACTATAACACTTTTTTTATGTAGTCTTGTCTGTTTCTTTGTTAGTTAACTAGTTAACATTTCTTGCACCATATCTGTGGTTTCTAGACCAAAACAGCTCGTAACCCAGTTGTGTCAACTTTCAAGATACATATGTTTGCTCGTATTTTTTAATTTTTTATTTAAAGCACACTTTCTATTTTATTGATATCTTACATACAATAATATGTGAGAATGTGTAGAGCACCCAGATTATGAACTGCATTATGAATGATAAAAACACATTCTTTTTTTCTGTCCACTACCCCATTACAGCTCTTTGTCCAGATTTTAAAAAGAAAAAACGGAGATTTACAAATACGCTAATGGTTTTTGGTTAGTTATATGCTTTTAGTTAGAATGTCCATGGCCAAGGATGTTAAGCGTTAAAATATATATATATTGAAATATTTGGCATTCAAAAAGGAGTGTAATTGTTTTGATTATCAAATTTGTAATTTCTTAATTTGGTGCACTGGACTACCGTATTTACTCACATAAAATACTGTTTTTTGTCTGTTTTTAATGCTGAAAATTTGAACAGTCTATTGCATGCGCACATCCAAAAAGTGACAAGGGAATCCAAATATTAAATACTTGGTAAACATATTCGCTACTAAAAAATATATTCCAAGTTAGCTATTTTACCATCGCAGTTGAAAAAAATGATAATGTTAGACCATTGACAACTGGATACATGTTTTCCGTTTTCGTCTAATCTATAACTCATCTTCCAGGACTCAAACTTTCGAAGGATGCAGATAGAAGGAATTCAGCTTTAAAACGTTTTAAAAGCTAAGATAGATCAATCTGGTATTTCCTCAGACCTCTCGCCTGGCTTTGTAAAACTAACCATAAATACGAATCCCAACACAATTACCGATGATCTAGAATAGCTTGACATCTATTCCGCCCGGTCTGGGTGAGTATTAATCTATACTTATTAAATAACATGTCCTGATTGACTGACTGACTGACTGACTGACTGATTCATCATCGCCGAGCGCAAACTATCAAGGCTACAAGCATGAAATTCGGACTGTATATTCATTTTGTTATGTAGGCACCCACTAAGAAAGGATTTTAGAAAATTCCACCCGAAGGGGTCAAAAAAGGGGATGATAATATGTATGAAAGTCCGTCATTTTGAAAGTTACATAAACAAAATTTTGTATTTCGGTTATTGACGTAAAACAGGAATTTTGGAAATTTTATTTAGTAAGGGATGAAAAGGGGGGTGAAAGTTTGTATCGGACTTGCATTATTTTTGATCTGAGGTCAAGTTATGGTCATCAACGTAACGTAATATTTTAAATTAATCTGTAAATACATATGTATATTTTCGTATTTGTATATAATCAACTTCCACGCGAGCAAAGCCGCGGGCAACAGCTATCTAGTCGATTATAATTGCATTTATATAATTTTAAGTAGTAAGAACCTATTGAATTACAAAAAAAAACTTATATTATTTTCTAAACATGTGTACTTTTATCAAACAAATAAAAACAATTTGATTTGATTTATCAGGCTAGTTAAGAATAAACACGCTTCAGTGTCCGAATAGTCTAACGCGCTACTCTCCTATTCGACTATACTGCCGATGACGAGAGGATCGAGGTTTTAATTTCGGTCGGGTGCACTGAGGGTAGTTTTTGCAAAATGGTTTTCCACTCTCCTTCTACGCTAATGAAGGTACATTTCCTCTAAATATGTAATTAGAACATGAGCGTACAACCCGAACGGGTAGTAAGACGCGGTGCTTAAAAAATAAAAGTTATAAATGATCTATTAGAATGAAAATGTATCAACTTTACAAAGGATAAAGACTTTAAAAACATTAAACGCATTGACCACACTCCTAACAATTTTATATTAGCCAATTTCACCCTAAGCACGGTCAGATAAACAAGATTTTTCAACATTCATAGAAAGTATACCTGACGGGTTCTTTAATGAAAATATAATAGGTAGGCTACGATTAAATTTTAAAAGTGGTTATTTTCAAGTTACCCCTGTGTGCGAGACACTTTTAGTAGCGGCGTATGGTGGGTAGTCTAACTTAAGGCAGTCAAAACACAATGATATTTTACCTGTCTACATCAATCGCGTTCTCTCTTTCTCTCTCTCCCCCCCTTTATATTTATGTATATATTTTGAACCCAAAGTCTGACCACTTCACAGAGGGGCCCTCCTCCGCAAGAGCTCCGGCATTGGCCGGACTCGTGTTTTATTACAGTTTCAAAAGGAAACCATTAAATCTGACCTAAAAATTGGAAACACTTGCGCTCTAACATCACTTATGGCTCTTTTCAACATATTGATTGCAATCTTAAATATTTAAACTCTAAGCCTTTGTGTGATTTAATAGACAGTTTTATTTTATTTATTTTCGTAAAAGCCTAATTATGTATGTCTGCCAATCCTACATAATATAAGTAGATCGTTGGCCCCTTCAGCCCAGTTTGACCTACTTTCCTATTGGTTGAAATTGGTCAAGTGACCACGCCCCTCGCTCTCTGATTGGCTGTTGGTTTTACCCCTCCCCTCCTGCACCTCCCGACCTCCTCCCCTCCTCCGTACCTCTTTTTCCGTGTTCCAGACAAGTTGGTTCTTGTTCCAAACATGTTGGTACTTTTATTTTCTTGTTTTATTGTTTATTTATATATACGCATAGCTTTTTTATGTATGAATATTTCATATTTCTTGAAATTAAATGTTTTTTTTATTCATTTATTAGGGCGTTGGAGTTTTTTTTATTGGCATGCGGTCCACCGGCGTCGGGCGTGGAGCACGAAGCTCTTCTGATGGCGGCGTGGCGTAGAATGAACATTGGTTCCGTCACAAGACTCTGTTGGACTGCCCGGAGCAAACAGCACGAATCTCTCCTGACGACCGTTTGGTGTAGAGTGTGATAAATGGTTCCTCTGCCTTGAGACCCCTTTCAATTCCCCTCCTTAGAGGTATGTGTCGCATCCCCTTATGTGGTAATGGGTTTTCCCGTTGTTGCAACCCTTTATGTGGTAATAGGATTTTTCCCGGTGACTCATACGTGGCGCCAGTTTAGCGGGTCAACAAGACAAGTCAGGACAAGAATAGATCGTGACCTTGAAACCGTGAGGGCATTGACCTTGGCAACTGGGGTTGCGACATAACACGCAGTCATTGGCTCTGGAAACCCTCCCCTCAGCAATGAGTTTTTTCCCCGGTTATGTTGCATCTAGTCATCGCAACCCCCTATGTGGTAATGAGTTTTTTCAGAACTAGAGAGCATTGACACAGCTCTAATTATGGACAATCAGGGGCCTTGGAATCTCCCCCACCCCCCCACACAAAAGTCTACTAATATTGGTTGTTTGGTATCGTCGGTCGAAATGCATGGATGTAGGTATCCGTCATGGACCGGACGAGTAAGGTAGAATTGTTCCAGAGTTTTCGTGGAGTGAGGGAGAGTAAAAAACCACCCCCAGTTCACCTAAGCGAGATTCTAATCCATGACCTCCACCCGCCATAACGTTATGAGCATGACATTTATGTTCTGTACCCAACCCCCATACCACTTAAACAACAAAGAAATATAATGTTTACGATTATATATAACTTTTACAAAAATTCATAAGTAAAACAATTATGAAGACATTGAAATTATTTAATGTTGGCAAAGATATAGTGACGAAATAATATGTAACAGGGCTGAATACTGATGACTCATACCCGGCGACAGTTTGACGGGTCGACAAGACAAGAATAGATTGTGCCCCTGAATGACGGCGCAATGGGTTTTCCCTGATGACTGGCGCCAGTTTGGCGGCTCAACAAGACAAGAATAGATCGTGACCTTGAAACCGTGAGATAGGTCATTTACGCTGGCAACCTGGGTTTTTCCTGATTACGTCATCGCACTGTCGCAACCCTGATGAATGGTGCCATTTTGGCGGCTCGACAAGATGAGTTGAGACAAGAATATAGTGTGATGTTTAATTATGTCACAAAGGGTTTTCCCTGGCACCAGCTTGGCGGCTCAACAAGACGAGTCGAGACAAGAATAGATCGTAAGCTAGTACAAGAGGTCATTGACCCTGTTCTTCTTCTCGTACCACGTGACGTTGATCGAGGGAGGGAGGGGAGTGGCTATAAAAGGGGGGCACCCCTTGGTTGTCTATTTATAAACGTTTGTAGAGCGGTTCAAGATGGACAAGTTACAGCAGCTTGTAAATATTGTTGACACCGTGCAGACCGTAAAATTGTGTGATCTAACCGTAAATCACAAGTACTCGGTGGATAAATTAAAAGCGGCCAATACAAAGTTCGGGGAGACGCCTAATAGCCTATCTAGATGGCAAGTTTTGTGTATTTTTACCCTGTCGTTTTGGTACTCTAACCGATGAAGACGTGTGTGAGCTTAATAAAGAAAAACTTTTATTTACCTGCACCGGAGTAAAACCTGGTTCACCTACCCATCTGAACTTTGAACGCGTTTAAGACACGGCGCAGAAGAGGCAAGCAGTTATCAACAACATCATCTGGCAGTGGAGCAGTTAATACATGTGCATCGTGGACCCTACAAACCATACAGCACGTTTAGCTCTCAGGTACGCTCACCATGCTTAGAACCGGCTATATTAATTTAATGTTTGTGGGTCATACGATTGCGGGGCGTGCCTATATGACTATAGAGAATATTCACAGTGTGTCGGTGTGCGATAAACATGTAATTTACAAAGTAGAGGAACGAGGCTATATCGAGTTTTGTTACTCTACCTGTCACACGATAAGAGCGACTGAAGTACTACCCTACGAGAGAAACGAACAGACTTATATGTGTGATATGACGTGCGCCGTGTACAATTTTCGCAAAGAGGACGTTGTGGCTGAGTTGCCCACGCCGCCACCGCCACCTTTCCGAACTCCACACCGCCCGTCACCGTCCTTCACGACACCGCAGCCACCGCCCCCGCCCCCAGAGTCACAGATTACCTGCCCCAAGAGTCACAGGCGTACCACACCCAGAGTCACAGGTTTACCAGCCATTAGAGTCACCCGAGTACCCACCACCAGGGTCGTCTACCTACCATGCATCAGAATCACCAGCGTACCCACCGTCAGAGTTGTCTGCCTACCAGTCAGCAGAGTCACCCGCGTGCCCACCACCAGTGGAGGAGGACGTAAAGTCCGAAGAACCCGTAAATTTTGAGGATTTAACAATGTAAAAAAATTATTCAAATGTTAAAATTATTGGGGAAACGCCCGACGACTACATAATCGGTCTGGGCAGTTTCGGTAACGTCTTCCTTCCAAAGTCAATCTATTCTTTGGATTGTAAGCGATTTAAATCTCGGAGGACAAAATGTGATGTTTAAAAGTGAATTAATAAACTAGGTGTGCTCATGTGTTTGTAGCACTCTGCTGGCGTCATCGGAGCTAGCGCTGTCATTTTGAAAAAAACATTAGAGTTTGTGAGTAGAGCGCGTGTTTATTTTTCTCACAGGGATATTTATTTTGTTGTATCTCCGATTGCCATTATGCCATTTAAATGCGACATTTGTGAGGGGTCCTACGCAAAGCTCTCCAATCTTATTCGGTACAAACATCAATGTCATCAAACACCTCCAAATGCTGCTCACCACTATGCCTGTTGGGACTAGGAGGTATTGTGCGGTGCGTTAGACCTAATCGAGATAGAGGAATGCAGCCGTGTCAAGTGCTTAAAAGAACTTGAGAAAAACAAAAGTTATAACTTTGTGCTATCGGAAGAGACCATCAATGAACCTAATGTTATTGTGCTTGAGTTTGTTGGAAGAGTAAGATTCCCAGGTAAAAACTATGGAGACATGGTCAATATACGTTATAGCGCCTCTCAGCGTGTCCTGAGCTATTTTGTAGGTGTCTCCTACTCATTTTCTAGATGGTAAAAGAAATTATATTCTTTCCTGATGTCTTTTATTAGGTAAAAAAATAGTGATTATATGTTTTTATTGCTATCACAATTATATAATTACATGTATTGGTCACAAGACCTAAATACTATATCTACTTGTTGTTATGAATGTTTTAAATTAAACAATTGCTGATTGTCAATAAAAATCTGCCAATTAAATGTTATTATTTCTTAATCCCTAAAATAAGTTGGTTGGAGAATTATTGACCGTAAGGAGATGGCAACATGGTTTTGAATATTATTCTCATATATTTCTAATATATTCTCATTTTTTAGTGACGTGATTGAGGATCTCTGGTTAAATAACTTAATTTATTAGACTAATTGTAGTGTTTTAATGAAACATACAAATTATTTGTAACACATAATAAAATATATAAAATGAATATTGTTTTACAAGTGCCCAATTAATAAGTACTGTGTTTACTTCGTAGACTTTAGATTTCTACCCAAAGAGAAAGTAAATGGGTTGAATTGTTTTTTTTCTGAACGTTTAAACTTATCCATAATATTTAAGACTGAGCTTCTAAGTCAAATAAACTTGTATTTATAGGATAGGAGAGGGAGAGGTATTTGGGTGTAGACGTTAAAACACAAATACAGTTTTTATAATATTTATCTACACAAATAAAAGTTTTTACAAATATAGCTCAAACCATAAAAAGTATACTTGGAAGAGAAAATGATACTAATAAAGATATGTAAACATTGTTTTAAATATTATTCATGTAATTATTTCTAATATATTTCATTTTTTTTAGTAAAATGATTGAGGAGCTCTGGTTAAATAACGTAATTTATTAGTCTGATTGTAGTGTGTTTCTAATGAAAGAAACAAATTGTTTGTAACACATAATAAAATATATAAAATTAATGTTATTTAACAGGTGCCCAATTAATAAGTACTGTGTTTACTTCGTATACTTTAGATTGCTACCTAAAGAGAAATTAAAAGGGTTTAATTGTTTTATTCTGAACGTTTCAACTTATCCATAATATTTGAGACTGACTTGGAATATTTATATATATTAAAAAATTATAGTTTTAGAATATATATTTACAAGAATATCTTACACCTTAATGGGAACAAATCAGGACACGTACTAAGATACATAGGTAAAAATATATGTAAGCCAAAGGTTCCAGGGTTCGATTTCCATGTCCATTCCCGTGTCAATTTTCAGAATATTATATATATTAAAATGTTGCAAACTCTGTAGGAGAAAATGCAAGACTTATAAACATTGTTTTAAATATTATTCATGTAAATATTTATTATATATATATATCATTTTTAGTGTACCTGCTTGAGAAGCTCCAGTTAAATAACAATAATAATGTAATTTAATTTAAAAGTCTAATTGTAGTATTTTTAATTAGCCAAACTATTTTTAGCATGTAACCAAAAAATATGAAATGAATGTTATCTTACAGAAACAAAGTTTATTAGGGTTCCATAATAATATTTCTGATTGAAATATGTGATCAATTAATAAGTACTAAGTTTTCTTCATAAAACAAATACATTATTTTGTTGATCAAAATAATCACTCTGTAAATATAAACTTTAAACCAAATTGTTCCAATATATTTAGCAAAATTTAAATTTTCAAAAATAAATTATTTGTAAATTACCCGAAATTATTTGTTATATGTAAAAAATGTAGGTTAATCTTATTTATCAGAATGGTTACACTAGGGAATTTTAAATGTGTAAAGTGTTTAAGGATGAAAAACTATACTTTTATACTAATCATAGAAGCTACCGTTGAATGGTTCTACTATGGAACACAAAATATTTTTAATGAGGAAAATGATTAAGACTAGCATAACAATTAACCTTTGCCAAGCGATAACGGTGATAATGCTGCTTGGTTCACTAGTGGAGAGAGACATATATCTCCGGGAAAGAGGTAAAGATGATACTTAATCTAAATTGGTAAATAATTTGGTTTTTCCAACCTTTGAAAATTTGATAAAAATTAATATACTTTAAGCATAACATTGAACTCGCACACTTAACAAGGATAAAGATTAAGGTGATGACTTGAGAGTTTAGTTAAAGAGGTTTTTTTAAAGTCCTTGTTTTATTATTTTATTTTCATTTTTGGCAGTCGACGGTAAACTCTGTAAAAAGTAGATATGATAAAAACTCTCTGTTGATACATGAAACTTTTATAAAATTATGATATAACTTTATTTTGTTCTCTCACCGATTATTATAAGAAAGATAAATCTTTGAAATTATTTCTGAAAATCTATTGATCATAAACATTGTTTTGAATCAAATCTTGAAGTTAGATTGTAGGGAAAGATTTAAATATCTCATCAGTACACAACTGACTTAATGTTATGTGTGAAGTGGAGATATGGTTAGTTTTAAAACATTTATTATTTATATCAGCTTATGAAATAACCTCAACTGTATATTCCATCTTAAAATATAGGTCCAATTTTTTAGAAAATATTTGTTTAAGATGTAAACAAATTAGATGTGACAGGTCGGCTACAATATGTGACTTTTCACAGCCGGAAGGGCTGCTTGTGATGGCCGAAAATGGATGTTTCAACTTGTCCATAATGTTTGAGACTGAGCTTATAAGCTATATGAACTTGTATATATAGGATAGGAGGGAGGTGCGGGTGTAGACGTTAAAACACAAACATAACAGTTTTTACAATATTTATTTACACACAGTGAAAAATATACTGTGAATATTTAC
Source organism: Timema cristinae (assembly GCA_039000515.1). Classification (NCBI taxonomy): domain Eukaryota; kingdom Metazoa; phylum Arthropoda; class Insecta; order Phasmatodea; family Timematidae; genus Timema; species Timema cristinae. The sequence continues at coordinate 43,891,557 of JBCFYV010009882.1, forward strand.
AATATATATTTATACATATTGGGAATAGTGGCCTCGGTACTAGAGATGGTTCAATATAATATATATACATAGAGATGGTTTCAATATAAAAGCAAATAAATATATATACAAATAGTTTATTATATTTGACTAGAATTAAAATAAATAAATATATATATTATATATATATATATATATATATATATACGAACTTTGTATTATATTTGACTAAAATTAATATATATACACAAACAACTAATTGACTAGATAAAAATCATAAAAATGGGTGTGTGTACTTATGTACGCGCGTGAGAAGTTATACTTTTTTGGCATCATTAAATAATTTTATTTCTTTATTTTGTAAATATTAAATAACCAATAATAAATATTTAACAATAATAATTTAATAATATTTAGTATTAATTATGTTAAATAATAATATTTTAATTTATATCAATAAATAATACATACTGATAGTTAACCTCAATTATATTGTAGCACTTGAAAAAGTCTATAAGCACAATTTTTTCATTAATATTTACGAATAGTAAATAATTTTAATCAAAATATTCAAATTAAATCACTACAGAATATAATTTATTAGAACATATATAATTCGCACTTGTATTAAACTAAAACACGTGTTGTGAATGTAGAAACTAGAAACATGTGGATAAATATTATATATATGAAAACAGTGATCACAGGCGACGAGCGTACCAACATGCGCGACTAACAGAGGCTCTATTTCTATTTTGTTGGTACCTTTTTTTTTCGAGACTTAATGAGCGGTTTAGCTTCAACCTGTTACTTTTGTGTTACAGTGATGCGCGCGCATCTTAAAATTTCACTCTCATCATTTTTTCATAACGCGCCTCAAGAAGTATAACTTCAATAAAACAATATGCGTCTTTTCATGCAGAAAAAAAAATGAAAAACTCTCAAATCTTTGAAAAATGGTATGTCAGTGGAACTGTCTAGAGTGAAAGAAAAAAAGGTGATTATTCAGTCCGTCTAAATGATCAACTTTTAGTCGTGGCGAGTGCGTTTACAAGGTCTCTGATACCCAAACGGCAACTTATTATAATCATCGGTTATCCGACGTTTGGTGTACACGGGCAGGTAGACTTTAGTCTGCGAAACGGTACATACAGTCACAAGACCTTTTATTACAATTTTGTGCGGTATCTGTATGTATCTTTTCGCAGCCTGTTTAGTGACCAAAGCTTTCAAAACGTCAAAATTAACGTCGTTCCAGTTGCCATAGTTTATTGTGACCCCGCGAACCTTGCACACCGTTTTTGTTTTGGCAGGATCGCCACCAACACAAACTCGGTACGCGTAATTCTAAGGACCGCCAGATACAAAGGTGCTAATGTAGCATCCCGGACCGTAATCCTGAAGTTCGTCAGTGAGGTCACCTAAAAAGTCTCCGGTCTGTGGAATCCAATCGCCGGGGCGTTCGGTAAATAGAACGCTATCTGTATCATGATACAAAACGCGGTCCCCCAATTGTTCAAGGATGCTGTATAAGTGCAACCTAGCCATAGCAGTCGTGTAGCACGCCACCGCCACTCTCGTGTTAGGGTTAGGGCGCAACGCGTCATGCTCATCCTTGTAATTGAGGAATATAACCTCATCATTAACATCAATGACGCTGTCCACGGTGATGTACGGATCCGTCAGGTACTTGTGGACGCCCTGATAGTCGTTAACAATGGCTATGTGTGGTAAATCGGGTCTTTACTCAAACTTTCCCCATAGTGAATTTTAAAATAGTTTAGCCAGAGTACGGAGACCAGGGTTTTTACAAACAGCCGAAATCGAGTTTTACCCCTTCTCTTTCCTCATAATTTTGAATATAGCTAACTTTTCCTCTTGTGAGGTACACCACTCTGGCCATCCACTGGCTTCTTGTTTAATTTTCAAAAAAGTATCAATGTACCCGTGAAACAATCCGCCAGAACGTGTCTGACGATTGTAAACAGATACATTGTACTCCCACACTTCGTGTACTGCTTCAATGGTGTAGCCTTTCTCAACGGCTTCCCTGATCTCGTCAATCACCCAGACACCTGTCAACCAGCGTTCTTTTTTGTCGTTGGGCTGACACGCGCCTTGGTTTTTCTCCTCCTTGCATTTCCTGCACAACTGGGGTGACCTGGTGGTCTAGGGGTAAGGTGTCAGACTTCGGTGCTGGCGGCCGGGGTTCAATCCTCGGTCCCGGAACAGGTTTATCTGATTTCCAAATCCTTCCTACACCTCTGACAAGACATCTTGTGAATGTGTGGAATGCCAGGCCACCACCGTGGTTCGGATTCCACGTTAAACTGTAGGTCCTCCACTTCATCTCACAATCACCCTACCATTACACATTAGCGTAAGTGCGTATAACCCGAACGGGTAGTAAGACGCGGTGCTAATAATAATAATAATAATAATCCTGCACAACTAGCGCCAGTCATCAGGGAAAACCCATTGTTACATCATTCAGTAAGTGATTGCCATTATTACATGGGCAGTACCACGCATCTAACTCCTATGCAACTTGTTGTACATGTATGCTTGCACTGTATATGCAGTTTGGGCTTTGAGTTTCCGAACATCTTGTATATACCTTTATAACTTTATACAAATGTGCGTTTGAAGCCATTTATAGAAAAATACCAACTTCTATTTTCGTATTCAACAATATAAATTTACTATATTATTAGTTGTATTTTATAGTTAATGGTATTAGCTTTCCAAAGTGATATAAGCAAATCACATGATTTGATATTCGAACACATTAAAGTAAATCTAGTAACTTTTTTTCCCTGGCTGTCAGATTTGTCCATTAGTAGGAAAATTGGGGGTATACATCCCATGTATTTTAAATAATAAACTAGACTTAAATAAGAAGCTATATGTTATGATTAACTATATTCGATTTTCATTTAAATTGTAAAATATTCTTTATTTTATTCATTTTTTGTTATTGTGTAAAATGAATAACCTTAGTTTCTTACATTTTACTTGTTTATTCATATTTTAATATAATTGACTGCATTAGCTAATTTATTTTACTTTATGTTTGCATTTTGCTTACATTTGAATGTTAAGCATATAAAGGAAATTATATCATAAACTTATAATTTTTTATTTGTTTTATTTAGCACCGCGTCTTATTACCCGTTCGGATTATACGCTCATAATTTTTGTTATAAACTTGAAATAATATGATTTCATCCAATAATTTTTTACCTAGAAAATACCACAATATTATTATTAAATATTATAATTTTTGTTATAAACTTATAATAATATGATTTCAGCCAGTAATTTTTACCTAAAAATACCACAAAATCATTAATAAATGAATACATTATTTAAATCAAACGTTCGCATCTACAGCATTTCTAAAATAATAATATCGAGTTTAATTTCTTTGTTCACAGGTAGGCCTAACCTCAGCTCTTGGGATATTCTCAAGGAGATTCTAGTTGAATATACGAAGCAGATATATAAGAACATGGTAGGAAGAGTCATTCAGAAATCACCATTATACTTTTATTTGTAGTTAGCATGATACAATCTTACTTTACTATTATATATTATCAGTATTTATATAAGATATATTGTCACCCTCGGTGGTATTGGGCAAAAGTACTCGCCTCAAGACCCGATGTTTGTGGGTTAAAATCCAGCCGTGGGACGACAGATTTTTCTTGAGCAATAAAAATCCGTTGCACCTCTTCCTTCGGAGTGGAAGTAAAGCCCTGATATGTAAAATATCTCTGGAAGTCATGTAACAAACAGTACTCTTCTCGGCAAAATTGGCAGGCCCTTTCACTCTCGCTCATAGAAATTATTGTGTGCTGGTATAATCAGTTGATGCATAAAGAGCACAGTAAATACTTCAAATATATAAATTATAATGATAAATAATATATTAAAAGTGACAGCTGTAAATAACATTGCTTGACGTATTTTACAGATATGCTTGCACGTTAATATGTCCTATTACATTCTCATGGAACCTTGGTAGCTAACAATGACCAAGGAATGTTGCTGAACCCAGAACTCAACCTGTATTTCTCACATTTACAGCTTTGCAGCCAACTATACTCTTAGGATTCGGCCAGACTGACAAGCGTGCGAACGAGCGACTGAGCGACAGCTTGGCGAAACTGGCGAGCGCGTGATTCGCAGATAGTTCTCGATAGTTGTTGACAAGGAGGCAAAGGTTCGAATCTTGGCTCATTGAACTGAGGGTGGTTTTTGACAAGTGATTTATTGTTGTGGTTTTCCCGTCCTCTCTCCGCGCTAATGGTGATTCTTATTAGTAAAGGTCTACTTTGATTATAATATTGAAGTATTTTATCATATCAGTTTTACATATATAAATATATGTTCTATATATGTGTTATATGTTTCAAGCGCGCGCGCTCGGGTCGCTCGTTCCAGTCTGGCCAGTCATGCGAGCGCTGCTTTGCCAAATTGGCGGGCGAGCGCGTGATCATCAGTCAGCTCTCTATAATTGTTGATGATAAGGCAAAGGTTTGAATCTTGACTCAGTGAACTGAGGGTGATTTTCTTTTTTCGAGTGATTTATTAGTGTGGTTTTCCCATCCTCTGTCCGCGCTAATGGTGATTCTTATTTGCAAAGGCCTACTTTGATTATAATATTAGTATTTTAACATATGACTTTTACATATATATAACTACAGTTTTAACTTTGGTTATAATGAACCTCTACGGACTCAGATATTTTGCTCACCAAGTCTGAAGTTCACTAAAACTGATTTTTTTTTTAAATCTTGAAGTAGTGGGTTAGTGACAAACAAAATAATAGTTTAAATACAATCACTCTCTATTGAAATCCATTAATAAATCTTTTAAAAAAATCTTGTATATGCTGCTGTTTATTGTATACTGTTTTAGTTAATAATTTTTCCAGATTTTTCTCAAATGTCTGTGCTTTAAACCTCCCGATAGAAATATTTATGCGGTAGTCATAAGACCGGTTCTGAAAGTTTCAATTTTTCTGTTTATTAAAACCGTCGTTGAAGGTCCATTATAAACGAATTTCTTAACACACGTTGAAATGTATCTGGGTTGGGACCAAGAATTAGGTCCACTGCAGCCGAATGTTCACTACAACCCAGTTTGCTAAAACCAGAGATGATTATATATATGGTTTATGATCTTACCAATTAAATTAGGCCGTTAGTAGCAAGTGTGCTAAGCCTATCGATAACTATAAGAAAAAAGTCAAATATCATGTCAAATTGAGAAGTTTTCCTAGCATTCAATGAACCTACATGCACTAATATTGTCAAGCGCGCGCGCGCTTCAATATGTCCACCTCTCATTACAACCAATGTTTTCTATTTTAGTTTTTTAGTCGCTCACTCGCTCGCCCAGTCTGGCCGTACCCTTAACCATTATTGCACTCATTGATGTCAAGATAACACTTTATACAAGTATTTCAATTCTATAAGAAAAGAATTAACTTATTTTAATACTCTCACATTAGTTTATCATAGTCTCTCTCACGACCCACGTAGTATGCTGAATAATATTTAGCACCGCGTCTTACTGACCTGTTGGATCATACGCCTAAGTACTAATTACTATAATGGATTATGAATTAGAAGGGTTGAATATAGAGAAAGTGAACCCGAATTTTCGGGGAGGGAGAGTGGAAAACCATTTAGGGGTGGGTTTCACCCCAGCAAGATTCTAACCTCCAGCTTCCCGTCCTCCTTCTTCTTCTTACCTAGCACCGTGCCTTTCTACCCACGTTAATGGGATAGGAATGGGTAAAGTTGAATCTAAAGGAAGTGTTCCCGCATTTGCACGGAGAGAGAGAGAGAGAGAGAGAGAGAGTAGGAACACATTTAAGAAAAATCACCCTCAGTACACCCGACTGAGATTGAACAATGATCTCCCTGTAATCGGCAGTCTAGTATATTAGCGCCGTAGATCATGCGGCTAACGAAATGGGTGTTTATATTTAATTTCTTCCTTACATATGCTGTACTATATTTGACTTATCAAAGCTACTATATTTTAGTAGGAAAATTTGTCTGGCATGTAGGAAGTTAAACATGTTTAAATTACTACTTCTTATTTCGTTGGTTGACCTGGTGGTCTAGGGGTAAGGTGTCGGACTCCTATGCTGGGGACCGGGGTTCGATACTTGGTCCCGGCACAGATTTATCTGATTACCAAACCTTTCCTTCACCCCTGACAATACATCTTGTGGATGTGGGGAATGCCAGGCCTCCACCGTGGTTCGGATTCCACGTTAAACTGTAGGTCCTCCATTTCATCTCACAATCACCCTACCATTACACATTAGCGTAAGTGCGTATAACCCGAATGGGTAGTAAGACTCGGTGCTAATAATAATAATTATCTTATTTCATTCACAATTAAATACCTGTTCTCGTTTTTGCATCATAGTTTGACAAAAATTAGCCGACTACGATGCGGCCCACCGCTAAACTCGGTGGTCCACTTGTGACCCTCGTTAACTTTTAAGCTGGAAGCCCCTGCCTGGTCTTTTATAACTGTTCGCTAATTGTCAGGAGCGCCCCGAGTACGTAACTTGTGCTCTCTGTTTACCCTGAGAGGAATCAATCTGAGGGGTTCCACTGTGGATTAGCTTGTAAGATAGGGCCATAGTGTAAATCAGCCGTGCTAAGATTACTAAATTTTAGTGTAAACGAAGAGTACATTTAATTATAACTACCATATTAGTATGCAACGTGTTTCGTTAATATTTTGTTGATTCTAAATACTATATAATTTGTACAGAATTCAAAGCGACTTGAGTTGCCATTATAATATTTTATTTTATTCACCGCGTCCTACTACCCATTCGGGTTATACTTTTATGTACTAGTTACGCTAATGGTTTAAGGGATTAGAAAGGTTATCTTCAAAAAAAGACTACCCACATTTTCCTGGAGGGAGAGTGGAAAACTATTTTGGAAAACCACCCTCAGTACACGACTGAGATTCTAAATTAGATCTTTTCGTCATCGGCAGTCTAGTCTACTGCGAGATTAGCACTTTAGAGGATTAGACCATGCGGTCACCGAAGCTGGTATAATAGTAGTTGATAGTTATAATGTAACTCTAAAATAAGTTATTACATTAACTCTTAAACATATTTAGGGCATAAAACTAAAATAGACTATTCCAAAAATTTGACTATTCATATTTTGAAACATCACACTACTCCCTACAATAAATAAATTGTTTATGGCACTAAAATTTTCACAAGTGTAAATGTGAGGTATCACTAAGAAGGGAGTCTTTTAACGACGGATTCTATCAGATTCAGACTAAAAAATATGTATATTCTCATATTTAATTTTAAAATAATATGAGAACTATTACAATAAGATTGGAACGCACTTTATTGTAATTTAATACTGTTTACCATCCACTCTGGTAACCGCGTGGTCTTATAAGGCGTTACTCTTGCAATAGACTACATAGCTGAAGACGGGGAGATTTGAGTTTAATTTCGGTGGTGGGAATTAACGATGGCTTTTCTAAATGGTTGTCCACTCCCTCCATGCAAATGTGGGTACACTATTTTAAATGTAACATCTCAAGTTCTTAACACATTAATATAATTAGTACATAGGCGTATAGCGCCAATGGGTAGTAAGACGCAATGCTAAAAAAACTGTTTATTAAATGACATTGAAATATCTCTCCCTTTATTAAAAAAAATTAAGCAAAAAAAGAATATTTTTTAATACATTTTTTTGTGTTTTCTTTAAATTGAACGTTCCTTATTTTCTTTTTATGTCGTTTTAATGGCAGTCACCAATATATGTCAGCTACTTATGCCTAATTAATTCATGAAATATATTTTAACAACTAATTTCAAGAAATATTGAGGAGTCTCTCTGATCGGTTCCTTAAACGGCCGTTTCACCATCAGCGGATCAGTTTCATTAATTGTTGACAAAGTTTTTATTTTTAATTATTTTTAAGTAAAATAATTATGCATACTTTATTGGAATAGTTCTGCCAATAGTTAAAACGTTTTTTAAATGCAACAAAGGTTTTAATTTAAATAAATCCTGAAAACTTTTTTTTTAATGCTACACCCAATTTGTGTATTGACCCATTTCATAAATCGGACAGATTTCTTCTCGTGCCGTGAACTGTACTCTCCTTATCATTTAACTAAATGGGCAAAAAATGCTCTAGTTAATGATTTGTGCTGCGCTTGTTTTGTTCAGTTCAGGAACTGACTATTCTATTAATTGGGCAGCTCCAAACGTTACCCATTTATTAACTGGAAGAGTTTTTGCCCGGCCCGTAAATTGAACACGAGAAGAACGAATTTGCTCTTTAAGATAATTTATCTTTTTTTCGTTTATAATGGAAGGTTAGGTAAAGTTAGGTTAGGTTAGTGTAATATAATTTCTTAAAACGAATTAAAGTTAAGCCTATAGTGGATAGTACAATAATTTCCAGTTCGTTTAATAGATATGGGTTATTGAAATCTTTGCCCATTTCGTGAAATGGTCAGGTGAAGAAGCCAGTTCGTGAAATGAGCGGAAATTTACCCAATTCATGAAATGGGCAGTTTTAATACCGGGATGTAACATCGTTCATATCAGTTTAAGTAAAATACAGTAATTCGCACCACTATGCCATGACTGGTTCTATCTTTATTAGCACCCTAAGCAAGGTGTTATCTTTTAGTGAGACAAGCTCTTAAGTATCTACGTGAAACCCTCCAATGTTGTATTTTTACTTGCTTGGAATTTAAGCTTATTCGTCATGGGAAGACTTCACACAAAGCAAACTATTAACCGTGGATTTTCTAAAGCTTTAGTTGCTAATTGCTTTGATATACTAAAACCTTTAATTTAAATTAAACAAAATTAAATAAACTTAATTTTGATTTTTATTAATTTTGTTCTTAAAGTGAAGACATTTACCCCTATTTCATTTTTATTTTTAATACCAAACATGGGAGGAATTTTTGGAATCAAAACCTGCCCAATGTTACATGCTGCGCAATCTTAATAATACATATTTTGATTTTTAGTAAATGATTTAAATATGTATTTGATGGTAAATTGTGTCCATCTTTTACATGAAGACTGTTTTTAAATGGATTGTATAAAAATTTGCATAAACATATTTTATTCGTCTATTTTTTACTAACACAACTCTAGTTGTGTTCCATAAGGGTTTTTTATAGTATTTTTTGCTATATATACTTTAGTGAGCATGAAATTTCTTTTTACCTCTCCGACAAATAAAAACTGAAATGCGGAAGCAATCTCACTCATATTTAAGTCATTAAATAGTTAATGCCTACACGTAAACCTCTTAAAATATAAATACTTTTTATTAATTGTAATATTTTACACAAAGAAAAGGTTATTTAATAAAATTTTATGATCCAATAAGCTTTGATGTTGGCATGTGTAATGGGTTTAACTGGAAATATACTTTACTAGTGTGTTAATCATAAATACTAATATACTTAATAAACGTTGATAGTCTCATATAAAAAACCGATACTTTAAAAATAAATTACTTTTGATCATTACACAATACAAAACATCCAATCATAGTGCTCTCTATATATATATATATATATATATATATATATATATATATATATATATATATATACACACACACACATGTTGGGTCCGAAACAATTAGTCAATTAGTAGTTTTAAAACTAACAAATTAATTTAAAAGTAAATATTCACTATCTAAATAAATCAACTACATACTACACTTTTCAATTTTTGAAAATAATGTCACCCAAGTGAGCTCCACCGGTCATCAGGCTAACCGCAGCACGTTGTCCATCACTTTCCTCAGAATATATCGTCTAATTTTTTTCGGTCTCACTCTGTATATTTAAAATTTAAAATATTGAAATCCCGTATTTAAGAAAATGCAATATGTCACTATTTAAATTAAAATATTAAAATTCTTACTATTACAAAAAAAAAACTATTATATAAAATGTATAAGACTCGCTGTATCCTATATTTTTATCAGAAGTATGGATCCTTTTATTTACAACAAAGTTATTTAGTTTTGGGCTTTTAAACTTGTGGTGACTTCACTTTCAAAATCAACGATAAATTACTCTGTAAGCCGAAAAAACTGTTCACACACTCATGTGCTGACAATCATTGCACATGTTTGGTGCCTAAATATAAAATAAAATATGGAATCGATTTCTGGTGTGTAAAGAGTAAAAATATGATATACCAACCTCACTTACTACGTGCTTCGGTGTCCGCATGGTCTCTGGCGTCATTCTCTGGTTAAATTAGACTGCCGATAAGAGGAAGATTGGAATTAGAATCCCGGTTAGGTTTATTGAGGTTTTTTTTCCCTAAATGGTATTTTACACTCCTCCTCCACGCAAATGCAGGTATACTTCCTCTAAATTCAACATTCCTTATTCCCAACTCTTAGTGTAATTAGAACATTAACCTGACTAAGTAGTGAGACGCGGTGCTAAAAATAACTCGTTTGCTAGATTACCCAATACATGTCCAATTTCCAAATTTAATATCCTCAGGTGGTGTACTCGTCGTATCCATACTATGTTTAGGCTGCATAGTATGTTAGTTCATCCGAAGGCCCACGGGTAGCACAGACTCGTGGACTGGGTGGGCCCCATGCGGTCAGTAAGCAACCAGCTTTACATTCATTAGCTAAAGTGTTGTGACATTTAAATTCAATTATTTTTTTCTCTTACTTCTCTTCTGGAAGCATAAAAACATGCATTCGTAACTCTCATTTGATTATAATGTCGCTGGGTCTTTTGGATGAGAGTTTATGATGGCTTTTAATCATCGTCCTTCACTGAGATCACCTGAGCCCTCCCTGCCTTCAGTTTTCTTCCATCGAGATGGTTTCATCCTGCTCTCTCTCTCTTTAAATTATTATTATTATTACTATCATCATCGCCATTTATTATTACCGGTTCAGGTTTTACACATGTGATAGTAACTCTATTATGGTAGGGACGAGGAAGAACAGATTTGAGAGGTAATCTACCCGTATTTGCGTGTAATGAAAATGGGAAACCATTTAGGGAAAACCACCCTAAGTATACCCGACCGAGATTTGAGTCCCGACCTCCCCATCATCAGTAGGCCAGTATAGCACGAACGTGATGCCTTATACAATTGGGCCACTGAATTAGTTACGAAAGATAAAATGGCTGGCTACTGTTTGAAAATTTAATAATTGTTACTTGTATAGTTGGGTCTGTGGTCTGAATATCAAGCTTAGGTTCATATAAACTGGTTTTCCTCTGACGGGAAGGTCGAGGTTTGAGTCCTTTCTGGATGGGCTAAGGGTGGTTTTTATGCCGACCTCCACAAAGTGGAAAGTGAATTGGCGTTTAATACGTGACTGGCTAGTTTAGTGACCTTTTTTCGTCAACTTAGGTCTCAATAACGGCTATATCCACTACCTTCTAGATTTAGAAATTTTAACAAAGGTAAAATGATAAACATTGAACAAGCCTTGCCAAAAAAAAAAGCACTCTCAAATAATCAAAAGTGCTTTCAATAACTAATAAAGGTTCAACTTTGGGGAAATGCTTCAAAGTCACTAGAAGATGTCGCTGGAATATATACCAAGTTATTCTATATGACCTTTAGAAGCATCACTAAGATCTGTTGAATAATACTTTCTCATAATTGAACGTTTAAATTTATAAGTAGAATGATTTTTTGTTATTATCAACCCTTTACCATTCTTCTTTCACGTAATTGCAGATTTATTTCGTTTACCCTTTTCTTTCCTCCTAATATATCACAAAACAAAAATTAATTATGGGCAAGGAGTATAACCCGAACAGTTAGTAAGACGCGGCGCTAAATAAAAATACATATGATCGAATCTGACTAGCATTTAATACTTAGAATACATCAAGTACCAAATTTTGTTGTTACCATTTAAAACAGATGTAACAGAAACAATTAAATAGTCAACTAATTATAAGATAATGCAAATATGGTAGGAAATCATAAATGCCGGATAAGTAAGTACTGCACATATATTTTTTTTTATCTGATTCTAATGATTGATTTAAAAGTGATCGTTTGTCTTGTTATCTATATTACTTTTTTCATTGGTGAAAATTTAAACAATCTTAAGGCACACTAAGCTAGTCATTAATGTCATAAAAGTGGCTGCTCAGTTAGACAAATTCTTTAAATTTATTTACCATATTAAATTGGCTAGTTTAAGAAATCAATGAAGGAGGAGCATACAGTGGCCAAAATGTGTTTATCAACAATAGTTTTAGAATACCAACAAATTTTCGTTAACATAATTAACCACTATGTAATTTAATTTTTGCTCTATCCCATAATGACCTATCCTTTATAATTGTATATAATGTTAGTAACTAATCTTTAAACGTAAAACTTTGTTTCTACTTGTCCGTTTTGAATATAAATATTTTTCTTAATCCAACTCATCATTATACTTATTAATCTAAAATAACACAAATAAGCACTTTAATTTGATTTATTTATTGATATATTATTATGTCTAGTAATTACAGGGAAACTCATATTAGTTTAAAGAATTACAGGTTCGTCATCATTATTATTCTATTACAATAAAAGATTTGCACTAATCATAATTTGAGGATTTTTACTTAAAATTATAACTTCCCCTCATCTGATTTTTTTTAAAGTCATATTGCTTAGGTTTTAATAGAGGACCCTTTTGATTATTTTGTAAAAACATATTTTTTCTATTGTGGTCATTTTCTAACCATTTGTTTTTAATAATGTCAGCTAATTTCTCAGCCGCCATGATAATGGAAGATGTTGGGTTAGCATTAGGAATAAACGGAAATATAGAAGCATCAACTACTCTTAAATTTAGAATTCCAATAACTTTCAGTTGAGGATCCACAACTGCCGTACTATCATTTAATGCGCCCATCTTACACGTACCTCCTTGGTGGTTCTCAGCACCGGTTTCTCTGCGAATTACGCATTCCCAGTAATTATCACTACCAAATTCTAAATCTTCACAACCATCTACAGGAGTTATATTCTGTTGAAAATCCCACTTAGCTAGAGCTTTAGTTCTTGTTAGAGAAATAAGCTGTTTGATACCATCAATAAGAACGTTTACGTCTAGCTGTTCTGTTAAGTAGTTTGGATAAATCAAAGGGTAGTCTAATGGATTAGTGGTATTCAATGTTAGAAATCCTCTACTCCTTGGCCAAACATTTGTTGGTCGAGCATTAATGTATCGTCTTCCACATGTTCCAATCGTACCATCAGAACATTCTGCTTCCAATCCTGTTCTTGAGCAGCTTGCACTGTAACCATCAAGGAAAACTTGAAGATCAGGCACGCCTTCTTCCGCATATTGGGAAGTCATAAACAACGTTGTCTGAGTTAGTCCAGTACTAGCAAGTGGTCCGGTTCTATTTATTATGAACTGTGACAGTGTTTCCGATGTCAATTCTTCTGTAGCAGTGTCGTTTATCGTGAAACCAAAGCCCATAGAAACGTGATTATGAAGATTTTTACCAACAGGGAGATCACTTAAAACCTCAATGTCTAATTTTTCCAAATCTTCTTTTGGGCCCACTCCAGACAGTAAAAGAATATGGGGTGATCCAATCGCTCCCGCTGATAAAATAATTTCCTTCCTTGCATAAACAGTCTTTGTAACATTTTTACTGTCAAGAAACTGTACTGCGTATGCGGTATGGTTATTTGGATGTATCAAAATCTTAGTTACGTGGGAATTGATACTCACATGCAAATTTGCACGATTCTTATTAGGTCTCAGGTACATTCTTGGGTACTAGAACGAAGACCTTCGTCCACGGTCATTAAAGCAATAGCAATGCCGGTTTGATTCTTGCCAGTAACGTCACCTTTGCGATACCCTATCTCCTCTGCAGCACTGACAATATCTTCACTTATCACTGGGTGGTATGGGAAACGATTAACAATGAGGGGTCCATCAAAGCCATGATAGCCATGGTCCATATCTGTGGCTTTATTGTTTTCAGCTTTGATAAAGTATGGGAGAACTTCTTCATAGCTCCATCCATCGTTCCCTGCGTCAGCCCAATCGTCATATATAACTTTATTTCCGCGTGTGTACATCATACCTTGTAAAGCCATGGACCCACCTATCATCTTTCCCCTAGGCCAACTGCAGATTCCCCCTGTAGACAAACAAGATGTATTTTGTGCCTGAGTTGAGTATTGCCAATCAACTGCTGTGCCAACGGCTCCCATTGAGTAAGTAGGTATTTCTGTCATAGATGGTTCTTCTGGCCCGGCTTCTAGCAGCAGTACTTCCCAATTTGTATTTTCGCTAAGTCTAGACGTAATAACAGGGCCTGCAGCACCAGCTCCTATTACAATAAAATCATATTCTTCCAAATCTTTCAGTAATGTACCATCTTGACCCAGTCTGTTGCATGGATCGGTGATGTTTGTAGTGTTTGTGAGTAGAGTACCTACCAGAGTCATGAATGTTGCAAAGTTGGAACTGCAAACCTCTGTCAGAAAATTCGTGTCTGTAAAGGTACAGTTGGTGCTGTTGTCAGCCATGGTACCTTTTCTGTGTAAATATCTGAAACATTTCCAAATCATGGATTTCAACAATATATGAAGAGTATATGACTATTTTAAATATATTTAAAGACACATTAGATTTTATTTACAGTTTATCGCGATTAACTTTGTTTTAACGCTTGGTTTTTATTTAAACGTTTATTACTAATATTCTTGCTTGGCTTACATAAACACGTGAAAAAATTCTTCATATTAATTATTTATATATCTCTTTTTGATGTATTTTTATATTTTTCACGTGCTATATACATCCACATTTTTCATGTGTTACCCTTATTATTATAATATTTGTTATATTATTATTATTATTATTATTATTATTATTATTATTATTATTATTATTATTATTATTAGCACCGCGTCTTACTACCCATTCGGGTTATACGCACTTACGCTAATGTGTAATGGTAGGGTGATTGTGAGATGAAATGAAGGACCTACAGTTTAACGTGGAATCCGAACCACGGTGGAGGCCCGGCACTCCCCACATTCACAAGATGTCTTGTCAGAGGTGAAGGAAGGGTTTGGTAATCAGATAAATCTGTGCCGGGACCGAGGATTGAACCCCGGCCGCCGGCACAGAAGTCTGACACCTTACCCCTAGACCACCAGGTCACCCGAGATCGGATTCCAGTAAGGTGATTCCCGGTCTCACTCTCCATGCAAATGGGGGTTCAGTTCTTTGTTCCTACCCCCTTAGAGTAATTTTCATTGTTTCAAAATAAAAGTAATTATGTTGTTATCAGACCTATGTCAAATATAATCCTTTGAGTTGGAGACTCCTAACTGACCAAAGAAGGTGGCAGCCAGTGGACCAGGATTCGAACCCCCTGCAGTTTAGTTTACTGAGAGAGTGCGGTTTTAGACCT
Source organism: Timema cristinae (assembly GCA_039000515.1). NCBI lineage: Eukaryota > Metazoa > Arthropoda > Insecta > Phasmatodea > Timematidae > Timema > Timema cristinae. The sequence continues at coordinate 43,907,041 of JBCFYV010009882.1, forward strand.
AGGCGGTAGTTTTTCACTCTCCCGCTACGCAAATGTGGGTTCGATTTTCCCAATTCCTAATCCGTTAGCGTAATTAGTACTTAAGTGCATAACCCGAACGGGTAGCAAGACGCGTACTAAAGTGTGTCAAGTTCATGTGATCTATAAATAACATGTGGGCCATTTTTTGTTTTCTCTCTTGCGTACCGGACGGTCTTCTGGGCTATCCGCATATTTATATTAATGGAACAGGAATCTATAATAATAAAAGGAAATTTTTGTTTTTGTGCGATGCCCAACCAAATCTACGGCACGCAGAGAACTGAAATTTTTAACATAGGTGTACGGGAGGGGGTTCGAATGCACCACGAAGCAGGATTTTTAAATTTTTAATTAGTCTATTTTTAACACAATACCACAGGGGATCAAGGGTAATGAATGTCAGGTTCATATATTTCTGGGAGGGGGGGGGGGGGGTTACACTGTCGGACGAGATATATAGTCTTATTTGTAAATTTGCCATTGTTTAACTAGGTACATTAGAGCTGGACCCTCTGCGGGCGTGTTTATTTTTTCCTGCCGCACAAATGTGGGTACACATCACGCCCTGCGACGTAAGGAGGTAGGAGGGTTCAAATCCCTGCAAGGTCGACAAACGCTAATTACTTTTTCACTGTATTTATTTTTTGCGCAACATTCCAATTTAATCCAATCTTTGTATTGAATATTAGTGTACCACAGCTATACTTTTATCGTTATATTATTTTTTAACTTTTATTTAAAGTGGTTTATCATATTTAACGTAATACACCTCTCTTTATATTTTAACCGACATTTTGGCTATGTCGATAGCACTTGTGCTTACTATGATAAAGGTCCCGGTTTCGATACTAGGTAGAGTAGTTAATTTAACCTTAGTAAACTTTTATGTATGTCATAGCTAAAAGCTAGTTTGTAAGTCATGTGCGGATATAATCCTTGTTTTCATAAACTGCACGTTAAAAATTCACTTTGAAAAAAACTTAAATGATCTGTTTTATGAAATAATATTGATGTAGGTTCACTTTCTAGCCTGCAAAGATGTTTTTTAAGACTCAGAAAAAAAATACATCTGAAATATTTTAACTGGTCCTCTGGACACGTTTCCATGCCATTAGTGTTGTCCTGTCAAGCGAACAATAGGATTACTGCCAACTGAGTCTTGGGTTCTACCATAGAGAAATGTAGACTATGGTTATACCGAGAAACTAACCTTTCTCTTGGCTCGAGTAGGTGTGGAGGAGGTTTACACCCCTATAATGTAATAAACCTACATTTATGTAACTAAGAACCGATTTCTAGCCGTGGAAATAGGTTTACGTGATTAAAAATATTATATTTGTAAATTACACACAAAACTTAATTTGGTACTTTTTTAAATCCAATCATTTTCAATAATGCGTTTTTTGAGTTAATTCTAAAAATATATGCATAAGGAAATAATTATATAATTCAATATCAATTTGGAACAGTGTCCATAAATTCATAATAAAAAAATTTAAAAAAATATTATTGGTTCATCTAGAATTTCGGTGCAAATTAGTAATTTTTACTGTGTATTAGAAGCTATGCGACCGCACCTTAACTGTAATCTAAAGTAGCTTAGAAAGGTCCCATGATTGTATAACAGATGCAAGCACTAATTCAATTTAAGTTGGAATTTTACTTTTCCTCTTTTTCCCCTCAACCCTTCAAATGGTTTCCCATTACAAATTCGGGTAGATTACCTCTAAAATGCTTCCTTTCTCTTCCCTAACCCACTAGAGTACTTATCATAATCATATGCATATAAACTGAGCCGGTAGTAAGACGCGGTGACAAAAAAAAAGATGGCTGTGGGCTAATATTAGCAAAAGAGGCGGAAATTATTAAAACTCTGCATAATACATAAATAACTAGGTCGTTTTTTTCAGCAACAAGCAATTACACATAAGTCTGCATTTTACTACATTGCTACCAACATAATAAGTTAATTTATCATATTTTCAAATGAACAGATATGGAAATAAACACTGAGATAAAAAGGATCTAATAAAATATTCTTATTTTAATCTCATATTTTATAGTATTAAATTATTCCCATCAACATTTAATTCATGTCAACAGATAATATTTTCTCAAAATAAATTATTTTTGGCAATGTTAATTATTCTAAAAACACCCATGTAAGTAATTACTTTGTGGGAATACACGTATTTATCTCAATAACTGCATAGCTTGTTATTTTGTGATAGCTACCATTACACTTTAAGTACAAGTTTCTTTACAAAATTAAACATTAAAATTAATACTATAGACGGGGCAATATATTTTATTTGATTATAATTTGCGAGATTCAAACAAAATTCTTTAGAAAAATTGTATTTCAGTGTCTTAGCCAATATTTGGTGTGTTTAATGTTATTGTTTCTGACTTAGACCTATATGCATTTTCATTTCACATAGTTTTCATGAATTGATCGTAAATAATGTGTGTGTGTGTGGTGTGTGTGTGTATGTATGTACGTGCTATTTAATTAAGTAGGCTACCGTACTTTGAATATTTACTAAATATTTACGTTTTTCAAGAATTAACTTGGGTTTTTTAACTAGTATATTTTATGCTGGTGGACATTTTCAATAAATAATGCAAATACATTTCTCGAGGAATGGTAATCTATTCATTCTCAACTTTAAAAGTGAACTGTTAATTACATACACAAACTACCAAAATAGAATTATTTGATAATTAATATTAATTTAAAAACGATCTACGTCGTTATATTTAATCAATATTAAGTGTTTCTTAAATTTATAACTAAATGGTATTGCATGGGAAAATATTTAGTTAATTTTAATTTCGAACTGTTAAATATATCTTTGCATGTCTATAAATAAAGGAATATTTGTCAACAGACCAAACACCCTTAGGCCTAAAGTGTAATCCTAGTTTATAAACTTACAAGTCGTTTGTTAGATCAGATGTTTTCCTGAACACAACATTGGTTTGGCGACAGACAGACACTTCACTAAGTAACATATTTTGCAGCGCTATTTATATCGACTCCATTGCTTAACTGGAGTCTGGCAAATATTTATTTTAAGTATTCACAGCTGCTTATTTTTCTATCTCAATATCAGCACAAGTGTTACTGAAAAATGCAATAAATAGTGATGACGTTAACATATTACATTGTAATATTTATTTTGGCTATAGATCTTTGGCAATTAAATTTACTTATATAATTTAATTACCTTTTATATTCTAAATAAAAAGATAGATCTCAAAGCATTGTGCAACTTATCTTTGTTTTAATTGTTTACGACATGTGTATTTTGAGATGAAGGATATGTTAATATCATTGTCTACAATTTACATAATACATTTAATTATTATTATGTCTATCTTTATCTGTACTTTCCTATCTTATCCATACACCAAAGAATTAAATAAACCTACTAAAATTTTTGGTGGAATATTAACTCAAATAATATATTTAGTTAGTACCCGCCTCGGCGGCGTAGTTAGCTGACGCGCTAGTTGTGTTGAGCTCGACTGCTGAGGACGGGGAGATCGAGGCTCGAATCTTGGTCGGGTGAACTGGGGGTGGTTTTCCTAAATGGTTTTCCACTCTCCCTCCACGCAAATGCGGGTTCACTACCTCTAATTCAACCTTGCCAATTCCTAATCCATTAGCGTAATTAGTACTTAAAGCGTATAACCCGAACGGGTAGTAAGACGCGGTGCTAAATAATAATAAATAAGAATAATAAATTTCTACCAACTTTTATTTTTGAGGAATACATAATAACTGAAACATAGGCCATAAAGGCGTTGTAAGCGATTACAACTTAGAATGAGGTATTTCTATTTAACAAGGATCTATGTGATGTTTTCTTCTGCGAGAAAAAATGCTGGAGAACTCATAGCAATGATGAGCTTCCTTCAACGCTGTATGTGCGTCAAGATAGAAGGATACATATAATGTTATTCTAACACAACCTGCGAAAAAACACGAACACCGTGGTAAAAATAGGAAGAGAAATGTAAGTGAATGAAAGCAGAACATTCGAAAACCAAATCGAAATTCAGAAAAAGAGTATGTAAGCTCCAGAAATAAAGAATCCTGAAATATTAAAGCAAAATGAGTTACATACAAAAACGTTGTACTATGTGAATCAACCTTTGAGACTGTTTTACCTTCTGATGTTTCGAAAATAGCTTTGTAGTGTGTTTAATGCCATGAATGTAAGTAAATAGATAATAAATATGTGTCTGGGCTACATCAGTTTATAGCTCAGTTTGCGGAAAGAGTAGCCAGTACTAATGTACCTTTCTTTGCCAGGGGACGTCTGAATGTACTAGCTGTACATCCTTTTCATGGAGGCTCTTTACATATCACGATAAGATAAGAGAATGCTGGGAATGAATATGATGGGTTGAAGTCAGTTAAGATCTAAACCTAGCTCAAGTCTAATTAATTAATCTTTGGTGAACAGCGGGATTATTCCCTCTTTTAGAAAAATCCTCCGGTAATTGCCGTTAATCGAACCTTAAAATGAAATACTGTGAATGTGTTGCCAGCAAACACTGCAATGTTAATCGGCTCCGTGGTGTAGTGTTTAGTTGCATCAGGCTACGAGTCTCGTGGTCCCAGTTTTGATTCTTAGCTGGTACCTTGGGAATTGATCCCTTAGTGGAGACAATCCTAATGGTCACCAGGGTTTGGTTAGCTAGGCTTAATTTAGGTTAATACTCACACTTACTCCACAACTTTATAATCACTATCATCACATCATCTCATTGCGGGTACATGTAGACTATCTCCTATGATGTACCCTGGACAGCGTTCTGTGCCACCAAATTGGCTAATGGTTTACGCATACGGTGACCAAATTTGGATGTCATGTCACTCTCGGTCATATATGCCATACGATAGAAAAAAACTGCTAGATTCTCTAAGCTTTATGTATTAATTATGTGTTAACATATCATTTAATAATGGAGTTTTATTGTGTACTATTATTTATAGTACATAATGTTATAAAATCATAGAACTTTCAATCCATAAAGGGTTTCAATTTTACTTCTTAGAGCTCTTCTTCATCTTTTTCTTAGTACATTTTGGTTTTCGTCTAATAACTTGGTATATCCCAGTACAGTACAGTAGGCCTACATACACTAATGTTACATTAGGGATTGTATTTTTTGGCTGTAAATTCATAACATAATGAAACGCATTAACGTACAATCATTAGTATGTACTTTTACTGTATTGCCTAGGATACTAATAAAAATGTATCACATTCTGTCCCAACCTTAATTTTTCCTTGTTTCCCGAAATTTTTCAAAATGTTGCTTACAACTTTATTACGTCTTATAGTGAAGCTTTTTGAAATCATTAATGTCATTTGTATCTATTTAAACGATTAAATATTCATAACTGACATATAGATTTTGAGGAATTCATAATCATTTTTTAAAGTTATAAATCCAATTGTTTCTTTCTAAACGTTTATATAATCTTACCAAATTCCTAGATTTTGAGGATTACATAATAATTTTTTGGAATCATAAATTTCACTTGTGTTTATTTAAATCTCATTGGAAAAGAACACTTGCGTACAATTATATCATATGCGAAATAAACATACAAATGGTGTGAATTATGCTGACACAAACATAAACATTATTCTTAATATGAAATGAATCATGACAACTGATTCATACGAGATCAATTAGGCAATTTTCTTAGTTAAAAACCTCTAATCAATACATCTAATAATTTCCATTAACTTAATGTAGTATAAATAACATGTTAACTATTTAACTAAAACTGATTAAAAACTAATATTTATTTATGTAGAGACAAAGTTTACAGTGTAAGATTTAAAACTTCTTTACTCTGTCCTTTTTTAGCTTCGCGGCAAACCACACATGGTAAAACTTTACACAGACTTTAAGTTGCGTTGATAGAAATATTATAGACAATTCAGCCGTTGTAATGACAATTATAATACAGTAGTTAGTATTTCTCAAAATAAGAACAAATACAATATTCAAAATTGTACACAAAATCAATTCATAACATCACTTAAAATATTGAATACAACATTTAAGAGTAGTGAAGGATTTGATAAATTAAGAATTATATTGTATTATCATATATTTTAATCAAATAAATGTATTAAATTCTAGCCTATTTTCATGAACAATTGACTAAGTTATTTATATTATAATAGTGTATAAATGATTAAAATAGATGTTACAACACGAATTTGGATTAAATAACCAAATTTCATTGAAGATATATATTAATTTAGATTTATTAAGACTAGAAATACTTAAATATTATCAAATTATTTGGTAAAAGTTCGTGCTCCACATAATTAATAATGGTTCCCTTATCCAATTTATATATCGGTTTTCCTTTCAAAGTCTATGCTGGGTAATGATTTTTGAAAATAGATTATGATACGCAAATTTGAATGTATATGCTTATATTTGCAAATTTAAATATTTTCGGCTATTTTTTTTTAAATTTGGCAATTTAAGTTTTATGCCTGGATTTCAATGATTTCAATGATCTAGGCTATGCATAAAGGTAATGGAGATTATACATTCTTTTTACTTTTTCCTCCCTCGACTACTTGAATGTTTCATAAATGGGACTTAACAAAAATAAATAAATAAATTCATAAATAAATTAGTAGACGTAAATACCTGTATCATATTCTGATATATTTATAATACTCTATTTTTATAAGATTTATAATGTTCATGTGTTTATATACATCCATTTTTACTAGGTTACATAATTTAATTATTACATCATTGAAACATAAATACATGGCAATTGCTCACCAAAGAATAATAACTTATGTAAAATATTTTTGTATATGTGGATTAAGTTACAACTCTAGCTAATATGATGTTTTGAAAGAGACATATTGCTCATTGTGTACGGGTATTATATGAGCCATCTAAAACAAACTAAACATCACACTTTTCATACTATTTAATTTATACTGGTTTCATATTTATACTATATCAAGTGTTATTATAATGTTTATTTTAGCGATGGGCTTTTATAGTTTTGTTTGAAACCAATTACCTAGTAACTTCCTTAAAACTAATAAAAATCCTAATGTTAGGCACTGGAAACTCTAAATGTATGTATTTGTTTTACATAACTAATACTTCATAACATGAATGTACAAAATACACATGAATCATCACAAATATATAGATTTATAATATTTATTTTAAGGATTAGCTAAGAAAATATATTATGTTTATTCCCACGAGCTTTTTATAAGATCACTTGCCTTCTCACCAATCGCGACTAGAGTTGCAATGGGATTGCTGTTGACAATATATGGCATGATGGACATATCAGCCACTCTCAAATTATTAATGCCGTGAACCTTAAGCTCTGGACTGACTACTGCTGTGGCATCACCCTCTGGTCCCATCTTGCAGGTTCCACCCTGGTGATTCTCCGCGCCTGTGCTACGTCGAACAGAACATTCGAAATACTCATCTGTTCCGAATTCCAAATTTTCACAGCCTGGTGTAGGTGTTGTATCAGTGACGAATCCCCATCTTTGCATTGCTGCTGTTTTTGTAAAATTAATAACTGTCTTAAGACCTTCCACTAGAATATCTACATCTCGTTGTTCAGACAAGTAGTTCGGATATAAGAGTGGGTAATCAAGAGGGTCTGTACTATTAAGCTTTAGGTATCCTTTACTGAGCGGCAAAATGTTTGTAGGGCGAGAATAAATATATCTTTGACCACAGTTTCCAACTGATCCGTCGGTACACTCTTGGGCTTGACCTGTGCTTGAACAGGTAGCGCTAAATCCATCAAAGAATACTTGAAGATCAGGAACTTCATTTTCTGCGTATTTGGAAAGAATGAATGCCGTCGTTTGTGTTAGTCCAGTACCAGCCATGGGTCCAGTTCGATTCAGAAGAAATTCATTTAATGTTTCTAAGTTTAATTCTGTGTAAGCAGTATCATTTATAAGGAAACCAATCCCTATGGACACGTGATTGCGCAAGTTTTCTCCGACAGGTAGATCTTGTTTAACTTCAATTCCAAGGCTTTCCAAGTCCTCACTTGGTCCCACTCCAGAAAGCAACAGGAGTTGTGGTGAGCCGATAGTACCAGCAGATAAAATAACTTCCTTCCTGGCAAGTATCGTCTTGAGATTATTGTCACTGTCCAAGAATTGAATGCCGTACGCCGTGTTGGTAGTTGTGTTTATGAGCACTTTTGTGACGTGAGAGTTGATAGCCACGTGAAGATTATCTCGGTTTTTGTTTGGCCTAAGGTAGACTCTAGAGGATGAAGCCCGCAAACTATCGTCTACCATCATCAACGCGATTGTTACACCTGTTTGATTAGCACCTGTGACGTCTCCGTTACGGTATCCAAGTTCCATTCCTGCCTCTACTATTACCTCTGATAGAAGAGGATGGTTAGCGAACTGCTGAACTGGCATAGTACCATTAAACCCGTGGTACCCGCTGTCTACAATATCTTTATCTTTGTTTTTCTCAGATTTGATAAGATACTGGAGGAAATCTTTATAGCCCCAACCATCATTTCCTTCTTCAGCCCAACTATCATAAATACTAGGATGCCCTCGAGTATACATCATTCCTTGCATTGCTGTTGTTCCACCAACCATCTTACCTCTTGGCCACGAGCACACCCCCCCTTTGTTTAGACATGCATTTTCTTGGGGTTGAGTTTTATATTTCCAGTCCAGAGAAGAACCCACTGCACTAACTGCAAAGGAGGGGATCTCCGTGGTTGTAGGCTCCTCAGGTCCAGCTTCGAGTAACAAAACGCTCCAACTTGCATTTTCGCTCAATCTGGAAGCCACGATTGGGCCAACAGCTCCTGCTCCCACGACGACAAAATCATACTCAGAGAAGTCGTTGACAAGTGTTCCTTCTCTGCCCAATCTCTTGGATGGCTCCGAGATGCCAACATTAGTACTCAACAGTTGTGCAACTAACCCCATGAATAGAGTGTAGTTGGCTCCACAGCTGCTTGGAATGTAGCCCGTCGTGTCTATGAAGCTTCCCGCTTCACAACTGATGCTCACCATTATGCCGTTCCTTCAACTCTCTGCAAAAATAGTACATTTGATTTTACTTTCAACGGGAGTTATGTTTTCACGACAATCATAATAAACCTTTGAACTAACATGTTTCCTGATTTGTTTTTATGTTTTAGATTAATTTTTAGACCTCAGTCAGTTCAAAATATAGTATCAACATTTTCATCGTATTATATAAATATATATCACGTTTATATATAAATAGTTTGGTGTATAAGGAAAATAGAAACAACAAATTTGTTTTTATTGCTACAAAACAAATAAATTACATAGTTCAACAACAAATTCACATATCATTACTTTTTTTTTAATCTTCAAATAAAAAAAATTATTTTAAGCTTTTGTATATAGTTTTCTTCATGATCGCTACTCATCTATATTAATAAAAGTATATTGGCGTGTGTTATATATAATTATATAACTGTCCAGAGAATTATTAGTTCTTCTCAATAAGAACGAAAGCTGAAATTTTGGGAAGTTGTAGGAGAAGCACTCAATAGGTGCTCCAAATTTTCATGCTTGAAAACTGATCAAACAATAGAGTTATAAAAACCTGCTATAATTAATCACTTTAATTCTGTGTCATGTTATTTGCATATAAAAATCAAGGCGAACCTAGAATATAAATTCCATTCTCAAATCCAAAGAGAAATTGCACATTATATTACAGTGATATGTGTTTAAATGGTTTTGTGGATTTGTATTCATATTAATAATAATAATAATAACTTTTATCTCTTCCACTTAGCCAGTGTTGAATACAACATACACTATTACATTAACTGAAATACAATTTAATAAAGGAATATTCAAATAAGTATAAAAACATTCGCATTCTCATTCATTTACTCATTTAAAGCTCGAGTAGTTTCAAGAACTCAGTTTAGCTTATTAGACAAGATAAATTGCTTAACCGCACACTTGAAAGGGAGTCTAGATGATAGATGACGAGTAGAGTTATCTAGTTTGTTCCAAGCCTGTGATGCCAGGACAGTGAAAGAACGAGCATATGTTTGAGATCTATGTATGGGAATATACATCTGTAAAGTGGATTCTGATCTAGTAGCACGGGTGTGTTTATCTTTCAGAAATAGGAATCGTGAGGAGAGGTATTAAGGCTGAGATGTTGATAATATTTTGTGAAGCAATACTAATAAGTGTAACCTTCGCCTCTCATTTATTCTTAACCAACCCAGTTTATTAAAATACTTAGAAATATGGTCATGCCGTTTTATGTTAAATATGTATTGACCACATGTTTTTTGTAGTCGTTGTAGTCGTTCGATAGATCATCTCTTAAGTCATTGTATTCTGCGTCGCAGTAGTCAAAGTGTGGCATTATTAAGCTCTGGACAAGGATAATTCGTACATTTTCTGGGAGAAAATTCTTTAGGCTTCTCAGTGAGTGTAAGCAGAAATACACTTTCTTGCAAATCAAAGTTACCTGATCTGTCCAATTAAGATTTTCATCAATAATCACACCGAGGTTTTTAGTCATTGTTGTCAGTTGTACTGTGGCTACTCCTATAAGAATGGATTGAGTTTTATCATGGTTCAATTTAAGTCCATTTTTTTCAGACCAAGCATTTATTGCAGATAGGTCAATATTTATTCGTTGTATGGCTGTATTTATTGAAGAACAGTCAGTGGAAATAGATATTTGAAGGTCGTTTGCATACATGTGATATTTACAGTATGACATTGAAGAAGTAATATCGTTCACATATAGATAAAAAAGCAATGACCCTAAAACTGAGCCCTGTGGAACACCAGCCTCAACTGGGTGCCATGTTGAGAAAGTGTTTCCTATCATAACACTTTGCTGGCAACCATGCAAATATGATCTTATCCACTGTATACTGCCTGGAGAGAAATTAAATAATGCACTCAATTTTGCTAATAGAATATTAAAATCCACAATATTAAAAGCTTTTGAAAAATCTAATAATATAAGAAGTGTTAACTCGCGATTATCCATGGCTAGTCTAATGTCGTCTGTGACATTTATCAACGCGGTAAATGTACTATGATGTTAGCTGAATCCTGATTGATAGGCATTTAACAAATTGTGTGTGTTAATGTGTCGGTAAATTTGTTGATGCACCTGGAATTCTAGTGCCTTAGAAAGTGATGGAATTATACTTATAGGTCCAAAGTCACGTAACTATTTTTCTAGTCCTTTTTTAGGTACTGGTGTAATAAGTGCAAGTTTCCAAAGTGAAGGATTCTGTCCGGACCTGAGTAAGAAGATGAATAAATCAGTTATTCTTGATATAACATTTCTTAAAATTGTTTGTATTAGCAATATTGAAATTTGGTCTATATCCTGTACTCTCGATTTTATTCTCATTATTGATTTGTATTCCTCACAATGGGTCAAATGGACTGATGTGCATATGTTTGCTTTTGGGTAGTGTATGTCCCACTCCAATCCTTCGCAGTTCCCTCCATAGTTTTTTGGGTTTTCAGATAGTATTTGAGAGTGCCAGGGAAAAGTCACTTTTAGCTTTCCTAATTGTCTGGGTACATTTATTACGCAGACGTTTATACTCCTCAAAATTTATGTTGTCTGTAAGCGGTTTGATTTTCGATTCTCGTTTAAATTTCCCATATGCTTGGTCACGTCTCCTCATCAATAACCTAATGTCGTTAGTCAACCAAGCTACAGGTGGTCTACTAACATATTAGTTGGCAAAACTGTTTCTTTGGTTGATAAAAATTGTACAGGTAATGGTAAACATATTTATTAATTTGAGCTTACATTTACATAGCCTAGATATGAAATCATTCAAACTGATTATTACACAAATTAAAGACAGCACACTGTAGAGTAACAAATGATATAACCTTATAAATAAAACTTATGTTTGGTTGTTGGTTTGTGTGTGTATATGACTTGTTAACGGTAGAACTCCAAACTTAACAACAACCAAAATTAACAATATGTACAAGTCTGCGTCTCACTACTCTTTCAGGTTATAGGCCTACGTCTCTATACTAAGTAAGCTAATATGCTAGGGATGGGTAAGGTTGCATTTTAGAGGGAGTGTACCCGTTTTTGTGTTGAGGGTGTGTGAAAAACTATTTAGGAAGAATCACGTTTAAGTACACCTGACCTGGATTAGAACCCAGATCTCCCTGTCATTGTTATTATTTTTTTAGCACCGCGTCTTACTACCCGTTCGGTTTATACGCACTTACGCTAATGTGTAGTGGTAGGGTGATTGTGAGATGAGATGAAATGGAGTACCTACCGTTTAACGTGGAATCCGAACCACGGTGGAGGCCTGGCATTCCCCACATTCACAAGATGTCTTTTCAGAGGTGAAGGAAGGGTTTGGTAATCAGATAAATCTGTGCCGGGACCGAGGATTGAACCCCGGACGCCAGCATAGAAGTTTGACACCTTACCTCTAGACCGCCAGGTCACCCTGTCATTGTTAATACAGTATATTGTGAGGAGACGCCTTAGACCACGTGGTCACTGAAGTGGGTTATTTCAAATTTAAATCCTAATATAAATATGACAAAATATACACTATCATCTAATTTTAAAGTTTATTGGGTTGGTTTATATTCACATTAGTGGTAAATGGTAATTTTTTGGTGGATACATTTTTTACGTTTGACTTAAAGTAATATAAATGAGTTTTTGATATGATTTTCAATGTTTGTGATTATAACAGATATAATTTTATTACAAGCTAGCTCAAACTAACAAAACCCAACCATTAATACATTTACAAATTTAAAGTTCAATTTTAATAAGTTGGGTAATATTGACATCAGCCTGTTAAAGACAAGCTTAAAAATAAGTAAATGATTTTTTTTTTGCGTTTTTTATCCTACAATACAAGCTTTTAGGTTTAAAATAATTTTTAAACTTAACTAACACTTTTGAAGCGGCGCTTTTAGGAAAGGGACTCCTTATTAAATCACCGAGAAAAAATATCATTGGCAGTCACTTTATAAACATTGTTATTAGGCTCTACGTTGTATTGAACGTTATTATTTATTTAAGTATTTGTTTTCATTTTGGTATTTATCTAGTATATTTTGGTTTATTTTGTGACCCGCCTCGGTGGCGTAATTAGCAAACGCGCTAGATTCACGTAGAGCTAGACTGCCGAGGTTTGAATCTCACTCGGGTTAATTGGGAGTTGTTTTTCCTAAATTGTTTTACACTCACCCTCCACACAAATGCGGGTTCATTTCCTCTATATTCAACCCTCCCAATTTCTAACCGTTTAGTGTAAATAGTACATAAGCGTATAACCTGAACTGGTAGTAAGACGCTGTGCTAAGTATGTTTCTTTTGTGTCAACGGTATATCAAAAAATAAGTGCTGGTTTACATACGAACATCTATACATCTGTTTAGCCTTAAATCTACAGATTTATTTAACCGATTACATTCTGACACTATCTTTACTGGCTAAAAGATAGTGGCATGATACCTTTAGGGCAGATAATAATTGAAAATAATATATTCAGCCAACAACAAAAATTTATTTATTACTATAAGACATGGCTACTTGAAATTTACTACATTTTAGTAATTTATTCCTTTCAGAAATTTCTCAGTAAGCATCATATTTATTTTGGCCATTAGAATAAATTTAGGTCAACATTACATGACAAAAAAAAGTTGTATTCTTTGAAAAATATATATTCCTCAGAAGTTTATATTTATAAAATACGAAATATTATTTTGTGCACCTTTTAAATAATTTCTTGGTTGTATCGTAAAAGCCAAATCAATGTTAAAAGCTAGAGTCAGAGATAAAATGAAAATAAATGAAAAATGTCAACCTGAACATGGGAATGAACTTCTAGCTTGGTGCGTCCTGGGGTTGATTATCTAGTACAGGTCATTTTTCACTCAAATTAATTTGATTTAGTTATCAGGACTGATATAGTGAAAAATCATCACGTATCTCTTTGTGACACAGCTGAGTTAAAAAAAAGAATAAACTATGTATAAAATAATAGGTTTTAGTTTATTTTCTCTCACCATAGTATTTCTTTTACGTTATTGAGCAAATATTTGATACACATTTATTGACTAATCCAGATATAAACAAACGCTTTAGGGGTGTATTAATCTTTAAGTATTCATTTAAAAAATATATAAATATAATTGTTTGCCTCATCATAATTACATAGACACAGCTAAATATTAAAACCTTTTGTTTTGAAATAAATTATATTTTATTTCAGGTTTATGAACTTGATGTGGGCTAAATATTTGGTTTCCAAACATCAAATTTTAACAAGTATATGTGTTTACGACTAATAATATTCAATTCGTGTTAACTTATACCATAAGGCTAAAGACTACAGTTCCGACATTCTTGACTCTTGATTTATTCGATTTTGATCGATAGTATAACATATAATATAACTCGGTCATCCATTACTGTTCCGTAATGGACTAGAGTTCATGATACAATTAATACATTTCTTTTCAGATATTTCAAGAATTGTTTTACTAATCAAGTATCGGTTATATTTTAAATACTTTAAATACCCTGCTATGTTGAAAAAGTACACCCGGAAACATTAAACTAATCTAGACCACTGGACTTAGCTTGCCAAGCAAGTATCTTCCACTGAAACATCCAAGTTGCTCCCGTGCTCAGGTTCATAACTCCTAAGTCACTCATAGTTTGTGAACGGTAATCACCCACACTAAATGTTAATTTTGATGTGTTCAGTATAAATACAACACTGAAAAACTAAAACTTGTACCCATTTAAACATAATTGCAGGGCGCGATTCACTGTGATTGTGTTCCTTACAGTTATTAGATAACTGATGATCCTACACCTCCATTACCTACTCTGTCTTTATCCAATGCCGCTCATCCGTAAAAACGGTAATTTAATGAGTATTTTATGTTTTATTTGTTTTAATTTTTTTTAATGTTCAAACTTCTTAAATATCTTTCTCATTACTAATAATATAAATTAAAATATTGTATGGATATGTTAAGAAGTACCTTAATGTTTTGTTATTATAAATATATATTTAAATTTTAAAATAACACAAAATACTAAGCATTCGAATGCCAACAGTGATTATTAGTAGTTTTTCCGCCCTTGAAAATCAAATGTGGGTCAAATAAATAAAGTGGTTCTTCCCTAGTCCCAGTTTTTTATTTTTTATTAAATATTGGTCGAATTTAAATGAGGTGTGTTGTTCTTCTTCACTGTTAGTATGTATTATACAGTTACTACAAATATATATAACCAGTTTTGCAAGTATTCACATTAAAACAACTTTAAAAATGGAACTGTTCCTTGAAAGCTAACAAGATGTTTTTATCAGAGTAGCATAGTAATTAGATATAAATGTATTTTGACAATTTTTATTTTAACCCATATAATGTTTCACAACTCTGACTTTATTGAATATTTTTTTAATTCTTTTAAGGCCAATACAATTCAATACAATACAATTTCTTGTTCAATGGCTGCTTATAGTTAAATACAAATTGTTTTATGATATGGCATTTATTTACTCACTTCTTTTGAATGAAAAATGTTGCAAATGTTAAAAAATATTGTAAGATCAGTAAACTTAATAAATATTTTTTAAACTTATTTAACCTATCTAGTTTTCTTGAGCAAGTTCACCTTCTTTCCAAAACCGCACTATAGCATTCAGTTTAAAGCTACTCCTGACGCAATGACCTACCAGATATTCTTCGTGTCTGCCCATGGAATTGGCACTAAGCATCGCGGAGGGCGTAGAAAAACTTGTCTCCGTATAATGAATCACGAGAAGTGACCCACATGGGCGCATAACTTGAAATGGGTTCGTTGCCCGACATTGACAACTTTGACGATTCAAATCACCTCAGTTTCACAGAAAGATATAGCTCTTCACAGGTATGAATTAAAATGTTTAATGTTGATCCATACTATTTATTAACTTTTTATGTAGACATAACTTTACCGGTTAGTGTAAAACCCATGAAATCTTCACTTTTTACTGTGTTAAGGTCATTCGACTATCATAATTTTAGTGTATAATTTTACTAAGTGTATAATTATAAGCTATAAATTGTCATTCACTTATTTCAATTCATTACAGTTCACAAGCTATAAAGGATCGAGCTTGCTATTTTATTCTTTTTGCGTACCATCGTTGAGGTAAGTAATAATTGTATGGGGCTGAAATTTAGTATAGCTATACATGTATATAAGGTGTATACAGTGAAATATTTATAATATCAATGATATTATTATTATTAATACAGTTTATTGATATTATTAATATTAATAATATTTATAAAATTATCATTGATAATATTATTAATATTATAAAATTAATATAATTTATAACTAACATAGATTGGATTATTTATAATATCAATATTATTAATATTATAAATATGTCATCGTTTACACCTCATATGACTGTCTAGTTATACTAAATTTCAGCCCCAAACATTAATTACATTACCTCTAGATTGATACTCAAAACGCAAAAAATATCAAGTTTGTCCCTTATAACTCGTGAACTGTAATGATTGGAAATAATTGAACCACTATTAATACCTAAACTGTGCGATAAAATGTTGATGGTCGAATGATCTTAACTAGCGATGTAAATTGGAATGTTTAGATCCTGTATTAAGAAATGCACGATAAATAGTGTATTATTGACTGCTTTTAATCAAATTTTAAAGCGCTGGTAGTTCATATTAGCAACTTATTCCAAAATAATATAAAGAAAATGTTTATTCCAAGTAATTTAGAATAAATATATTTGGTTAAAGTAAAAAGAACTATGTTTCAACATTTAATTTATTCATTTTTAATACTATTCTAATAATGTATTCGTCTAGAAGTTGATCCTCTACTCTACCGACGACCATCAAGTGCAGCACGATGCAATTTTTGGCCAAGTTGGGAATTGAACTTAGGAGTCTTCAATTACAAACAAACGTACATTTGACTGAGTGAGGGTTTAGAAAATGTTTTATCCAAATATAACTTATGTTGTCAAATAATTAAAAACGCATTTGATCTAATAAAAATGCCGTTAAATTACTACGTATTCTATCTAGTCAAGGTTTTTGAACTTAATTGTATAATTTTTTTAGTAAGGTATTTAAATTTTAGTAAATAGAGATTTAAAATATAATGTTATGAGTAATTAGTCAAATGATCATAAATGTAAGATTTAACTAAGGCTTACTGAATATGATACATTGTTAAACAAGTCTTATTCCGTAGACCTTTATTACATTTTGCTTTTACTACCATTTGACTAATTTCTCACAGCATTATATTAGTTATGGTAGCCAGACCTTAGAGTAACATAATTATAACATTATATATAACATTCAATATGTATTATTTAAAAAAGTTCATAAAAATTGTTGATCATGTAAAAATTTAGCATAGCCTTTTACGTGTGTAGGAGAAAAAGAATCACCCAAAAGTTTCTTTCTATGCGACTCATTGGTCTAAAGTTAACGTTTCTAATATTTCCTCCAGTTATTATGCAAATAATACTGTTTATCATTCAGTATGAACCTCAAATGAGACTACATGTTTTTCAGAAACTGTATTAGATACCAATTAAATATATATGCTACGCCAATCCATCTAATCCAACAAATTATAAAAACAATTTTAGCTAAATATAACTTTACCAGAATAAATTTGCCCTTAAACTAATTTCATCAAAAATAACTAAGTCTAAAGCGTTTGGCCTTAAGTTAGTTTACATAAAATTAATTCCGATTTAAAAATATCTACGAATGTGATCTCATCAAAGTCAGTTTGTCCAAAATAGCTTAGCCAAAAATTAACGTCAAAGATGTTCATTTTGTGTAAAATAACTTTTTTTTTATTCTAGCCTAATATTTAATATAATAGCAATTCAATTGGACTAAAAATTTTAAGCTGAATGTAATTTAGCTTATAGTGCAGACCAAATGGTATCTAGTCTTATTGATGTCTACCCGTGTTTCTTATTTTATATTCAACTTATATACCCATAGTAGTGGTTGTACTACTTTTGCCTACTACTTTCGCACCACGCGAACTCACCTTTGAATTCGTCCTGGAGACAAGTTCGGACCAAGTGATCAAAATCTGTGTCACTGGATCAGTCTGGATGAAGATCCTCAACTGATGAGCTCAACACCTTCTATTTTTCATTATATATGGTGGAGTTCGACCAAATTCTTTTAGTCTCAAGTGTGATAAAGTATTGAGAAGCTCTACGTGACCTAACTGTCGTGTTCATTGTCATTTGCAGTGAACAATCAAGGGTATCTCATTGATTTGATTAAATATTGTTTGATTATTGAACTATTATTAATCATTTAGTTGTCAGTAGAATCTTAATTTGAATGATTATCCTTTACTTACGTAACAAGCTTTACTTGAAATTTTAAGCATTCCTCAATATGAGAGGCCGATTGTATTCAATTATGTTCTTTTAACATATTAGTTTTACAATCCTTTCTTTTTTATGAATATTTTTTTTCTTTCATACTATCTTAACTGTTGTAATAATGTATTGGTCATTTTAAGTGCTGTGAAATTTACGGAACGTAAAAGCATGTTGTATTTTTTTTCAAGTGTCTATTTTAGAGGATCTTTTATTTTAAAAGTTGGCCAATAACATGAAACGTACTTTTGATTATATTGTTTACAATTATCTTGCGCATTGCTTATATAATGATTGGTATACACACATTAGATAAGCCTGTGTCAATTTTCAGTAAAGTTCTTGACATTGTTCTTTTTTATCTAATGAAATATGTTAATCCATTTATGGTGGGAACTTCACTTTTCTCAGGGTTATTTTTGTCGTGAATGTCTAGATCAACATACCGATTCAATTGCCACCTATTTTTCGCTCTAACTAGAATTATACTCTATTCACGGTAGAAATTACTTTCTGAAAGGTCTTTTTTCATACTAATATCCTACTATATAGTATATTTCTGGTAGGGAAAAAGGTCTTTCAGAAAACAATTCCTAAGCTGAACAGACTTTAGGTCAATAATTTCATGCACCTTGGTTTAATGTTTGCTTTAATAGCACATTATGTAATTTCAAAGTACTTGATGAAACATATTATTAATTGAATACAAGTTAATAAAATATATATTTAAGCTTTTGAAAAATTTCATGAATGATTATGTTTCATATTATTACAGCTACTTTTAAGAATTTCCCAACATTTCATTACTTATCTGCTAAATAAAAGTTTAATTTCAATAGTCGGTTTTATAGATAACTGTATTGCACTCCAAATAAGCTTTATACTATTGTAATAAATCGAATCAACAAGCAGCCTATAACCCTTCCAGACTTTGTAAATGCAGCCATATAATATATTTATTAGAGAAATATGGCGGATGTGTTTGGCTGGTTTAGGAAAGGGGGGGGGGGGGGTAAGCTTTGGAAACTAAAAGAATATTGTAATATTGTGTTTTCTTGCTTAGATATTCATAGAGCTTGTTTCTTTTTAAACTGGTTTTTTGACCTAATAGTCAGGTGAGCCCCTTTTAGTAAGGGGCAACGGCTTGATTACTTTAACACTATTATGGGTATATAAGTTGAACATACAATAAGAACATATCTATCTTGTTATATATCATGTTTAATGGTCTTCCATCCTCTTCACAAGCTAGTGCGAGAACAGGACTTAACCTCATTTTCATAAGATGAGGTGTCAAAAGTCCTAAACATGATTGTTTCTGCTCCTTACTTAAGGAATTTGTTTTAATAAAACCAGATTGTAACTAATGTTATTGACATCCACTTCTTCTTGGGTGCTCATAGAGTGGTAATCTTTCAAAAGCAACCCTCTTTTTGAGCATTGACTCGTATATCTTAATTTCTTACTTACTCTATGGAATTTGGTACTCAAGAGTTAATTGCTGCCCTTGAAAAAGTATTCCCACCAATGCCTATATTGAGCTAAATCTGTCCAGTCCACCTCACTAAACACTATATTTTAAGGTACATTTTAATGTTTTCCACTCATCTGCGTCCATCTCTTCCCACTGGTCACTTACAATTAGGTCTACCCGTTAATACCTTGAACGTGGCTTTATTTTTTTCCATTCGCGCTGCATGTCCTTCCCACCATAACCTGCGAGATTTGACTACCCTAACAATATCTGGTGATGTGGTAACACAGCATTTGTAACCTCTACACTCTATAATATATTCATCTCGTTTTGGACCAAATATTTTCCTAAGGGCTTTGTTTTCGAACACCCGAAATTTATTATTCTCTGCTAAGGTAAGGGATTGAGTTTCACAACTATAAAAAAGAACTGGCGAAACTATTGTTTTTGTTTATTCAATGTGTTACATTTTTACTGACAAATGGCGAGATTTTAACAACCTACCGACTGAGTAAAACCATGCAATTCCCGATAATACTATTTTCCTCTCTTATATTATTATTGTTAGTTAACATTGCTCCTAAATATTTGAACTCATTATAACCTTACCAAATTATGTTTTTCGAAGTAATCTCTACGTTTACGTCCTCAATCTGTGATCTCTGTGTGCTCATGTACAGTACTTAATATTTTCACCGTTCACCTCTAAGCCCTTGTCCCTTAGTGACTTTTATATTGTTGTTTTACATTTCTGGCAACGTCTTCCTTACTATTAATTAACACATCTAAGCCATCTACGAATCCTAATCCCTTAGTTGTACCGTTTCATGTCGGGCCTTCCCTACTTTATTGCTTTACCCTAATAGCATATTATAATGGGATAAGTGCATCTCCGTTGTTCAATCTTTTATTTATTTCTAAAGAATTTGGTGACATCCAACGCTTACCCTACAGCACATATATTTCTAACAAACCTCAATTAAATCTACAAGTTTTTATGGAATCCCAAACTTGAGCCAATTTCTTTTTTTTTTTTTCCCTTATAAACTTAATCACAAGCCTTTTTTTAAATGGCTAGATTACATATTAATTTG
Source organism: Timema cristinae (assembly GCA_039000515.1). Taxonomy (NCBI): domain Eukaryota; kingdom Metazoa; phylum Arthropoda; class Insecta; order Phasmatodea; family Timematidae; genus Timema; species Timema cristinae. Next base: position 43,928,156 of record JBCFYV010009882.1, read on the forward strand.
CAAATACGGCTTTATTTCTAAGAAAAATATGTTTTTTTATGGATTCTGAAACTATGGTAAAAGCAGATCTAGAATGTACAGTCCAATATTTGTTTATTTATAAATAATTATTTAATGATAGGAGTGCTTTGCTTTCTAACTAGAATCCAGGTTATTTCAAAGACACTCAATAAATCATGATCTTCCCAAGATTAAAAGGCTATTTTCTTCCGTATCGCTTATGACTGCGGAAACATTTCTTAAAGCTATTCTACTTCTTTCACATCTAGGACATAGACATTAACAGTTTATCAAACATATACTGGTTTAAGCTCCTCATATATAGCCTCATTAAGGCACGGCCATACTTGCTACCTGGCCACCACGACAAAAACTCCGCGACCAGGTCGCTAGAATGTCAACCAGTGTTGTTTATATGAAATACCCAAAGTCGCTCCCGTTTACGACCAAGTCGTTGTCATTAGATTGTAGTGTCATAGTATGTCCACCCTAATATAGGATTGCGTGCTGGCGTGCTGAAGAGACTGAATTATCCTCTTTGGCATTATTAAAAATAATATTTGTATGTTAAATTTCCAAGGTATTTTTGATTAGTTATATCTCTATACCAACTACCATTTGAAATCCACAACGTTTCAATAACAAATTAATATTTACAGCATAGGCTATATATGTATATATTTACTTTACATGATTAAAATTACAATAAACATGATTGAGTTAACAATGCATCAATGACATTATTGTTTAATAGACATTTGCGAAACAGTTTTTTTTTAGTTCAAATAGAATCTAGAATCGAAGTAAATATTATTTACTAATTTCGAATAACTATCGAGTCGAATCATATTTTAATTAAGTATGATAAAATTATGATGTTAAATAAAAATGTTACACATTATAAAAAACATTAGGTTAGTTAATTATGTTATGTTAAGTTAGCATGTATAAGTCTAAGTTTTTCAACAAGTTCGTACAACAGTAGTTTACCTTTTAAAAGTTGAGTGGTCTGTTGTGCTGATTATAAACTATTTCAATATATCTTCACTACTTATAGTTTACCCATTTCTTACGTAATGTTCAAGGGTACATTTGTATGCTATACAAAGATCTTAAAAATACCATCTTGGTCAGAAAGTGCAACTTATTCTCCGGTCAATATGGTCATAATTAGTAACCATTTACTTTACCTCACAAGAATTTTTTTAAATTATATTAACATACGAGTATTTTAGGCACATAGTGGGATTTGCAACGGCCTAATATCATATTGATTTGATTTTAGTTTGGGTGATTCGAGATATCGAATAGAATGATATACAATTCGAATCGATAACTATATTATCGAAGCTTCGCAAACCCCTATTGTGAAATTGTCATTCTAAAGAGACCATTTAACCCAGCCACTAAACGTTGCTCGATTACTTAGCTATTATCAGGTATAATATTATTGTAGGGTGGTTGCAGTATAATTTAGACTAATTAAATTATTTCACCATAGTCAATAAAATGAATGCATTTTTATTTTTATTTTAAAAGTATGTGAATTTCATTTATTCCAAATTTCCTATTATCTTGTGATAGTGCATCAAACTGCAATTCGATTAAATGTATGGTTTTTGCGATATCTTATATTAAATTTACTAATTAATCTTCTGTCATATACTCTTTAATTTGTCATGGGCTTTAAACCCATATTTCTATCCACACACAAACAAGAAATATTGGAACACTAATTTCAATATTTACCTAAAGCTATTTATATTTAGTGGTCTGCGTCTTACCCCTTGTTTGGGTTACGTCATCAAATCTGATGAAATGACATACCAAGTTTGAGTATATTATGCGAATCTTATAATCTGTTATTAATACAACAGTATAGTTTGATCAATTTGTAGGGTTGAAGATACCTTTCTGAGGTTACAAAGGTATTTAGTTACAACAATGATATCCTTTTCAAACCTCGTCTATGACAACTTGAACGCACATATTCTTTTAACAAGCATTGAAACCTGTATCGGTGGGCACACGGGCTAAACGTAAAGCTCGTATAGTTTAGTTTACTGGTGATATGGAGGTCGGGGCTCAAATTACGGCCAGATGCACTGAAGCTATTTTTTTTTAAATTGTGTTCCACTCCCTATTCACGCAACTCAGAGTAGGCCTTGATTTCCTCTAAAAAATGTGTTACACCTTTATCATCCCTACGATCCTACACCATTAGTTTAAATATGTGGAGTACCTGGATGGGTGTTAAGACGCGGTGCACCAAAATATGTCCTTTTCAATAAATCTGATATCTTACATTCATCGCTTAGATACGTTTATTTAGAACAGTTTTTGTTTAAAATAAATATAGTTTACTGTACATACTTACTTGTTTAATCTTACCATAAGGATATGCGATTTTTGATTGAAACTGCTTAGGTTTATAAATAACTGCAATCATATTTTCCAAATGCATACTCCATATACAGGTATGATCTAAATACACTAACATAACTACACTCAACACCCCTACCTCATACCGTTAATTTACCAATCAGCAAAAAAGGAAAAGACCTAAGAGTAGTACTTACTTTCTAGACAATCATTATAAACCTCCCTTCTTTTTATTCATGTTTAACGTTTATCTCGTTATTTCCAATATGGCGTTGTTTGAATATACCATATCTAATTCATGTTACCTATCTGTGGTTATTTTATATACATCAATTATTCTATGAATATTTATATGGTTTGATTTGTTTTAACATACATCTATTTATTAAAATATGTATTAATAAAGGTAATATTTAATGCAAATCCCTTGTAAAGTCTTTACTTTTATGTTAAATATATTCTATGCCATTGTGTACGTGATAAACATCAATCTCATCTATTCTAGCTTACCAATTACTGGAAGGTCGATTTTCAAATCCCGCCTAGGTGTACTGTTGGTGTTTTTACCTAAATGGTTTCGCACCCTCCCTCAAGTCAAACGCGGGTACATTTTTATAAATTATGCCAATCTCCATCCCACCACGTTATTGCAATTAATATTATATATATATATATGTAAATATATTTAAATATTAACACGTATGTATATGTACTGTACATTTAAATATTAATATATATATATATATATATATATATATATATATATATATTAATTGCGATAATGTTTGTTTTCTATTTTTTATTTTATCATTAAATCAAGTGTTTGTATAGAATTTGTTTTCTTTGATTAGTTTTAGCACCGCGTTTTAGTACAATTCGGATTATACGTCTTTTTACTAATTTTACTCTAATGGGTGAGGGTCAAGGAAGGTTGGATTTAGAGGAAGAGTAATCGCATTTGAGTGGAGAGAGGTAGATTAGAAAACCATCCTCAGTACACCCAACCGGGATCGAACCATGGTCTCCCCATAATCGGCATTCTAGTCTATTACAAGAGTAACTTCTTAGACAAAGCGGCCACTGAAGCGAGTATTTGTTTTCTTGTATCATATTTTTAACGTGAGGCTATGGCTGCAAATATCTTAAAAACTGACTTTACTCAGGACAGCTCTGTTAGTACTAAATAGTCAAGATCAGCCCCATGAAATATCACTTATAATTATTCTAACTAGCCCATTTTAAATACTAATTCCTTTTAAGTGGCTCTCTCTTGATTATTCACCTTATTTTTATAATCTTAGATATTTAAAAAGGATAGTTTATCAATGTGATCTCGTCTCTTGCCATGATTATAATCTAGTACCATTTATTATTCCAGTATCAAGACGCTATGTTAACAGAATCAAGCTGATAGATTTTCTTAAAGCAACACGTAGGGTAATTTTTTTTTTATGTTTCTTAAATTGACTACTTCAATAACTTTGATATCATATTCATACAAAAGGAACATTAAAATATTTTAACTTCATTTACTTTGAAAGTAGCAGGTTTACCTTGCTTTTTTCAACTATGGTCTACCTTTTATGATAAAGTCATAATGGAGCCAGCTAAGGAATGGCTGTACGCTTTCATTGTAAGCGGAGAAACTTTTTTTTATACAAAGAATCTGTTAAATGTTAACCAATTACAATATTTTTGTATGACTCACGATCTTATTTATCTTACTAAATAACAGTTTAAGTGGGTAGTATAGTAGTAACACTATATTTTAGAGTATTTAGTACAATAATAATATCCATAGTATTGTTTAAATGAAATAGAAACAAAACTAAAAGATGTACCAACATTCACAATAAATATTTGGGTAGATATATAGTATTCTGCCATTATTAGTGATACAGTAATTTAATGTTGATTTTTTTTATAAAGGTTTTTGTACTTACCATTTCCATAAATGAACTATCCTCAAAATGTAATTTATATATATATATATATATATATATATATATATATATATAGAGAGAGAGAGAGAGAGAGAGAGAGAGAGCGCTTATTTAAAACATGGATAATTAAAATATACAGGGAGATCGGGTTTTGAATCCCTGTCGGGTGTACTGTGAGTGGTTTTTCCTAAATGGTTTCCCACTCTCCTTCCACCCAAATGTGTTTATTGAAAAACATTATAAGTTGTAGTAAGGAAAGAATATTTAATCGTAATTATAATAATAGAAATCATTGTAATGAATAGTTACAATGTGGGATAGAAAATATGTTTTAATTGGTACTAGTCTAAGATCAATTGAGAATTAAGATATGAATATTGTCTTTAATATCTAAGAAGCTATCTTATTCGGCTGATGACCGTGAGATCGGGTCTAGAATCCCGGCCAGGTGTACTTGAGTTGATTTTACCAAAATTGTTTTCCACTCTTCCTCCACGCAAATGCGTATACACTTCCTATAAAATTCAACCTTCCCCATCCCATATTCACTAGCGTAATTAATACATATGCGTATAACCTGAACAGGTGGTAAAACATGATGCTAAAAAAAAACTACGCATTAATTTATTTGCTGGGATGTCTTAATAAATCAACTTTGCTTTTAAATTACAAGGTTTTATCTGATATTTCTTCAAATTTTAAACGATTATGCTTGTGATCATATTTAGTAGTATTATTCTCTTTGATTTTACTAGGATAAAATAGTTGTTGATCTTTCACCTTTAAATATAACTATCATGCAAAACTACCGAAATAGAATATGTCGTTAGTCTTAGAACGTACCTACTACGCTGTATGCATTAATGGTCTTTATTAAGGATAAAACCTACCCCTGTGTTTGGTTTAAAAAATATGTAGGCCTACATCATAGAATAAGTCATCAATGTATTACACCAGAAATGGAGCACAATCAAATGAAAAGGACCTGGTACTTTAATAATTAAAACAAGATGCAACATGATAGAAAAGGAAATATAATAATAAATTATGATACACATCAATAACAAAACATAAACATAATAGAAGAGAATACCATTATATAGTACACTAGCACATACTCGTTATATCATAGCAACAATATGTTTAATAACATTTTAGAAAACATTCTAATTTGATCTTTCGTAAGGAGCGAATTCTATAATAAGGTTAAGACTTAGATATTATTGTAATTTAAAAAACAGCAAGTATGAATTAAATTGGTTAGTTAACCTTTAAAATATTGTATATAAATCACAATATAATTTGCCCTTATAATAAGTTGGCATAATTTGGTAATAGCTGTTTACACTGGTAGCGTTTTTGTGATATGTTTAATACATTGAACATAATGGATTATAACAACATTGTAAAGCAAATTAATAGAAAGGCGTAACAATAACTAGAATAGAAACACAATACATCCAAATAGACTAGAATAGAAATGTATCGCAGCGAGACAATATAACAAACGAGGGCGAGATTGGCCTCAAATAAAAAACAATACCATATCATTGGTTTTAATCCAAATGGGGTTGATATACAAGTGATTAGAAGCTCATTATAAGGGAAGTATGCAAGATATGACAGCAAAACGGAAATTGAAGTCGAGTAGAAGGTGGGTTGATTTTCCATCTACTTTTCTGCAACTCGCTGCACATTCCACTTAGCTACACGTTTGGTTTCACTTAGCCAAGTTCTTGCATACTGACTATGCGATCCTTAACTTCATTAACTCTTATATTGTGTTAAAGACATGCATAAATAATAATTAAAAAACATTAATTTAAATAAAATACAAACGGTTAATAAATGGCATAATATAGCTAGCTTTAAAATAGTCTAATATATAAATAGTTCAAACTTACAATATTAGTGTAAAGTTTTACACTAATACTCATCTTACTAGAGATCTACATATTTACATGACAGTGAAATAAACAACACAATCAACATTAAATTGAAACATAGCCATTAAAAAAATTAATTTTTGGTTGTTGTATAGTTTGTTAATTTAGAAGCATTTCAAGTGTGCTATTTAAATTTCTTCTGGTTCTCATTAAAATGAGAAAATTTAAGAATAAAAAATAACCTATATTTTAACCAAGATATAACTATGAAAGCATATATTTGTACTACTTTATTTTATGTCACATCATTGAGTAATTATTATTTAAAATTGTTAGAACAAACTTTGCCATCTTGTAAAACTTATTTATGATAAAATTTTAAATAGTTCACTCTACCTCTATGATTACACTTATATTTCATTCACTACACTCTCAGTATATTTCATTAGTTTTCGGATCAAAAATATAATCACATTAAGAATACGAGAGTATAAAATTGTGGATACTTTCAAAGGGTAAAGTACGTAATCACTTCACTCTTTCATAGGTTAGAAATCCTACTGGTCGTTCTGGCTATCTGCAGCTTTCACTAACTTCTTGATATGCACAAGATGATCATATTTACTTTTACTAACATGCGCCAGCATTCTCCTTAAGAGAGGATGAACATAAATCAAGATAACATTCATTCCTTGATATATAAATCTTCATTGAGCCCCAAACCTGATGATTCAGAGTCAGGTATGCAACTCATAACACCAATCCTGTCCGTTAGTCGATTTACCAAAATCCAAATAATAAAAAAGTGAATTTACTTAAAGATTTGGGGTGGTGAAGTATATACTATTGTATATTGAGTTATTCAAGAATTTTCTAATAAATTTATGTTGGTTTTGATATTAATATTTGCGCACATTTACTATAATTAACAATTATAATTTAAAATAATACGGAAATACTATTTGAATCATATCTATTCATATTTAAAACGAATAAGTATAATGATATTATCTTAGTTACTAACCGATTTTTCACAAAATCATTTATTTACAAAAACATAAAACATATTTAGTCCAACCGTGGCTCAACCATAACATGTTACTGTATCTTGATTTTAAAATCAAATCACTGCATTAGGTGATGACTTGGTTGAAGATCTATAATAATTATTTTTCGCAGGATTAAGTCTTTTTGGCACGACATGGAACACTTTCATAATAATTATTAACTTAAACAAAACGCAGGATAAAAATCAAATCAACTTTCTAAACACAAATAAAACACCAGAAACTTGAGGTCATATCTAAAATAATTTCCATTTCACAAAAAGGAAGCAATTTCCTGTTTATTCTGTATGAGAACGGATTTATCGGGCAGACCCGAATTGCGCCAGTTATTAAGGGATTAAAAACTGTTTAATAATCCCGGACCCGAATTACGCCAAGTCAGTTCAGGTAGTCGGTGAGGGAGGTGGGGAGGATGATACAAACAAAGACCATCGCAAACAAGCTCTCGCCCCATCATGTCTTTCCTCCCCTTAGTAAAGGAATGTAAAAATGCCCTAAGTCCCCCCAACAAGATTTGTAACAGTAGTATTGACATCCGTATGTCCAATACTTATTAATTGTCTTGACAACAGTGACTGTCCCGGTGTATTTTTTTTTTTTAATCGGGTTTTGTGTGAACTGTGATAATATTAGCGAGAATTATTGATATGGAAAGGATTTATAGTGAAAAAGGAAAAGTTCTGATTGGCTATTATAAGTATACGTATCGACAGGTGAATCAATTAAAGTTGACGAAGAAAGAGGTGGAGATGCACTAAAAAGGACTGCAAGGCTAAAATATTTACTCTTGGTGGTGGAAACATTTTCTCGCGTACTGAAAACGAACACAACCACGAACCTCTACTAGATCAAGAGTTGAACAGAAGATCCATTAGCAACGCAGTTAAGAGGAAAGCTGATGAGATTGAAGTAAGGCCTTCAAAGTTAAGCCACACAAAGGTACAGGCACAGAAAAAAACTATAAAAACATTGACCCGCAAGGACATTAAATGTATCAGGAATAACATCAACTACACTAAACTAAAAACACTGCCAAAGTTGCCTAAATCTTCCGAAGAAATTCAATTTGCCATAGATTCAATTGAAATAAAAACTATACAAGACGAAAACTTTTTGTTGAGAAACGAAAAAGAGAAGGGGATTGTGACATTTTCTTGTGACTCGAATCTTGAGTATTTGTGCCAAAATGAAATTGTGTTAATGGATGGAACCTTTGAATACGCACCGAAATATTTTCTTCAGCTTTTTACTGTACATGGGTATTTCGAAGGGTCATACATACCTCTAGTCTTTTGCCTACTTAAAAACAAGAAAAAGCAGAGCTACATTGACGCTATGAGAATCTTAAAGGAGGAGTGCGAGAAGGGATAACTTCACCTTCAACCTTTATACATTGTGATTGATTTCGAGCAAGCGATTCACGAGTGCATCGTGTCGACTTTTCCACAAACCAGGATAGTAGGCTGTCGATTTCATTTAGCGCAAGCATGGTAAGCAAAACAATTTTATTTTACAACTTTACATAAATAATGTTATATAGTTTGTGACTTGATTATTATATGTTTCACTCTTGAAGATTTTTTAGAACTGCGTTTTACTACCTGTTCGAGTTAGAGGCCTCCTTATGTACTAATTATGCTAATAGGCTTTGGTATGAGATAGGTAGAATGCAGAGAAAGTGAATCCGAATTTGCATGTAGTGAGAGTGGAAAATCATTTAGGAAAAACCACCTTCAGTTTACTCGACCAGGATTCGATCCCCAACCTCCCAATCATCGGCTTGAATTTTTTTTATTCAAAGTGTATATCTGGAGAATTTTTTCTAAGTGATGAATAGAACTGTATAATCGATCTTCAGAAAATAATTGAACTATGTGCAGTTTACTAATGATTAATTTGAAAATAATTTAAAATTTCTCAAAAATATCTTTAATAATTTTGATTTAAACATAGGCTACATTTTGGGTGTATTTAAGATGACAATTAATACTGTTTAATTGGTTTAGGGGGCAAAGTTCTTTTAAGGGTAGTAGATGACTAGTTTTCAAAAACTCAAAATATTTTGAAAATATTTTTAACGATATTTTTTAAATCGGCGTGCATTTATAATGAATAATAACATTGTGAGGTGCCTACTTAGTTTTGGGTAAAACAAACTATTTCAAGGATAGTTTTTTACCCCCTCGTGTGGCCGGACGGTCTAAGGCGCAACTCTCGCACTAGACTGGCCCTCGATACCGGGGAGGTTGGGGTTCGAACCCAGCCGGGTGCACTGAGGTGGCTTGATCCTAAATGGGTTCCCCACTTTCTCTCCACGCAAATGCGGATGCACTTCCTATAACTTCAACCTTACCAATCCCTAACCCATTAGAGTAATTAGTACATAGGCTATAGCCCGAACGGGCAGTAAGACGTGGTGCTAAAAAAAAGGATAGTTTTTGGTGACTAGTTTTCAAAAATCATTATCAACTTGTGCGCGTAGTAAAATAAAACAAACATATGGTAAACAAATTTAAAACACTCGAATTAAAAATATTAGCCAAATAAAATTATTTATTATTTGGTTTTAACACAGAGATCCATATAAGTGTAATTATCAAATCGTCGAATAATATTGTCTCAGCTGACCCATTAATTAAAAAGTGAATATACGCTATGATAAAGTATCTGCGATTCTGTCGTAGGCCTACTTTTTATTTGTTATTCTTGGCCATTTTAAACATATGCCAGCCAAAAAAAGTGAAATGTTTTCCGGTCTGTGTGGGTGTCATCACATTTTTTTAGCTACGGTCACTGATAGGCTATTTTGTAAAATATATTTATGATCTGTATTAAATCAGACTATGAGTCAAAGAATGCTACGTTCCTATTTTCCTTCCTGCTTCCTTTTAATATTTTTTATCATTAACATCCACTATGATACCTTTTAGGTGGAGAAAGATTCAAAAGCTCGGTTTTACTGCCTCGTACAAAGACGAAAACTCGGATGGAGGGAAATGGCTCCACTACTGTTTTGGGCTCACTTACTTGAGGCCCGAAGAAGTAGAAGACACTTTCTGCGATCTGATCAGCATCCAGCCAGCTGATACAAAACTGACGAGCTTCGCAAATTACCTAACTGAAACATATATAGACGAGATGGAACAAGTGACATTCCCGCCGCGCATTTGGGCAGCTGACTCATCGGACTTATGGAGGACAACAAATGCGTGCGAGAGCTTCCATTCTAGATTTAATTCATCATGTGCTTCTCCACACCCAAACATTTTTATCTTCGTACAAAATTAAAAATGTCTCCAAACTGACACGTACATTCGAATCAACAGTGTAAAAGAAGGTAATGTGCAAAAGACAGATAATAAGTCTAAGTTGAAACAATCATTCATTGAAAAAAAACTTAAAACAGTTTAGGAATGGAGAAATAGACAGATTAAGCTTAGTGAAGTGTGTGTCCTTCCAAAACTCCTTTGTATGACTTGTTTATATTATGTTTGTTATACTATTATTTAGCATACATATAGCTATTATTGACAATGTTTTAAAAACGGAAATTTCACTTTGATATAATATTGTTTGATTTATATTTTTTGACTTGTGTCCTTCTTACTGCCAGACATAGCATTAATATTTGTTTATGTTCAGAGTTGGCGCAATTCGGGTCCGAGCTAAGAGAATTGGCGCAATTCGGGCGAGCCCGATTTATCTTATTCTGATAAATAAGCTTCCTTTTCTCAATTTATTAGACATAACCAACACTATTAATTGACCATTTTGATTAATATTCTTAATGAAATGGACTCTTAGCCCTGTTAGATCATGTATTAATTATTTTAATTGCATCACATATTTTGCTTTGGTTTCAAAAGCAAATAATAATAATAATTGTAAAGAGGAATACAATTATTTTAACATAATAAAATGAACATAAGACTTCCTAATGTAATACATCCTGTTGCATATCAAATCTAACTCTAGTCATCTTTTAAATTAATCTTACATTGTACCTTTGATAATTGACAGACACACTTTATAAATATTTGCCTCAGCAACTCAATCAAATGCCTTGCATAAAAAATTGAATATTTAATTATTTTATTCCGTTTTTAATAATATGCTGAAGATTTATTTAGACTATTTAAACCATACCACTGTCTTTTATTTATATATATATATAGCCATGACTTGCTACTGTCTTTATATCTTAATTAATGTTTAAAATCTACAATGGCACAAACAACTTTAGCCTAGAAAGCTGGTACTATATAAGTTTTAGACAAGATAGAATAATTAATTTGTCTTTCCTTGCGTGGCGGCAGCAGCTATCATTTGTATAGTCGCTTGATTTTAACTCGACACATACTTTATTTATCTAATTATATATATATATATATGTATAAATATATATATATAAAATACCTTAATGTATATCTATCTTAAATAAATGGCACTACAACTTAGGATATCCTAAATTGATGTAGGCCTATCTAAACATAGTATGTATTGTTTTAGACAAATTAGTGTAGAATTATCCAAAAATAGTATGTGTTGCCGTAGATAACTTAATTTCTTCAATCTAAACAGGAATGAATCATGACATCTTTAAAGTTTAAGGTAGGCAGCTTAAGGAAAGTGTCAACACTTATCTAGCCTTAATTCAATGAAATACCAATAGAGGGAACCCTCTTCAGAAACAACCTAGTTCTAGCTCTGTAGTATTTCTCATGATAATGGCAGTTATAAGGCTTCATAACCCTTAAAAAATCCTCAATTTTATAATCATTGTATTATATCTCGGAACCATGTCAAAAAAATACTTTATTTGGTTGAGAAAGGATAAATCTCTTTTTTCTAACCCTTTACTTTAATCTCAGAAAAGTGATACTTCCTGCAAAACGTATTTTAAAATGAACGAGTTCCAGTTCATGACTATTATTTTTTATTATAAAACATAAAATACAAGGTTTTTAATCCCATGTGGATAATTTTAAACTCCATTATGACGTAAACCAAATTTTAAATAAAAAACCCCCAAACCCCTTTTTAAGCAAATAACGTATAATTTTTGGACCTATTTCTGCAACTCGGTCCAACACACCAGAATTCGGCGACCATGTTATTTAACTACATGTGATGTACAAGTTTGAATAATTTCAGTAAGACAAGTATTTTCTAAATGCGGCCATGAATAGTCAAAGGAACAATGTAAAACAAAAAAAAAATGCTGTTGTTTTAAAAATAATATGCTCAGAAACAATATAATTATGTAATGTTTAATAGTATAGAGATAAGCTTGCTTCTCAAAATAAAAGTGAAGATTTTATTCCTGAGCTAAAAATAATATAGTAAAACTTTTGTATCTGTTTTAAAATTATTTGTTTATATTTATGGAAAAAACCCATCGATATCTTTAAAAACATTATTGAAATACCAAATGAATCAACTTCTTAGTATAAAATACATATTTATATTTTTTTTAAGTATCAAAGTGTAAATCCAAATAATACATTATATCATAAACTAATTATTATGAGATAGGGCGTTTGCTTTTAATGAAATGAATCAGAAATATGCCCACCAGAAGAAATAGATTTTAAGTGAAGTTCTATTTCACATATACTGCTTGTATATGGTCAAGTCATGGCCATGTTTTTGCCTTTCTTGAAATTGAATCACTTCATGTAATACATTTTTCTGCTGGTGGGCAAATTTCTGGGGAAATTAATCAAAAGTAAAGTCACTATCTCATCAAAGTTAATCTAAGATGTAGTTTATTATTTGGACTAGGATGGCTTAGCTTTACATAAAATAATAAAACACGACAAACGACCAATTAATAATTTCAATCATCCTTTTCATAAAATTAACGGACTTCTCTATAAAAATAAACAAGTAATTGAAAAAACTCAACTATATTAACTTGTATTAAAGATTTTTTTTAGAAGTGTGATAAGCAGTTTAATTTAGAGAAAGCAGAAAACATGTTCATCACTTTTAACAAATAAAATAATTTGATGTGATATATGAAGAGCAAGTTTTGTCATTCTTAATTTTCAAACAATATGTGTAATTTATTCTCCATTCTTCCTTAAAAACTATACCATATCACTAACCAGACAACATATATAATGTTTAGTAACTTTATAGTCATTTCGCCCCTTAATGATTTTGACTTAAATATCCATACAACTGTATCATCCAACTAAAATATAAAATTCACGCATAATATAGGTACCAATATATGGGCTTGAACATTCCGTGGACATTGTTTGAAATCGAAGCTTTACTCCTTACCTTTATAGACAGGGGATGTATTAACTTAGCTATTATGGTCTGTGAACGCAAACTGTTTAGAATTTGAAGTAATTTAATATAATAGGATATCAAATTTTTAAGTATTAGTATTCTTCCAACACTCTTTGATCATATCTGCAGCCTTCTCGGCAATCATAATGACTGGCGCGTTCGTATTCCCAGTTGGGACATAAGGCATTATGGAAGCATCTACCACCCGAAGATTAAGTAGTCCGTGGACAATAAGCTTAGCATCCACCACATTGTAAGAGTCTCCTGCAGGGCCCATCTTGCAAGTTCCCACAGGGTGGTAGATTGTCATTGAATAATGTTTGGCCGCACATCGCCAGTAGTCGTCTGACAAAAATGCAAGGTGCTTACAATTGGGAATGCGCAGTTCGTTGATCCTGGCATTGTAACGCTTCATGCTTCTTGTTTGACTTAGTGCATACCCAAACTTGGCGCCCTCAATCTGCAATGACATATAAACATTGTACAATTTCACCTGTGCTTTATTCTAAATGCTCTATTTGTAAATACCCGTTGATATTTAATAGGAAGGTTTTTATGAACCTTTCTTCATTTCTTAACACTTGTTTTATATAGATAATTAATGTCGCTGTTAGATTTTGGCATATTTTTGCTTTAGCGTAATATAAGAGCAGAATCGCTTGGTTTTTGAAATATCACAAGTGAAGTGGCTAATGTTAACAATGCGTTAAGTTTCAAACCTATGCTGTCTAATTTTAATTTTGTTTATTAATCTGCAGCTTGGAATTGAAGATGTATAGCATATTAAAAATATACATCAAATATTTATTTATCTATTATTTCACTTGGTTAAGATAATTAATTCTACTAACCTGTTTGTTTACCTTTCATTGCAAATAGATACACTTGGGATCTGTGATAAAATTTAATTCAAAGCTTTTTTTGTTAGTATACTTGATTGAGGGTTCATTGGTAAATAATTACTTTTTTTAGTTATGAGATAACATAGTAATTTTTCTTAAACTAACATAAAAATCATATATTTATTAATGAGTTAAAATATTTTTATGATATCATTTAAACATTTGTAGATTAATTATTTTTGGGCAATGGCAAATAAAATAATACATTTTTAGAATAATTAAGTATAAATATAATATAAATTTCAAGGGTAAAATCTGGCTACTTGCATTATGAAATATTCTTTATGTTTTATTTTAGTAAAATATAAATCACTATAAGAATTACATTCAAATACGTTATTTGCGACTTGAAAAATTTGAGGAAAATTCATCCTCTGTCAATAGATGACTTATATGAGGTGAGATCGGGAAATCAAGATATAAGTTTGCAAATAATACATTTATATCACAATAGTTAGTACATGATATTAGATTGTGATCATATTATAAGGGAATAATTTTAAATGATTCGAAATTAATATCCTATCTAAAAAGAAGAGCTGTGCTTGATTAGGTGTAACAAAAATGTAAAGCATATCCACTAATATACAATGAATTGATACAAATATCCATGTATGTTGGTAATAAAGATGGTAATATAAATAAATTCAAGCGACCCAAGTGATTTATATATGTTAAGTAAGGGAAAATCCCTTTTATGTCATACTACAAGCTACAAGATTATATCATGCATATGCGATGCCAAATTATCTGTATTTTAACTACCTATGCAGTATTTTAATATTTTCTGGCAAACCTAGTTGAAATGTATAATGTAAAAAGAAAACACTCGAATGTCACAAACCTAAACATTGAATTCCAAAGCACACACAGTATGACATATAAGCTCATTACTGAGTAAGTATTTTTCTGGCACGTTTAGAGCTATCAGCTATCCCTACTCGGAGGACCTTCTTCTCGTTGATTGGTTTGACGTACATGACAATAAAGGGGTGACAGTGGATAAATATGATTGACACTTGAATACGAAAATGAAAATCTATCGCGTCGTGGTTGTAAACGTGGCTTTTTTTTAATCATGACAAATTCTTAAGGATAAATAACTTCCTGGATAGGAATGTTCGAGAACCACCATGCATTGGCGTGGATGGGGAGTAGCGGAGGTATGTAGACCCCACGGGCAGTGAACATGGATTCACCTTTACGCGGTTACTGACATGACAGTTATTTTCTGACCTAAACTTTCATTTAATATACATAACTACCATCACACATTCTCTACTTATTTTTTACAAACTATACTCATACAGTAAAATAGCATCAAAACCCACATTCCAACCGGTCTTATCACTCTTACCTCTGCTCCCACACAGATATTTTGACAAATTGCTAATGGTGGGGGTTAGGGGATAACGACATGTATTTAAATATATTACAGCCAACATCACATCACAGGACACTTGGAATACCAACTACAAACGCCCAAATCAAATTAAATTATAAGATGTTACAGCTAATTTAGGTTTAGAGCTACATATAATTTAATTTTAATTGACATTCTTCAATATATTCTTAAGTCAAATAAATGTGGGGAGATTTATCGATCCAAGTGACCGAAAGCATCTGTTTTCATAACTGCTAATATAACTTGGGAAGTTGCTGATTAAAGGGTGATGATCCTGTGATTTAAAGAAAAAGAGGTGGTTTGCTTGATTGAATTCGGTCATCAAAGACGGTCAGTACGATAATAATGCCTTTTTAAATGTTATCAAATTAGCCACAAACACAAAATGAACTTAACCAATGCTGTTTATGTATACATATCTAGTTTGCATTTTGAAAAGTAATTCCATAAATTCCAAAGTAAGCTCTCTCAACGTGAATTTCTCTTTGTTGATTATGACTACATATTTTCTTAACTCATCAGGATGTCTAGGTGTTTGCATGCAAATATTGTTATATGCATAGAAATCGAATCTAACTTCTAGAAAACTAATAATTAATTATCTGTTCTCCCTTAATTTTATGACTTTTGGTGACAATTTAACCTGGACCAATGAACTACTCGTTTGGAGTTCTTGAACAAAATCGTGGATTATAATAAATATTTCCTCGGAGATTACACATTTGAACACTAAAGTTTCAATCTCAGCATATAAATAATATCAAACATTATAAAGAAATTGTATTTTTATTTTAAACTACAAGTTTTACTTTTATCTCCAATATTCCTAATGTGACTGCCAGGCATCTAGAAATGTTAGATAAGATGAGATAAATATTATCAAATTTTATCACCAAAGTTTCTGTGGACAAAGTTTGTGAATTATTTCAATGCCATGTATTATTATTAGTAATCAAGGTTATTCCATACATAAGAGGTTGATATTGGAAGTTTTTACCATTGTTATAGACTGGGAGCTGGTCGTACAAAAAAAACATCATGCGTAACAGCTGAGAACCTGTAACAATCTATACTAATATTATAAAGAGGAAAGATTTTATTTTTATTTTTTTTGTTTGTAATGGATAAACTCAAAAACTACTGGACCGATTTTAAAAATTCTTTCACCAATATAAAGCTACATTATCAGCAAATAACATAGGCTATATTTTATTTTGAAAATCTAATTTATTCCTCATAAAAATGTCGATAGTATATTAAATAGTCGTTGAAAAAAAAAGTTGTTGAAGGGAAAGTGGGGTTGGTGAAGGGGGCGGGGGGGTAGGGGTGAGGAAAGAGAAATAGATGTAGTGACGAGAAACGCAAAAAAAAAAAGATTAAAATAAAATTTGGGGAAACGAGGGGAGTAAATGAAAGTGGAAGAAGCTGAAAAATTAATTTGAGTTTAACAATTTGTTTGATTGGTGTATACACAATTCGTATCTAGCCTAGAGCAAACAAAACTATAGAGGAATGTGATGAAAATAGGAGGGAGGATAAAAAGAGGGAGGGGGCTATACAGTGATGGTAGGACTGTATTTTTAAAAAAAAGTAAAAAAAAAGTTTTGTTTTTATATTGACATGATGGATGATTTGAATCTTTTTTTACAGAATTTTACAATATTTATTTACGGGGAAGGGGGCTAGTATGTTATATTCATGCCCCAAAGCCCATAACCCCCTTACAATAAGTGGTTAATAACCCTGGTGTTTAACATATTAGTTAGAGATAGTATTAATATTACCACCCTTATAATAATATAGGTTTTTTGTAGACTACGTTCTAACTAAAAATTTTTGTTTTAAATCCAATTTTTAATTTAATGTTAATATAAAATAATATTATTGTTATTTTAAAACCATTCCTTCCAGGATGACGTGATAAACTCACCAGAACGTCTAGGTCGTGAGGGTCCTCAAAGTAGTTGGGATAAATTAAGGGGTATTTATTGGGGTCAGAGCTCTGTAGTCTTATCTTGCCTCTGCTGCGTGGCCTCATCAAGAGGGGAAGAATAGAGAATGCATCCTTGTACAGGATAGGTTCATATACAGCGGCGTAGTATTCGTCCGTCAGCCCGTTGTCTCGCTTGCCGAACAAACCACCGTCCGTGTTATCGGCGTAAGAGGCGAGGAACAGTTGAATGTCGGGCCAGTCTAAGGAGTCGTTGTTATATCTGCAATGGGGAAAAAAAGTCCTTCGTGTGCCTCTAAAAACATTTTTAAAAAGCTATTGTTTTGATCTTCTGTATCCATAAGATACTCATTTCTTCGTTGCCACCTAAACTAACCTTAAGTAGTCTGATTTACCATTGAATGAACCCAGCTTACAAACAAGCCTAATATGACTTAACCTAACAAAATAAGTTTTTATGACTATTCTAATCAACCTTATGAACTCGCCAATACTATGCATTCTCAGACTTTTGTTTATTTATTTTGTTTGTCATATTTTTAATTTCTAAACTAACTGATGAATTTTGTATTAAATCCTCATAGCCTACACTTTTTTTCCTGAAATAAATGGTACTCCACAATATCTAAACCTTTCTCATATTTTTTAATAAAGCTTCGAGGATAATTTTCAAACATCATAAAAACAAACACATCACCTTGTTGATCACAACAAATACTCTTTATGTATATATTTTAAACCATTTTATATATATATATATATATATATATATATATATATATATATATATATATATAAACAAAGTTCAAATTTTCAGAAATAATTATTTGTTAGCTACCCTAAAAATATTCATTTCTAAAAATAAAAAATATTATTATTTATTATGAAACACTATTTCCATATTCCAGTTTTAGATTTACTCTCGAAGGTCAATTTCCAAACAATTCAAATTATCTATAATTTGCCCTAAGTAAACTACCCTCAAATCAATTTATTTTATATAAATAAATATACATTATTAGAGCTATTTAAAAAATTATCAAATTTTACAAAAATCATTCATTTGTTGACTACAATTGTACGATTATTTTTTATAGATAAATAAATCTATATAACTATCTATAATCCAAACAACTTAACAGATACTACAAGTTTTTACCCAAATCGCTAAAGCATTATTTTCAATATATTCGAATAAAAAAAGGTCATCACGAAACTACCCATAACCGTATTTTCCACAAAAAACAAGTTTACATTTTTAGTTGTCATATGCATGGCAATCAATCCCTATATACATATTTTAAGCAAAATAATTATAGCCATTTTCAAAACAATTCAAATTTTCCAAAATCGTTCTTTAGTTAACAAACCATTATTATTATTATTATTATTATCTATTATTATTATTATTATTATTATTATTATTATTATTATTATTATTATTATTGGCACCGCGTCTTATTACTCGCTCGAGTTATACGCAATTACGCTAATGTGTAATGGTAGGGTGATTGTGAGATGAAATGGAGGACCTACAGTTTAACGTGGAATCCGAACCACGGTGGAGGCCTGGCATTCCCCACATTCACAAGATGTATTGTCAGAGGTGAATGAAGGGTTTGGTAATCAGATAAATCTGTGCCGGGACCGAGGATTGAACCCCGGACACCAGCATAGAAGTCCGACACCTTACCCCTAGACCGCCAGGTCACCGAATCCTTTATCGAATGTTTACCCAAAACCAAGTTTATAGGGTTGTTTGTAATGTCAAACAATCCCAAGATACCCATTTGGAACCAAATCATTAGCTCAATTTTTAAAATATATATCTAGTTTTTGGAAAATCAGTCATCAGTAAACTACCCATAAATGTATTTTTACTACAATAACTAGTATTTGTTGTTATTTTTTGTCAAAACTCACGAGATAACCATTTGCAATTAAATCATTAAAGTCATTTGTAAAATATTTTGTGATTTTTAAACATCAGTCATCAGAAAAGTATCCATAAATGAGTTTCTACCTCAAATAAAAGTAAGTATACGCCGTTATTTGTCAAACACAAAATCCTCAGAAATTTTAAACAAAATCGTTACACGTATTTTCGAAATATTTTTAATTTTAAAAATGTATCATCAGTAAACTCCCCTTCACCGAATTTTTTCCCCAAAAACAAAATATACAGTGCTATTGATCATGTCAAATATCTTAAATATTCATTCAATCAAAATTGTTAAAGCCATTTTCGAAAGGTTTTGAATTTAAAAAAATCACTCATCAGTAAACTACCCTTAATTTGAGGACTATGGTCAAAATAAAAATAATAATATAAAATCTCAATATCAAGTTTGAACAAAATCCATCTAGAAAACAGTTTCGGATCCGTCGCCAGGGACAGACAGACAGACATAATTGTAAAATCCACTATTTTGGGGTTCGTGTTCACATGAAACGTGAATATTTGTCATATTCTAAGGATATATTTTTTTACGATCACCATACTTTCTCTTGATACGAGAAATTAAAAACAAATCCTCCTTTTTATACTGTTTATTTACATCCGATCACTATCTGATTCATGTATATGGTTACAAATTTTTCAGGTTTGTTGCTTAAACAAGTAGATAAATACATATTGTCACACTTATTAAATTTGAACTTCCCCTGTTCGGGATACCACCTTATAAAATATAAAATTTTAAAGAAAGCTAAAACTCGTTTAAAAATACATTCCGTAAAAATAAATATCAAAATAGGTATATACAATTTGGTACACACACAGAACCCCATAGTGATGTGAAATTTGTAAATATTAATAAAATATTCGAGAATTTTTTTTTTTTAAAGATACACTCCGTTTACAGTGCAAGCTTTTTGTACAGTTCTATCTTGACTGGATGACTTTATCATATGAGCTGCACCATAGTGGAAACAAGCAAGGTAAGCTTGCTAGGTTTCAGGCTAAGGGAAGTGTGCTTAGAGCCTTGAGTTATTTTTATTATTTAGAAAAATAAGGATTCTTAGACTAGGTCAGAATTGACACCGAAAAATATATGTTTATTTTTGGAGTGAACCATGTGTATTATGTTAAATGCAGAAAACCTAATAAGCCTACCTTTGTGCATTTATGACTTCATGTTTCTTTGCATAAATTGAATAATTAAAATACCCCTACCAGTTATCACACTATCTAAGACGTCATTATCTTAATAAACTGGATTGTCAGTTACATGTATGTCGAGATTAGAGTCTTAGTCATTTGCACTAGTTTGATTTTTTCCCTCACTTTTGAGTTATCACTTTGATTTTCCCATATCTTCTACATGTTAACAAGGGTAAATTTATTATAAAAAGCTGAACTTACAAAATAACCTTTTTCATTTCTACCCTTTAGGTTATTACGTTTATGATCATATTATTATAAATATAATTCAAATGGTATATAAGTCATATTTTCAAAGGAAGAATCTTATCTGACACCTAGAAAAAAAACCTAGATTTACTTTCACGTATTCATACGCTAAATCATGTGATTCCAGCTATCACTTGCCATATACATTATCAATACATGTAAATGAAACTTGTAGCTAAATGATTAATGTTGACCGCAAAATTTTATATTATATAACAGTCCCTTCCAGTGAAAAATGTACTATGAGTTAATATATAATAAACATATTTGGGTTTTCTCGAATTAAAATAATCTTATCTGATATTTCAAACGTGACATAATCTTCTTCAATGTGCCTACATTTGTATCCAAGCAGAAAAATATCAGACTCGTCTAGTCTGGTTTGATGGTGACAGGTTAAGTCGGGTTTTGAGTTTTTTCAGGTGTACTAAGGGTAGTTTCTTTCTTAAATAACCTCCCACTATCCATCCACGCAAATATGGGTGTGTTTTTTCTAGTTTATACCCTCGCCATCCGTACCTCATTAGTGTAAATGTGTATAACCCTAACGAATAACAGGAATAAGACACGGTATACCCCCAAAATAACTAAAACATGTAATTAAAAACACTATAATATGTTTTTATAGTTTCAGCGCCAATCCTTTTGGTTACCTAATTGATGGACTTCATCTCCTTTAAACAAAAACATTTATTTACCTCGCAGTGATGTCACTTGGAGAGTTTTTAGCTCTTCAATATAGGAATATTACTAATACAAACTAGGTTTGAAGAATCTAGTAAGAATACCATTATTGAAATATGGCTTATCGGCCTAACAGAAAGTTCCCTAACCACGCAAATTGGGGGAAATTATTGTTTATTTTGTGTGTGTGACTTACTTGCTGTTGATGAACCCCATGACCTCACACTCTGGAAGGGCGTAGAGTGGACCACTCTTTTGCGTGAGGAAGTTGTGCAAAGTATTTATAGTGAGCAACCGAGGGAGCACGAACCCAGGTCCTAAAGGACCCGCACCCTCCGGAGAATCGATCAGGTACGCTGTTCCTCCCAAGGCCACATGATCCTAACAAATATTGATACTATTATAATAATATAAATATAACGCTATACAAGCTAATGTATAAATAAAAGTTAAGCATAGAATAAACTTGCTATTGTGGTCACGTGGTCTTAGGTACCCCTTTCACAATGGATTGCATTTCCGATGATGAGATCTGGATTAAAATCCCAAACGGGTATAATAAAGCTGGATTTCATTATTGTTTTACCACACCCTCTCTTTGAAAAAGCTGGTACCTTTCCTCTAAAGTTTACCTTTCTAATTATTAATTCCATTGGTGTAAAATCTATGGATAGCTCAAACGACCAGTGAGACGTGGTTCGAAATAAAAGCATAGGTCATTAATGCGCATTTAAGAGTCTACAGTAATGAACAGAAGTACACAATGAAATGCACTCATACCTTTTTTTCCCAAACGAGCTTTACTGCCTGTCCGGTCTGCACACATTTTGATAACGCTAGTGGGATTTGCATGATTAAAGTATATTTAGAGAAAGTGTACCCGCATTTCTTTGGAGGAAGAGTGGGAAACCATTTGGGAAAATAACATTATCAATACACCCAACGGAGATTAAAAACCAGACATTCCTTTCACCGATAAAAATATACTTAGATGAGAGTTATATTTAGTTGGCTTGCCCAACGATACAAGTCGTACTCATACTTGCCTTCACAAATTATTAAACTTGACTTCCATAAGAATATTAACATTTGAATTAGGTGTGTACAAATGCAGACCTCAGTATTTTCTTCCTTTTATTTTGTAACAGCTGGGGCAGTTGATTTAGCTTATAATTTATTTCATTGGGCTTTTAAAACGTATTATGCTGGCCATGTTGCTTCGTTAATATTAAGATCTGCCAATTACCCAGAAACCTGTCTTTTAAAAATCAATAAAATACAAATAATTTCACAAAGAAAACTAGGAAGAAACGAAAATATCTCCTGATTTAAACCCGTGTAGCGCTACTCAAAAGAACATAGATGTTTTATATAAGAGGGAGGAATATTATTGAATGGGAAATTCTTCAATTGTACAAGCAGTACAAGCTACGTCAATCCTAAAAGTTAAAACTGTTAATGTGTCTGGTAAGCCAATAGTTATAAGGCGGGTAACGTGTGATAGCAAATTGTAATTTATTTCCCAGAAAGTGTTAATTTTGTGTAGTCCTGAGGTGATTTTTTTTCTGTTATTAAATATTATTATTTTAAATAATTCGATAAATGGGTTGAAATATATAAAATCCAGCGTGGAACTTCTTTAATTATTAGCCTACAAGAACAGTGACACATCAAACTTTTTACGGTCCCCTCCTCTGGATGATAGATTCTCCAACTGACGCCCAGCCAAGACTGTGTTAGTTTTATTGGCCGAGTCACTGAGGCTGGTTATTGACCTGGGCTGCATTGTTGGCGATGAAATTTAAATAAGAAATACAAATGCTAAATTTAAAAAAAGAGTTTGATCAAGAGAAACGGATATAACCATGTATCTCATCTCTCACCTATCATAGCATTAAACTAGATAAGTTATAAGATTTGTCATATATATTTTATAAATTACTTATATGTTCTCCTTATATGTCACTGACACTGATACTGATACTGATAAATTACTTATATGTCCTTATATGTCACTGATACTTGTTGTGTAACTTTACCGAGAAGGTTGTACGGGAGGAACGAGACAGAATAAATATCCAACCAGGCACGTGAATTTTCACGAGGAAGTGAAATTCCCGGCTGCGGCCCTCGTGTCCACTTCTACAACTTCAAATAGTAGGTGCTACACTGGTTGACTGCCCAGAAACTCACCAATAAGGGTATCAGGAAGCCAGACACGAGGGCCATCAATGCTTCATTCCAAGAGAAGAGGGACCAGAGGTTAAAACACATTAAGAAGCTGACTTTACCTTGATTTTGGTTGGAAGATTAGTTTAGAAAATTTAAAAAAAAAAAAAAAAATGCCGCCAACATAGATAACATTTTACTAAATTATTAATGTTAGTTTATAGGTATTAATAATATCTATAAACGTGATTGCTGCAGATAACATGACTGGTTGTACACATATATTAAAATTGTTTTAGTAACTTTAGTAACTAACATATATTGTTCTTCCTACGAAAATCTTAGTTTTAAACCTCTGATTCTTCCGGCTATATTTCCATAGAAAATTCACTCATTCCCACTCAGAGAATCAGCTCTCCCCGTCCACGTACTCAATACACCAGACAAACCTCCCATCCCCATACTACACTCCTCAATATTCACTCCTAATCAAGCATAGTCCCCTCCAACCTGAGACAAATCACTGAGCTGGTTTATCCCATCCCCTCACGCTCATCCTACTTTTCTTCCTTGGGAATACATGACCTAGAACTTCTCTTTCATCTTACGCAAAGAATATTCCTCACTAGACGAAGACGATAGCTACTTGCCTAAGAAATAACGTACTCATTAATCAAACAGACCTAGATAAAACCCATGACAAAATGGCGCCGAATGAGAGGCATCTTTTTGGACATCCTAACTTCAGGCGAAGAGAGGAAGAGGTACTTCACTAACCCACCGACCCACACAAAACATAACAGCCTTTTTCAAATTATAATAAATTCTGTGACACTCCATCTCTCACCCTTCGCTTCCAATATCTCGTCGTGCGCACCAAATCTCGCAGCCTCCGCGCCCATTTTCATGGCCTTCACACCCATTCCCCCGGCCTTTGCGTCCACTTCCTTGGCCTTCGCCCCTACAGCGACATAAACTTCACCAACACCAATACACCACGAAGACGAACATGGAATCAGTGTGGAATTCAAGGATGTCTTGCACTGGGTAAACAAACCATCTAATGTGACCGATGCAACTAATGGTTCCACTTGGCATGCATTGAATGTGAAGATAGGCATAAAGACATGATGGGACTACAGTACAAGTACAAAAACTGACAAGAAGCAGAAGAACAAGAGCAGGAATAGCTAAGGGAGTTATTTTTGAACAAACTACAATCCCTTCAGATACCTAAAGACCCCAACTTTCAAGAACCATGAAGCCTTCCATTATTTTATTTTATTTTCAAGATGACGATGACCCAATTGTTTTACTACAACGGTGTGAGACCATTCTTCAAACCTAAGGAAATGCTAATGAATTATGGCTAACCATTGTAAATAATAGACTCATCCATGTAGAAGCACATTGGTGGAATTTCTACGAGTGTTAATATAAAAACCTGGGAAGAACTTTTCACTAGACTCAAAGTGCTATAACTCCCAATACATAAATACAATATCTGGATAACAAGATGGGCTAATAGGTAAATACTAAGCTATATCAGGCTCTTTTGGGATAATGACTCTGCATAGATTTGAAAACAACAATATTATATTAAGATAAATTATACAATTGATTTCACATGTGAATAGTTTTATGAGCTAGAACATCAGTTCATATTTCAATTGGAGACACTCTATTTACTAAGTAAGCACAGAGATTCTTTTTAATATAGAGTGGTTTAATTTCTTTATGCGTAACTGAAATGCTTATACTATTACCTTAATAATTATTAAGTACTTTATATAGCTAAGATTTATTATATTTTTATTGATTTACTTTATTTAGGTCTTTGTAACCCATGATGGCCAATTTACAGAACCTTGCCTAGTTATCATACTAGAATAAATTGCATATACTATTTTAATATTAATATTTATTAATTGTTTCATAAAATGTTTCTGCTCATTATATGCTACAGATACCGTACGTGTATGTATACCATGATTTTCCTACGAATGAACATGGGGATACTCTTTAGAAAATACAAAATAGTTGTCAGATATGTACATTCGTAATAAATTTGGGTTATACACGTTTCTAGATTAATTTTAAATAAACAACTAAACAAAATATTTTGGGCCCATGTAGACACAACCACGATTTATTTGTATATATACTCTATTCAGGTAATTTTTCTTTGTGAAATGTTTGTATCAATAAAATTAGCTTAAATTCGATTTTGTTTGCACATTTAAATTATTTTTTGAATTTATGGATGATTTGACACTACACTGTATATCATATCTGAGAGAACTGCATAGGTATTATGAAAGCGAGGAGATTTGGAAACCTACAGTCCCCTCAGAGTATTGTTTGTTTGTTTTTTTAATCTAAGCTTTACATTTGCCGGTACGTTTTTAACTTGGTAATCTTTTTTGCACGTTCTCGTTTTACCATTTACAAATATAAACAGCCTAAGTTAAGAATCATGTCGTGTCTTTTGTAGATTCTTAAAAAAAAAAAGATTTATCATCCGACAAATCGCTAACACACTGGTAATGTATTCCATCGAGCAAGGGAATTTTGTCATTTATGGTGCACTGAAAACTGAACTATTCAACTTTATTGAGTCATTTGTTTAGATGTTTATGATAACCTTGAATACGTTGTATTAACTTTCCTGAAAAAAAAACTATACTTTTTTGGGGGTGTGGTGGTCATTAGACTTCGGCATCAACCAACTTTCCGGGCTAGATTTTTTTACTGTCGCAATACTTTACCTTTAGTTTTCGAGAAGTTAAACTATACTATATAGTTGCGTATATTTTGAAAGTTATTGGTCTTATAAAAATATGTTTGAAATTAAAAGATTTGTATTTAATATAGACCTACATATTTTCAATGATAAGTAATTTCATATCTCAAATAGTTTCAGAGATGTGATAAAAAATGAGAATTTACGCATTTGACTGGAACCCTTAAAGTAATTTTGCCGAAATATTGATAGTAGCCATTTTGTATAAAATGTATATAAATGATTTGAAATGAAATTTAATCAAAATAGTTAAAGACGATTTTGAGAAAATTGATTTTTTCCTCTTTTTGCCTTAATTTTATGGTAAGATATTCAATTACAACAACCCCTCTGGGCAACCCTATGAAAACCTTAGATACAAACTTTTAGCCTGACCGGTAAAAAAGTTTAGGCTCTAGTCTGAGGTACAGACAGAAAGACAGACGAAAACTCAAAAACAACTTTTTTGGATTCGGGGAGTCATGAAACTTCGACTTTCGTCAAAATCTGGAGTTCAATTTTTTTAACGATCACAATACTTTCTCTACCTGTAAGATAGCGAGAGAGTAAAAAGAAATCAGAAAATTGTAACAACTATAGCTTCTGTCTCCAATACATATTTAAAAATTATTCAAGCTCATACAATTTGGTACGTGCAGTACATTTAGTTTACAAATAGTATTGCCTTGAACCTTTATCCTCCTTGTTAAATGGCGGTTTATTTATCTATTAAACTTCTGGAACACTTGATCTTTTCTTCTCAAATTTATCTGTATAGCTATTTTTTGCGCACATAAAGAATGGTGTGTGCGTCATTTATCCACATTATACCTAACAAAATTTGAGATTAATAGTTATTACTTATCACAGTTAACCCTAAAACAACCAATACTACAAGTAATCTGGCTACGTCGGGCCACTAACAATTTGAGGAAAATGATATGCTCTTAAAAAAATGGCACTGCACATTATTTATATTTGAACTTCGACCTTTCTATATGAGACTGACACCTTAGTCCATGTACCCGCCGATAAGGGTAGGGAACTATTTTAGTTAAAGGTTATATTATTGAGTTGAAAAAGACACCTGAACACGAGAATCGAACCTGGCACGTTTGTCTTAGCGCGCCATTGCTCTACCACTAATCTATCCAGGATTCGTCCCGCGTTTAGTGTAGTTCTTCACATATAGTTTTAAGGCCGAGTCTGTAATGGAAGTGCGGAAATCTTTATATTCGTATGGATGATCAATTATAATCATGTGCGTATAACTCTAATGGGTAGTAAGACGCGGTGCTAATATTAATTAATTATAATCATCATCTATCAGATAAATTAAAATGACCTTCAGTGCAGGACGTCTCCTAAATAGCTCAGTGGTAATATAATGAGCGTACTGACCCAAAGTTCCTCCTTTGTCCAGGTGCAATTTTTTAATTTAAGAAAATGATATTAGTTGTGGCTTTAACTGTGCTTTTCAACTATAATAGCTTGGCCTTTTTTTTTAGCACCACGTCTTACTACCCGTTTGGGTTATACGTTTATGTGCTAGTTACGCTAATGGTATTATGGGTTAAGAAGGTTGTATTTATAGGAAGTGTACCCACATTTGCGTAGAGGGAGAGAGTAAAACTATTTTGGAAACATCCCCTTCAGTACACCCGACCGAGATTCGAACCTCGATCTACCCGTTACCGGCAGTCTAGCCTACTGCGGGAGTAGAGCCTTAGTCCATGTGGCCACCGAAGCGGGTAGCTTGGGCTATTTAATCCTTAGAAAATTGTGTCACCCACATATAATTTAGACTCGTATATATTTACATATTCTTTATTTTTTCAATTATATAGTTTGTCATTGTAACGGTAGGCTAGAATATTATTTATCACATACTAAATTGTATTTAAATTATTTTATAAATGCCAATTTTACGTTCATAACCCTGACATATATATTTTTGTAATGGACATAGTGCAAATAAAAATGAGTCAAACCCTAAAAATATTAGTTTATTCCATGGTACTTGTTTTTGCGGAAAACGAAGTCCGAAATATTTAGTAAAGGTACATTCGATGTCTTATATTTAGTATAACTCCGTTTTAAATGTTTCATTGGTAGCCTACATTGGGATATTTGAACGTGGTTGTACAGGGAGAAAAACACACCCTAGTACGCAAAAAACTATCCGACACCTTAGTTTGGTCAGTAGCATGTCTATCCACTGAGCTTAGGGTCCCTGATTTTATTCCCGGCATGGTCAAAAAATGTATCGTTGATGAAATGTGTGTGTACCCTTTCAAAGTGATGAATTAATTTTGTGCCTCTCATAGTCTTAAGTCAGAACATAAGTCATATGAAGCTATAACAGTCCTAACAAGCCGGTAGTGGATAATATATGGCTTGAATAAAAGACTGACCCAGGCTATAGTGTGGAAACAGTAATGGATTTTTAAAAAAAATGCGCAAAAACTATCTTATTGATGGCATTGGAATCTCCTTGAAGTGTAGGAATTCAATAACATCTGTGAATGTTTTGGCAGTGGGTATTCCAATAGACCGACCTTGACACATTTGAAGTTAACGAACCCAAACTATTGAAGGCAACCCAGTATTTTGTCATCAAGCTTATTCAGTGTTGGACACCTTTCTTAACATCATAAGGCCAGTTGAATGCGCATGAAGAACAAGGTTGTCTGATTTATAAAAAACATGAAAGAGTGGATTCATAATAGTCGAATTGTTGGACGTTATTTGTTGCATCGGCAAAACTTATTATTTAACACCGTGCCTTGCTACCCGTTCAGGTTATATACATATTAACGAAACACAAATTAGTTAGGTGTGGGGAATTTTGAATTTAGAGAAACTGTGCCTAATTTTTCTGGGATGAAAGAGAGTAAAACCATATAGAAAAAAACATTACTGTCACACCCGACCAGCTTAGAAATTAAGTAATGTTTGTTTCGGCTCCAAAACGTTTTAATACCATATCTTGTATTAAATCGCATAATGGCAAAGAAATAAAATGGTAATTTTTTATGTGCATAATTTGTGCTGGCAGGATTCTGAAGAAGAGTAAAAAATCACATAGTGAAAAAAAAATGCATGTCTTGTGCACATGGACTGACTTTTTGGGTCAAACTCGAGTGTGTTGATCTGGGTGTGCACTAGACCGGATCTGCCCGGCACAGATCTTCGGCACACTTCAGCTTGGCTCAGGAAGTGCGTGTATTTTTCCACAAAGTGTATTATTTGATCAAATGCATGATTGCAATACATATTTGCGTGACACTTTGCAATAGGTAATCAGTTACAACACGTGATTGGAAAATATTTGAAAATGTTCTCGTCATATCTTTGTGAATCCATAAAATTTTTATTGACCCGGAAATTCAAAAACTAGTTTTTCTCTTTTCCATCTCGTGGCCATATAACTATAACAACTCGCCTCGATGGCCGCATGGCCTAAGGCGCTACTTTTGCAGTAATCTAGATTGCCGATGACAGGGAGATCGTGATTCGATTCCAGTCGGGTGTACTGAGGGTGGTTTTCCTTAAATGGTTTCTCACTCTCTCCACGCACATGTGGGTATACCTCCTCTAAGATCAACCTTTCTAATCCACTATCGTAATTTGACCCGCCTCGGTGGCGTAGTTAGCTAACGTGATAGTTTCGTGTTGAACTAGACTGTCAATAACAGGGAGATCGAGGTTCTAATCTCAGTCGGGTGAACTGGAGGTGATTTTCCTAGATGGTTTTTCACTTTCCTCCACGCAAATGCGGGTTCACTTCCCCTTAATTCAACCTTCCCAATTATTAACCCATTATCGTAATCAGTACTTAAGCGTGTAACCCGAACGGGTAGTAAGACGCGGTACTAAATAATAATAATAATAATAATAATAATAATAATAATAATAATAATAAATAACATTTTCGTAACTATTACATAAACTTATAACCTGAATGGGTGGTAAGACGTGGTGCTAAAAAAATAATATAGCAATTGCAATTTCCTCTTAGACTAATGGCCTCTAAATGAAAATAATCACGTCATTAACGAAACAAATTTGGGCTGACTGTTACCGATTTAATGCGTTGACGTTCGGCCGATCCAAGCCGGACTGGACTGGGCTGAACCGATAAGATTCAGTGTAAAACCAATGCTAAGAGAATGAGGGGGGGGGGGGGGGGTTTCCGGCCCTCAGCTTACCTCCTAGTGGCAATGAATTTTTTTTGCTATTCGTATCTTACAACCCTTCTGGACTGTTTTCGTGGGGGGAGAGTTAGTGATAATTTTGAAAAAAGAAAATCGCATTAAATCTTGACAGGATTAAAACCCCAACCTCCACTTAAAACTAGACCAGATGTGGTTGCCGTATTACCACGCGCTTTCGCTTAAGTGGTGATCAAAATGATTTAAGAATCTCCTGTACTTTATCCGATGTTTTAATTTTTTTTTTTCTCGTATAGAAATACATCTGTGAAAAATTTGAACATGGGCAAAAATGTCTTATCATTCAAATAGCGTATTGTAGGTGGTGATGCCTGAAGTTGAGTAGTCTACGAATGCTATGGTTCTAAAAACTATATGAACAGTCCAGTGAGTCGAAACAATTAAACTGCTTTGCTTTGGAATATGTAAAGTAAGATCCAATCAAGTTTATTTGAACCCGCTTTGGTGGCCGCATGGTCTAACGCGCTACTCTCGCAGTAGACTATTCTGCCGATGATGGGCAGATTGAGGTTTGAATCTTGTTCGGGTGTAACGAGGGTGGTTTTTTCCTAAATGGTTTTCCACTCTTCTTCCTCGCAAATGCGTGTATAATTCCTAAAACATAACCTTCCTCATCCCTAAAACCACTATCGTAATTATTACAAGCGTATAACCCGAACGGGTACTAAGACGCGGTGCTTATAAAAAAAATCGAGCTTGGTGAACTGCTAAAAGTTAAAACAGACATGAACGATATATATTTTTTTAAATAAATACTTTACATAGTAAAACATAAAAACTGTCTCCCCCTTTTAAAGACTTTTTGGGTCTAGACAAGTTGGTAAAAACACTGTACGTCCCCCGTACCACCCCCTCTTTACAGCTCTATGTTTTCACAATATAAAAACATAGCTAAAATGTGATTGATCAGCTTTATTGGTGCAATGTCAAAATAAAATTTCCTTGGACACCCTATGTCAGGAAGAAGACTGTAAAATATAAACCGGAATGTTATTGGGGTTTCTTCGGGTATTGAAATACTTAAATTAAATAACAATAATTTGGGACACAAAATTTATGTGGGACACCCAAATACTAATGATTTATTCCTCTTTGACGAGCAAAAAGTCAAAGTATGGAATGAAACCCTTAAAATTTTAATGTGTGTAGGCCACGAAATTTAATATTATTTATTAATTTATGGTGACCTGGTGGTCTAGGGGTAAGGTGTCAGACTTCTGTGCTGGCGGCCGGGGTTCAATCCTCGGTCCCGGCACAGATTTATCTGATTTCCAAACCCTTCCTTCACCTCTGACAAGACATCTTGTGAATGTGGGGAATGCCAGGCCTCCACCGTGGTTCGGATTCCACGTTAAACTGTAGGTCCTTCATTTCATCTCACAATCACCCTACCATTACACATTAGCGTAAGTGCGTATAACTCGAACGGGTAGTAAGACGCGGTGCTAATAATAATAATAATAATAATAATAATAATTTATTAATTTGAGTCCAGCATTTTAATCACTAGACCACAAGGGAGGACACACTCACTGTCTACCTTCTTCAGATTCACTACGAACGAATCTGTTAAAAACTCCTTATCCAGTTTAATTTCTTTATAATGTGTTTGTTTTAAACCGATCGTGTGAGAACCAGTATCCGTACCGAGACTAAATAAACATCTTGTTACCCCCGTGATGACACCTCATTCCCCTCCAAGGAGCGTGAGTCCCACATTCGAGGAACTAATATTATGAATCTATTTCAAATACCGCCCGGAATTGAACCAAACACCATTGAACTGATAGTTGATCTCAAACCACTCCCCAATGGGGATGGACCATGACTAAGCTTCGAGGCGTGGTACCTGTAGATTCTCGCCTACGCCAGGTCTATCCAGAATAACTGATATGTTAAGCTCAAGAAGATGTTTGCTTGGTCCCACGCCGGACAACATGAGTAACTGCGGTGACTGGATGGCTCCTGCGCTTAGGATGACCTCTTTGGCGGCGTTCACCGTGCGCATGCGACCACCTTTGCTGAACATCACCTAAACAAAATAAAACTAGATGTGGCCGAGAGTTAATTTAGATTAAGCTTTTGGTATTTAGTTTTGATATTCTAAATTTATTGCGTCGTCAGAATACGACTTACAATCTTATCAAGAATATGACAGTAGCTCTTTATTTTTTACAAAATAAGCCTTATCTGTAATTGGAAATAAGCAATAACATACAAATAAAATTATTCTTAGGTAGCAAACACAATAGAACAATGTTCCCGTACACCTGTAGTCAACCTAATTTCTTGATGAAGGACTGGATTAAGCCAGGTTCTCCTAAACCTGTGCTCAAACTCACTCGCTACTAGTGATTAAGGTCCATGTACCCCGTTATATGTTATTTGCCTCACTCACTACCTGTTCTTGAGAACGGAATGCTATAACCAGATTCCTCTTTATCTGTTTTAAGCCTCACACTCTACCTATGCTCTAGGATGAGCAGGATGTAACCAGGTGCTTCTTTACCTGCATTCTGTCTCAATACTTGTTATTGATGAGCAGGATGTAACCAGGTTCTCCTTGAAATGTTGTCAGCCTCATTCACTACCTGTTCTTAAGGACGGGCAGTATGAAACCCGGTTCCTCCAGACCTGTGTCTGCTTCACTCACTACCTGTTCTCTAGGACGGGCAGTATGAAACCCGGTTCCTCTAAACCTGTGTCTGCCTCACTCACTACCTGTTCTCTAGGACGGGCAGTATGAAACCCGGTTCCTCTAAACCTGTGTCTGCCTCACTCACTACCTGTTCTCTAGGACGGGCAGTATGAAACCCGGTTCCTCTAAACCTGTGTCTGCCTCACTCACTACCTGTTCTCTAGGACGGGCAGTATGAAACCCGGTTCCTCTAAACCTGTGTCTGCCTCACTCACTACCTGTTCTCTAGGACGGGCAGTATGAAACCCGGTTCCTCTAAACCTGTGTCTGCCTCACTCACTACCTGTTCTCTAGGACGGGCAGTATGAAACCCGGTTCCTCTAAACCTGTGTCTGCCTCACTCACTACCTGTTCTCTAGGACGGGCAGTATGAAACCCGGTTCCTCTAAACCTGTGTCTGCCTCACTCACTACCTGTTCTCTAGGACGGGCAGTATGAAACCCGGTTCCTCTAAACCTGTGTCTGCCTCACTCACTACCTGTTCTTGATAACAGACAGGATGAAACCCGGTTCCCTTAGGCCTGTGTCTACCTCATTCACTACCTGTTCTTGAGGTCACAGTCCCCTAGATCTGTTGTCCACTTCACTTACTATCTGTTCTTGAGGTCCGAGTCTCCTTAGACCTGTTGTACACCTCACTTAATACCGCTTTTTAATGATTGAAGGATGTAACTAGCTCCCCTTAGACCTGTTATCCACTTTACTTAACACCTGTTATTGAGGTCCATGTCCCCCTAGTTCTGTTGTCCACCTCACTATTTGTTCTTGATGTCCAAGTCCCCCTAGATATGTTGTATACCACACTTACTACCTGTTCTTGAGGTCCAAGTCCCCTAGATCTGTTGTTAATCACACTTACTACCTTTTTCTGAGTCAAATACCCCGAGGTCTACTACTTAAAGATTTTTAAAAAATGGTTGACGATAATCAGCTCTTTTTCATTGCTATAAAACTGTTTAACTACAAAATCAGACGTGAAACTTAAAACAAAAAGTACAAATTAAAGTACAAATTTTGAACAAATATTAATTTCATAGTATTTAAATCGAATTATCTAGTAATACGTTCTTATCATTCACTTATTTGGTTTCTCAGGTCCATATTGCCTAGTCAACATAGACCAAGTCTTATGTATTCATAACGACGAGCTTTCTTATTTGACATTAATTTTAACGAATGAAACATTTGACTAAACTTGTATAGATGTCCATGTTTTAAGTAGAATTACCAGTACTATAGAGATGAAATTTTAATATAGAACACAAGAACTATCTTTGGATCAGAAATGTTCCGGAAAGGGAAAAATGAGCTGTATCATAGCATCCTTTTCTGGATGGAAAATTACCTAACAACAGTCATAGACCTTGGAAATGTGGGGGGAAAATGTATTATCTTAACACTGCCTTATCTAGCCACCCCTCACCCCCTCCCCTTTCTAGCTTTCTATCAAGTATTTGTAACTTTCCTTTTATTTAAGAAGACACCTGCAGACACCTTCACTTAATTTTCCTTGACTTCCAACAGTTTGTTGTGACATGTTTGCCTTCAGTTGTTCGAAAGAGAACCATGTATTAATTTCCAATTTTATTTTCTAATTTTATTAAACATAATAAGCTATGAAGTAAGTTTTCAAATATATTGAAAACTAATATTAGGGCATGGGGATCGAACGTGGACTCCTTGTCTTAACGCGTCATTGCTCTGCCCCTGGAATATTCTATTCGTCCCTTGCGCAGTCATGTCATTCATTTTTGTAACCTAAAGGATATGATTAACTTGTGACAACTACTAAGAAGCTTAGTCACCGATTAGTGGTTTGTGAATTTGGGTAAGTAATGAAATGGATAGGACCTTCGGTAAGGTCAACAAAAATAAATAGAATTCCCCGTGAAAATTTCACTATACGGCACTCGTATAATAGTTAGTATGATTGTGTATCTAAAATGTATATACAGGTTGTTCCCAACTTCAACGCTCTCTTTTAGACAAACAACAACTAGAATTTTTTTTAACTTATTTTTAATTAGGGTCGAAAAAAGAAAAACGACTAATGAGAAAACAAGGTATTTTCCTAACCAACAAAAATATAATAAAAGATTAAATGGAAATTAAATAATATAAAACACCTTAATAAAGTACTTTAATTTTGGAACAATGAATGAATAAATGAGATTAAAAGTAAGAGAACGAATGCAGAATGATTTTAAAGGAAATAAGAAACTGTTCTAAAAGTGGGTAAAGAGAATGAAACAAGGAGTGTAAGGAAATACCTGTGGCATTCAGAATGAACGTTGTGAGATAATCTGGGATGAAAACAGTATGAGAAAGATATAAGGAGTATTTTGAGCCATTGTATGTCGAAAACATAAATAAAGCAGAATAGAATAGGTGAAATGTTATAATGAGTGAATAATTAACGAGGCTGAGGTGTTAAAAGCTATGAAAGTGTTAAAGAATGGCCAAGCTGAAGGCTTAGATGGGATAAAATGTGAAATGCTTACGTGTGAGAGCATTGTACTACTTACAGATTGTGTGAGTTGATCAATGTGTGTTTTGGGGTTTCGATTGTTCCTAATAACTGAACGAATGCTGTCATTGTTCCTTTGTATAAAGACAAAGGCAGTAAGAGTAAATGTAAGAATTATAGGCTAATTAGTTGGTTGAGTATTCCAGGCCAAGTTTTTGGGATAGTTGTAATGCGAGGGTGAATGAAAAAAACCACAGACAATATTTAGGATGTGCAATGTGTTTTCATTCTAGGTAAAGGTTGCATGGACCAAATATTTGCACTGAAAACACGTGAGTGAGAAATGTATGGCAATAAGGAAGAAAGTTATTAATTCTGCATTCGTTTATCTGGAAAAATCATACGAATGGGTGAATATGGATAATTTTATGGGATGTTTTTAAATAATATGTTGTGGAGGCATGGAAGTCAAACTTGCGTTATAGTGGCATGAGCTTTGAGTGAATGGTTTGGCATTGAACAGGGTGTTAGACAAGGTTGTGATATATCTCAGTGGTTGTTTAATGTTTTCATGGCTAAGTGTATGAGGGATGCTTGTGAGGACGCGGTTGGTGTATAAATAGACAATGTGATTGTGGGGAAGTGCTTTTATATGCAGAATATATTATGGCTGATAATCAAAATAACTTGCAGGATGCATTAAATCGTTTGAATGTTTCCAAAACTAAGTGGATATATTTTTATAAGAATGGATCAGGAAATGATTGTTAGCATATAATAAATGAAAAACTGTTAGAACAAGTGAATTATTTTGTATATCTAGGTAGAATGTTCTGTAAAAATGAAAAGATGTATGGTGAAATCAATGGACTGGGGAATGCATCTAGGAGAGTAATTGTGTGTGGACTATTGCAAAGATTGAAGTAGTATCGAAAGAAGCAAGGATGGAAGTATATAAAAGAGTGTTAACGCCAACATTGTTTTATAGATGTGAAGAGTGGGTTTATCAGTAGAAACACAAGAACAAGCTGAATGCGGTTGGATTGGAATGAGATATGAAATGTACTCGTATGTGGAAAAACTCGTATGAACAGAGTCAGTAATGTGAGTGCTGAAAGAGTGCGGTTTGAAAGGAAATCCATTAAGTCACTGTAAAAGAATAGTCTTACGTTGGTTTGATCATGTTGAGAGGATGAATGTGGATCGAGTGACGAATCAAATATATGAACAAGAGTATGTGGATCAAAAGGAAGGGGTAGACAATGTAAGACGTAGCTAAATGCTACGTATATATGTATATATCTATAATGAAAAAATAATAACTACAATTAAACAAACTGAGGAAAAGATCAATTTCATTGAAACACACTTAAAACGAAATAACTTCATTGTAACCATTTTAATTACGGTTTTGAAAACCCATTTCAGATTCTGAAAAGTAAACGTTTTGCAATATATTTTGTATGAACTTTTATTCTGATTTTTAGCCATATAATACGGTATTGAAATTTGGCATTTGAAGTATGGGACACTCTTTACTATCACAAAATAAATGTTGCGTGCCCATTTTTGTAAGTTGATTTGTGTTATTATCCGTGATACTATTAAAACTTTGCTATGCCATTTGTTTACCCTATAAGATAACCTTGCATTATTCAACTATAGTATAGCTTATATTGTTTTTATTATTATTATTATTATTATTATTATTATTATTATTATTATAGTTTATAGGCCCGTTGACACAATGAGGTTATTAGGGCCTTATATAGCTTATAAAATAAGGTATTAGTGTAATTCTTCAAGATAAGATTGTTATCTCTCAGGGTAAACTGTATGTACAGTACATATTTTATGGATACTATCAGAACTGCCGATTAATTTATATTCACCTTTATAACTTTACATATATAATTTATAATTTATTGTATACATTCTTTGGGATGGTCGTAATAGTGGATTATTGTGTTGAATTTAATAATAGGCTAACTTATTTACTCCGAGTGTAAATATCTAACAGTTGCAGTAGGACAGGTTTATTATGTTTTTAATGAAAATCATAATCAAATTTCCTAGCGGGCCATACTTAATATAGTGCCTTAATCTGACTCAAAAGGCTCGAATTCAATTCCCAGCCAGGTACACTGAGGGTAACTATCTTCCAGATTGTGGTTTGTCATGCTCTATCTTGTAAATGTTGGTGCACTACCTTTCATATAACCTGTATCATGTCACAGTGGATGAATAGGTTTAGGTACCGAAAAGCCAATACACCGCCTCTAATGAGATATAATAATCTTTCCTGGCAGCTTATTAAACGTGAGCCAAGTAAACAAACACCTGATCATAAGTTTCCCGTGGAAAGTGTAAAGTTGTGACTCACCCCTGTAGCAACTTTCCTGTCCTTGTCGATAATGATCTTGTGGACGAAAGAGTGCATACTGATGTGTAGGTTCTTCCTACCACTCGAGGATCGCAGGAAGGCTTTGGATGTGCTGCACCTTAGGCCTTTCCGAAGGGTGCCTTGGGAGGACATGAAACCTGTCTGCTTTGCACCATTTAAATCGTTTATTTTATAACCCATTTCTCTGCCAGCTGCTAAAAATGCTTTAGTGATTGGGGTCCTAGAAAGTATATCAAATATTTAAGGGTTGTTGGTTTTCACCAGTTATTAGAATATACAATAGTAATTAACCAAAACAATTTGTTTGATAGATCTATCGATTTTCTTGCGATTTCACAACTTAATCTAGTTTATTCTATTCTACCTAGCTATATTGTACTGACTTTCTACCCTAATAATTATTTTATGTGAACCAGAGATGCCTTCAAGCCTTTTGAATGCATCTTTAAAAAATGTAATCATTTTAAAATGTTCAGGGTACATATACACTATATCTTAAAAATCACATATAACTATGTTTTGTTTTTTTTGCAATGCCTCTTACTAACCATTCGGGTTATACGCTTATGTACCAATTACGCAAAATGTTTTAGGGATTAGGGAGGTTATATTTATAGGACGTTTACCTGCATTTGCGTGGAGGGAGAGTGTAAACTATTTTGGAAAAGCCCCCTTAGTCCACCCGACCAATGCTCGAACCTTGAGCTCCCTGTCATCGGCAGTCTGGTCTACTGCGATAATAGAGCGTTAGACCACGCGGCCACCGAAGCGGGTTGTATGATTTAAACCTTTCAGTTCACCCCCAAATCATTTGGGATTTACACGTGCAGTACTTTGGTTTCTGGCACATGTGCACCCCTTTTTATATATTTGTATGTTTATTTTAATGTAAAAAATAGCGAATGTTCCACATGATGGAAAACTATTTTGTTTACACTTTCATTGATACAAATAATAACTGTTATTTAATTCGGGTACACATTTATGTTTTAAACTACGCTTTTAACTTTCTTTTAGGGCTAAATACAGCCTATTAACTAATCTATTATTATTTGTATTCGTAATTTTTTTTTAAATAACACCTGGACAAGGAAATAAAATGCACTGGTAGAGCATTGGTGTGCTAAGACTATGCTCCAAGGTTTTATTCCTGTGTCCAGCTGTAATTTTTAAAATTTACTTTTATGATACATGATGTGGCTATATTCATAACCTAAAAATCATTTGCATCTTTCAATCTTCGCTATTCATGTGAAACTAATTTTACCAACTCTAGCTTTCTCTATATTAATATTTGGGGTGTTTAACGTTCACTTTATTTACTGAATGAATATATACGCACACGACTTATATACTAAATTAATTCTAGAACAAATCTAACATCAACTTTTCTGGCCGTTAATTCATTACTGTAAAAAGGTAAGCCTACATTATACCACGGCTATGGTTTTGGCTATAAACGGAATCAAACCCGGTACCATTAATTAAGTAGGCAGACGCACTACCCTATATATAAGTTGTTGAACATGAACTAATCTAAATATTCCCAACAAAAATGACCTATTTTAAGGAAACGCCCCAGCAATTGAAGAATCTTTTTATCACCGCTTCTTACTACTTTTTAGGATTATACGCAAATATACAATAATTACTCTAATGGGGTAAGGATGGGGAAGAAAGCATTTTAGAGGTAATCTTCCCGCATTTACGGGGAAGGAGATTGGAAAACTATTGAGGAAAAACCACCCTTAGTATACCCGACCAAGATTCGCACTCCAATCTCCCTGTCTTCAACAGGCTAGTCGAACACGAGACTGATTACTTAGACCATTCGGCCACTGAAGCGGGTAGTTAAAGAAATCGAACCACCACAAAACCTGCCGAAAATTTAAGTCGATGATATAATTTTGGCGCATAAAAACCTGTATCAAATAATAACTATAATGTGTATATTTAACAGGCTTTGTATGTATTTTTTATTTTTTATATATAGTTTTGTTTTAGCTTTATTATTATTCTGGTTGACCTAATACATGTATCATTATTATTATTATTATTATTATTATTTTAATTTTCTTAGAGTGTTACAGGTGTTAACTGTTTTTTCACGTGAGTCTTTGGGCTAGTTCGCGAAGGTGTTGGTCTGAAAATTGAAGCTTTTTACCACAGCATCTCAAGTCCTTATTCATTTTTATTTTCTACATTCATTGTAGCCTCAACACATTTTGCTAATAAACCTCTTTATACATTCATTCATTATAACCCGCTTTGGTGGCCGTATGTTATAACGCGCTACTCCTGCAGTAAATTAGACTGCCCATGACGAGGAGACTTAGGTTCGAATTTCAGTTCGGTGTACTAAGGTTGGTGTTTCTAAATGGTTTTCCACGCAAATGTGGTTACACTTCCTATAAATATAACCTTCCTCGTCCGTAAAACAACTAGCGTAAATAGTACACACACATATAACCTGAATGGATAGTAAGATGAGGTGCTAAAAATTTAAAAAAAAAAATTCCAAGTGTTTTGTGTTAAATTCCTGGGACCTGGTGTTCTTTTTTGAATAAATTAAATATAGTTCAATCGAGGCTATATTCTCATTTGTTATGAATATCAAAGCTTTCTGCGTCATTCTGGTCTTATTTGATTTGCTGATAATGTGGGGAGGGGAGATGGCGGTCATGGACTTGAATCCTTGCTAGGTACACGGAGGTGTTTTTTCCTCCTTTAAATATTTCCTCGATATCCCTTCATGCGAATTAGAGTAAACTTCCCCAAAAATGATTTATTTTTCTTCACTACCCAATTAATGCTAATTATGTGGATGGTCCTCAAGTTTAGTAAGACGCGATGCAGCAAAAAACCGCCCATATATATAAATATTTCTAAAATATATATGTTATATTCTAAAATATTTAAATTTGTTTGGTTATCTAAACATTTTCAAAATCTTAATTTGGAATTAAAGTCATAGTACACGATTTGGTGGTCACATGGTCTAAGGCGCCACTCTCGCAGTGAATTAGATTGCCATTTACGGAGAGATTGAGGTTTAAACCTTACTTATCGCTAAAAACACTATTGTAATTAGTACATAAGCGTATAACCCGAACAGGTTTCAATACGCGGTGCCAAAAAAAAAAGTTGTAGAGTTTACTTTAATGTATTTTCGGTAATAATTTGTTTCTTAGTTGATCTAGTTGCTATTATTTTAAATTCTTCAGTGTTTATAACTAGATCCGAATATAATAACAATTATTATAAGCTCAAATTTTTAGATACAGTTAGATATTCAATCAATTCTATCAAATGCTACTCTTTGATAAACCCTACAATATTTTAAACCAAGTCACTAGAATCCGTCCTTCATATCTCATGACATGTTGTAATCCTATTATGAAATTCAATTAATGCTAAACAGGATATGACCACGCTTTGAGCTGCTCTGATTATAAAATAATATTTTTGCATATAATTGCATATCAAGGGCGTTTTTAGTTTAAGCATTTTGTTGAATTTTCCAAATTGCATTTTTTAATTACTATCAAAAATAATATTTAATATTTTACAAAAGAAATTTCCATTTACTATATTATAGTGCTGACCATCAGTTACAAAACCTATAAAAGGACAGCCTTGAAACATACTTAATAATACAACATTTAAGAATAATTACATAATAAAAAATTATAACTGAATAATGATCTAAACAAGTAAATGTAGGTTAGAAACGATATATTAAAGAAAAGTGATTAAAATCAGTAACTATGGTAGTTATTAAAAAAAGACTTAAGAAAGCAAAAAAAAAAATGCATAACATTTGTATTAAATACAAATGTTATGCATTTTTTTTTATGATACGGGAGTTCCTTGAATAAGTCTCTGGGTTTGGCTCTTCTTTTGTGATACAAATCAAACTCGGAGGCCTATACGAATGCCAAGAGGGCTGAGCTTGAAAATTACAGGTAAAAAAATGATGTGATTTCTAGAGGCCCGAGAAGCTACATGAGTACCTACCTACACTTTCAAGGGCAAACGTACAAGAAAGGTTGCTATTGAGAGTATTGAAAACAATTAGGGATTCAATCACAATAATAATAATAATAATAATAACAAAAAGAATTACTGATTAGTAAACGATTTTTCAATTTGTAAAGCTATACTTATAATAAAACTCTAAAGTCTGTCTTTATATTCAAATTGTTGTTAAGTTTCTATTTTATGGAGTGGTATGAACGATAACATCAAATAACCTATTATTAGAATTCTTGTTCGTTCGTCTACTTGTTTGCTTGTTTGTGTTTGTTGCCATTAAACTCATAAAATACTCATCGAATCGAGACGGGACTCTTTCTCTTGTAATCCTTATTTTTCCGGGAACAGGTTAAGCTATATACCATAATGCTATCGCGAAGCAAGTATAACAAAAACGAGCGTAAGTAATAAACTTACGCTGTGACTGGTTGGCGTGCGCACAAAGGATGACACTTGAGTCCGAGGAGGGGTGAGTGTTTCTGTTTGCATATAAGATAAATTTATTAAGTTTTGTATCTTAAATAGTAAAGTTAAGGCCCGGGCACACAAAACGGGCTGCGGTTACGGGCAGGACGTCGTGAAACCCAAGGCGGGCTGCGATCTGGAGATGTCATACATATTGCGGTATGGTAAAGCCTGCGGGTAGCTAGAAAGAACACTTTCTTTTTGTTAGAAGAAGAGAAACATATACAAATATGTGGTGTTCTTCTGATAAATAGGAAATGTTAGCCCTATTTTATTTGGCATGCATTTTTGCCATAAATTAGGTACTTTTTTAGTTATTTTTATGGCCTTGCTTGCAAATGAGGTATATTTATTTTAGTTTCTTTTACAGTTCATTGCAGCTATTCTTCCACATAAGATAGCCAATTTTGATATAAGAACTGCAAGCATATCTACTATTTCATTTGGCTTTTTACTACAGGTGTTAGTTATTAAGTGGCGTCGTCGATTTATAAAAAAAAAAATTCCCTAGCCACATAAGTGTTTTAAATGTTGTTTTTGGTAGCTAAGATAATTCCCTAAGAAAAAAATTAACTCTTTCGACTTTAATGCAAGGGAAGCGGGGGATAAAATATAGCATTTAATAGTTTTGTATCTAATATATTTTTTAACAGTTCATATGATATTTAAAATATTTCACTTTTTATAGTGAATTGTGGCTTATAGCTTTGAATAGAAAAATATATATTATAAATAACTATAAAATAATTTGCCTTTTTGTCTTACAAAAGAATTCACCCGCATCAAGTGGTTTAAAATTTACAAACTAGTTTAAAATTTTCCATGAACAAGATATGTAATACAAATTATTTACTACAGAATATGTTTTGAATGACGATTAAAGTGTATACTAAGAGAAATCACATAAAATATTTATTAAAAACTCTTTTTAAAGGGTGAGTATCTATTATAATGAGATATTTAGATGTTATAAAGTGTTAATAAGTTAGATTATAAGTCGATTAAGTTTAGTTGTTCTGGAAATAATATATGTTGATTGAATATCAAAGTCTAGGATTATAAATTGTGTGTGTATATATTACATATGTAAAAATTATATCACCGTCACATTATTGGTGCTTAGTTCATTTGCCAACAGACGTCGTTAGTTTCAGTACCTTTTGCACCATCAGGAAATAGAAAAAAACTACAAGGAAGACAATTAATAAATTAAAATAAAATTATACACAAGTAATGAATGAGCTGTGTTATGAAATTTAAAAAAATACAAGGAGAATAAAACCTTTTATATCCACTAATTCCATAAGTTCTCATCAATACAATAACTAAATTTCATTATTACATATTTAAATATTTTCTAGAACTATCTTACACCATA
This sequence comes from Timema cristinae, assembly GCA_039000515.1. Lineage (NCBI taxonomy): Eukaryota > Metazoa > Arthropoda > Insecta > Phasmatodea > Timematidae > Timema > Timema cristinae. The sequence continues at coordinate 43,972,724 of JBCFYV010009882.1, forward strand.
ACCTTAGCTTCTATAAACAAAGCACGCTGCTCAAAAATAAATTTTCCTTTTTCATAAAAATATTTTAGAATGCTTCCCAATCTTTAATTTAAAAATAAATCCTCCAATAAACATAAATAAATTATTTCTTAACTCTATATGTATTTTTGTTTTAATTTAATTACTCTCACCTTTATTTATGTTTTAACGCTACCATTTTTCGATTTGATAATTATTGACCTGTCTCTTTTTTACGTAGGTTTCGGATGATTATTAAAAATTTACAAAATCTAGTATAATTTATTGGAAGATGAGCCAACCAATAATAAAAAGAAAAGGATCTAATTTTTGGAAAAGGTGTAATACATATTTTCTCTTGAACGCTATTTTCAAACACATAGAATTTCGAAAAATACTTAATCTTTTAAACTTAAACTCCAACTTGTAAACATTTTAAATCATCTAAACACCTGATTGTAAATGTTATTACCTAAATATTTGATATTCTTTGTTCCAGTACACATTTTTATTTTTCAAAACATATCTAAAACCAATTTTTATTACATGAATGATTTTTAAACACTTATAAATGAGATTCAAAATATTAGACAGTTTGATGTCATTTGCTAAGCAATAAAATAAGTTATTTGATGTATTTTTAACACTTAATTAATACAGGCTATGTTTGAAAAAGCAAGAGCTTTATTTTTAGATTATACTTTAACTTTTCAAGGTCATTCTTAAATATTTTCAAACACATATTTGCGTACATATCTTACATTTTCTCTAGGTCATTGATATTCGAATCCTATTTATTACATACGCACTAGCTGATTTTCATACTTTATGAACCATCATTTAATATTTCTATTAAAGTGTATAGATACCTGTATCGGAACTCTTCAACGGTAAGGTAGCCTCCTTTTTGATGAAAAGGACTGTCAGAGAGATAATCAATTTTCACGTCTTCCGATTTCTTGAAATATTCTAGGACGTGGCGATACCCCCATCCTGGATTTCCCTCTTCCTCCCAACGGTCGTAATCTCGAGAGTTTCCCCTCACGTACAACATGGCGTTAAGCACGCTGGAACCTCCGAGAACCTTCCCACGGGGCCAGTTGCAGCGTCCTTCCTGCATCCCCAAGCAATAGTTACCTAGACAGTTATATCAGTGGATTAGAAACTAAACGTTGGTGGCTCGTCAGGAGAAAGGACTGAAAGAAGCCTTTAAATAGGATTTTGATGAAAGATAAAAATAGGTTGATATTATGTTATTATAAAATATCATACTTAATAATATCATCAAGCCTATATACTTGGTCACTAAGATGGCTAGTCATGTTTATTTTAAGATTATATTAAGAGTACAACATGGTAGATCACAGAGAAGCATTGCAGACGTTTGGAAATCTCGCATTATACGGACAGTGCCATAATTACAATGAGTTGAGCCTGTGTGTTGATATTAATTGTATTGTATTATTGGCAGCCTAAAAGCCCCCCTGAGTCACAGAAGGCTGTGATATGGCCCATATGTAGCTGACGATTCTAACATGTCTATCACAAACTCAGCCTTAAACTATGAGTGAATAAAGACTCTGAGCACGGGATTAATACTGGATAGCTCAGTGGTAGAACGTTTGCGCGTTAAGCCAAATGTCATGGGTTCGATTCCCGTGTCCAGATCTCATTTTTCAACTAATTTAAATAAGTTTAAACTTAATATAGGTGAAAGGTATCATCAATTTTCTGAATAGTTAAAAAGTTTAAGTTTTAAGTTTCTATAAAAAAAATTCAATGACGCTTTACGTAGAAATGTGATTAAAGCAATAGACTATAAACATACATCTAAATCTAAACATCTTCTATCAAATAATGTCATGTTTTGATAAGGTCACAATAGAAAATAATATAGTTAAATATTATTTTATAGAGTTTTATGTGAGCTATCACACATTAAAAAAATCGTTAGTCCGGGATTTCTAAACGGCTGCAATGCTTCGCCAATTACTCTCACATATATTTATTTGGCCAAAAACATTTTTTTTTCTTTTCTGAAAACTACAAAAATAAAATCACTGGCACTTTTTTATAGCACAAAAGGGCTATAAATGATTTGATCGAAAGAGGTAAGCATGAGTAGGGTATTTTGGAATAAATACACCCTAATATTGAGGAGAGAGGTTGAGCAAATCACCATCATTGTATCTGGCAGGGATTCCAAATCAAATGGCATATATTTAAATCGTAGTCCAATGCCTTAACCCTATCGGCCACCACCGTGAGGCAAAACAATGTGTGTGTTTTTTAAACTATGTTTCTTACTAACTTTCCAGGCATTAGACATTAAGGGGATAGGTAGGTATCAGGAAGGTAGAACCATCCCATGTGAAACTGAACCCAGACTTCAGAGAGTGCTGAGCCAACGCAGCCATTTAACATTTAATAACCCGCCTCGGTGGCGTAGTTGGCTAACGCGGTAGACGTGTTGAACTCGACTGCTGAGGACGGGGAGATCGAGATTCGAATCTTGGTCGGGTGAACTAGGGGTGGTTTCCCCTAAATGGTTTTCCACTCTCCCTCCACGCAAATGCGGGTTCACTTCCTCTAATTCGACCTTCCAAATTCCTAATCCATTAGCGTAGTTAGTACTTAAAGCGTATAACCCGAATGGGTAGTAAGACGTGGTGCTAATATTATATTATTATTATTATTATTATTATTATTATTATTATTATTTAATAAAGCTACTCCGTTGAAGGCTTAAAATTGTTCCATATCTTGACCAGGGGTTAGTTCAACCTAAATCAAGCTGATATTTCTTATCAACATCTTTATTTTTTTAACTTAGCATGATTGTGTCTATTTTCGATTCTCGGTGATAGCTAAACTTTTTTGTGTGTGTGTTTGTTTGCTTTAATTGGTCATAATGTTTACCATACGGCAGAAAAACTACAGAGAATAGTGTTTTTACATGAATTGTTTGTATCTCCGATTGGAGAGTGTACAAGTGAACACAACTTGCAAAATTATTTCCTTTTAACTTAGTAAATAATTTAAGAGTAAGAATAACTGTCAAAGCTTTTGACCTCTTATATCGACCAATGTGAAAATAAATAAAGATATTGAGTTAATCAAATGGTGTGTGAAAGAACTAAATTGAGTTTTTATAAACATATTGATTATATAAAAGATAAGACAAATCTTTTTAATTGTTTTCGAATACCTGTTATGGTTTTGACTAATTACTACAGAACCTTTCAGAAAAAGACAAGAAAATTGCGATACAAATATAAGATTAGCGATCACTTTACTAAAATAGTTTTGTGTCACACAATTCTTCACTCATATTATAAACCACAAGAAAAATATCCATGTGTTATTAAACTATAATTACTGCAATACAACCTGGTGACTGAAACCCACCATTAAGATCCCGTCTCATCCCATGGATAGCAAGTCCTAACCATTTGATATTGCAGCTCGAACCAGACGTCATAGCTTAGTGCTGTTTTCTGAATTGTACTTTAAAAAAACAGTGTAATTGAGACCTATGAAACTTTTCTAATACTCTTAAAAATTACAATATTATATTCCCTGAATTCATTTTCTCTGTTGCCAAATTAAGAATGAAGAAAACCGCTCATCGATACTTTTTACTTTCTCGCTATCTTAGAGGTAGATAAAGTATTGTGATCGTCAAAAAAATTGAACTCAAGATTTTGATAAATCTCGACGTTTCACGATCCCCCAAATCCGAAAAAGTTGTTTTTGAATTTCCGTCTGTCTGTCTGTCTGTCTAGGCTCTAGTTGGAGGTACAGATAAACTATTTTACCGATCAGGCTAAAACTTGGTATCTAGGGTTTTCTTAGGGGTTTTTCGAATTGAATATCCAACCATAAAATTAAGGGTAGTTACTGAAGGGCAAAAAGAGAAAAGGTCGATTTTCCCAAAATCAGCTCTAACTATTTTGATTAAATTTCATTTCAAAACATATATAAATATTCTAAACAAAATGGCTACTCTCAATATTTTGGCAAAATGACTTTAAGGGCTCTGGTCTGATGCATAAATTCTCGTTTTTATCCTCGTTTTTATCCTATCTCCGAAACTATATGAGATATGAAATTACTTATCATTGCAAATATGTAGATCTATTTATAATACAAATATGCTATTCAAAACATATTTTTATATAACCAATAACTTTCAAGCTATATACAAATGTAAAATATTATTTAACTTTTCGAACACAAAAGTTTAAGTATTGCGACCTTTAAAAAAATCTAACCTAAAATGTTGATGGATGTCGACGTCTCATGACCCCCCTGAACCCTAAAAGTGATATTTGCAATGCCTTCTGTCTGTGTGTCTTTTTAACCCCAAAACTGAGGGTAGTTTAATAAAAAGCGAATAAAGGAGAAAATCGATTTTCTTAAAATTGGCTCTAAGGATTTTGATTAAAATTCGTATCTAGTTGTTGATTAAGATTATAAATAAACTGGCTATTTTAATTTTCCCATGAAAATGAATTTAGGGTACTTTATAAAAGCGGAAATCTCCGCAACTATTTGAGATACTAAATAACTTATTATTGCAAAATTGTATTACTATTAAAAATAAAAAAACTGTTTTATGAAATAAATTTTTATAAAACTAACAATTTCTGAGATATTGGCAAATATGTAAATACAATCTTGTGTGCTTTAGTTGTAAATAGATACTACTTAAGTTAAAACGCAATAGTTACATAGAGTAAGAAATGAGTAAGTCTCTCAAAAGTGTTATATTGTCTTTCTTTCAACCTCTGAGGAGAAATTTTTGTACAACAATGATCTATCTCTATCATTTTAGATTCACTAGTCAAAATTTACCTATTTTATTGATCAAAATTTATAAATGAGGAATTTAATAGCAATGCAATAACCATAAGATCAACCCCTAATAAAATGTCAAAAATTGTAAACTGTAAGTCGACATTTTAATACTAAGTGTTGACCTTTGGGGACCCAATATCAATATTTTTACTTTCTGGCTACCTCACAGGTAGAGGAAATATTATGATCGCCAAAAAAATTGAACTCAAGATTTTGATGGCTGTCGACGTCTCATGGACCCCCACCCCCCCACCCCCCACCCCCCAAACCTTAAAAAGTGCTTGCAATGCCGGCTCTCTGTCAGTCTGTACCTCGGGCTAGAGCCTAAACTATTTTACTGATTTGGCTAAAAATTAGTAAATAAGGTTTTCATAGGTTTACCCCGAAGAATTCTTGGAATTGTATACCCAACCCTAAAATTAAGGGTAGTTTCCTAAGGGGCGGACAGAGAAAAAAAACTGATTTTATCAAAGTCGGCTCTAACGAGTTTGATTATATTTCATTTCTAAGTTTTGATCAATATTACAAACCAAAGGACTACCCTCAACTTTTCTTCAAAATGACTTTAAGGGTTCCGATCTGATGCGTAAATTCTAATTTTTAATTTTATATCCATAAGTCTTTTAGAAAGGAAATTACTTTTCATTGCATACATGTGGATCCATTTATAATAAACATCTTTTACTTGAAATATTTTTTATAAAACCAAAATATTTCAAGCTATACAAAAATATATTTTTCTTTTAACTTTGCCAACACTTTAAGCTAAAGTATTAGGACCGTCAAAAAAGTCTAGCCCTAGTTGTTGATGGATGTCGATGGTTCATGATCCCCCGAACCCTTAAAAGTTGTTTTTGCAATGCCATCTGTGTGTCTCTCTAACCCTAAAATTAATAGCAGTTTACTAAAGGATGAAAAGAGAAAAATTCCATTTTGTCAAAATCGGCTATAACGATTCTATTCCTCTCATTTTAGACTCATAGTCAATAATTACCTATTTTATTGGTCAAAATTTATAAAAGAGAAACTTAATAGCGATGCGATAGCCATAATATCTGCATCCCCTAGTAAAAAGACGAAGATTTTAACCGGAACTCAATATTTTAATATGAAATGTTGCCTAAAAATAAAATTATTAAATTTAAAACCATGAATAAAAAATGATTTACGTACGTCTAGCGCAATTTGTTCTCGGGTTTGCTAGTGTATACCATATTACGAATTTTGATTAAATATCTCCATTTATAAACAAAAGAGCAATAAAGTTCGTGCGGAGGAGTTTTGTACCATTTATTTCTGTTTCATGCGTAATCTTTAATCCAATTTCCCGGTTAATTGGCCATTAGATGGGCTATCAACTCTGATGAGTGTCTTCACTATTTTATGCGAGACCTTCGGCTGACGAAAGGAACCACTGGGGAATTTACCCGAAAGGCTATCTTGTGGCTACTGGTGGTCTTCTTCAACCAGACTATTTCTTAACTGTTCGGGAGATCTATTGTCTGATATAAGACTTGCTCACAGTCGTGTTTGTTTTTTAATCAAGTCCAGGCAGGAATCTGCATCGAAGGTTACAATGTCTAAAGTGCTAGTCTCGCAATGCACTGTATTACCAGTTACTTACATGGATGATCATTGTTATCATCCTGGTTAGGATATCTGTGATTGATTTAACACTTATAAACTATCACCATATTTTTTCCATCCCCTCTTCACTTTAATCCAGGTGCAATTTTTTTAATCTACCTTCCTCCTGCCTTAACCCTTAAATTAGTCAATAATTATGCTGGTACATATATAGCCAGCAGTTTAGATTGACTGAAGGATTGGCTAACCTCTGAATATCACCTAAATATGCTCACCTTAGTCTAGCCTAAGTAGTCAACCAATCGGTTGTATCCTTATTTGTTCAAATTGCGAACACACACAAAAATGTTATGGTCACTTAAATATCTAATGTCTAGATTAAGAATGAATAAAAGAACAACTCGCGAGAATTCCTATGTGAGGGTGATGACACGGGTGGAAAAGGTTACCGGCAGCACCCACTGGCCACCGGGGCTTTCCTCCTTACCAAACCTACCCTAGCCTTACCAAACCTAGACTGATCTAACCTAGCCAAAATATAACCTAACCTAGAAATATCCGTGTATGTAATTTAGTCAGTTTAAGACTGACGATGCTGAAAGAACTTACGACTGCTAGGCCCCCGTGGGCCGCCTCTATTATCAAATTAGGGGTGGGATGGCATAGCATCGTGGTGTGTCCGCTATCAAGACTTTTAGGAATCAGGTGGCCACCAACCAATCTTCCGGTACACAAATAATCCGCATTTTTGGTCAAATGGGGGGGGGGGGGGGGGGGGCTGAATCTCGACTATGTATGCTACCATAATAGTCTCCACAGGCTTTCGATGTCTGCTACTTACCAGAAGGTTCCGTCTTGAACTGCCAGTCTAATGGAGACAGTTGCAAAGTTGGCATTAAAAGAGGGATGTCCGAGAGCAAAGTTTCATCTCCCCCTGCCTCCAGGAGCAACACGGTCCAGTCAGAACGTTCTGATAGTCGATTAGCCATCACCGCCCCTGCAGTCCCACCTCCAATGATGATGAAATCGTAGCTAAGACAGTGAAATACAGTATTACACACATTATGGAATTTGACAACAAGGTTGACGTAATGGTTAAAGATTTCCACACACCTTCGTGATGGTGATGGCGGTAACGGAATCAAAGGCGATCACAACCGTGCACACAGAAGGGAAGTTCGCAATTCAGAGTTTACAAATACATCGCGTTCTTTATATAAAATAAATGGCACGGTTCAATTCACAGACTTTCTCGCTCCTTTATTTAAATTTTACCTATAACTCATAATATATATGAAACAAAATTATATACACTGTTATAGAAACACAATGAACGGTGGTGGGGGGGGAGGGGGGGGGAATCACATCTTACCAAAGGGTATAAAAAAATAATACATACTGTTACAGCAACATGTTATTTGTACTGTGCATTTTAAACTCCCCATTTCACAAAGTTTTATTTAAAAATATATATTGGCCTATAACTCCGAAAATATTAATATTATAAAATACACTTTCAATTTTTTTATGAATCCTTCAACCATGCGATGACAAGATATTTCGTATTTCAAAGAGTTGTGTAGATATTATCAAGTTTGTTAATTTCCGCATCCCTACCCTCTAAGTCATTTTAATGGGAAAATAATATGCACCAATTTGTATATAATGTTAAGCGCTCGGATAAGAATTTTAATCAAAATCGTTATAAATGATTTTAAGAGAATCGGTTTTATCTCTTTTCACTATTAAGTAAACTACCCTTAATTTTAAAGTAAGATAGATGGTCTCAAAAATATATATGTGGAACCCTATGAAAACCTTAGATACAAAGTTTTAATCTTATTTGTAAAATGTTTTCGTCAATTAGATCCAGTAACAGACAGATAGACGTAATTTAAAAAAACTACATATTTTATAGTCCAGGGTATCAAGAAACATCTACATTCATCAAAATATCGAATTAACTTTTTTACAATCACAATACCGTACTTTCTTTCTTCAAGGGGTCAAAAGAAAGTAAAACGAATGAAAATTTAACGCTTCAAGAGGAAGTGTTACTTCCTACAGCACGGCCAAAAATGATCAACAAGTTAATTAATTTGGTCTATACCCGCCTCGGTAGCTGCATAGTCTTACAATTTACTGGGCTGCCGGTGACAGGGAGATCGGAGCTTGAATCTTGGTGTGGTGTCCTGTGGGTGATTTTTTCTAAAAAAATTTTCCAATCTCTCTCCACTCAGATATTGTTACACTTCATCTCAAATGCAACCTTCCTCATACCTTATACATTAGCTTAATTACTAGGCTTATATATGCGTATAGCCCGAACGGTTAGTAGGACGTAGAGCTAAGAAAACACCTTTTTAGACAGTATTTACTAAAGGATAGTGATCGTAATATTATTTATTAGGAATTTTTTTAAATTCTGTTTCCGACACATTATTTCAATTGGCAATGTGTTTGTCTGTAGATTTGAGGGTTCTGGGTTTGATTCGAGGCATGGTTGGAAAAAGTACCATTGGTGAAATGAAAGTTTTTACTTTCCCAATGAATAATTAACGGCTGGGGGCCTGGGTGATGTGTCTATTCTAGATTTAACTTAATCTATAGGTGGTGTGCTGATATAATCATTCAGTTAAGAAAGTACAAGTGAAATATCTAAAATAATCATAATAATTTAACATTCCTATATTCAAGAAAAAAATATTAACACAATTTAGTTTCATCATAGTTACACTAATATTTTAGGTTATAATACTCATTACCCGTCTCGGTGGTGTAGTTAGCTAACGTGCTAATTTCGTGTTTAGCTAGACTGCCGAGGACGGGAGATTGAGGTTCGAATCTCAGTCGGGTGAATTGAGGGTGGTTTTCTTAAATGGTTTTCTACCCTCCACGCAAATGTGGGCTCACTTCCTCTAAATTCAACCTCCTCTTCCTAACCCATTAGCATAATTAGTACATAAGCGTATAACCCGAACGGGTACTAAGTGGCGGTGCTTAGTAATAATATAATTCTCGTTGAAGTTTTATAAACGGGACACGGGTGACGTGGATAACGGACAAATCGGACCAACAGCAAATTGGACCGTGGAGTAGAACTATGAACTGGCTGCAATACTGCCCGCCCGTCCGCTGTTGGTCTGAACACGGCCAATAGATAATGTAGAATCATTTGACCTCCACAGCGTTGGGGTGGGAATACCATAATACTCCTGACTCAAGTCCCGGATGCTGAGGGTCGAATCCGAGAGTTTATACGCACTGCGATTCCCCAACTTTTTCCTCGCATAAACTATGGTACATTTCCACTCTCCCTCCATCAAATGTGGATAAACTTCCTCGAAATTCAACCTCCTGATCTTTATCAAACTAGTATAATTAGTACATATACATATAACTTTAATGGGTAAAAAGTCGTAGTGCTAAAAAATCTAAACTTTTTCTGGTTAATAGGATGTTATAACAAATAAATGGTACTGAACTCAGCACGGATTTTCTCACTCCATTGTTTAAAAATGAAGATACTTACTCAAAAATCGTGATATATGTGAAACGAAATAATATACGATAGTAACCCCGAGCAAAAATTGCTCAATACTTATGTAAAATTTTTTGACATCCGGTTTTAAATTTTATAATTTTATTTTTAAAGAATTAAAGTCCTCATTTGTATATGTGGACCAAAATAAAAAGATCGATATTTGGTCCACAAGGGTCAACACTTCGTATTAAAATTTTGACTTCCGGTTAAAATTTTCGATATCTCGCATTGCTATTAGAGTCCTCATTTATAACTTTTGGAGAGACTGCCCGATTTATTCCATCTCATCTGAAAGCATACATTTGATGCAATGTATCTCAAGGTCTAAGTGCGGAATTTTCCTCGTGCGACCAATATTCTCGTCGCTAGATACAAGCGACGTTTTTAGCCCGGTGGCTCGGGAATTTTACCACGAGATATTTTCTCTCCATGTGTGAACGCTCCCATTTGAACCAATGCATCTCCAGCGGATAAAATCCTTGCGACCGGGAGGATCGGGGCTTGAATTTCGGTTAGGTCTGATAATGGCGTCATTTTCTAAATGGTTCTCCACTCTCCTCCCACGCAAATGTGGGTAGACTACCTCTACTCTATACCTCATCCCTACCCCATTAGAGTAATTATCATCATATACGCATATAACCTTAGTAGGTAGTAGGACCAGACGATTAAAAAAAGCTAACATTAACAGTAACAAATCCTTACATAATAATAATAATATTAACAATGACTAATTAATATTGAATGTCTAATAAAATATCCAGATAAAAATTAATTTACATCTTAAAAGTTTTTTTTTACTAAGGGGAATCGTGCATTGGAACTTATTTGAGAAAACCAACTTTTTTCTCAACAAAATTGATTCTAATTGTGTTTTGGATTTCCAAAAGTATTTTCTTTTCTTTTTAATTACCTATCAAATCAGTTTTAACGGATGAAATTAAATTAATCAAATTTCCCAAAGCTATCAACTACAAGCTTTTGATTTTTACATATTTGACTTAATAACTTGCAATGGATGCAAGTGTGAATATTTCCATACGACCGCCTTAAATATTTACTACACACATACTAATTACATTTTTAAGAAGTTTTTTTTTCCATGTATTTTGTTTGTATCTTAGTATGATAGGGTTTTTAATGTACTTTAAATTAATGTTGAATTAGTTCTGAACCATTAGATTTATATTTTGGAATTTAAGAGGTTGGGTTTTAAAATAGCTCGAGTCACATTTTATCTAAATTTTAAACCGACACAAAGACCCCTCGCTAGTATCTCCAGTACTCAAACACTACTGACAAATAGGAGTATATGTTTCACCGATGTCACAAGTCATGTAAATAATGAAGATCGACTAGTTATTCTCGCCAAGTTCGTCTAAAGCCGGTCCCACACTATCCGGGAATACTAACGAATGTTCGTGTTTCGGGTGACTGTCCGAGTAGTGTGGGAGGTACACGAATGGCCAATGGCAAATGTTCAGTCGAATATTCGGCATTCGAGTGGTTTTGCCTTGAGAGCGGTGTCTTGACACGAATCAAAGGAACCGAATTTTCAGCACTGAAGTCTCGTTGAACTTTTGAAATTCTCCCACACTACACTTCAATCGTTCTTGTCGTCTAGTTGCTTACACACTGGGCACTGTACTAGTTCTATCATTTTGTGGCTATTGTAGAATTGTCAGGTTCGTTCACTTAATGCTTAGCTATTTATTTATACAATATTGTATATTGTAGTGTACCATATAATGTAACATTAAACACTAGCTTTATTTAATAAGCTAATAATTGTTTTTCTAACACCAAATAGCTATGCTGATTTTTTTTTTGCTTTGGCCCTTATTTTGTCATACTCTTGTTGTTGAAAGGTAACATCCCCCATTTCCTTTTTTCTTCTGGGTTTTTAGGTTTTAATACGCTGAAATAGCTATACACTCTATACTATAATAACCACAGCATAAACCTCAGTGATGTCATCACTTGCGTGGTCCCTTGTGTATTGGCAGCCGACTACTTCCTAGATGAATGATTTGATCGAATACTCGGGGTAGACATTCGCGATAAGTGTGTGAGGTCCACTCAGAAGGCGAATATTCGTATAGGTCTTATTACAAAATTGGATGACAAATGTAGGCGAACATTCATGTGAATACTCGACCAAAAGATTCGTCTGCTTTCGCGAATGGGTTGTGGGACCGGCCTAATTTGCTTTGCTGGCGAGGATGTCATCGGCATTCGAATCCCGGGGGTGTTTTTCCTTAATATTATTTTACTCTTCCTTTACATAAATGAGAGAATTGGTGAAATGACATGTAGGTGAAAAGGGGGAGGGGAGGTGGTCAACGTTTCTAAAACAGTTATCTCTATTACTGTGTGTCTTTTTCTGTCCAGGGTAGAGGGTGGCTATAAAATGTTCCCACACATTTCCCACTAACCCCCATACAAATAGCTATTAAGGCTATCACTTTCTTGAAGGGAAATATCCTCGCACAATGGTATTTCTGATAGAAACTTCAGCTCGAAAGCCTTAAAACGATTAAAACACTCCTTAAAATGATATGTTGTGGCATTCAAATTTGACTTTATTAGCTGAGGAAGACTAGATCTATGTTTCTAACCACCAACTTTATAATCATAACTGCAACAAATCTCATTAAACTTATGGGAAAAAGTTTTTATTTTGGCAGGGTTATGTGGAAAATCTTCACCTCAAATTTTTTATGAACCATATTTTCCAACAACATACATGACGCGGGATTTATGTACGTCTTCAACATGGCTCAGCGCTACCATAGGCAGTCAATTTAGTTATTATTTATTTAAATATATTTACTTATTGTTTATTACTTGACTAACAAATAATTTCCATTATTTATAGTGTTTTTGTTTGAGTTAGCCCTCTTCTCTTTTTGGAATTAAAAAAGCAGACATTACAATTTTTTTTTAATATTTATTATTATTAATAATATCATTATTATTACGACACGTCCATCTTTTTTTTCGTTGAACTCAGACTACCATAGCGCCTTGCCTTCTCCTTCAGCTCCAAGAAATATATATATATATATATATATACATGTTTAAAACAATTGGGGAAAGTACTTGCCTTTAAATATAAGTAGGCCTATCTAGTAATACCTTTAAAATTATCATACTTTGCTACAGCCGGGATTCAAACCCCAACTTTTTTGTTTTTTGTAGTTTCGTCTCTTGCGAATTTTAAATAGTAACATCTGCAATGTGTGTCAGCAAGAAATATATGATAAAACGGTTATTGAATGCAATCACTGTGTTGGCAAATTGAACCCCTTGAGTTCATTTAAAGGCAGCCAAACAAATTTATAAAATGGTTTAAACTACGTCCTACTACTCGTCCGGGCTATAAATATTAAATTGCAATATTGGGGTAGAAATGAACAATTTAAATTTTAGTATAAATTTAACGGAATTTACGTTGAGGGAGTAAGGAATACCTATTAGGAAAATTATCCCAATAAAAATGGGCTGGTATTTGAACCCTAAACTTATCGTTTCCAGGAAACCAGAACAAGTGAGCTTGACTTTAACTCTGCGTGCTCACTGATGCAGGTAACAAGTGTGTTGACATCTAAAGCGTGTCAACATTTAAAGATTATTTTCATAGTCAGTTTAAACTTGCAATAAACTAGCTTTACAAATAAAGTACCTAGTTATATTTTCTGTTATGAATCAATTTGGTCACTAGAGTAAAAAATCTCTTTTATATATTTCAGAGCGTTTTACTAACTATTCAGGCTATATGCAAATATAATTACTCTAATAGGGTAGGGATGAGGAAGAAGCATTTTAGAGGTAATCTACCCAGATTTTCGTGGAAGAAAAGTGGGTAAGCATTTAGGAAAAACCACCCTCATTGGTCCCAACAGGGACTCGAACCTCGATATCCCCGTCATCAACAAGCCGGTCTAACACGAGAGTGACGTCTTAGTTAGATCATTTGCCCAGCCATATTTAAGCCCATTTCCCTCCAACGCCTTTTGTTTATAATTTAAATCTGTCATTATCACTTGCCTGCGAACATGACTCGTGCTCATGAGATGAGTAAGTTTTAAATATGGAATTATATAATAGTTGTGCAATTACATATTTCTTATCGCGTGGCATTATTTGAGATGAAAAGCAGTTTAGATGCTATCACTGAAAAGATGAACTAAAAACTGGCGAATTCTCAGCCATTGCTGATGTATTTCAATGTTTTAGGAGGGGAAGGAGTTCTTTCAAGGGGTCATTTTATAATATTTACTCATTTGGAAATCAATTTGGCTTATTACCGATTTATAAAGTGCACGATACTCCTTAAGTACGTATTCAAGAGTTTCCAACACTTTTATTCTAACACGCATGGAAAAAATGTTATTATCGTCAAGCCTGGTCTAACGGTGACAGGGAGGTTGGATTTCGAATCCCAGCCAAGTGTGTTAAAAGTGTGTTTTCCTTGAAAATAAATTACACTATATCTTCACGTAAATACGGTTACATTCCTCTAAATTATTACCTCCTCATCCCTTACCAACTAGCATAGAGTCCGTTAAGCTGATAAAATGAGGTGCATTTTTTTTCTCCAATATTGGGTATATTTTATAGAGCCATAATTATATTTTTAGAATATGTTATAAATTTTTAGGTGTTTGTACGTTTTAGGGAAATATCTTCATGTTAATTTACCGTTATTCATCATTAACATTCGGCTCTCTTAAATAATACATATAGTTTAAATATTCGTGAAGTTGATATAGCTTTTTTGGGCAATAGATAGGAATTTCTTGCAAGAAATGCAGGAATTTCATTAGAGGCTAGTAAGGAAATGGGTTTATAAGTGAACGCTGAAAAGAATAAGTATATGATAACACAAATTGAGGACGACTATTTAGAGATTACTGTGAACAACAAACAATCTGACAGGGTTAATGAGTTAAAATATATAAGAAATATTTTAACTAAAAATATAGATATTAGATAGGAAATTAGAAAAACAGTACAGTCAGGAAATGCTATGCTATGCTATTACTTGTTTGTAATTTTTTGACATACCGTCTGCTGTTAAGGAATATTTGATTATAAAATGTGTTTCAATACTACTTCGGCAATGCCTCATTTAATAATTTAAATGTATGGTACTTCATCTTTTAATCACATATTTAATTTAAATAAACTTTTTGTAATGTAGATTCAAGAATCTATAAGATACTATCACCTACTTTGGTGGTCGCATAGTTTAAGGCGTCACTCTCCAATAGACTAGACTATCAAGGATGGAGAGATCGGGATTCGAATACAGGTCTGGTATAATTAGGTTGGTATTTCCTAAAGGTTTTTTTTTAAACTATCTACACGCAAATGTGGGTACACTTTTTCTAAATTATATCTTCCTCAGCCCTAACACACTAGCGTAATTAGTATATATGCGTATAATCTGAACAGATAGTAAGAAGTAGTGCTAAAAAAACAAAACAAAAAATAAGATATTATGACATATAATGAGGCCACGTACCTGTTCTTTATGTTGTACAATGGTCGATCTTTAGGCCGGAATTCACTATCCTGAATATCCGGTCTCATGAGCTGCACCATAACTTTTACAAGTAGGATAAAACCAAACCCGGTGCCGTAGGAAAGGGCAATCCTTGCTGTTGACATTAACGCCAGCAGGGACATTTTGACGTCGGGATTTATAACCTTGCTCTTTTCTTACAAGATATAACTCAACTTACAGTTGCTGTTTATTCAAACTAACTTTATAATAGGAAATTCTCAGATATATATATACTTGACAGAGCCTATTTAAAATGTATATACTCATCCTAGATCAATTAATTACCGATTATGAGCACTGCTTAACGTTGCAAAGATTCCATTTATTTTTATAAAAATCTGTTTATTTTTGTTTAAAAAAAACATTTTAAAAAGCCTTACACTGAAACAGTTGTATTTGAATGGTAATTTGAATATTGATGGTTTCACTTGATTCACAAAAAACGTTGGTTATCATAATATTAAAAAAATCAATAAATCTTTTTTTTAAATCATTGATAATCTATATATTTATACATTACAGTCTTTGTTTTAAAATTATTAGAACTAAAACACATGCAAACAAGAGTTTAAATGAAACCAAATTTAATCAGAACCCTTTGTTACTTTTCCTACTGTAGTTTATTTTTCACTCATTTCATTACAAATGAACCATTCTTTGTTTACGAAGCACTTTTATAAAGTAATGTTCTTTCACAATTAATCCAATATATATTCCATTCACACCAATATTGTAAGCAACCGATTAAATATTCTATTTTATTAATGATTTTTTTTAACCTGGTTAACTGTACGAAGGCTGTATTTAATCCGAATACTATTAAAATAAAATATTGAATGATTTTAGAAACTAATATCACGTTGATTTTATATTCTAAAGTATCTCACCTATAGCCTTTCAACATGGAAATATTATTACCCGTTTAACTTGACTCCAACATCAATACATAATATTTTTTATCTAATATTTGGTAAAGTTACCTTCAGTAAACACCACCATAAAATGCACTATTGTAATACGTGTTTAGTTTTAATCGAGTTCGGTGCCAAGATAGTATTTCTCATCACATTGCTAACTTGAAACACATAGCTTTACCGTCTTTTTGAAAATACGTGGAATCCGCTTAGATAATGTAGATTTTTTTTTTGCATTCATATTTATATCTGAATAACTATCTTGAAAACAACTTGGGATTTCTAGAACTTAATGTTCTATCTTTGTTTGAATACTGGTATGTTAACATCACTGAACAAAATGGCTAGTTTGCTTGAAAACACTATACAATTTAGTAATATACTACATAGTTGTATAAGGTATTAGTTTGAGCAGTTTCTGTCCGGAAAGCAACTTGTTTATAATGATTGCACCAAAAAAATATTTTTTTAGGTAAAGTTTTCAACTTCTCTATGAATGCACCAAATGATTTAGTTTTGAAATTCAAGTTGTTTGGATAATCTATATCCATTTAATTGTAGTTTTTTTAAAAAGGATTGTTGCTAAGATCAATTTTCAGCGGCAGACTTGCGAGTTGAAGCCCATGGTCCTGTTGACTGCAACACGTGATAAAGATGTGTTTTTCGTTTCGGGTGGGCCTTTTTAAAACCCATGCAACCTTGTGATAACACTCGGCACAGTTATGATTCACTTGTTTCTCCTATTTTCACGATGTCTGCCCGCCACAGATGATAAGACACTTTCTGTATGCTCCGAAATGACTGTCACAGGTGTTTGATAGATTGTATGAATGTTGTATATTCAGCACGCACTGAGAAATGCTGAATTTGCAAGTGTTGCTGTGAAAGGCTGCATTGGCCTGAAAACGTCACCAGTCAAAGAATGTTGCTAGTCACGTTTAGCAAACACCGGCTCAAACGGCTACACACAGTATTTTTTTTATTTCAGTGTAGTTCAATTGTTCTTATATATAAACAATTTTAATATTGCTGTGTTTAGCACCAGAACCACCCTGCGCAAGTGCGCGTTTTCATACAAAATACCTTAAAAATATTTGTCTTCTTAAATGCCACACAAACAATACACATTATAGAAACCAAAATTACATTCATTAGTTTATCTAGTAAAATATTTACTGATACAGATTTACATTTAAAATTGAGTTGTCCAATTTTTTTTACCTTTAGTATTCAGCCCAGTATATGTGTGTGTGTGTATATATATATATATATATATATATATACACACACACACACACACCTATTTAATTCATGGCTTCTAAACCATTTGTATTTTATCGATAAGATTTTGTTGAATCTAATTTATCAAAAAAGCAGTTTAATAAATAGTATTTATATTTGATAAACAACACCATATTTATATAATTGTAAAACAAGTTTTAATTATTCTTTTTAGATATGACAGTTTGTCGACAAATTAACTTCAGAAGTAGGCTATTAATTTTAGTTACCATTAAAATTTACTGTCACTCAGTTTTTAAACTAAAGAACCCACAAATACACATATGGAAAGTAAGTAAACGCTAATGCAAAGGAAAGATCATGTATAAGAGAGGGTGAGGAGGAAATTCAAATGAATGGGCCAATTGAATCAGTGGTGAAAGGCTGAAAGCTACAATCCCTCTCGCATGGTGAACCTCCTACTCATTCCCCTCCTTCAAAGACGCTTTCGAGCTTCACAGTATTTAGGGATGATTAATCCTTCCTCTTTCCTCACCATCACTCTAAAAATAATGCATATATTTTCTAGCCTTTTATTTTTATCAAGCCCCTAAAATACATTTATTAAAAAACATATTAAAGTCCAAAGTACTGGTTTGTACTATAATCACTTAACAATGACATTTGTATTTATGAGGCAACTAAGTATGAACCTAAGCTATCATTTTAATATGAATAATATTTTTATTTTTTATTTAACTATGAGAAAAAATATTAATCAATTTTTCTCAAAAAAGTATGTAATATCCGTTTATTCTGTTTCTGTAATAAAAAAATGTTGAACAAGAGGTCTAGACTTTATTTAGGTACATGAAATATTCGAAGAAAACATTTGATGTTGTAGATGTTTGTGAAAATTTTAATGATACTGATTTGGGCCCTCTTCACATATTAAAAAAGTCATGGATGAAGGTATTTTTTCTTTAAAGTATTGTATGTAAAATATCCTTTCAATACTTCATCCATGGAGAATCACGCGCTTTTCAGAAACAATGTCAAAGGATTGCACCATCAAAACGTATTTTTTATTTCAAAAAGAAACTCCATAGTATTTACCAAAAAAAGCTCCCTTTAGCCAATAGGAAGCTAGCCTTCACGACATCTGTCGCCAGGACTCTTTCGATTAGTTGGTTTTGACACTGTTGACAAGGGGGTCCAAGGGGCAAGGGGTAGGTCATATATAAGCCGCTTGCGCGTATGAATATATGACTAACAAAACAATTTATTAACAGTGCGGGTAGCATAAATCTAACAAAACAATTTATTAAATGTGTCACTAGCTGAAATCCATAGATTACACAGAAATGATCTGTAGTTCAACGGAAATTACATAATTTAACATAATATCTTCATACTGAAGATAAAATCACTTTGATATATCGTGTGCAACATACAAAGGTCTTATTTATTCAATTTAAATATCACATAATAATTCCGTATCATAATAATTGGTACTCGATCACATTGTTATAAATACCAATTATCTCACAATACAAATCCAGTACACATTTATATAACCGCAATACCGTACCGCTTTAATTAGTACTCAATCACGGGGCAATAGCGTTACAAAATGTATATATCATATATTTTTTTACTTTTCATTTACTCATCATAAAATACTATTATATCCATGTTACAAATTAGGATTCTTGAATTTGACTGTTTTGTTTAATAAAATACTAGAATAAAAATATTTTAAACTATAAAAATCTTTTGTGCTTTTAGCTTAGTTTAATTTGATATCCTATAAGTTCATACTGTTTTTTAAGGAAATATTCCAATGCAGGGGCTCCAAATTTTTTTAGAAAAATGGATAATCATGAACATTCGATAGCGACAGTTAAATTTGCATGCACAAAATTATAGAACAAACTTAAAACATTACATGCGTCTTTGGCAAATGTCCATGATTCAGATTGGAAAAAAAAATTGGCAATCCTTATTACTATTGATGCTATTTTTTAATGTGAAACCCCATTAAAGAATATTCTAAAATTTCCTCATGAAGTCTATTACAACTATTGCGGAGCCCAAGGGCTCCGCGGAACAAAGTCTTGAAAATCCTTCTAATGATTGTTTACCGATGGTTGATTTTTGAAAATTTTAAATTGTTAGAAAATGTATACAACGGATTTGTGCTAAATGAATATCTGGAAATTATGTTATATGATAAATAAGATATGTTTTTATTTTTAAAAAAATTAATGTTAGTCTACAGAAGACCGATTGTATTAAATTTGTAACTTTTTAAAGATGACTTTAATAATTTTGTTTAAAGTTTTTATTTGGAGAGTATTTCATATTAACAATAAAATGGTTTCTTAAGGCAAACTTATATAATATTTGTTCACTGTTAGATAATTTTTGAAAATTATGTTTAGTACTATAGTAGATTATTAAAAAAAAATACACCCTTTTGTTGAATTATTTATTTTAGTTGTTTTTGTTAATGAGTTCAGTTAGATATTTATCTTATGGATCTTTGGTAAAAATCAAGTAATATATAATTGATCCATATCTTCAGTAGTAATTATGTCACTAAAATTATAGCTAGTTAACCAAAGAAATTGGTCTAATGAAATTATTAAAAACTTAAAAATAATCGTCAGTGTATTCATGTACATTACAAATGTTGTTTCTTGGAAACATGAGACTATTAATGTTCCACTGATTAATGGGTTTCCCATTGTATGCACTTCTACTTTGTGATCATATCACTAGGTACAATAAATATACTACCTAGATCCTAACTATCATCATTTCCAGCTTCAAAATAAATAAAGTGGAAGTGTGATATAGAATAAAATTGAATCTCCTCCAAATTAAAAACATTCATTCTTCTTGACACAATTTTAGTGGAATTTTAACCTTCTAAAACCTTATTTTCATCTGCACTAAAAATATAAAATACTGTTAACTAATTGTAATTATTCATAAAACTAAAGAAATATTTATTATTGATATAGAGCTGAGTTCTTCACTTATTATTTAAATTTTAGCCTGTCATTTATGGTATTTTGAATATCATTATTGTATTTACAAAAAATAAATATAAGAATTCACTATTCATCGCTCAAAGTCTTTAATGTCACATATTGTCTTCTTAGCACTACGCAAATTACACAATTATATTTACAGGTTTTAGTTTCACAAATTTTTGTGACTATTGATTAAATGTCATCTATAATTTTTGCCATAACATTTCAAGTTTTTTTCATCCAATATTCTTTAATTAAGTCCGAACCCTTCTCAGCCACCATAATAACTGGCGCATTTGTATTTCCACTCACTAACTTGGGCATTATTGACGCGTCAATAACCCTTAACCCACCCACACCGTACACTTTTAATTCAGGGTCCACTACGGCATCCGGGTCCCAACTAGGACCCATTTTACACGTACCCACTGGGTGATAGATTGTCACAGAATAACGTCTTATCATACATTCCCAGTATGCGTCGGTGTAAGCTTGAACACTTTCACAACCTGGAAATGGAATATCATGCATTCTGCTTCCAAACCTCTGGAATGCTCGGGTTCTGCTCATGGCGACGCCAATTTTCACTCCTTCGATAAGAGTTGCTATGTCGAACGGATCGAAAAAATAATTTGGATAGATTAGAGGATAGTCAAAAGGGTTTTTACTACGTAACTTGATAATACCACGACTTCTTGGACGTAAAAGAACTGGAATAACACTCCAAGAGTCGTTGTTGTTAATTGGATTGTAAACCTTCTTATAAAAAGATTCAGTAATACCGTGTGCTTTTCTGATTTGACGTCCTCCATCTGAGTTTGTTGATCCAGAAATAAAGTGAAACTCGATATCAGGAAAGTCTTCAGAAGCATTAACATATTTTGTACTGACAAATGCCAGACCCTCCACACCACCCATAACAGTGAGGGGACCATCTCCAAACATAGCATAATTTATAACTGAAGGTACGTTCTCGTATCTACTTTGAACCAGAGATACTTGTTGATTGATCATGAATGTAAATCCTCCGAGCCCTATGTGATCTTGGAGATTGTGACCCACTTTAAGATCCTGGATTACAGGAATCTTAAGCTTGACCAAGTCCTCTCTAGGACCGATGCCTGACAGCATGAGCAGTTGGGGTGAATTAACTGAACCTCCACATAAGATGACCTCTCGTTTCGCTCGTACGATGTGTAGCTTTCCATTTCTGAAGAATTCAACGCCATTAGTTCTCTTGGTGGTCGGGTCTATGAGGACACGTGTCACGTGTGCGTCCATGGCTACGTGCAAGTTCTTGCGTAATCGGGCAGGTCTCAAGAACGCCTTCCCTGTGCTGCAGCGTGATCCACGCCTAATCGTACCTTGAGCTATCATGAAGCCTGTATGAAACTCGCCATTAATATCGCGGTTCTCGTACCTGTGAAAAAATAGTTTAAAATATATTATATAATGCATCTATATAATGGTGTTTTATTGATTTACATATTTATCATACATTTGAGTGGGAGGGTGGTATAAAGAGAACGAATTTCTTAGTATTCTTGCTGCCAGTCGGTTGACACTCAACTAAATTTTTTTCAAAGCCTATTAAGTTTTTTTTTTTATTCTTCACCGTATCTAACTACCAGTCAAAGCTTTAAGCATATTTACATTTTTGAGATAAATTTGATGACGCTATAATTGAGAGAAAATGTACCTGAATTTGTGTGTAAGGTGAGGAGGGAAACGTTATGAGAAAACAACCTCAGTAATCACGACTGTGATTTGAATTAAGAAAAAATATTTTTTTAGCCTTAAGTTGTGTGTATTTATACATATAAATCTTAAATTTCTATTAATACTAGCTTTTACCCGTCGCGGCTTCGCCCGCAATAGTTGATAGAATCTTTTAATTTTTACATAAATTCATTAATAAACTACTTATTTTTTTTCAAATATCTATGCGTTTTTTTCACTTATAGCTGTAAATAATTTTGCCGTTTGATGCTAACTATACTTAAACATTTTTATTTTCCCTTTTAAATATTTTGTAGTAAAATAAATAAATAATATTAAAGTTATCAATTATCAATTAAATATTTTAAATTTTTACCTTCTTAATTAGTAAGATAAATAAATAAATGAAATAATGTTTTTTGCGATCTACATAGCTAAAATTACATCATATTTATTATTTATTAGTATGAAACTACGTTACACTAATTACTATTTACTTTAATTACAAAATATTAAACCACAAATTCTTAAATAACATAATTTCAATCCTATTATTACCATAACAAACAAACTTTTACATTTATAATATTAGTAAGATTTACATTTTCACTTATATATTTAAAATGTTTCTGTAGACGACGTTGTACGATTTGTTGTTTTCGGCAAGTACATATAAGTTTCGACCTCTCAATACTCTAGAACAGGCGACATACAGTTGACCGTGTGAGAAACACGGAGTGCTTAGGTCGATTCCTGCTACATTTAAAGTCTGGCCCTGTGATTTGTTGATAGTCATAGAAAAAGCCATCTTCAATGGAAACTGTAAGCGTTTAAATTGAAAAGGCAGGTTGTTGGGAATAATAGGAATCCATGGAATCAAAACTTCATCTCCTTTAGATTCTTTTGTGAGTATAGAAGCCTTTATGACGTTTCTCCCCAGCTCAATGATGCGTAGTCTGATACTATTGCACAACCTGGGTCCATCAAGATTACGCATCAGCAAAACGGGGACGCCGATCTTCAATTCAAGACAATATGATGGCCCACACTGATAATTCCAATGAGTTTAAAAACTCTACGGGATAGGTTGTACTATCGTAACTTGCCATTACGGTATCTATCGACGTATACAACTTTGTTTCACCGACTACACCTTCTAATATTTTTTTGTTAATTTTATTTACAGAGTCATTCTTTGGTGACAATACTGCTCTCTCACACAACCACTCTTCGTTAGACATGTTGGTTTGTATATTTGGGAACACTTTAGAAATGAGCTGCTCCTCCGATGTTACTGGGTTGTAAAATTCCGTCGTAAAGGTAATTTTGCCCTCTTCATTGGTTTGTAAGTGACCCTCTCCAATTTGCAGCAGTTTACTGGCATATGCTCCAGTTTCTTGGTCGTTATAAAGCTGGACCCTCATATTGCACGTAAGATGAAGTTTTTCAACTCTAGCCCACAGTGGTGATGCCTTGAGACACGCATTCATTTCATCTGCTGGAGTACCCCTCTCAACAACAGGTAGGGTCTGTCTGAATTCACCCGCGAGCAAAACTACCACTCCGCCCATCAGCGTTTCGTTGCTACGGATATCCTGCAGGCTACGGTTTAACGCTTTTACCGCCTTCTTGTGTGACATCGTGCATTCATCCCAGACGATCAACTTGCACTGCTGCATAAGAGCACCACGACCACTGCTCTTGCTGATATTGCAATTTGGATTTTCTTCGGTTGCAAGACTAAGCGATAATTTAAAAACCGAGTGTGCAGTCCTTCCGCCGCTGAGCAAAGTCGCAGCGATGCCCGAAGATGCCACCGCCAAGGCTATTTTGTGATCTTTACGGATTTGTGCCAACAAAAGATTAAGCACAAATGTTTTGCCCGTACCTTCTGGTGCGTCGAGGAAAAAAAGTCCCTCGTCTTCACTTTGTATGCGATGCAAAGATAGTATCAAAAATGCGTTTCTGCTCAGGAAGTAGACGTGGTATCATGTCATTGACATGAGCCTGTAATGCCGTGGAATCGTAGTTGAGCTCTTTGCCTACATAGCTATACAACTCTCCATCTTGCTGTGGTGTAGGCAAACCAAAATATGCGAGTCCCTTTCCTGTCATAGAAATGATCTTATCTTCGATTATTTTCAATGCTTCGTTGATGATTAAATTATCATTCGCTCCTTGTAATCTGTGCGCAATATCCTCTGAAAGTGCATTTTTGTATTTATCTCACAGTTGTTTAGGATTAGAGATTCCGCAAGTGCACACTAATATTGAAAACATCTCTCTAATTATTGCAGGCGAGTGACATAGCACAGCTTCGTCCATGGTTGCGTTCCAGTGGTGGCATGGAAACGACACTATCCGCACCAAACGACGGCATGGGGAAGCAACTATTGTATTTTCTAATATTGTTCAGAAAGCGACGTGACTCTTCATTCTCATATAAGAAAAGCTCTTTTAATGTTTGCACTGGTTCCTGTATTCGAGAAATATTTACTTTACCACCAGAACAACACATCACAGGATTTTCCTCCTCCCATTTCAATGCTCCACATAATCTACACTCTTTGTCCATCCTCTTAATTGTTATGAGCCTATGGCTGCTGTAATCGAGAGTTGCATCGTATTCTAATGCAGCATGTTCAAAAACGCCCCACGTGTTTCTATTGAAGATTTGCCGCCGCAGTGCCACTCTTTCAGCAACAGCACGTCTTCGAGCTCCGGCTTCCTCTATAGTTTCGACATCTCGCTGAGACATCAGCTCTCAAGCTGGCCTGCCGCTGAGCTTGCTCCTCACGCCGAACTCAAGATTCTTCTTGCGCCTCGGAAGCTCGCTGGAACGCCAGATAAGCAGCGTGCTGTTGATGTCGTTGCTTTGACTGCTCTGGAGTTTCGGTTGTTCTGCGTGCTGCCTGAAGTTGAGCCTGTTTAAGCCTTCTAGCCTTGGCTTGGGCTGAGGTTTCCTGGCTCCTGGACACTTTAATCAGTCTAGCTTTATTCGAACGTTGTGACAAATTCGATTTACGTTTCCCCGGCATCTTTCAACAACTTTTGAGGATAGATCACTTCTCATTTGAGGAAGTCATTGACAGCGCCTAAAAAGAAACCAGTTTACCTTACCTCACCCTTTTAAAGTTAGTAAAGAAAAGTTCTAAACTAAAACTAACGCACAAAAAATACTATTGAACCTTTTTCATAAATGTGACTTCGTATTTACACATGAAAACAACATTTCTTTCAACTTTTCGTTCTGTAGAAATGTTTTGCAGGTTAGATGGTGAGTAAGTTCTAGTTTTGACCTGATCGTTACTAACTTTAAGAAATGGTTAGGTAAGCTAAAGCACAAAAAATACTATTTAACTTTTATTATAAAAATAGCAAATGACTGGCAGCACCATCTAACCTGCAAAATAATTAGACATTAATATTGTAAAATCAATGTAAAATAAAAGGTTGGGAATAGTTCTATATGTTATTCAAGGACATACTCTACCTACCTACCAAGTTTCATTTGAATCCGTTCAGCAGTTTTGGCGTGATTGAGCAACAAACATCCAAACACACAAACTTTCGCATTTATAATATTAGTAAGATTTATTTCTAATGGTAATATATGATTATTTTTTTTTAACTGTGAATACTTCTAGCTGGATTCATTGGCCGCAAGGTCTAAGGCGCCACTCTCATGTTAAACTAGACTTCCGAGAATAAGGAGACAAGAGGTTCGAATCCCGGTCGGCTATCCTGAGGGTGGTTTTCCAAAATGTTTTCCACTCTCCCTCCGCGCAAATGAGGTTATACTTCCTCTAAATTTGACCTTCCTCATCCTTAACCCATTAATTAGTACATATGCGTATAGCCTGAACAGGATGCGGTGCTAAAGTAGATATATTTATATAGATTACTATATTTGTTATCATCGATTTCAATGGCCTTGGGGTAAAGTGCTTGCTTCAAAAATATTTGTGGGTTCAAACCCAGCTTAGGTCAGCGGATTTTTCATGACTGATAAATGTCCGTAACACAACTTCTTTCGGATAGTAAGTAAAGCCGTCAGTCTGATGTAGGTTGTGGCATGTAAAAGCACCCGGAAAGGATGTTAAAATACCTTTCCACCAAAAATGGTAGGTTATTTCGCGCTCGCTCTTATAAATTTAGTGTGGAAGGCAATGGAAATTCCTGAACTCCCCTAGTAGATGGGATTTTTACCAGATGGTGCAAGCAGCACTAATCAGCCAAAGGGTTTATTGCATGCCCCATTCCCGATGGATAGAAATCACATAAAACCAACCTTCGGCTTGTTAACGCAAGAAAAAATATTCCTTATTATAATTATTACACACTTAGTCGTTTCACGGCTTTGAGTCTATCAATGCAAAATGTAAATATATTTTCGGGTAATAATTTATTTCCAAGCTTAGAGTCAAGCATTAAAATGCAGAGCCATTATTTCCCCCCAAAATAATTCAAATAACTCTTAAATAAATTTTGAGTTTGGCACATTATATCAACTGGAGGAGTTAAACTATAAATAGTTTTTAAAATATGTTCGATTATAAAACAACATTTTTTGTTTGTTATGTGTTTGTCTTTAAAAAATAAAAAATAAATGTGTATGCTTGATTCTAAGTGATAACCTTAAAAGTTAAAATTGTCTAATTTAATTACCTGAATCTATTCTTAAGCTACTCTTTAAACGCTCGATATAAATTAAATAACAATTTGTTTTCTTTAACTAAGATACTGTGCATAAATCACTAGCCACAAGAACAATAGTTTATATATGCAAAGAGATGTGACCATTTGTACCTAGTTCAATTAGAATTTATTGGAATCAATTTTGTGATAATTCGACATAAATATTATCATTTCAACCTCTCTTATAGACACGTTTAGTAGTGCTACGCCAACATTAATAGCTATAACTCATGTTTTCCGTCATTTTTTAAGAGGCAAACAATACTATACCCGTCATTTTTTAAATAAGTCTAGGCACTCATTGAATTCACTATTTCAAATCGAGTATATACTTTGTTAGAATGTTTTTAATTCTTGTAATCAAGCTTCCAACCTCTCATTGCGTTCCAATTTAAGAATACTCTTGGCATTTCAACTTTAACAAACAAGGTAAATTTATTTTACCCACAATATTACTATGGGTAAACATATAATTTAATTAAATTTGAGTACTTTGATCTCCGAGTTTGTGCTAGTGCACCTAATTTTTATTTATTTGAGGACTTTCTAAATATGGTGAGTAATGATAGCTCAGTGGTCAGAGTATTGGCCTACTAAGCCAAAGGTCCCGGGCTCGATTCCGGTGTCCAGGTGACATTTTTCAATTTTCAGAATATGATATATTGATGGAGTAATCCTCACTAAAAGCATAAATAATAGCTTTGGCTATTTAATTTTTAAAATATATTAACAATAATATAGTTGTATTCAAACCAGTACCTTTGAAGTAAATTTTCTTTGTATTAAAAAAATAATCTGATTTATACTCCACAACATTGACCTCCAATGGAAAGAATCTTCCCTTTAAGTGTGAAACTCTTAAAGCCCTATAAAAGTATTCAGTTATCATTAGACAGTAAGCTGTATCTCCTAGATATGTGTGTATATATGCTCACCCCATCTCCTCGCCAGCTTGCACGAAGGCTGCAGCTAATGGCGTGTGCCAAGGGGCTTCTTGCACTGTCAAATAGCCTCCAGTGGAATGATACTGCGTTCTTGCAATGTAAGGGTTCCTGTTATCCTCAGACTTCTTAAAATAATAAAGAACATCTTCATAACCCCAGCCTGGGTTTCCTAGGCTCTCCCAAATGTCATAGTCCTTCTTGTTGCCTCTCACGTACAACATGTAGTTGAGAACACTCGAGCCTCCGATCACTTTGCCACGAGGCCAGTTGCATCTGCCATGTTTCATACCTGGGAACCACAAACATATGTGACTTAACACGCAAAGCTCAAACAATTGCGTTGTTTCTTGTTAGAGCGCGGGTGATCTGACTGACTCACTGACTGACCTTACTGTAGTGTATGCAACATATTATCTTAAAGGAACAAGAAGAAGTAATTTATGTATCTAAATGATCAAAGGTAGAGTAGTCGAAAGCAAGTTTATTTTTTTATTTAAAGTATAGTAGGTGGATTAACTATTAAAATTGTGTACCGAGGGATGTTTTCCTTAAATGATTTTCTGCTCTCCCTCCACACAAATGTGGGTAAACTTCATCTAAATCTCTAAATGTAACCTTCCTAATCCCTAACACATTAGTGTAATTAGTACTTAGGTGTATAACCCGAATGGAGCTAGCTATTGTTTTCACGGTATAATATTCTTGGCAATCCAATTTAGCCTCGATTTGCATTACGTTAAGCAAAGGAAGCATTGCTTAGTATTATAATATGTGTACTGGTTTGTCCGGTTATCCAAATGGTATAATTTGTGTTGCCTGTCTAAATGGTTAAGTGTCAAGTGTGTTCTTATCAGTTAAATTCATTTCTAAGATGGGTGATAGAACTAGTTGCCTTGTACCTTTAAGAATTGCCTACATCTTTCATATAGTAAAGCCAATAGGGACTATAAACGGGATATGCATAGTCTATTTTATGTTTGCTAATATCTCATTCATCTGACAACTTCAACACGTGATTCGCTGAGCTCTTTTTCCCATAATTAGGATTCCATCCTCTTTCATGGCGTATACTGGTACATTTTCTTAAAATTCACACTCACACTTTATAACTAAGTTGAAATCGGGTGACCTGGTGGTCTAAGGGTAGGGTGTCGAACTTCTGTGCTGGGGGTCCGGGGTTCACTCCTCGGTCATGACACAGATTTATCTGATTACCAAACCCTTCCTTCACCTCCGACAAAACATCTATTAATCACAACTTGTGAATGTGGGGAATGCCAGGCCTCCATCGTGGTTCGGATCCAAGTTAAACTGTAGGTCCTCCATTTTATCTCACAATCACCCTACCATTTCACATTCGCGTAGGTTCGTATAACCCGAACGGGTAGTAAGACGCGGTGCTAATAATAATAACTAAGCTTAAAGTTGCTGATATCTCAACCAGACAGTAAGATTTGTAACACAGAGTAATTAATAAACAAATATTTTTATGGGAAAAGGTTACTGAAGATTGACATTCACATTTGATTCTTTGTGTTTATGTCATGCTTTGGTTTTTAACTATCAACACAGGTTTGAATAGGCAGGATAGGCCTCTTTTATAGTATAACTTACTTAGACTTGACGGGGTAATGTCCCCCTGGCGGCCATATGTTGTAACGATTCAACACTATGAGAGCTATTTTTTTTTCTCTCCTATTTTGGTGTTTTTTATTATGACATAAGCAATACTTTTGATCAACTATGATTACTCAATATTATTTTACATATATTCTAAATTTTATTTATTTATTTATTTATTTATTTAACCCACTGATTTTATCAGCACATGAGAATGAGCGAGAACGAGGGGACCTGCCATTATTTTTACATGCCACAAATGACATGGGACCGGTGCGTCGCGTGGGTTTGAACCCACGAGCATCAAGTCATGAGGCGAGTACTTTACCGCAAAACCATAAAGGTCGACCATATTTTCTAACAATTTTTGGGATAGATCAATCATAGATCATGTTAAGCGATCTTTTGAAATGACTTGAGAGCTGTTTTCGATTATGTATTTTTCATTAAGTGGGGTGTAAGATATGTAGTGTTAAGTGTATATAATGTATATATAAGACGCTAACAAATTATTTTGCTTTAAGATTACAAGCGTTTATTTCATATCATGAGGCGCAACACTTTTAAACCATTGGCTTGATTTTTAAATTTTGTTTTAATTTTGTAAAGCTATCGCAAGTGCTATTGTTGGTATTTTAGGAGCTTAAACATATAGGCTATTAGCACCTTGTATCTCTTGTATTACTCTTGACAAATATTCAAATGAAACACTCATACAAGACTTGAATCGCAAAATAAAAATTATCATAGATGTTGGACTAAAGTTTTAGTGCTTTCAGCAATGATATGCACATTGGTGAAGTATATTTAGGCGTTATACTCGCATTTAGTTAGTATTCTATTGACTGAGAGTTCGAGGTTTAATACCGATCATGCACAATGAGGATAGATTTCCGATTGTAATTTTCAATGTGATTCTCTCAATTTGTCCCCCCACTTTAGTTCTACTATATAATCCTAAGCTGTACTCCTTATTATTAGCACTTAAATAAGTCCTAATTATTTTTTTAATATTATAATCAATTTAACCTATAAAATATGCGTCTCCAGTTCAGAAGCGAACATTAAAATGGAACGGATGCAATTTTCACCACCACACTCAAATAACTAAAAAATATGTATAATTTTACTAAATAATTATATAATATTCCCATCAGCAATGCCTAAACCCTTTTATTACTCATTCAACGAAACGAAACAAAGTTTGACGGTGTTGCAATTTTTACTCTCACCGAGAATCAACTATTATATTATTATACTATTATATTTATATAAAAACTTAGTTAAGGTGTCTGAACTCACCCAAACACGCAGTCCCTTGTGGTTCAGTCTTGTATTTCCAATCTAGCTTGCTGAGCTGTAGATAGGCTGCTAACAGAGGCACGTCAGAGATCTCCGTTTCGTCGCCTCCAGCTTCCAGCAAGAGCACGGTCCATGATTCAATCTCTGTCAACCTATTGGCAACCACCGCACCTGCAAGATCACCCAAACATCTTATTGAGTCTTACAATCTCCCCTAAGAGAACAGGATCAAGTAGCAATCCAAGGGATGGCACTAATACTCACTTTAAGGGAGGACGAAAAGTCCCACTGTGGGAATTAACTTTTGAACTTCTAAATAAACGGCATTCGTCTTTACGAACCTTACTTCAGTAGGCGCATACACCGTTTAACACACTCACACGTATATATGCATGTATATGTATCTATACATATATTTTTGTATATGTTACCTTAAAAGTCCAAAGACCGGTAAATCCTAACATTTACAATATCAGTTGGTAAAAGTATGACATATATTAAAAATATAAATATGTTTAGGTTTTCTAAGATATGTCTTACTTTTACCAACTAATGTTGGTAAATGCTAGGATATACTGGTAAATTTTAAGATTTACCGGTCTTAGGACTTTTACAATAACATATATGCATTTATATTTGTAATAAGCAATTCAAGTAACTACGGAATTGCTTGTTAGTTAATTCCTGCATTATATGTATTAATAGTTAAAAACGTTTGAATCCAAAATATTTGACAAAATAAAGTGTATTTCCTAAAACTGTATCTTTAACCTTGTCGATGTACACTTATTTTACCCAGAAAGGTAGCAACCCTACCGTGACCAATATATTATAAGCTGAACCACAGTGTGATCTGTTAAGGTAAACTTCCAACCTTTCAGAGTAAATGGAGGGTATATTTTTAAAATGTTGCTTTTAAATAATAAAAATACTTTTTTTCTATTCTGTTATAAAAAATATTCAATTAAACTAGTTTGTTTAATTTTTCTCTATAGTTGCAGACAAAAGAATACAAAATTCTAATATATTAGGAAGTAACTGGTAGGATTTATTCGCGAATGACTGACTGAACGGATGAGTGGGGCAGTCATTCACTCATTTGACATTGACACTTGATATCAAATGGGTCTGTTTGATATTTAAAAGTAATATTTATATTACATAACAAACTATAAACAAAAAATGTTAATTATTTAAAACTAAAAATGAGTTTTGTTTTATGTTTATTTAGTTTAGTATTCAAAATTAAATTTAAGTATTATATAATAAAGAGCAATGACCTGTATCGAAGTGCAACATAATTGTATGTCAAATCTCATTTAATCTTGTTTAATGGTGACAAAGAGGTCAGGGCTCGTATCCCGAACAGGTGTATTGAGGGTGTTATTTCATAAATTGACTCCCACATTCTCTATCCACGCGTATACGGTACAGGATGCCGTGGATAAAAATTAAACAAAGAGCAGAAGTAACTTAAACTACAATTGATGTATCAATTTTCTAAATATATTTTATCTCTTAAGCAACTTTAAATATCACCATAGTAACATATACTATAATTTTTGCCGTATCTATTTTTTTCTATTTAAAATAAGCTTTCTTAACAATTCAACTAGATAATCATTTGGCCTACATAATAATAAAACCCAGGACAGTAGTCCTATGCCTATTACGACACACTTTTCCCCAGTACCTTTAAGGTATGGCTACACGGAGCCGACCCGACCCGCACCGCACCGCATTTTCTAAACATTTTTATATTCTTTATAGACTGAGTTGTATTACAAAATAAATTTGTATTTTTATTTACGTAGGTTTTCACCTATTTAAATTAGCTATTAATTACTAAGAATAAAGTTGTAAGTTAGCTAATAATTAAGAAGAAGAATGTTTGTTGTTCAATAAGTTGTTATATATAATATTGTTTAGCTTGCACGTAATGATGGAAACAATTACTACAACGTCACACGTGAAACGACTGTGGAAGAAATGCCTTGTTTTACAAGTGCTGACACAGTGACTGCCAATCTCTGTGGATAACCACTGGGTTAAATCACTGTTTTTAAAAAAAAAATCAAGGTCACTGTGATCACCCATATCGTAAAATCACTGTTTTGCCCATCCTTACAGTGCTTAGTGGTTAGCATGAAAACCAAGTTCGGAAGCTCCGGAACATTTATTTCCGGAGATAGGTAGCTACACGGTCCGCACCGAGCAATGCTCTCTCGACGATTCGTCCGCGCCGGTGTGGTGTGATGCGGACTCGTGTAGCCACTTGCATTTAAAAACATGGATAGCATTCCACCGGGAAAATGCAATGCGGCTCCTTGTAGCCAGTCTTTTATATAGTAGGATCTGTATAATTCGACGTTGGTTAATTAGAAAAATAGGATAATTTGAACCCACCATGACTCCCCATGAAGTTCCTATTCAAAGCAACGGTAAAAAAAACCCATTAAATTCGAATTTTAGAAGGAAATACTTGAATAATTTGAAGCCTATAAAGTGCATTGTTAATTTTTTCTAGTAAAGATCCTTATAAATCACTCCATATGCCAAGAATGTCAAATAAAGTTAGTTATTGCAAATGATAAAGCCCCTTCAATTACGATAAACCTGAGACGATTCACTGAATCCCAACCAGACGGGAAACATGAATGACAATATTTTTAATGCAATCAGCGAACTTGAAAATTTTGTTTATTGAGCTAAGATATTAAAACTACACCAAACAAGGATCTCTAATTTTTTTCGCCGTAATATTGTCTAAGTACAATAACTGTTCAGTTCTGCAATTTTCGTATGTTCATTTGTCCAAGTTATATAATTTGATTTTTAAAGTATGTACAGTACATGAAAGTTCTGCAAATTCTTCTTGGGCTTTTAACGAGAGATGCTTCACATTTTCCATCTCCACGATAAAAGTGATTTGAATCCAATCTAATTGATTATTGTCTAATTCCGGTAGAAAATATTTTTGAAAATTGTTTTCCAAGCATACCAAATGATCAATTATTATCTGCTAATTAAGTCAAAGCTAAGCATATTACTAAGAATAAAATCCTCTGTGTATGAAAACATTTCAAGTGAGTCATTTTCTACTTTATTCTTCCAAATAATTAATTTTTTCATGAAAGTCTGAATTTTATCTTTCAGTGTAGAGATATTCGTGCTCTCCCTTTGGAGAGACATATTAAGTTAGTTGAGTTTCTCAAATAAATCTGACAGATAGCCTACTTTGCACAGCCAATTCTCATTGGGAAAGAAATTGACATATTCAGAGTTATTTTCAGACAGAAATAGTATTATTTCATCTTTTAACACTAATAGCCGTCTCAATGCTTGTCCTTTTTACAGCCATCGCACTTCTGTATGCAGTAAAAGTGTTCTGAAATGGGCTTCCATTTCATCACATAAGTTTGCAAAGTTGCGACTATTAAGGGCACGACTTTTAATAAAATTGATAACCTTAACCGCATCTTGTAGCACAGCATTAAGATATGTAGAAATTTTCTTGGCCACTAATGCCTCTCGATGAATCATGCAATGAGTGAAAGTAGTAGGCTTATCGCTTGCAAATTTAACTTTTACCTGAAATCCAGTTATGCTTCCTGTCATCTGCCGCTGCGCCGTCAGTACATACTCCAACACAGTTATTCCATTCTATCCCTACTTCCTTGAAAAATTCATTCACTTTTTGAAAAATGGCCTCACCAATTATACGTCCATCTAACGAGCGACAAAATAGTAAATCTTCGTGGACACTGTTACCGTGACATTACCTGACATATGCCAATAGCTGTACGAAGTTTGTAATGTCAGTCGATTCATACAACTGAATTGCAAATTTCGAACTTGCTTTAATTATTTCAATAAGTTGCTCACACTGATCGTTGATAATTTCTAAAATGCATCTACCCACAGTATCATTTGACAGTGGATTTGTTTTAAATTCGTCTGCATATTTTTTCCCGTGAATAATTTCATTCATTCTAACTGTTACTGGCAACATAAGATCTTCGGTATTGGTGTATGGTTTCTTAGCATTTGCAATCAAGAGGCTTCATACGATGCTCTCAAGTACTTTTTATCGACCAGTACATGAGTTTCAAGAGATTTTTTTCGATGATTCTAATAGCCTTTCGAAAAACTGTACAGGCTTATTGGAATAAGAAGCATGCTTTGTGTGTAGATGTCATTTTAATTTGGCAGGTTTGAGACTTTCACTCGCCAAGCATTCATTACAAATCAAGCCGGTCTGTATTCAATATTTGTGGAAATAAAAGTAAAGCCAAATTGCAAAAATGTTTCATTGGATTTCCTCTTTTTTGCACGCGAATGATAAATATCTTCAATTTTATATATGCACATTCTAGTTAGTGTTGGATGATCCCGGTTCTGCAGGATCTATAGCTTCAGTATTATCTGCTGTCTTAGTTTTTGAGAAATTTAACCACTTATCCATGGGTAAGATAGTTTCGATCTTATTACAATTTGTCTTTGAAATAATGGCAGCCAATAACTGGTGACACTTAATTATTTGCTGGTCCAGTACATATGTGTACGCCAGAGATACTAGAAGAACCACTAAACAACTTAACACTGTACAAGCAACATTGAAAAACTTAACTGAACACTGTGCAACTATCATTGAACAAATTAACATTGTACAACTACCACTGAACAGAGAACAACTAGCAAGTGCTCCGAACACGATATATCACAAACTGATAATAAGGCCTTCCGCACTGGGCGAAACTATTTAAGGACATGAGTTGGTGAACTGTTGTGGAACTCACCTGGTTAGTACTGATGATGAGGTTTAAAATCTATCTGCTAGTATTTCTATCTATCTCTTTCTCACCTGCATAGTACAAGCTGCCATGAATGAGTCACGACAGAAAGTACTTTCGAAATTTTTGTAAAGAAAGTCCACTAGCTAGCAAAAAGCACACAAGACGAGAAGATCCCTTCCCTGTTGCCAAGCCTGTACAAACGGCCTGTTGTCTGCTACCAGCTTAAACTTGGTAGGTTATTAGTACTACTGTCATGTTGTGAGATTAGTTACATATTATTTATGGTTTTTTCTTTCAAATGTATTGCGACCCCCAATACTATTTAGCAACCCCCAGAGAGGTCGCGACCCTTGGGTTAAGTAGCCCTGCCATACATTATGTTTCTTTGATTCACTAAATGATTACATAAAACGCTATTACTAGCATAACTTATTACTTCATGTATGATCTTCGCATTCACAAAATATACGTGGAATTCTATTAAATTCATTTTAGAATTCTTTAAGTCCTCTTATTATTAAATAGTCCATCCATGCTTCAGCCATTTTACATTTTGTCCAACAACAAATATTTTCGAACTATCTGTTGCAAGGTTGACGATTCCGAGAGGTGGAACCGCAGTGATATCTGTCTGAATGAAAAAAATCTCATTCCGCAACTCTTTTTTTTTTTTTTTTCAAGAATAGCTAAATAGAAAAAGTTTCGGGATTGTGTCACGTGAACACCTGATCTTGCAATAGAATAAACTTGAAACATCTCGGGGATAGGCCCGCAAGTCTCGTGTGTACCGGGTCTTAATTAAAGAGTCTAAAAGACATGGTTATTATTTACCAGCAGATCCGGCTCCCACCACGATGAAGTCGTACTGTGGATAGAGGAGTTCTGTATCGACATCTATTGGTCTCGATTCTGGATCGTGTAGCTCATAGTGAAAATACGCTATAGCAGCAACTAACATAGGGAGGAACCAGGCGACGCTAGAGGCAGCATTCGCCGCGGCCCCCACTAGCGTTATGGGGAGCGTCACGATGCTACTCATCCTGGCCTGTCCAACAGCTGAAACATCAAAATCACAACCATTAATATGTATAATTTTGCAGCTTATAAGCTAGTAGTGTTTTTATTATATACTATTAGTTTTTGAGGTGTATCTCTAAACTCGAAGTTATGTTATTTTGGGTATTACTTAAGCACTATGACTGCCATACACAACCAACTCTGAAGATTTTTACAAGATGGAATAACCTACTCTAGTGCAGCCAACACTGGCAAACCAGTCTTTTTATCGAGCTCGATGACTTATACCACTAAGCCACTAGTGCGGAACTAAAGATTTTTAGAGTTCTAAACCTGGTGGTATTGTATTTTCCTCGTCCTAAGCTGGTTCGAAAGTCAGTTGGGGTGGGAGCGATTCAATGTTTATTATGTGTAAAGCACCTATAAGAACCACGTATGGAGAAATTGCTACAATCCTTTCATATTCATAAGTCAAGTCATTCAATCTGAAGCAATAACTTTTGATAGACATTGCCAGTACCTAAAAATTAACACTTTTTAAAATAGTAAAATAATATCAATGTTTACAGCAAACAAATATGTATGTATTTTATAAAAGATTCTTTCTATGGAAATTTAACCGTAAATTTCGGGATAATCTGAGTCTAGGCCTATTTTTTACATAATTTTTATGAATATATGAATATCAATATCAATATATTTTATCAATATGTATGTAGCCTATTAATGGCAGAGTACCGAATATTTTTACTTACTCTAATAGAACTATAAAATCACAACATACACAAGACTCTTAGCTTACCTTTCAGCAAAAAGGAAAGAATACAGTTTCACAGTGATGCATTTTCTTTGGCGCTCTAATCTATCTGGAACATAATAATCATATATTTGAAAAATCTTATGCATAATTTTGCATAAAAATGTTGAGCTATATTTATATTCATCGTTAGATCATTTTAAGCTATCGCTCTTATTAATGGAGCCTACAAAAATTTAAGTCTTTTCTTTCAAAAGGTATATATTTTAAATTACATCTGAAGAGTTAATTTTTCCCGCGTTTGTTTGGTGGGTGGCCCCTTAGGATATGCAATCCAGATGATACAATAGGAGGGTTTAATGTAACAATAGGTCAAATAACATGTTTTATTGTGTTTTTTACTCTACTTAATAATACAAGAGAGATGGATTGTGGTTGATGGGCCCTCACAGTCAAGATGGAGAAAGGCGGCTGCCCTGCATCCCTCTGGTACCATCGGGGTGACGAAGTTACCCGGCAGAAATGTGAATAAAATAGTTAAGTTAGCTTAGTTTAGTTTAGTAGTTAGAATAGCTAAATTAGAGACGGGGGGAACTAGGTAGGGAATATATTTATTAGGACATTCAATTGCCAAGGGTGGAAGGAAGTGTGGAGGCTAGAAAGTAGGTGGGGCACTAACTCCGATAGGGCGCCTCCCCAGGTGGGGGATAGGGGGATGCCCACCTCTGCTGGGCGTTTGACGGACTCGGGAGTGAAATCCCGGGAACTGCGGACGTCCCAGCGGGCGAGGGTACGGGGGCTTAATATAACTGGGGCGGACCAACTTGAACTAGGGGTGGTTGAATTTCAATTAAATTAAGGGACAAAATCTGTTTTATAATTTTAAAAAGTAAATTCAAATTGTAATTGTAAAAGTAAATTCACAATCATATGGAAAAACGGCCCGGATTTAAAGTTTTAAGATGCCGGGCCTGTAAACACGGAAAAACAATAAAAAGTATACTTAATAATACATACAAACATTTTGGTGCGAAAAAATAAAATCAAGGGTCCAGTGGCAAATTATTTGCTTGCACTTTGGACTAATAAACCTACATTTTTGGTGTTTTATGTATATAGGCTTTTTAGCTTTGTAAAGCTCCATGTTTTGTAAGTTAAATGTCTAGAGTCCTTGTCTAACTTTAAAAGCTACATGTTTTTTGTTTTAAATGCCTACAGGATTTTTTGTCTTTTAAAATCTCCAGGTGTTGTAGTATTGGAACAATAATTTGTCTTAGGAATCACACTATGTTCCTCCAAGCTTAACCTAATTTACAACAATAATCTGACACTAAGATATTTTAGATACTTAAAAATGATAGACATTATTGATAATCATAAAGAGGATAAACATATGTTAAGCTCTATGGTAATCTATTTATTTTCAACATCCCTACCACACTAGCGTAATTTATCTAAGTGACAATAGCTCGAACGGGTAGTAAGATGCGATGTGGATCGACTCTAAACTTGTCATTGTAGTTTCTTAAAGTTGTTTTGTTTGTGTTTGTTCATTCACCTAGATACATAAATATTTTTCTTGTGTAGTGCTCGTTTCCTTAACACATAACTAGAATCTAAAGAACGGAATATGCTTTATTGACGAAATAGATTAATGCTGTCGCTCTTAACGTAATATGAATGTATGTACTAGTACCTCTCTGTTTTTTGAGCACCGCATCTTAGTACTCGTTTGGATCATAACCATTTACTAACTATGAAAATATATTAGGGATGAATAATGTTGAATTTAAAGGAAGTGTACCCGCATTTTCGTGAAGGGAAAGTGTGAAAAAATTAGGATATCCACCTCCAGTACACCCGACCGGGACTTGAACCCCGATCTCCCCGTCATTGGCAGTCTAGTCTTTTGCGAGATGGACACCTTAGACTAGTGTTTCTCAAACTTTTGCTGGTGGAGGACCACCAATTGGAAGCTATGCGCAGTTAGGCACCACTGGAGCCAAGGTAGTGGTGGGGCGGCAGGAGAAAAACATTTTTCTCAAGTCATTTGCATTTTAGGACTATAAATACAAGACCTAACTTAATTTATTTAAATAAATGTTAAAAAGAAATAGTTGTTCATAATTGATGACTTAAGGTTGGTAGAGATTTCCATTTTTCTATGTGACTTGGATATACCGAGGAAAGAACTCGAGCATTGTTTGGATAATTTATATTTAATATTTTGCATTTCAAATTTTTATATTATATATGATCAACATTTTTTAATTAATTAGTATTACTAAACTTCATAGGATCCTGCAAGCCATTTGACAAGCCACTACGGACCACCATTTGTCTGAGGACCACACTTTGAAAAACACTGACCACCAGAGCGATTTATTTATTTGTTTTTTGAGGGTATTTTATAATGTATACATTAGGGACTCATTGAATTATATTTGCCATGAATGGAATATTAATATATCATTATTTAACTCCAAGACAAAATAATAACCTTATGAATTAATCAACCAAATAAACGGAATGTCGATGCTTAAAAGTATATGAACTAATTCGCTTATCAAACTAAAATTTAAAAAAATTCAGGTTTACACATAAGTTAAAGTTCGTTTGAAAAATCATAAACGTTGGATAACATTAAATTCCACGTTTAATATCGATGCATGTTCCCATAAAATGTGTGCCGCGTGGTGCAAAGACCTTGGACACGTCCCAATATAGCATGCCTTGCAAGAGCCTTGTCCTCGTCACGATTGCGCACTCAAATTTGCAAGGGTTGTAAAACAGTGATGTTGGCAACAGATGTGTCTGGCTGGACGACTCCAAGGCTTTTGTGCCCAACTCTGTTTGTATAATTAGGTGTATGTGTGTGTTGTTGATGATTATGTAATTTAAAGCACCAATGTTAGCTGTCATTTCAATTTCTTCGAAGCATTGAATAAACATTAAAAAGCTTACACAAAAATATCAACCAAACATATTGTTATTCCAAGAAGTGTCATTACCTATACATTGCTTTCTGAACAGTAGAATATAATTATTAGATTTTTTTTAACCATTGTGACTCTATTGTAATACAAAATTGTAAGACTGTTTTACTTTTTATCTATTTATTAGCACCGTGTCCTACTTACTACCCGTTCATGTCATACGCTTTGTAACCCTATTTACTTTACAATTAACAAGTAATCTACCAGCTTTGGTGGTCGCATGGTCTAAGGTGTCCATCTCGCAGTAGACTAGAGTGCCAATGATGGGAGATCGGGGTTCGATCATGGTCGTGTGTACTGAAGGTGGTTTTAATAAATGGTTTTCCACTCTCTCTCTCTCTCTCCATGCAAATGCAGGTAAACCTTCTCTAAATTTAACCGTCCACATCCCTAACACATTAGAGTAATTGGTACATATGCATATAATCCGAATGGGTAGTAAGACGTGGTGCTAAAAACACATAAGTCATTTAGTTGTCGCCATCTATGAAGAATTTTCTCAACAAATGTTAAATAATGATAATATTAGTTTGAGAAATGAGTGGTGCTATAATTCAAAAATGTAATGTATTTCTTATTCCTATTTAATATTTCTTGATGATATTCCCCTCTACAAATACCATTTTTTTTATCTCCAAAATAAATGCATATTATTATTAGTTTTTTTTTTATCCCACATCTCATTCACAAGCAGGGTGCCCATTAACCTGTAAAATCTGGAAACAGGGAAAAGTCAGGGAATTTGCTTGGTCAGGGAAAAGTAAGGGTATTTAATTAAATTTCTGGAATTTTCCCATATTTACTTTAAAAAAATACTCAAATTTGATTCACGGTAGTCAAAATTACATTTTTCTACGATTTAATACGCACCACAATCTCTTTTAACACAGTTGAACATACTAATTCTAGTTCTCAAAGCCAACATAGGATTTTTGTGTGTAATCTTTCCATCCCTCTACTTCGTGTCTTTATTTTTTAAACTCTATTTCTGCAAAGCAATATTCTAATGTCTCAATAGAATAACACTGAACTCTAATTTAGATCGCTCTACCCAAGAGCCCATTACTTTAGGCTGTAACCCTTCATATAGTGTCACAATTTCAGTGTGTATGTGTTTAAAAATATTGCAGCAATTTGCGATCTTAATAAAATAGTGTTTGTAATATAGGGACTGGAAAAGTTGTAAATTGGCTCTTTAAAACCTGGAAAAGTCAGGGAATTTTAAAATATTGTTTGGCTGGACACCCTGACTAGCTATATAAGCAATCCGTTTATTTACATTATTGGTTGAGGGGGTAAAACAGGTTGAATTTAGGAGAAGTTCACGCGTGTTTGAATGGAGGTAGAAGGGGAAAACATTTAGGAAAAACAACTTGTAATACACCCAGCAGATATTCTAACCCTGATCTTCCTGTCGTTTGCATTCCGGTCTATTGTGAAAGTCTCAAACCATGCGACCACCTCAGTGAGTTGGTTGTTTACATGCTGCTTTTGATTGAGATATAATAAATACCTTTAAAAAGGTCCTAAGGTACTGTCAACATTTCGTTTATTATATTCCCTACAGTCTTAAGATTTTTAACCATTGAACGCTCATGTATAAACAATTTATAGTGCATTTTGAGTTCCAAGCATGTGGGAACTCCTTATCTTATTAAAACGTTTGGCAGCACTGGTGCCAAATTAATAGGGCAACTGAGAAATAGGATGTAAACAAAGTTTACCATAGGCCTGATTTATTTTCAATCCAACCAAATTTTGATACTTTTTTAAAATATATA
Source organism: Timema cristinae (assembly GCA_039000515.1). NCBI lineage: Eukaryota > Metazoa > Arthropoda > Insecta > Phasmatodea > Timematidae > Timema > Timema cristinae. The sequence continues at coordinate 44,015,090 of JBCFYV010009882.1, forward strand.
TTTTGATGGGTTATATTTTTACTACCTGTTTTTTGTATGTGTTTCTTTACGTTATTACCCGCCTCGGTGGCGTAGTTGGCTAACGCGCTTGTCGTGTTGAGCTCGACTGCTGAGGACGGGGAAATCGAGGTTCGAATCTCGGTCGGGTGAACTGGGGGTGGTTGTTCCTAAATGGTTTTCCACTCTCCCTTCATGCAAATGCGGGTTCACTTCCTCTAATTCAACCTTCCCAATTCCTACTCCATTAGCGTAATTAGTACTTAAAGCGTATAACCCGAACGGGTTGTAAGACGCGGTGCTAAATATTATTATTTACGTTATTATGTCCAATGTAGAAGTATGCCCCTCATATATTTAGCTTAACACTGTATTACCTCTTTTGACTGCCATACATGAAAGAATTAACTTTTTATTTTTATTTTGAGTACACCAGATTCATTGTTGGTTACAAAAATGACAAACTACCACCATATTCAAAAGAAAGACTAAATGGTTAACAAGTTAGGTTGAGCTCCCAGTTCAAATTTTATAAGAAACACAGATATAGAGCACACCAGTTTCCATAAATTTTGTTTTCGTAAGGATTAGAAAAATGTCTAGACTTTAAGGGGACCATCTAGAGCGTTGAAACTCATTGTTAACTTTCATCTTTCTCACAATATTTAAATGGAAGTTCCTTATTTCAAGATATTGTCTGAGAAATCTTTCTTGCAATATACTAGACTGCCGATGACGGGGAAATTGGATACGGGGTCTTGGTCGTGGGTACTGAGGATGCATTTTCATAATGTTTTTTTTTCCATTCTCCCTCCGCGCAAATGTGGATACACTTCCTCTAAATGTATCTGTCCTCATCAGTAACATACTAACGAAACTAGCACATGAGCGTATAATCCAAACGGGTAGTAAGACGCAGTGCTAATACATATTAATAATAATAATAATAATAATAATAATAATAATAATAATACAATATATGGTTTAATCCTAAATTAAGCTGACTTAAGGCTATATAAAACTAGAGCTAACCTTGCTTAAATAAATTAAATATTACCTCGTTATTATGGCCACAACAAAACATCTAGTAATTTTAGTAATATTTTTATGGTTTTAAATGAGGATTTGAAACTCTCTAATTTCGATAGTTACGGGTATCAAAAGAATCAGGAATCGATCTAAATAGCACAATTTTCGATATCTCGATTCTTTGCTGTCAAATTCCAGTAAATGAAAGAGCTGGCTTTTAAACGAAATGACAATATTAATAATTGGGTCATTTTTTATTGCAATCATTATTTAATTTACCGTTTCACATTAGTACCAGTATATTATAAATGCATTCAACATTACATTTATGTCCTGGTAATCATGCAGAAATCAATCATCGCCGTTTTGTTTCAGTATATTTCTTAAAATTATTTTTACTAAATAATAGTAATATTATTATTATTTTTACTAAATAATAATATTTATTATTATTATTATTATTATTATTATTATTATTATTATTATTATTATTATTATTATTAACACCGCGTTCGGTTTATACGCAGATAATAATATTATTATCATCCTATATATTATTTCTGTTGTCAACATCCCTTTTTCTCAACTAGTACAAAGACTACAGCGATGAATAAGGTATCAGTGGATAGGATTTTTTACTGACTTCTAACATTGCATACTCAGTTTACGTAAGATCAGCCTGCCGAAGACAGGCTTAAAAAATAATAATAATAATTATTATTATTATTATTATTACCGCGTCTCACTACCCGTTCAGATTATACGCACTTACGATAATGTGTAATGGTAGGGTGATTGTGAGATCAAATGGAGAACATACAGTTTATCGAGGAATCCGAACCACGGTGGAGGCCTGGAATTCCCCACATTCACAAGTTGTTATTAATACACGTCTTGTCAGAGGTAAAGGAATGGTTTGACAATCTGCTAAATCTGTGCCGGGACCGAGGATTGAACCCCGGACCCCCAGCATCAAAAGTCCGATCGATACCTTACCCTTAGACCGCCAGGTCACCCTTACCAAATTAAAAATGTTTAGTTTTAACAGCTACATTACAATACGATAAATAAATAACATATTATTTATATATGAGTTTGTATGGATAGTAAAGGATTAATGTTAAATGTTGAAGAATTAAAATAGGGAAAAAAATTGAAAGCTTGGCATCTTTAGTTTAAAAGCGTTAAAGCTCCATTTACGTCAGAAGTTATGCAATGTATTTTTTTCTTCAGGAAGGCAATGACTCAACAATGTTCAGATTAGAAGCCGTTTAATAATATCCTGGACGAAAACTTAGATATGTTCTTTGTATTTAAAAACATGTTCTTTGTATTCAAAAACTTTCTGAATTATTATGGTTCTTAAATTACTGGGGGGTGTAGGAGGTTATATAATTTTAATATCGTGTACTCATCACAAGACATTCTTAAGATACTCAAATCTTGCAGATTAAGTTGGGTAGGACATGAAGTACGAATGGAAGAATTTAGAACCATATTCAGAGTATTTATTGGTAAACCAAATGGAAACAGACCATTGTGAAGACCTAGACACAGATAGGAGGATACCTCTATAATGGACCATAAAGAGATAGGGTGTAATGAGCGGGGCTGGAGAGAACTACCTCTAGGTGGCGTAATTTTGTAAGTGCGGCAATGAACTTACGAGTTCCTAATGCCATGGAGTAAGTAAGTAATGGTTATTGAATATGGTTCCCATATTCTGTTTTGCATAAATTTGTCGTAATATCCACTTTTATAAACTAAATATTGAGCTTTATTATCGTATGTATAAGTGTTAATTCTATTGCAAGAAAACTACTCTGTCTTAAAATAGAGCTTATTCATATGAAATATAAATTACAAAACATCAGAGCTGAATTTAGGGGAGGGTAACATGGTCGACAACCCAGGGCCCTCCACAAATCAGGGTCCCCCCACAAACTGATGCAATAGTAAAAATAAATATGCTCTGGCTCTAACAATTGCAGTCATAGTAGAATCTTAAAAAAAAAACTAATTACAACCTATTGTATTAATATTTATTTCTAGCAATATAAGATCTACCTACTTAAAGTACGTGCGGCAAACAAATAATTCAGACTGAGATTTACAAAACTTATAAAATATCCTTAGATGGCAGTGAGTCTAGTGGGTTCACATGGAATTGTAAAAAATTGATTCACTAATTGAGTTATCCCCACCATCAGAGTTTCCTGACCTGTGTATAAGAGCTTGGTGTGCACACAATAATTAAAGTGCGACATTCTTGTGGTTTTTTTTCCCTAAATGCATTTTCTTAAGGTTTTGGAAAGAACAAAATTTATTTAAAAAAGTTTTAAACAAATATAATTTATTGTGATGACATTATTTCCTTATTTGAATAATATATTTAACATTTTGTAAAGAAAGAGACAAAGATGTCAAAACGTTTAAAAGATTAATACTTATTTAATTATTTATTGCTCTGGGCCACTAGCTCTACATTCGGCCCTGCACCGCATAATAACCAAGATTTTTCAAGTTTTATAAAACTGGTCTTGAGCTAATATGTGTGTACTTATTTATTTTTCAAAACATGATGTATGTCTCTACTATAATATTCAGCATTCTGACATTAATAACAACCCTTTGGATAGCCCGTACCAGTAGTAATACTGCGCACAAAAAAAGATATCATGATTAAGTGTAAATTGTTTTATTTTATAATATCTGTGCACGGTCTTATGACCCGTCCGCATATGTACGCTAAAAGGGTAGGGACGATGAAGGTAGAGTTGAAAGAAAGTGTACTCCAGATTTGTGTTAGAAGCCATCTAGGAAAAAAAAAAAACTCAATATCACTCCTGACTTGGATTTGAACTTTTATCTCACTGCTATCCAAAAATTCAGACTAGACGAGATGAATACTTTTTCCCGCGTACCCTCTGTTGCGGGTGGATTTAATTAGATCGTATAATTCTGGTTAGAAAAAAAAATTGAAAAAATACATGACACAAACGTTCTCATATCACACTTATTGCAGTACCAACCTTTTTACTTTTTCTCTACACCTCGGAGAAAAAGTATTTTGATAGTCCAAAAAATCGAGCTCGAGATTTTGATAAATAATGTCGATGTTTCATGACCCCCTGAAACCAAAAAAAGTTGTTTTCTCAATGCCGTATCTACATCGTGCTAGAGCCGAAACTATTTTACCGATTGGGCAAAAACTTGGTATCTGGTATTCATAAGGTCCTCCCGAGGAGTTTTCGAAATTAGATATCTTACCCTAAATTTAAGGGTAGTTTACTGTAGGGCAAAAAGAGAAAAAATCGATTTTCTCGAAATTCGCTCTAACGATTTTAGTTAAATAATAACTCTAGACACTGTTTATCATTCATGAAGAACATGATGTAGTGTAGTAAGGAAACGTATTTATATTATAAAAATAGAATTCAATATAAAATTACAATGATGGTAGTTGAAATTAAAGTTGAAATAATGACTATAATAACAATATTAATGTATTACAATGTAACCTAAAAAGAACTGAATGTGGATTAATTAGATATAAATGTAAGATGGTCCTATTCTTGTAAAATCATATCCATTGTCAATATATTCTTTTATCAAATCAATTTATATCTAATTAATCCACATTCAGTTCTTTTTAGGTTACATTGTAATACATTAATATTGTTATTATAATCATTATTTCAACTTTTGCGTATAACCCTAATGGGTAGTAAGACGTGGTGCTAATAATAATAATAATAATAATAATAATAATAATAATAATTATTATTATTTCAACTTTAATTTCAACTACCATCATTGTAATTTTATATTGAATTCTACTTTTATAATACTGTTTATCATTATAAACAAGATGGAAATTCTCATTTTTTCGTGAAAATTACTTCAAGGGTATTTTACATCGGGGAAATTTTCCAATTTTTGTCATTAACATGCAACTATTTGAGGTATTAAATAACTTATCATTGTAAATTGTAAAGTTGTAGTACTATTAAAGATAATCTCTTATTTGGAATATATTTTTATAAAACCAATCATTTCTAGCTATTAGTATGCCCATTTTTTAATTCAGGACTTTGAAAATGAATTTGATTCTTATGTTTTTTGGTGGACAGAGATGTTTCTTTTTTCTCACATTTTCTGTAACAGTATTCCTAGTTCTTAATGCCATAGAGTAAGTAAGTAACAGTGGATATTATTTCATTTATAATCTTTGGGGTAGTGTTTCAACAACAATGTATAGACCTATTATTTCGTTTAACAAATCTTACGAGTCATTAGTAAATGTATAAAATGTTTCAAGATAAAAGAGGGTTAAATTCTGTGCGGTTCACCGTACCATTTATTTAGACCTTTTATAACTTGTATAAAGAAACATATACATCGAGTATGTTATCATTTCCCAGAATATCTTTTGAACGAAAACAAAATTTGAATCTACATATTTGTATATGTTTAAAAGAATCACTAAATTAAGGTATTTGATAGTGTCACTATTCTTATTTTTAGGGTGACCTGGTGGTTTAGGGTTAAGGTGTCAGACTTCTGTGCTGGGGGTCCGAGGTTCAATCATCGGTCCCAGCACAAACTTATCTGATTGTCAAACCTTTCACTCACCTCTAACAAGACGTGTATTAATCACAACTTGTGAATGTGGGGAATGCCAGGCCTCCACCGTGGTTTGGATCCATTATACACTGTAGGACCTCCATTTCATCTCACAATCACTCTACCATTACACATTAGCTTAAGTGCGTATAACCCTAACGGGTGGTAAGAAGTGATGCTAATAATAATAAAAATAATAAATAATACTATTTTTAAATAATATCTAAATGTTGAGCAATTATTTTTGGTAACATTTGCCATAAACCTTGTCGATTTAAATCTCTCCAAACTATGGAAATCAGATGAATATTGGGTTCGCTCTCTTTTTTTGTGTGTGTATGCTATAATTTGTATGTTAAATACTCTTAATTATTAAGTTATTTGCTTCACTTTTATATGTTTTTGGTAAAACTCCACGTATAAGCAATGGATTCAATTTCTTGACCAATAAAATGTCTTACCTGCAAAGTATTATTACTTTACTTATACATTCGTCATATTTTATCAAAATCATAAGTATTTTTTCTAAAATTATTGTAACTTAATGTTTGATTAGTGTGTGGAATAAATTTTATAAGCTTAGGAATCCTTCCTTTGGCAAACACATACACACACACAGATTATAGGTCTTATCGGCTTGTGCAACAAATCTTTTTCTAACATAACCTAAAAGCTAACAACTGTCCCAAGCTCACCTTATTTTTCCCACTCCACGAGGGATTATATATAACCTTACTCTGGACCAGGGGTCCCCAATTATTTTTGATGGAGGTCCGTTTTAAAAACTAGACATACTTCCGTAGTCCGTAAAAACTTTAACGGTGACTTAAGTTCAAGCCCTATAGGACTATACTAATTAAAAAACGTGATTTTATTTCCTTTTTGTTATTTTACTTATTTATTATTGCTGGACTTTCTTGTCTATTACCCGCCCAGCACCGAAATAGCATCATTTATTATTTTTATTGTTATCTCGGCTAGGTCCTTAAAATTGTATCTGCGGTCTGCCATTTGGTGGCCACTGCTCTAGACCTACACACCCTTTTTGAAAACAAAGACACAACAGGTGTCGCGAAAATAAAGGGCCTATTTAGACCCGAAAATATGCTCATAAAAGTGCATTAAGAATATTGTGTTAAAAACTATTTTATTCCAGAGAAATATCATCAAAATAAATTGGACCATCTTAGAGTAAAAATAATATTTAGTGTTTGAAACATTTAGTAATATACTTTAAACTTACATAAGCATGAGCTTGTATTTATAATTTACCTGTATATGATAAATTCGTTCATAAATACGGAATATGAAGAGTACAGGTTGACTCGTGTACACATTTTACGTTTGCCAAGAAACCATTATCATTAAGAGTTCCATTTATTTGATTTTTGGAGGGCACATTTGATCTATGCACTGATATATTATATCACGTCCCCTAAAAATAATAATATTCAATTAAAGTTAGTAAAGTGGTTTTAAATTAAATATGTGTCGTAAAACCCGAATGTGTAATAGGACGCGGTACTAAAAAAATACTTCTTTGTTTTTTGTATTGTTGTTAGTATACTATTTATACACTTATACGTACAAGATAACTGTTTAAAACAAATACAAATATTAAGAACACTGATAGAATATCTTGCATTTGGGTTAGTATTCGTGTCAAGAAAAAACAATGTGTACGCCATATGACTACGTTTAGGAACGCTATGCTATATAGTATAATTGTGTACGCTTCCTTCTATAAACAAGCTTAATTTAATCAACACAATTAAAAAAATGGTCTGTTATAAATTGTTTTGTGTTTTTGTCGCTAAAGGTAAATATATTATATTTATTATTACTTATTCATAGTGTTCACGTCTATGATAGGACCAGTTTGTTAATGTTTTTGTCACTTAGGATTAAGAAAATTAGTGTTACTGAAACATATAAACACACATAGACATATGGCATTTCAAACAAGAGTCCGAAGAATATAAAAAAAATTCATCCTAGCAGAAGTTTAAAAATCAATATTCGCGTGTATCACAATACATAATTTATACCTGTTATGTGGGAAAAAGTAGTGATCTAGCTATAAATTCAAGAATATGTAAAGTATTAAAAATACAATTTTTAAAAAACTGTCCTTCAAAGTCGGTCTTGTTCACATTTCCTACTCACTGTTAACAAAAACGCTGCTCGCATCCGTGTCACACACATGCTCACATGTATCCAAGCACTGTACCTTCTCGCCATGGAATAACTCCAATAACGGTTGATCAACAGGAGAGTCATGCACACAAGAGGGTGGAGACACTTTCTAGCCCCCACCTAAAGTGATGCCTTGAATACACAACTAGGATTCATCCCTGTGTTGATTGAAAAACACTTTCACTCTCATGACAGGGTTGCACAACAGCCAACTATTGGTCCATGCAACACCTGGTATGTATGGTTGGACATATGTAGCAAGCGAACGGACAATGACTTTTGGTGGCTTATCTTTTATTTTTGCTAAATAAGTTTTTCACTAAACTTTGTATAGAAGTTTCATTGTGATCTGTAGATTAACACAACCAATTCACGCACATTGGTAGGTGTCAATCATGATATTAGTCAAATATCCCTGAGGGACTCGGCCGAGATGTCCTGATAAGACACTTTAAATGAAGGTTTGGCTTGCAGACATTATGCTAATGGCTCCAATTCACTATAATTTGGAGCTATGGGCGCTAGTCAAGTGGCTAGATACATAATTATTAATGATACTCTTATAATATTATTTATTATGTTTTGACTATTAGGAAATCAATTCACCTGCAAAGGGTTAATCGAGCGATATTTATCTTTTAAAAATTATTACAGTAAATTGAAGTGAAGTGAATATTACCCAACAGTATACAGTCCTAGAGCAGTAGTGCATGTATGCTAGGGGTGCCGTTTACTTAAAGGGAAATATACTACAACTGCTAAATTATTTATGGGAATGGCAGTTCTTAAGCCTCATATCATTAAAACAATCCACAAATATCTTATAATGCTCTGTGATGACCCTGTTAATAAACTGATTTTATTTTAAGAAGGCTAGATCTATGTTTCTAACCATTTATCATATTATCAGAACGGGGACATTATGCCGTTCTTGAAAATAAACTAATTTCACCTTTTCACAATATAAAAAAAATCTTAAATCTTAAAAGGTTGGGATTTTAATCCTATAGGAACATATTGATACCTTCACCTCCACTTTAGTGTTAAGCTTATTGTCAAATAACCATTGCTCTCTTAAATAATCCAGGATCTTTTAGTAGTTTACAACCTATCTCAGCACTCCGGTAGGAGATTCTCTTGCTAAAATCAATATCTGGTCAAATATTTAAAGGCATATTAAAATCAATTTTACTGATCAATCACTATCAAATACAACAAATACTCAGTATGAGTATTAAATGGTTTAGTCATCTATCTGCATGGGGTTTAATTTCTTTCCCGTCGGATCATTTTAAATTAGTGTGATATTTTTTGATCGTGCTTTTCATAATAGCGTTAATCGTCAAACCATTGTACATAAATATCTACTTTAATTGGAATTTGACGTCGTTAGATTGGCCATCAACGTGATAAGAGCTAGGTCTTCATTCAGTTTCTTTATATATTTCCAACATTCGCCTTTGATTATTTACAAACTTTCGAACTTTCATTGGAGAGATAAAATCCAAATTAACTGACTAGATTTCTTTAAACTCAAAAAGGATTCAAATATTAATTATTTTGTTATAATTTTAATTTATATAGAAAGGAACTTAAGTTAAAAATATTATAACTTATTTTTGATGATTTTAACGAAAAACTTTGTTGCCTGAGTAAATAGAATACTACAGTAGATACGTTTAGTTTAATTTTTTACACTTTATAATACTAACTGTTATTGAATATTTGTAATAGGCATCGTGGAGTTTGAACACCATTGTCTATCTTTCTTTTAAAAAAAGTTTCTGTTCAAATGCTTTTGGCATATATTAACTAATTAATTATGCTACTATGTGTAGAAAATTAAACAAAACAAAGCTACTGATTTTTTTTATTTAGGTCAAATAAAACAAACTATTTTGGAAAAACCACCTCATTACACCCGACTGAGATTCGAACCTTGATCTCCTCATCACCGTAAGTCTAGTCAACTGCAAGATTAGTGCGTTAGACCACGCAGCCACCGGAGAGGGTATTAAACAATGTTTTTAAAATTTGAAAAATTAATGCACTACGACCATTTTAAGTACACATTCATACTCAAGCTAGACAGTTTACAAAATATTCCCTTTTTTCCCAACATATCTTACAACCCACCCATGCTATACGCATTTTAGCTATAATACCAGGACTTGTAAATCTGAATTTAAGAAAATTTACCAACATTTGTGTGAGTTGAAAAGCATTTGGTAACAAAAAACCAATTAGCAGTTTAATGAAATGGTCCACGTAAATTTTAATACTCATTATATTCCCTTGACTATAATCGTTCAAAGATGGAGTTATCGTTTCATTTGAGGTATATTTGTCGATAGAAGAATAATAAAATGAGTTCATTAAAGCTTAAAATATTTTTCCTTCTGTCCTTGGTCAAACTGAAATTATAAGAACAGAAACAATAAAAGCAGGCATTTTTATTGATTGACATTACCTGTATGCTGACTTAATTATTATTGATTTATTTAAGGAGTCTACGGGCAATTTCACATTATATTATTATATCTGTTCTTAATATTTGACTTACAAACTAACTTTACATTACGGTAGCATAGTTAATACCAAACACCATATATCAAACGTCAGGTATTTTAGTATATGAGTAAAAGAACGATCTCGTATATAAATAATATAGTATAGGTAGCCTAATATTTGATTTCAAACTAGAGTCTTCATGACGTTTAATTTATCATTTTGAATCACTTTATAAGCTATCCATTAGGCTAGCGTTTGTCTGGAAAAATAAAATAGAACATCATATATTTATCAATTATAAATGGGTAGCTATCATATGTATTTTTGCTATATGGCGCACCTTATAAACTTATGTGGTTTATAAAAAATGTCCTTGTCTATTGCATAATATTCAAAGGAACTTCAGTATATTATATTAGTTTAATGATTTATGGTCTCTTACTATGTGTCTTAATAATATTTATCACATAGTATATGAACATATAATCATAAAAATGATTTTAAAAGAATGAAATAGGATAATATTGTTATAATATACTTTTCGCTTTTATATACATAATGGTTTTAACAGTTTTCAAACCCGCATTGGTGGACAAGTGGGATACATATAAAAGTTATAAAATCTAGCTATCTGGCATTGGGTAATCTCATATTCAAATTAGAACATTATATCAACTCTAAGTAAGAATAGTTAGAACTAGACCTAAATAACACAATTAAAAGTCAAAGGTACGTACGTGTAGATGAAATAGCCTACATATTGTTCACACTCCGTTTTCCATAAAAGACAACAAGATTACTTGATTCCATTATTGTGTAGCTTATAATGATAATCTCTTAGTGTAATCCTTTGAGGTAGGCCTGCTGCCTTCCAGGGAAAAATGGAGGGTACAAAGTCCAGATGTTGGCATTCATTCAAATAGCTCTACATTACACAATGCACTGTGGTAATCACAATACTTTTTTTACTACTCTAATTGTTGCCGTCGTATACCTTAGAAACAATGTGTGTCTACGTAGCCCTACGTCTTAAATCAATTTTTACTAGATACTAATTTTATTTCATACTTTTTAAATTCATGCTAGTTTCGTCCTTTAATGTTGGTTGATATCATTTTCATTTTAAGAGTATCAAAAATTACTTCAACTTAATTAAAAGATTCAAAATATTTTAGGTTGCGTTATCTTCTTTGACGATTGCTTCAAATCTACAAAATCACCTAATATAGCACACTATAGAAAAAAATATCTATTCCTACCAATTACGTGACGCAATATGGTTTGAAGTTATACATTAACATTTGATAATAAAAAAAATATCGAAATTTGACCTCTAGATTATCTCCATTTTACAATTGGTTTCAACTGATGAAAATTTCCATTGATTTTTTATTGCGCTGTCCGAGCTATCTTCATAGCTTCAATGTTGAGGTAATGATGTTGTAGGTATAATTTATATTAACTGTACCCGTATTTGCGTGTAGATAGAGTGGTAAACCATTAAGATATAAGGCATCTTAGAACACCTGGTTGGGAATCAAACCTTGAATATCCTGTCATAGGCAAACCACAGACCACATTAGATGGACAACTTAATTTGTCTGCTCACCAATGTGGCTAAGAGTAGATATATTGATAATTCAGTTGAAACCATAATTATATGTTATTTCTGTATTTTATTTTCATGGCTTTGGTATTGAATTCCTGGTAAAACTGTGAATCAAGGTTTATTATGATATATTTGACTAGGTTTCTAAGTTATGACCCGCCTCGGTGTCGTAGTTGGCTAACGCGCGTGTCGTGTTGAGCTGCTCGACTGCTGAGGACGGGGAGATCGAGGTTCGAATCTCGGTCGGGTGAACTGGGGGTGGTTTTTCCTAAATGGTTTTCCACTCTCTCTCCACGCAAATTCGGGTTCACTTCCTCTAACTAAAACCTACCCAATCCCTAATCCATTAGAGTAATTGGTAATTAAAGCGTATAACCCGAACGGGTAGTAAGACGCGGTGCTAAATATTATTATTATTATTCTAAGTTATGTTTTTATTGGAATAATATTTCGTTGGACATTGCATTTTCTATTTCTAAATTAAATAAATATATTATAATTTGTACCTAGCAATACCACTAGTTTAGATTAGGTTGTACTGTATTGCAGTATGGTTTATATTGATTCTTGAAAAACATAATATTAAATTATTATTTTCCTAGATATAAATATTAACTTTTGTAAGGTAATGAAACTAACATAACTATCTATTGCATTACTCTAATTACCTTTTGGATAATTTTTGAGTTCTAGATGGAATCGAGCTCATAAACTTATGTGATGAATAATGTTTACGTTAAATTGTATTAAATTAAAAACTTGAATTTCCAAGAGATATCAATACAATCATAGTTAAAGCCACATCAATTGTATTTCATAAATAATATGACATAATAATTAGCCAATATTGTATGCATGCTCTAATAATGTTAATGAAACAAATATCCTAATTAAATAAAAACATGTATTGATGTGTAGGCTATATTTAGGAGGATATGCTGGACTTGATATATTTTTTCTTCCATTCTATTTTATACGTATTAACTTAGCTAGTGAATTGATGTGATGTAGATAATGGTTTAAAACCAAATATAAAAATCCAAATATACAGTACAGATATGCTCAGTAAAAATAATATTTTATAGTGTGTATAAATAGTTAGCATACCGAAGGTTTTTATTGAGTTTTTAAAACTGACTTTAAACTAATAAAAAATCTTTCTATAATAATACATTAATTCAACTGTATATGTCCCATGTCTTTTAAATCCTATGCAAGGTCAGTGCGCACACCGTATTTTGACATACTATGTACACTAGTTAAAAATTTAAAAGGTACACAAGGATTGCACTGCACTTTATGAAACTGGCATACTTGATTAAAAATGTCCTCTAAACAAACAGCAAATTTGAGATACGATTTTATTTTTAGAATAAATTTAGCAAACTAAAGAAGACAAAATTCAAACCTGGTAAACGCAGTCTTTATTTCGAATATATTTTTAAAGATATTTTGCACTGTCCCTAAAATAAATAATATCCTAGCCAGTTGTGACCAACACTTCGCTAAACCCAAATGTGATATCTTAAGGTGGCCGCATCGGTTAACGAGAAAGTATTAATTGCTGTCCAGCCACACGGCTTAAAATACAATGGTCTTTGATTTTTTTGGAACTACTTCTTTATTATTTCTAAACTTATGCTCCCTTTTACCCTTCCTCTACAACCACAATTGTCATGTCGTTAAGAAAGAGGGGAAATAAAACTACAAAATTTCCTATCTCAAGGTAAAGAGAAAATCTTTCTGCTGGTTCTCAAATATCTTAAAATATTATGTTAAGATCCTGTCAAAAAATTACTGTATTTATTAGCTTGTTAGAGAAAGCCCTTTTTCATCAAGCTTAAGTCTCATATCCTCACAAATATGCTTAAAATGTCGTTGAAAATTAGTTAATGTCACATTTTCACAATTTTTTCTATTAATAAAACTCCAACTATAGGGTTGTTAAGGAAAAGGAGCCTTGCTGTAATCCTTAGACTTTATTTTTGCGTGAGCCATATTTTTAAATAATGCATCGTAGCGTTAAATATTGCATTAGAGCTTAACATCTGTGTGGCAATTTATCGCTTACCGAGGCCAACCCCTTAATAATATATTTGTACTGTCGTTTATTAAATCACAAATTAGATTTACTAATTAAATTTAATTCAATTACATTTAAATTAATAAAATTACTATTCTCACTTAAGGTAAATAAAAATAGTATGGCATATTGCTAGGGTAAGTATAACTAGTTTAAACTGGGCCTAGGAACTGTTCTCATTTCTTAGAAAACTCATCTTACTCATCACGTATCAACGAAAGCACATTCCCTTGAAAGGCATGTATTGCACTCTATATGAATGATTGATAAAATAGGGGCAGAGCTGGTGAGAACCCATCACGTGTACAGTTTAAATAAGATCTGCACACCCTGGCAGCACTCCACGACACGCCACTGAAACTTACTACACCTCACCAATCCAAACCAAGCCTTACCGAATTTGGCCAAACAAAACCCACTATACCAGAAAAATACATAAATTTACCAAAATTAACTCAACATGACATTGTTTAACTAAGAATTGTATATTTAATTTACCTCATTGTTTCCTTAGTATTTAGTTGATAGCCAGTACTAATATTCTCAAAAATAACAAAATTAAATATTAATTAAGAAATGTAAAAATATTCTTTGATGTGTTCTTGACCTACTTTCTGTTGTTAAAAATTATATTTCTGAGCAACGTAATAGGTTTCATTTGGTTACCTTTCCATCACTCGCAAGAACCAAATGTTTACGTGACACACCACCATCTGGTCTGTATAGTGTGCCGCGTCGTTTGGCCCAGTAACCTGAATGATAGGAAATGACAGTTCCTGACGATTCTCACGTACGCAATTTCCTGCAACCCAAAGAATGATATATGTACAGATTCCCAGTAGCTTACATGGTGTGCAGAAACAAATTATTTTTCATGCTGTACAGAATATTTGATCAACATAACCCATATCGATGATAGAATGATCTTTCATCACAATCGCAATAGACTGGACTGCCTATGACGGGGAAATTGTGGCTATAATCCCAGCCGAGTGTATTGAAATGGTTTTACTCACCCTATCAACGCAAATGCAGGTGCACTTCCTCTGAAATCAACCTTCCTCATCCTTTACAAATTACCCAAATTAGTAAATACACGTAAGCTGAACGGAAAATGAAACGTGATGACAAAATAAGTAAATATTATAATATTTGGAACGATGAGAGTCGATGAATAATTGCGTTGTAGTAGACCTCACTTGAAGTTGTTTTTATAACAATCTGTATTGTTATGAAATGTGAAGGTTAATTAGCCAAAGAAATTTGCAAACACCTAAAGGTAAACACTAAAAAAAAGCCTAAACATTAAAAAAAAAATAGTTTTGTATGTTGCCGGAAGTCAAACATGGGTAGCTGAATTAAAAAGTATTGTGATTTTTCTGTTATTATATTAATAATAGTAGTAGTAGTAGTAGTAGTAGTAGTAGTAGTAGTAGTAGTAGTAGTAAAACTAGATTGTTTTGAAATATTATTGCGATTATTATTAACTCTTGTATTATTATTAATATTATTGTGCTGGTGGTGGAGGCAGAAGTGGTAATACTGCGATTGTTGCTATTGTGTTATAGTTGTTCCTTTTTTTTTAGCACCGTGTTTAATACCCATTCGGGCTATATGCTTATGTACTAATTACACTAGTGGTTTTACAAATTAGGACTGCTATATCTAGAGGAAGTGTACCAGTATTTGCGTGGAGAGAAGGTGGGAAACCATTTAGGAAAAACACCCCCAGTAGACCCGACCGGGATCTAACTACGATATTCCCGTCATTGGCAGTCTAGTATATTGCGATAGTAGCACCTTAGACCATGTGAGCAATAAAGCAGGTTGTTATTGCTGCTAGTGCATTTATTATTACTAAGCAATTTGGCGTTAACTTTCTAAAGAAAGATATTCGTTGTAATGACAGGCACGCAATGAGCAAGCGACGTAATAATGATCTAATTTCAATTCAGTATTTATGAAGGTGATCTATACTTATAAAATAACATGTCCTGACTGACTGACTGATTCATCATCGCCGAGCGCAAACTATCAAGGCTACAAGCATGAAATTCGTACTGTATATTCATTTTGTTATGTAGGCACCCACTAAGAAAGGATTTTAGAAAATTCCACCCCAAAGGGGTCAAAATAGGGGATGATAATACGTATGATAATATGTATGAAAGTCCGTCATTTTGAAAGTTACTTAAACAAAATTTTGTACTTCGGTTATTGACGTAAAACAAATAAATATGTGTTTCAGGAATTTTGGAAATTTTATTTAATAAGGGATGAAAAAGGGGGGAAAGTTTGTATCGGACTTGCATTATTTTTGATCTGAGGTCAAGTTATGGTCATCAACGTAACGTAATATTTTAAATTAAGGGGATGGATCACCATGGGAGATGAGCGTGGCCGGTTTCTAAGGCGATTTCTCTGTGCCCGATTACTAATAAAACTACTATACACATTTGAATCAAATTTTTACTACTTTAAAGATCAATTCACTTACATGGTTTATAATTTATTCATATATACGCAGCCAATTCAAATTTAAGTGTTAAAAAATAATTTAAAGAACACTGCATAAGACATACTGGTCTTATTGAAATGTGGGACGACTTAGGCTAAAACTGTTTTCATTATATTACAATAAACACATTTCTCTATCATTTAGTATAATTTAACGCCAATTAAAAGTTAAATATTTGTAAGCAGCTTTGTTTAAATATTTTTATATGATCGTATTTTCACAGTTTAATGTTGTTGTTTTTTAAATCTGCATAAACATAGTAAATATCATTAAGAATAATTATCCTTTCGTTTTTCAACATACATATTGTTCTAAACTAAAATAAAGTGGTACAGTTATATTTTAATTTAAAAAAGTGTTGTGGTGCTGTATGCTGCGAACTATCGGTGTAAGGTTGAACAAGAAGAGCCTCTCGTGAAAACTCAAGGCAGTGATGCCAAGCGTTGCGCTGTGACTAACAGATGTTCGCAGGAAAAATATCAACTCGACTACGTTCATTTATGAAATCAATTATGTGAATACGATGTGTTTTGCAATGGAAGCAATTTCTGTAAAAAGAGATCGAAGAAAATAAAATTTAAAACGACTTTATCTCTCAACCAGACGAAAGAAAAATAAATGTTCTGCTCTTGTGAATTAGATTTTTTAATGTGTTATGAATTTGTTATAGTTTCTGTATGGAAAATACCATTTTAAAACTGTAATTTATAATTCATCCATTAATTTCATATCATGTGGGTGGAATACCTAACTAATATAATTACGGGACCCGCTTTGGTGACCGCGTGAATTAAGGTACTACTCTTGCAATAAACTGGACTGCCGAGGACGGGGATCGGGGTTCGATGCCAGTTGGGTGCTATGAGGTTATTATTGCTAAACTGTTTTTCACTCACCCTCCACGCAAATGTGAGTGTATGTCATCTAAAAGCAATTTTAATCTTCTCCAACACATTAGCTTAACTAGTAGGTTACATCGGCGTAAAACCTACACGGGCTCGGTTCACTTAGGTGTACCAATCAAACACTTTGGCCCTACCTTTGGTGATCTGATCTGTAAACAGAGTCAATAATTTGGTATTGATAATACAGGGCTATCTAAATCATTATGGACTATTGGCAATATTAACAAGAAATACACTTGTCACAATAGATAAATGTCTTGAAACTATTTTGCTATCTACACTAATAATATTATAAGGATGAAAGATTTGATGTTTTGTTTTTTGGTTTGTAATGGATAAACTCCAAAATTACTGGACCTATTTTAAAAATTCTTTCACCAATATAAAGCTACATTATCAGCGAGCAAGTAACTTAGGCTATATTTTATTTTGAAAATAACGCGGGGGGGGGGAAGGGATGGAGGGGGGTCTATTTGTAATGGATAAACTCAAAAACTACTGGACCGATTTTAAAAATTCTTTCACGAAGGGGGAAGGGTCTAGTCAATTATAAAGCTGGATAATGAAAGGGAAGTGGGGGCACTAGTGAACATGCCGTGACCACCACTATTTTAAAATTAATAAAATTAACATAGTTCCATATTTAAGTTTGACAATTATTATTTGATAAAATAAATTAATCACAAATATCATTTTTACTTAAATAATTTTAAGTGTGTTCATTGCAGGAGTTTTGATGAAGGACTTTGAATGTAAAAAGTAGTAGATTGCATGCATTATTATATACTGTGTGTAGCAAAAATTATAAAATAGTTAGTGATATGTAGATATTATGAACACGCCTGGAACAAAAGATATTGATAAGGGATACACAGTTTATAAAATGATCATGCTTCAATGTAAAGCTTGTGTATAAGCCTATCACTTTTGGTCAAAATTGATAGATATTTTCCATACAATTGGGCGAGAAATCTTTTCTTGCAGTATATTTCTACATGTTTTATTGTAATTTTAAATACTTATTTTTGGAGTAATTGTTTATAATTTTTGTAGTAAAGGCAATAAAGTTTACCTATTAATATTTATTCTATAAAAATTATCCATTTTTAAAAATGAAATGTTTCTTTTTGCAGAAAATTGTTTTGTATGCTATCTTCAAATTTGAATATCAGTATTTATAAATATATAGATATATAATATGTATTTTATAATATAATATTTTATTTTTATTTACAATATATGTATAATTATAATATTATGTTGGCTGGTCAAAATATTTTCTTTCAGTAGGATATACAGTTCCTGAGGAATGGCCAAATTCAAATTTTTGTCAAATAAACAGAATTTGTGAATAGATTTTGTTTTTCAACAATTATGCTAATGGTTTTAGGGATCAGGAAGGTTACATTCATAGGAAGTGTACCCACACTTTCGGGGAGGGAGCGTGGGAAACCAACCTCAGTAGAGCCGACCGAGATTAAATCCTTTATCTCCCCATCATCGGCAGTCTAGTCTACTGCAATAATAGCGCGTTAGACCATTAGGTTACCAAAGTGGGTGTTAAAACATATTAAAATATGTTTAAATGTATAAATATATATTTGATTATCAAATATAATTAATAAAAATATAGGTTAATAGAGTTTGAAATTCTTGATAGATATAAGTCAGTGGTGTAACTATAGGGTAGTGGCAAAATACCGCAGACCCACAGCCAAAATAGGGTCCACCACGCAGGTCCACCCAAAATTAATTTGGTAAGAGATGAAAGCATTGTCTTTTATGTCTATTTTTGTTTCGTAAAGATCTAATATTTCAATCAAAAATTACTCAATAGTCACTTTATTGCGCATAATTTATTCTGTAAAAAAATGTATGTACATATTTTTCTGTAAGATCTATAGAAACAGCTGAAAAGTCATTTTCAAGACTTAATTAAAATTTATTTAAGGAACAAATGAATCAAGAAAGGATGCCGAGATTAGCTATGTTGTCTGTTAAGCTACTGCCCGCAGCTTGTCCTTGGAGGAAATGTAGACAACTTCACTGAGATCATTGTTTGTTTAGTCTCTATAAGTCTTAATATTGATAATCGATTATAGATTTGTTTATAATATTTATAAATATTGTTTTATTTAATCAAATTAAGGTATTTTTACGTTATATTGAAACTTTTCATCAACAATTTTAACAACTTGCTGTATAGTAATGCTCTTTAGGTTATTTTTCCTCATTGGGTTTACTCTCTTATCTCTTCGTGCAAATGTGGGTGCACTTCCTCTAAATCAAACCTACCTAGTCTATATTATTATGTTTTATAAAATAATTTCAATAATAAATGTCAATTTTTTTTAATAATCTACAATTATACATAAGATTTGAGGAGGGTGGGGTCTTTTTTTTTCTTGGGGAGACCCACCATGGGTCCATTACTGCATAGTTACGCCTTTGTAAATGTTAAAAGCTGATGTTGGTAAAGCTAGTTTTACAATATGAAATTTTAGTGCATCTCCAAGTTTATATTAAAATAATAATAATAATCTACTAATAATTAGTATCTGGCTGATATGTTACAAGAATGTGAACAGTAAAATATACAATTTCTTATTTATATTTTATACGTATATATGTCCACCCCCACCTTACTTTTAAGGGCTATAACAAATTTCAAGGGGGGTCCAGACCTCTGACCCTAAATTTTCTATGTCCATGAAAGAAAGGTTTAAAAATAAAAAAGTGTATGTTTATTGATAAGATATTTCTATTACCATTCTTCTTAATATTATTATTTTTATTATTATTTGGATTTTGATATTTTCCATCATTTGAGCAGTACACATACATTAATTACCCTAGTGAATTAGGAATGGGGAAGGTGACATTCTAGATTGAATGTACCCACATTTACGTATATTGAGAATGGAGAACCATTTTAGGGGAAAATAACCTTGTTACACCCGACTGGGATTTAAACTTTTAAACTTCCCACCACCAGCAATCCAGTCTAATAGTGTGTGTTACCCGCCGTGTTTAACTGACATGCTGAAGATGGGGATCACGGTTCGATTCCGGTCGGGGGTACTCAGGTGGTTTTTCCCTAAATATTTTTTCCGCTCTCACACCACGAAAATACGGATGCACCTCCTCTTAATTTAACCTTCCTGATGCCTAACGCATCGATTAAAGTAATTAGTACATAAGCGTTGGAACCGTTTTAAGAAGAAGAAAAACCTCGGTACACTCTATTGGGAATTGAACCCCGATCTTGTCACCAGCAATCCAGTCTAATACTTAGAAAGTCAATGAAAAATGTTTTCTTCCACTAGGTAAGAAATATAGGGACTACTGATAATTTGAGTTCAACCTAAAAATAAAGCAACAGATTTCTGCAAAGTAAGTGAGTGGTCTTTGATAAAAGCCACACTCTTGCCTTTCCCTTCCAAGAAACTTGACCCATGTAAACAACAGATTAGCTCGCTCCCCCTTCACCCTTTCAGTACAAGCTTGACAGATTTGACAACACCGCAACTCTAGCTTGGTGTCGGCTAAACAGCCCAAATAGTTCAATATATGGACGTTTCCTAGGAGTTGCGCTGATAGCGCTTCTCAAATTTTACAAGGTAGTCCTTCCACTTAATCTGTAAATACATATGTATATTTTCGTATTTGTATATAATCAACTTCCACGCGAGCAAAGCCGCGGGCAACAGCTATCTAGTTTTAAATATATTCCATTAATTAAATAGCCAAGCTATTATAAGTTTCATGTTGTGTAGTGTATCCAGGATAACAAGACAGTAGAGTAGAAAAGTCACAGCTGAGCCATATTTTGAAGTGAGTAGTCAACAAGACCTTATCTCCTCCGACGGCCTTTCCTCTTACCCGTCCTCCCTCCCCTCCTAAAATTTAAAGCCATTGAACGTCAAGCTTCGCCCCTCATTCCGCCCCCTCCTAAACCTTAAAGACAATGAGCGTCTAGTAAAAATTACAGCCAATACGTATCTTACAAACCTTAGAGTTATTGACTGGATCCAAGATGGCTGATATTCACCCTCCTAAACTTTACAGTATGATTAAATCTAAATCTAAACATCCATTTAAAAAATCGTCATTGCAACCATCGAAAAATTTGAAATTTTCCAAAATCTATCATCACCATTAATTTAAGGGCTAGGGGGGGGGGGGGGAATCGAGATATATAGCGATATAACATCTAAATATGATACTCAAAAAAATCACAAAACTTTTTCGGATCTAAACCCAGGGAGATACAGACAAATATGATGACAGACAGGATTGTAAATTCAATATTTGGATTTGGGTACACATAAAACAAATTCATAATCATATTGAAGTTTAATGTCTTCACGATTAAAATATTTTAACTTTTTATGAGATAAGTAAAAACGTTAAAATTGTTTGTACGATAATGAAGAGATGGTAAAAACTTCCAAAAATAAATATTTAATTGCATTCAAAATTGTTTACAAAAGATATACTGAAATATTCATTTCAAAATGAAAATACCCACGCATCACGTTGTTTAAGATGCTGGGCTCACAATAGTGCGTATTAACGAGCATATTCATGTTGGAGTAACGACTAAGTGCAGAGGGAATGTTTTCCCACAAGTGATTTATCACCAAAGTTTTCCCCATCCTTTACTAATTCGGGTGAACTTATTTTAATTATACTCATAACTACTCCATGTATAGGGCTGTTGGATAACCCTTATGCTAAATCGTATGAAATGAAAATAACGGTACCTGACAGTGTAATGTTAAGCATATTAACGTACTAATCTGCACTCTATTTATCAACCAAGTCTCTTCTCAACAACTCTCATGTCTGCCCACATAATGGTAGCAACACTTGAACAAACTTCAGACTACTATTCTGTCCCAATCCAACCGACTTCTTCAAACTGTAAGGACTTTGTTACGTAAACTCCAGTTTCGTTTCAGTGTTTATTGAGCCTGTTGCATTTAAGCTTAACTATTTTTCTTTTTGTGCAGCGCGTCTTACTACCTGTTCAGTCTCTCTTCATATTTACACTTATGGGCCACAGATGAGGAAGGTGTATTCTTAGAGAAAATTTACCCTCATTTGCGTGGAGAGAAAGTTAGGAAAAACGTTTAGGTAAAAAAAAAAACCTAAGCCGTGGTGTTTTTTACCCCCTAAAACCCCAATGGAATTCGGTGGTGTTATTTTCCTAAACATCCAAAGGGGATTTGAACTCCGACCTACCCCGTCATCTGCAGTCCTTCCTATTTTGGGGGTGACCTTCTTCAGTGGCCATGTGGACTAAGGCGTTGCTCTCGTGATAGACTAAACTGGCATGGAGATCGGGGTTCGAATACCTTTCGGATGCACTGGGGTGGTTTCCCAAAATGGTTTTCCAACTTCCACGCAAATGTGGGTACATTACCTCTAAATTCAACTTTTCTCATCCATAACTCGTTAGCGTAAATATTAATATAACTCCAAACATTGATGCACTTTGTCATCAAATACAAGTACACCCGCGCCAACATTAAATAAATATAATACTGATTTAAATATTGCATTCTGCAAGTTTAATTCTTTTCCCCGGTAGGGTGTAGAGGAAATCTATTTTTTCTTTGTTTGTAATAAAGTATTAAGTTATAAAAAAAACTTTTGAGATTAACTGTGTTTATTGAATGGTAATAATATTAGTGTAAACATTTTTATAAAGGCTCCAGCGTGTATTTTTTATCGTTCAAGTGCTCCTTTGGTCTAAAAGGTTTATGAAATACTGCCTTAAACTATTAGATCACTGTAGTGGGTACTCTTACAATCGATACCAATATTATTATTATTATTATTATTATTATTATTATTATTAGCACCGCGTCTTACTACCGTTCGGGTTATACGCACTTACGCTAATGTGTAATGGTAGGGTGATTGTGAGATGAAATGGAGGACCTACAGTTTAACTTGGAATCCGAACCACGGTGGAGGCCTGGCATTCCACCCATTCACAAGTTGGGATTAATACACGCCTTGTCAGAGGTGAAGGAGGGGTTTGACAATCAGTAAAATTTGTGCCGGGACCCAGGATTGAACCTGGACCCACAATACAGATGTCTGACACCTTACCCCTAGACCACCAGGTCACCCGACCAATAATATTGAATTCCTCTTTTCAGACACATAAACTTATTTCAATCCTAGAAAAATACGTTCTTTGTTCACTGGTATCCCAGTACCAATTGAATGTACAAAAAAAGTCTTTGTGAGGTGCTCCATCAATTTCCATAAAGAAGGGGGCTATTGAACCCCACCATCCCCACTCCCTGACCCCCCACCTTGCTAAGCGTATGCTTTCCACCTTGTCGGAATGTTCATATTTCACTCTAGCCCAGTGTACATCCCGTTAGAGCTGGCTGCGTGCCGAACCACGTGCCATTGTGCACGCAGCGAACTTGATGGACTGCACGTATACCATTTCCTCTTCCAATCTTTCATCAGCCGAAATTACTTGGATAAATGTTAGTATCACAGCTCAGACGTTGGCACTTAAGTGGGAGATAAAAGTTTCGAGTCCAAACTAGGTACACTATGTTTATGTATATATAAAAAAATATAAGCCTCACACACACACAGGCGGAGACATATAAGATTAGAAATCCAGATAATGAAGAATTTTATAAAAGATTGTTTCGAACTTTTTTTTTTTGTAAGGGGAAGGAAAACCGCACAAGTTATTTTTGATTTTGTGTAAGTCTTCATGGTTATTTCTAGTTCAACTTGTTTTTTTAAATTCCTGTAACACCTGTATTTTTTAGCGTTATTTTACCATAAATAAAAAATCCTTTGCTTGAAACATTTTTTTTTACATAATTATTTGAAGATATTTCAACTTTTATTGCTTCTATAACAACTTTTAGTAAAGATATTTTTATTACATTATTTTATTCTTTATGGCGTTAAATGTAATATTATTAAATTAAAGTACTTAAGTAAATTTTCAAAATGATGATCATTAACTTTGATACAGTTTTCAATTTGCTTTATAAAAGATTAATGAGCTCGTAACTGTAGTAAGAATAGTTCATTGTAAGCAAACATGAGAGCGTTTTACTCTAGTGTAATCATTATTATTAGCACCGCGTCTTACTACCCGTTCGGGCTAGTGTAATCAAAACAAAGCAAACTCAAAAATATATTACGGAACATTTTCAGTTCTTTTGGGTATTTTACACAACACAACACTCATCCCACACTTGTCTTCTCTTTGTGTAATTTATGGCTGATTTTATTGCGTGTTAAATATGGGATACTTAACAGCTGCAGAAAAAATCAAAATACATTTCATTTATGGTGAATGTAAATTAAACGTCGATGAAGCAATTTATTATTATTATTATTATTATTATTATTATTATTATTATTAACTATTCCCCGAGAAAAATACCCCATCGCGTGCATCATTTTTTTAGTGTCGTAAAACAGTTTTCGGAAGATATAAATGTGTAGCCGAACAAGAGAAAACCCCCAAAAAAGTGTAACTGGTTATAATAATGAAATCTTATAGGGGTTTGGAATCAATTTAAAAAAAAACACTTTTCTTTTGTTTTCTAAATCTATGTTATTTTTCTCTTTAAAGTGGTATAAATATAATAAATTTATTATTCAATGTACTAATACATTAAACACATTTTAGAATTGTATGTGTTTTTATCCAAGGCACCAATAAATAATGTTGTCACCTATTTTTGTTCATTGTGTATTTTATTTTTTTTGTGTGTGTGATTTATTCTTTATAAAGCAGTATACATTTGATCATAACGAAAATAAAGGGAATATTTAAAAGAAGAAAAAATCCAAATGGTCCTAACTGTTGTATAACGAAGCTTGAATGTATAGGACATGTTCAGAAACGCAGGAGATCACGTCTACGTGCCTCAAATCAAAATCTTAAGCGATGAAACCAAGTGATGGCAAATAACTTAGTGGTCGTAATAGATTGACAGATAAACGTTATTTTAGAGATTCAAAAATATGATGGCCTAGCTACAAAACATAGCATTGGGAGCATTGACGGAATGAGGAAATATAAAGTGTATCAAGGGCTACCAACCACTCCAGAGAACATTAAGGAGCGCATTTGAAATGTTTGCAGAATTATTGATATAGAGACTTCACTACTTTTCAATCGTTTATAAAGCGAATTGAAAATTGTATCGAGGTTAATGGTCATCATTTTTAACATTTACTAAAGTAGTTTTCAAAATAATATTAAATATATCGTATTGAAGAATATCATAACGTAATAAAATGTTCTTGAATAAAACTTGTTATAAGAAAATACAAGTTAAAATATAGACAAGAATTAATGTCAAATAAAAACATGTTTCAGGCAAAAGTGTTTTTTTTTTTTTTGTAGAATACAATTCCGTTAAAAGATTATAGGTTTTAATTTAAAAAAAATAATGTTGACCCTGAAATAACCTTGAAGACATTAACCAAATTAAAAAGAACTCATGCTGTTCCATTTCACCTGAAAAAAAAAAAGATTGTTCGAAACATTTTTTTTTTAATGCTTCGTTTTCGGAATATTCCGGTGTCTCAACTTAAATACCTCACCTTGTAATATACTTTAACGCTAGTTATTTTATTTAATGTTTTTTTTAGCATTGCATCTTACTACCCGTTCGGGTTGTATGTCAATGTACCAACTAACTAATGTGCTAGGGCTTAGGAAAGTTGAATTTAGAATAAGTGGACCCGCATTTGTGTGCAAGTAGAGTTAAAAAAAACCTTTAGGAAAAACCCCATTCAGTACACCAAACTGGGATAAACCCCCGATCCCCTTCCGTCTTCGGCAGTCTAGTCTTTCGTAAGAGTAGCACCTTAGGCCATGCGGCAATCGAAGCGAGTTGGAAATTGTTTAAAGGAGTAGAGATAATAAAGCTATATAAGATAAAATGTATCAGCACTAACCTGTTAAAATAATTTTAAACTATGGAGTGTAGAAAAATCACTTTTATTGAAACCGCTTAGTATTAGAACAGTAAGCCCCAAACTCTCGAGGTTTTATTTCATATATTGTGCATCACATACTACCCTTTAGAAAAAAGTGTACCCGCATTTGAGTAAATACAAAACTAGACCCCATTAAGTTGAGTTCACCACAGTAAACTCAACCGAGATCCTAAAACCCCCAACCTTTTAGTCCCCCGGAAACCTGACCAGACGAGACAATTGACTATGATATCATAGTCAATGACGAGACTGACACTTTAGTTTGAGTTTCTACCTTTACAGTATTTACAAACATGTGCTTTTGAGAAGCGCTTGAGAACATTAATTGAATGTCAGTCACTAAGAGTCACTTAAACTTGGAGGTCAAGGTTTATGAGCGAGGTCTTTGAACGAGGACGAGAACAAACCAGTGTTAAAGCTCCTGACAGCGATTCTTTGTCAAAGTACTGTTCATAATAATTTGTTATTATTATTATTATTATTATTTGCTCCGCGTCTTACTACCCGATCGGGTTATACGCACTTACGCTAATGTGTAATGATAGGGTGATTGTGAGATGAAATGAAGGACCTACAGTTTAACGTGGAATCCGAACCACGGTGGAGGCCTGGCATTCCCCACATTCACAAGATGTCTTGTCAGAGGTGAAGGAAGGGTTTGGAAATCAGATAAATCTGTGCCGGGACCGAGGATTGAACCCCGGCCGCCAGCACAGAAATAATTTGTTACTCGAGCCAACTTTTCTTTAAAGAAAACTCGTTCTTTCATGTGACAATGGTGACCTCAATGTCTTAGTTTGCGTTTAAAGATCTTAGAATGAATTCTTAGAAATTATTCATCTCAGAGCCCCAGAAAATGTAAATTCCCATAAAATGTGTCAGATCGTGCGGGATAGCGACCTATGATTAAAAATATTCGACCCAAGAATAATATTACTATCGTTTGATTGGCCTCATCATGTAGGAAAGATCAATAAGTTCGTGTATATTTAAACCTTTACTGACCTACGAAACAGTTGTTTCAAATCCCGTTGGGGTCCTAACGTAATTTTGGAAGCAGGTGTGACACCAGATTATTATTAGTGTGGTTCTAGGTGCTATTAACTTTTTTGTAATACAAGGGAAAAATTTATATAAGTAATATTATATACTTTGTGCCCATAGATAGAGCAACAAGTAAAAGAATTCAAAACATTTTCTATCATATATAAAATTCATATTCTATAGTCGATTATTTTAAAATATAAATTAATTTTATCAAAAAAACACTAGCACAGGGGCTCCGAAACAGGAAATGTTAGGGGCTAGAGCCCCCTGTTTTTATATTGGGAGGATGGGACTATCGTAAGGCTCCCCCCCCCGCCCCCCCCCACACCCTCGCCCCAATATTTCCCAAGTAAATTAAAAACAGGTGTATAACAACATAAATCTGTTGCCATCAGTTTGGTAATTTGTAATTAATTAAGCCATAAGCTTACGATTAATTTAATAGTAAACTGAAATGGCTTAGTTTTGTAGTTTACATTTTTCTCATAACGAATAAAAAGAGTTTCACATAAATATTGTAACTAGCACTAGGCCCATTTGTGATTGCTTTAAATAAAATACTAAGACCTATCAGACCTATCGATACTTTTGACAAAATTTCACAGTTGGATTGTAGGTCTAATTTGGACACGAGGTGGTTTTTCACCCAAGGTTCAAATTCTATTTTTGACATATCTTTATTCACTGTTATAAGTTTAAAAATCTGTACATTAATTAACGAGCTTTCTTGTTGTGGTTTGGATGAAATCTTTTCTTATTATTAAACCTGCGTTAAAACATTGTGATATTATATTTGATTGTGTTATATAGATGGTTTGTAAGAAAAATACTAAGTATTTAATCAACCCTAGTTTAAGAGCATATTTACACCAGCGTATTTAGCAGCGCTGCTGAGCAAACTTTCTGCACAATGATGTCCATGATCTTGTTTTTTTCTTGCTTATTGCTGTGTTCAGATGACTTTAAATCCCAAACGGCTAGTAGTATCTCTATCTCACTAATATACATTTCCACATCTAAGCTCTCAAAGTATTGTTGGGATGAGATTTTATAGTAATAAATAATACTGTAATTGTTAGCCTATCACAACAACACGTGGTTCTGTTTTGAAAGTCTCGCGTATTTCTGCCGCCCGTGGAAACAGGACCATTTAATTTAATGTCTCTACACTGGCAGCGCTGCTAGGAAACGTCGCGGCTATTCGCGAGGACAGGCGATCGTGCGCGGCAGCAGCGCTTCTAGCCACGCTCGTGGAAATAATGTGCTCTGAGGTCGATTCTACACTAGCGATTAAAACGCGTCGGTTTTGCCGCTAGCTGATGCCCCCAAAATCTAGAATATACACCTGACTATCAAAACGCGACTGTTAAACAGCTATCAAATCGCTACTGATTCTACACTAGTGGTTTAAATACCTCGGTTGTTGCTTCCACTTGTGCAGAATGGTTTAAAAATGTTCAACCCCCCCCCCCCCCCCCCACATCTGCCCAAAAATTTCTAAAGTTTCTTATGTTGTTAGAATATTTCTCTGCATTCCAATCTTCAAAGGTAGTAGTTTATCATCCAAAAACCTCCAATTTTAACAAACATGTTGGCGGAAGACCACTTCAAATAGCTTTTAAAGGCATCTTATTTTGAAAAAATTCCATGCGAGAATCATTCCAAATATCTTCTAAGGGAATCCAATTTCTAAATATATACCAGGGGAAGACCATTTCAAATAGATTCTAGAGGCATTTAATTTTATTATAAAAATATTCAAGCGAGGAGCCGTACTTTTTTTTTCATTCAAATTACAAAAAAAAAATCTTGAGGTGGACGATTTTAAATAGCTTCTAGAGAATCTAAATTATGAAAAAACCTGATTTGTAATGCAAATTTAAGAACTGTGTTTTTTTCTTTAGGCTTTCAAATGAACAGTCTATCTGTGTTTGATATATTTATCCTCAATTAAATTTATGAGAAGACATTTTGATATGTAAATAATTTCCTCCAAGGTGTTTTCTACGCACTCCACTCACAGTATCCTTAATATAATAAGTTGTGGAAGTCCCTGGCTCATACACAAAAATAATAAATTATCTTTCTTTGGTTGTATGCACTAAACTTTAACCACTTTTTTGGAAAAAAAAAAACCTAAACATATTTTCTAGATCAATCGAAATTTTTAAAAATGTGCCATAAAAGAATCACTCTAAAAAGTTTATAAATACATTTAATTTTCAAAAAATTGTCAGGGGAAGACCACTATAAATAGCTTATGGAAGACCCCAAATCTTAAAAAAATATTTTGGTGAGAACAACTCGATATAACTTCGAGAGGAGTATAAGTTTCGTAAATTTTTCCAAGTAAGGACCACTCTATGAAACTTCTAAGTGTATCCAAATTTCTGAAAATTTCTGGAGGAGGGCTTCCGGTCTCCTTTTTGCCTGTGAGCCAAGTCGTTTCAAACAACCTATTTTTTTCTGAACGCCCTTATTACACAAATAAGGTTCTAACCACTGCATAGTATAATTACCTATAAAATAAAAATATATGAGGCCTACCTATAGTTTTTTATTGTTGATTGGAAAAGTTAGCATGTACTTCCCCACCCCAAGTTACTATACATAATTACAAATAAATAAAGACATTCAAAAAAGTGCTGCCCGTGAAAAATAAACCTTATTAACATAAGCTTCAAAATTCATCCAGGATCTAAAATCGTCCCATGTCAGGACCTCCAGACCCCTATCTGTTAAGGTCCGCCACTTTCAAAGAACTTCTGAAGCCCCTGCACTAACAATAAGCTAGTTTGCTTTGATTATAAAATATGTAATACTAAATGCGCCATTGCTCTACTACATAGTTATCGATGATTTGTCCCTTGTTTAGGGTCGTTGTTCAATCATAGTTTAAGAAGGCGTGTGGGAAGAATGACCCTGAATAAGAGACGAACAATAGATTGCTCTTTGATTGAACATTGGTGCACTAAGTCGCATTATTTCAATTGTGGTCACTTAAATATAGACTCATCTGTAATCATTTTGAACTCCCCCCCCCCCACCCCCCCAGTAAGTGTATAAATGTATTTCTTATATTTAATATTTTGGATGTTGATCCCGTCTATTTTAGTTTTACGACGACGGAAAGGTTTAGATTCTAATCCTCGTTTGGTGTACTGAGTATTTGTTTACTAAATGGTTTACCACTCTAAATTCACACAAATAATGGCACATTTCCTTGAAATTCTACTCTCCCCATTCCTAGCTCATTTCTGTAATTAAATGCGGACAGCTTAAATGAGTAGTTAGATGCCGTACAAAAAAATAACCATGCCTGAGTAGGTAAGGAAATTTCATTAAAGATTACTAGAATATTGGTTAATTTAGTAATTAAAACAAGTAATTTTTAACATAAAAACCGTTAAAATATCGTCTGGCACAACGTTCACACTATATTTAATATATAAGTCGATAATTTTAAAACATTATATGATCATTTTAGTAGCTACCAACTTTAAGCTCGGGACCAATGTGTGTGTGAAGCAACTGTGAGATGAGGAAGACAGTGAGAATGTGTTTGTTATTCGCACTATTCCACAACAGCCATGTGATGAAGAGAACTGTAAAAATGTGTTATATACTCTAATGATCCATAGCCACTGTGTGATGAAAAGAACTATGATAATGTGTTTGTTATTCATAACATTATTTTTACTATTCACATAGAAAAATTT
The DNA here is from genome assembly GCA_039000515.1 of Timema cristinae. Taxonomy (NCBI): domain Eukaryota; kingdom Metazoa; phylum Arthropoda; class Insecta; order Phasmatodea; family Timematidae; genus Timema; species Timema cristinae. The sequence continues at coordinate 44,046,342 of JBCFYV010009882.1, forward strand.
GTTTTGAATAATGTAACTTTTATTATTATTATTATTATTATTATTATTATTATTATTATTATTATTATTATTATTATTATTATAACATAATTATTTGTTTATCTCATTTTGACCAAGTATGTAGTTTATAAATGTCACCACATAACTAATAAAGAAACAATAAAAATATAATCACAGTGCCGAATTTTGTAATCTTCTTTAAAATAAAATAAATTTACTGTAAGCTAAGGTTAGTATTTGCTATCTACTATCGTTACATAATTTTAGAGTGACTGTGATTCTATTGAAACAATTATTCTGTTGTATCCGGGTTTTTGTTGAACGTGTTAGCGGGGTCTGGAATTCAGTTGTCGGTTAATGCAAGGATAAACTCTAGATGTGACACAATATGACGCACTTTAACTTACTCTCTCTTCTTTGGTTTTAAGAAAAATAGTGGACCTCGCTTCCACCATTCAAAAAATGCTAACTGCATCATGTTAAGTATTATGTCATATTCTTACTACAGTCTTAATATTTCTCTTTGGATTTCAAGTTGAAATATTAATTTCTTCTTAGATTGCAAGCTTATATTTTTCCTTGGTGATCAAGTTAGACAGAAAACAAATTGAAGCTCTATTCAATAGTACGTTTTATTCTCAAATAATAACAGTTGTTTACGTGGATTGGACGTTGTTTTCGAAATATACGTAGACATTTCCATAAACACGCCCTAGCTTGTTGATTAATTGTTCAGAATTTTAGATTCGAATCGCCTTAGATAATCTATTAAACGAAAAATCTTATTTAAATGGATATCCATTCTGAAAAAACATGTATACATATCGTTCACCTGAGGTTCGAAGAATGCACGAGCCAAATTTAACTAAATTTGGTTCATGAATTTGTCAGACATAGTGAAACAGACAAACAAATTTTTGAGTGGTCACCATCTTGAAACGGATAACCAGATTGGAAACCCATGGACCGTTCGTTTACCCTGTAAGGTATCAAGCTCACTTTACATTACTATGCTATATGCATATAAGATAGGGTCATAGTGAAATACGTCAAGGCAAACTGATACCTTTCACGTTAAACAGAGTGTGCATACGTTGTTCGGCCTTGGTTCAAAGAATGTCCTTGCCCAATTTCGTTAAGATTGGTCCACGCATTTGGAAGTTGTGGAACAAACATGCGGACAGAATAACAAAATGCCTATTGGTCAAGTTAAAACAGAATCTCATTCCACTTGGTCATTAATAATCATAAAGAGAGATACTTTGTTATTCTTCTTACATTGCCACAGTAAACACCTTATGCATCTGTCACCCTATCGTTTTGGAATTAATTAAGGATTTGCGACTAAAAACGGAACGTACTTATAGGTCCTAACAAGCCTCCTATTTGTATTTTTTTATTTTCCTCCGGAAAACTGTTCCGGGACCAGAGATTTCTGACTTTAATTTTATAAATAAATATATATATATATACCGCATAGAATAAACAAATTGAGTGAAACTTAGCTAATTGAAAATTCTTCAATTGTTTTTTGACACTATATTATTATTATTATTATTATTATTAGCACCGCGTCTTACTACCCATTCGGGCTATACGCACTTACGCTAATATGTAATGGTAGGGTGATTGTGAGATGAAATGAAGGACCTACAGTTTAACGTGGAATCCGAACCACGGTGGAGGCCTGGCATTCCCCACATTCACAAGATGTCTTGTCAGAGGTGAAGGAATTTTGACACTATAAAAACAACAGCTTTAAACTTATAAAACAATCTCAAATTAATGGACATATACTTTTTTAAATAATTATTAGGTAGTTTGGTAAGTGGTAACTCATATTTTATTCGCCAAACAGCAGTTGAAAATTTAAATAATTACTTTAAATTTCTTGAAATCCTTATCAAATATATTTTCCCCATAATAATCTTAGGAGATATTAATTGACTTGTGAATTACGTATCTTTGCAAAGGCGTATTCTCTAGGTATACTTGTCCTGCGCTGCATACCCATAATTATATGGACTATGGTTTTAATTCAATGTTTTTTGTGCAAACTGTGTAAATATTTATGTTTAAATTGTGAATAAATGTACAGTACATATCTAATGTATCTATAAATTAATAATTTGAAAAACAATATTCGTTCATATTCCAAGAAAATCGTATTTTAAGTAATTCTTCTGCCAAAAGGGTCTACCTACCATATTATGAACATCAGGTCAGGACCTGCTGCTTGAAAACAACAGGCCAAGCTAGAGAAGTTCTAATGACCTTGCCCAATGCCTTTAGGGTCATAACACTCCTCCATTCCCCTCGCCCACAAACATAGGTCAATGAACTGGGTGTGTACAACCCAGGGCCTGCTGAATACGAATCGCAAGCAAAACACTGTGCCAACTACTGAACAAATTTTCTAGATTACAATGATTATTTACTAAGCTAATTTATTATATTTTGTAAGAAGCAAAAAATTATACACTAATTAAAAAAAATTGAATTATTTTGATCCATTCTAGGCACATGTATCATTATGTAGTTGGCTGGCATACTTACCACCATTTTAGAGAGCTGATGGTCTAGTTTAATTGTAGTAGACAGTGCTTCTTGTTTTTTGCTATAGTATAAAGTATTTATGGAGTTTCAACCGTGTAATTTTTGTTGTTTTTTAAAGTCATTAGTTTTTTGCAGCATTTAATATCGACTTATTAGTTATTGTTTATAATATACATCAAAGAACCCCAAAACCTAGAAGTGTAATTTAATCATTTCAATATGATTTAGAGGAAAAAGGAAAAACAAATTATCTTTCAGAAAATATTCTTATAACAAATAATATGTGTCTTAGCAATAAACTAATGACGTAGCGATGGATTATTGATGAGAGAAAATCTCCCCTTTGCTACCGTTATCACAGTTTACGCATCTAAATATCTTTTTGGCTGAGACGTTGCACGAAATCCATTTGGAAGGGGGAAGGGGCATTAGACATTAAATTTCCCAATTAATTTTTGAAATTAGATTTTAGATTCCTTTTTTATAGTATCACGTCTTACTACGCTCTGAAATTAGAAAAAAATTCCAGATAACAAGGGCAACGTTGAGAACATCGGGGGTTGGGGGCAGGCAAGGACACATTCAGAGCCTGTTGTCGGGAGTGGAATTTGGTTTTCAAAAGGCTCTTTCAAGCATAAATTTATTAATTTTAGCTAACGTAATTAAGATTTTAAATTATATCACTATTGATTTTGTATAAAAATGATTTTAATTAACAATTATAGTAATAAAAAGAGGACTTGTAGTGAAAAAACACACTTCTGACTAACCAATTTTTAATTTGAACTAAAAAAATTAAAATAGTCACTATCACGATAAAAGTAATAAATATTTTCATGGGACTAAAATATTTTAGTATCAATAAAAAAATATTTATATTAATTAAAATAATGTATTATATACTAAACTTAGTAGGTAATCTAATTACAGTAGGGTTTTAGTTTTAAGCCACTTGCTTTTATTCACATTAGAGCTAAGCCTAAGTTGAAAGAGTTATTGACTAGCTCATGTAGAAGAAAGGGCGATTTTATAGTCATTCATTCTTTACACCATTAAGGTATTGGTTTCAATATATTTTTTTTATTATTTTCCATGTTAATTTATTCGAAAAAGCTCTACACCACCATTTTTAAAAGGCCATGACGTGAACTATAAAAATATTTGATAGAAAATAGGGAGTCAAAATAAAAAAAAGTTTAACTTTAACGTGACCTTAGCAATATATCCCAAGGTCGTACCAATCTCACCTTCTTACTTCCCTCTCAAAACTAAAACAATTTGTTTCAAACTTTTTTTTTTTCAACACTGCGTTGATTTCGATATATTTCGTAGAAAGTTTTCAAATGAACATCTGGTAAGATTTGATTCATAGCTGGTATTTAATATTGGGTTTTAGATTAAACTTTCAAACCAAGTTAATCAATTACTTAATCAAAGGTGTATATGAAACACATACAGGTATTCACAAAAAAATATTTTAACGAATTTGATTAATTTAAACTATTAATTTCAATTAGAAGTGGTTAGACCAGATATTCTCATAAATTATAGTTTATTCATCAGGCATATTTCTTTTTCTTGAACTAACCAAACACTTCCGTTTTACCTTTTCTTGGCACATGTAAATTAAATTGTTGTTTAGAAATGGATTGATGCGCTATTCTACGTACCGATCTAATAAAAATAGTTATTCAATTTTTTATTGATACAGTAATGAGTAAAAAATGTGGCTGGACTATATTGGAACTTAGCCATGAAAGCCATTTTTTTTGTGAGTGTTGAGTGAGTGGCTTACGTATATTAAAAACCTGTGTTCTGTATTTTGTACATATTTTCCCCGTAATCAATATTTCTAGCGTTCCATTTGGAGCTTAACAAACTTGTTGTAACCATGGACAATCGTTCAAAGTATTGTTTATATGGGTTGTTAATGAGTAACATAGGTGCTGTTCTGGCTCTGCACCCCAGGGCATCAAAGGAGCACCTGGAACTAGGCTGCAATCGTGGGATCTTATCCACCAGGCAGGTTGTGTTTGAGCTTCACTTGTTTCTTAATTTTATTATCATCTGTGTATAGTTTTAGTTCTCCCACTAAACAATCTTTAGCTAACAAAGGAACCTTTTTTTAGTAGTAGAACTGCATTTCCAGCTTTTGTCCTCGTCAACCTTGACGCTGCATTCTCTATTCTACGATATGGTTTGGAAGGATCTGTCCTGTCGTCGGGCCACAACGAGCGCCTGATTCGATCCCACTGTTTTTTTTTTTATTTCGTTTTAAAGCTCCCTATAAATACAGAAAGAGACCTGAGCGACAGGATTGGAGTCACCTTCTTTACCACCCAAAACACAATATAGTGATCTTCGATAAGTTGCTACAGTCCATCGTGCGCCATTACAATGCCTACAACGAGGATGGTGATCACCGCATAAATAATATAATCTGATTCCGCCTCGCAGCTTTCCCAACACTTCCACTCGAAAAAACACCCTTTTTTTGTCCTACATATTTGTTAAGGGAGAACCATGATGATTCACAAATTATTATAGAATTATAAAATAAGTAAAACACAAACACAGCTCATCAGACGAATATCTTGCGATGCCAGCCTACCTTCAGGCGCTGCGTTGACGCCTCACAGCTTCAAGCCAGTATTGCCTACATATAAGGCCGTAGTCAAGGGGGATTTTGAGGGATTCAAACCCCCCCCCCCCTAATATTTTATGAACAAAATAATATGGTTTTATTTATGGTTCAAAAAATACACAGATTGAGGTACAAGTACAAAATAGGGGGCTGTGTTACCATAAAAAGCACTTTAGAGGGATTCTAGAGGTGTTTAATATTCATACATTTCCTAGCCTTCGGCAATTAGGGGGCTATGTTATCATATAAAAACCTTTAGATAGCTTCTAGAACTGTTTATCATTTATAATTTATGTCTATCCTTCGGCAATTGGGGGATGTGCCCATAGATCCCCTTGAAAATATTGACTGGCTACGGCCTTGCCTACAACCACGTGTTCTAATGTCAAAAATGCATGTCGTGCCTCCCTTTACTTCCCTCGACCCTCCTTGTCCTTTTTACCTCCGAGGTTTTTCGTTGTTATTCATAAAAACCCTGTATATATTTTAAAAGTAAATGGAATATTAAAGAGACTCAAAATTATATTCACTAATTTCTCCATTAAAGGTTATCTGTTTCATTGGTTGACTACATAATATGCTTTTGGTTTTGTGAATTTTGACATATGGTATATCATATTAAATTCGACTATATTTTAGTGTTGATAAATGGCTGTTTAGGCTGCGTTTGATCTAAATATATTTAAATACTAAATATTTAAGTATATTTGCATTGTATTAGGCCCAGTTTGACCATCGCTGGATAAATTCTACTGTGGCTTATAGCTAAGTTATAACCGTCCTATATGTTAAATGTTGTAATGTTTTGAAAATATGTTATTCGCTTGGAACATGCGCGAGATGATACTTGTCATGCGGAAAACTTATCCGGAGATGTTAAAACTCATCTTTAAAATATATTTTCTTAGTTTTGTTGAATTAACTGTACTTTAAAATAAGTAATGATATATATTTTCCAATGCGACTATAAAATGCATAGATATTGTTATACTTGGATTCTAAATTAATGCTAGCAACCAATAGCATTTAATTGCCAAATCGTATCATAGATCATGGATAAGGAGCCGGTAAATGCTTTTTCTCCCTTGTAAGTGATCTTTAAAAATAGAATTGATCGTGCCAAAACCATTTCATGCGACCCGCCTCGGTGGCGTAGTTGGTTCGAATCTCAAGGTTCGAATCTCGGTCGGGTGAACTGGAGGTGGTTTTTCCTAAATGGTTTTCCACTCTCCCTCCACGCAAATGCGGGTTCACTTCCTCTAATTCAACCTTCCCAATTTCTAAACCATTAGCGTAATTAGTACTTAAAGCGTATTACCCGAACGGGTAGTAAGACGCGGTGCTAAGTATATAAGTACATTTCATGCGTTCTATCTTTATTTTAATTTATTTACAAAGAACATAAATATTCAAGTACTAATGTATTATGGGAAAATATGTCCTACGTCTTTCTTACATTCATAAAATAAAAAATAAACGCTAACATAAAATACTGCACTTATAATTTCTTAGACTATCAGATCAAAAATATATTCAAGCAAAATAAATTATTTGGCTCGATTTCATTAGAGAACTAAAAAATTCTTAGAGCTCTTATGGTGCAGTTTAAATAATTATCTCTTATATTCCTCAATCCTCTTATAAATATTCATATCTGCCTCACATTTTAGGTCTGGATTTTTGTGTGAAATTAGTATTTTATTTGTTTGTGTAGCCTACATACTTTACTTTTTTCTTCATTGCAAATTTTTACATTTCATCGTCACTACATTTTACTAACATTTACCCTGGGCAATATAAAGACTATACATACACATATAAAAAGACTTACCGAAAAATGTCGCTCCTTTGGAACTCTTCACAAATCAAGAATCGCCTTCCCACCTCAACATCATTGGTTTTCTGATATACATTATAATTATATTCCTTGCTTTGACTTTTTTAATTGACAGTGCTTCTACAATTCATGGTATTCTAGATTCAAATTCTTGCAATGGCATCATTATTGTAGTCTTCAAGAGACAGGACCGTATTAATCGAATGAACAATAAATAAGTTTCTCATGGATTCACCCATTATTGGATTTTAATCCTTAACACACTTCCATTTACATCCACGTGTAAAATTAAATATTTGGTCAAACTTATTTAATCTTGTTTTAAGTAGGGCCTACTGCTATTTTCTGGTCCATTTACAGTCCCAAGGATGTATAAAATATTAATTTTAAATTTTGACTTCCTGGTGTTTTCTTTTAAATTTGTGCCTAAATAATTAAATCAAGTTATAAATATGTACAAGAAAGCTTGTGGTCTGAACAGTAGGCTTTGAGAAATGTTCCAACATTTGTAGGAACTAGATGCTGCAGGTCGCTTGTTGGGATCCTCACCATATCGCTGTTTTATCTCTGAAACACAATCTTTCCTGCTGCCTGAAACGTTGTATTCCAAATTGTCGAGTGTGTTGACGCCACAGAAGGATACACGATTGACTACGGAGTTGCTAACGTGACCCGGTGAAGGACTCTGAGCCAGTGCTCGAGCTCGGCTGGTAACGGGAGCGTCAATAACGGGACCTACTCTTACTTACCTAGAACCACACCGTGACTTCTTAAGAGGCCGTCTCACCCCCCCGCAGATATCACGTAACCTAGGTATATAATACAGCTTGAACTAGGCGTTGCATCCTCATGTGTTAACCTGAAGTCCACTTTAGAAAAACAGTGAAATTGATACCATTGAACCCGTTTCATCACATTTTAAAACATACAACAAAATATAAAAATAATACTTTGTACCCATATTCACCGGAAACATGGACATTGTTTGTAAGAGTGACACGGAAAGTGGAGACTATGGGAATGAAGATAGTGAGGATCATGTTAGCTGTAACAAGGAGGAACAGGATTAGGAATGGGGCTATTTGGGGAAAATTGGGAGTACAGGAAGTACGTGAGATAGTAGAGCAAGCAAGGCTGAGGTTGTATGATCATGTAATGAGTATGAAAAAGGAAAGAATACAAAAAATAATTATGAAAATGAAGTATGTAGGAAAAAGACCGCAGGTGAGATCATTAAAGAGATAGGAGGAGCAGATAACAGAAAATGCACAAGTGATAGAAGAATAATGTTGGAAGGATAGAGGAAGATGGAGACATTTTACTTAACTGAATCTACCACAAGCTGTAAACAGTTTATGATAATGATGATGAGAAATATAATTATTTTGAATTACAAACTATAAACCTGATACCAAATTCACAGTTGTTGAATAATGCATAAAAAAACGCACATCAATGCGATTTATGATTCGATCGTAATCGTGTAACTATTTAATTTCTCGATTAACAGGCCGTGATGGTGCTCTACTGTGACGTCATACACTCAAACAAACCTAGAAATCGAATCTAGCTTGTAGTTAGGCACAATCTCAATTAATTAATAACTAAATGCAGTCAAATAATATATTTTATGTAAATATATATATATATATATATATAATAATTTTAAATATATATATTCATATAAATAATTAGTATATGTATGTACCCGTCTAGGCTAAACACAATTTTAAACTAAAGAGATAAAGATGAGAAAAATAAAATCTAGAGGAGATGTACTCGCATGTTTTAGATAAGAGTGTGAAACTATTTAAAATAAACTATCCTGACTGAGGTTTGAACCCCGATATCACTGCCCCTAGCAGACTTACGGGGCTGACGCCTTTGTCCATGTGTCGATCGATGACGGTAACTAATAATTAATTTATTGATTACATTTTATTTTTACTAATTCCGTTCTTGTGGTTGAGGGGTAAAGAAGGCTAATTACAGGCCTCGAGAACCCTTGTTCAATCCCAGGCGTTACCTAAAATAAAGAAATATTGGATTGTGTAGACTCGTCCTATAACCAACGTACTCACACTTGATTAGGACATGTAATATTTTAACTGTTCTATCCCCGAATTAAGTATATGTTAAGGGGTGTGCTGATATATACATGTATAGTAGTATTCTGGTAGGAAGGCCCTTTTAGAAAATACTTTTTTTCAGTCAACATTGATATCAATTTACTGTATTATCGGTGTTTATTTAGGACCATGAATATTGATACTATTTATCAAAAGGGACATTTTAAGATCAGAAGTCTGAACGCATGAAAATATAAAATTAGTTTGAGTATCTTTTGTACCTGTCGATTATAGTACTTTATACAAAAACCTATTACATGTTTAAATTTCACATTTAATACCCATAATGTGTTAATTTATTGATACAAAGATTGTATTTACTGCAAATAATAACTATACAATCCTTGGATCAATCAAACAAACAAAATATTCGGGCTTTAACATTTGTTAAATATATAGGTATTTTGTTAAGGATATTATTTCTTTTTTTAATTTTACGAAAATTTGTGTAGATCTCCATTATAAACATGAATTTTTATTTACTTATTTGTTCTTCAAGTGAAGTAAAGAAGATTCTTTGTTGAAAGTTTAGTGTCTGTGAAGGAATTCTAGAACCAGCCAATGGCAGCGAAAGTTTGGTAGATGTTTATTTCCTGATCGTCCCAGCGTTGCACCCTATTGTCGCATTCCAAATGAAGCCGGTGTATACACTTGTATAGTCTACCTTATGAGAGTACTAGAAACCCACAAAGACAAAGGAAGTGGTTTTGAAACTAATAATTTCCGGCTTGAGCCGTGTTGAGGGTATAATTATTTCCGAAATTTCAGCTGTAGTTACAACAATCATAATCTGGTATGCTTCTTAAAACAAATAGTTGATGCCTCTCGGCTGTTGACTTACTTTTGAACCAACTAAGTAGAAGCGCTTAACCAGTTTGCATGGATAAATCAACAATCGATATGAATGGATAGGTCAATGTGAAAGAAGTGTCCTACGTTGGTTTAGGAGTGTTGAGAGAATGAGTTTGTATCGAGTGACGAAGCAAATATATGATGTTAGAGTATGTGGATCAAAAGGAAGGGGTAGGCCATGTTAGACGTGGCTAAATGTTGTAGATGAATGTGTGGAAAAGAGAAACTTTAAAAGTTATAATACGATAAGTCTGGATTATTAGTGTATATTGAAAATTTTGAAGCATTTAATTTGAGTTGATGGTCTAAAAAGAATATTATATGTCCATTGCAGCTTTGAATAGTGGAGTCCAACTCTTGTTAAACTTATAAACATCTTCCATGTTCATATTTAAAAGGTGTTTATTGATCTTGATTGAATGTGGGGAATGCCAGTCCTCCACCGTGGTTCGGATTCCACGTTAAACTGTAGGTCCTTCATTTCATCTCACAATCACCCTACCATTACACATTAGCGAAAGTGCGTATAACCCGAATGGGTAGTAAGACGTGGTTCTAATAATAATAATAATAATAATAATAATAATAATAATGATCTTGATGTCCTGTCTGACAACTAAATAATTTATTGAAGTAGAAATGTTTGCAATGGTCTCAAAATCATAGTGGGGGGTGTTTATGAAATTATCTGCAATAAAAAACCTTTGGCTTATATTATTGGCCTTTCAAATTTGTTTCTTTACCCTGGTAGTGATTAGCTTTTCTGATTTCTCGATGCAAACTTGGCCACAGAAACAAAGTATTTTGTAAACTTCCGATGCATTTTCACGCGAGGAACAACGTGGTTTAGTTTTTATGGTAATATGAACCTATTTAGGTCATGTTTATTTAATTTTATTATTCCTTCATCGCAGCTCAAGCCTGTAAACATCAGTTTCAATTAAAACACCTCCCGCGAAAGCCTTCAAATCAAACTGAAGAAAGTTACAGATCATGGCATCTTATCTGGGTCCGCTAGTCCTGCACCACATGCCAATAATCTTATAGATTAAATTATCGAAATGAAAATCATTATTTTTTCATTTCACAACAATATTTGTATTATAAGTCGGTGACTTGGTGGTCTAGGGGTAAGGTGTCAGACTTCTGTGCTGAAGGCCGGGGTTCAATCCTCGGTCCCGGCACAGATTTATCTGATTTCCAAACCCTTCCTTCACCTCTGACAAGACATCTTGTGAATGTGAGGAATGCCTGGCCTCCACCGTGGTTCGGATTCCACGTTAAACTGTAGGTCCTTCATTTCATCTCATAATCACCCTACCATTACACATTAGCGTAAGTGCGTATAACCCGAACGGGTAGTAAGACGCGGTGCTAATAATAATAATAATAATAATTGTATTATAAGTCATTCTTCTTCCAAGTGATCTTAGCTACTACCAGCTTATTAATCACAGGACCTGCTGTTTGAAAACAACAGGCCATATTATATGGCTACTAATGAGTCTACTTTGGGGTGTTTGGGGTCATTCAACTCACGTTTTTCCTTTATCCCCAAACAATAGCCAATAAACTGTGCTTTTTACAATCCATGACTTGTTTTAAGAAAACTGAAAACAAAAATTATACCAACTCTTCAAAAAATCTCGATTTATTATTTACTAAGTTAACCTAGCAACGTACAATTAAACTTACATCAAATAAATACATTTAATGTAAAGCTTGTTACAGTCACTACAATCTTACAAATCATTTGTAAAATAATAGTGACTGTAACAAGCTATACATTTTTTTTATTGTCGCGTCTACTTACCCATTTGGGCTATACACATATGAACTAATTACGCTAGTGTGCCAGAGATGAGGAAGGCTGAATTTAGAGGAGGTATTATACCCACATTTGCACGAAGGGAAAAATCACCTCAATACTCCCAACCGGGAGTCAAATACCGATCTCCCCGTCAACAACATTACAGTCAGGGACGTAGCCAGGGGGGAATGGCCCCCCACCAAAATCTAGATCCTTTATATGTTATTAAATATATTTTTACAAAAAAGGCCCTTAATTAGAATTAAACGTATTTACCTTTGTGTTAGAATGTTAAGGTGGGGGGGGGGGGGGGGTCTGGTCCTATGACGTTATTCATAGCTAGAAGGGGAGCCCAGAGAAAGGGGAACCAAGGGCGCCCACAGTGAGAGGCCATATATTATAGGTAGTTTAATAACAAATAAGGGAATCAAAGATCTGCCCAACAATGCTAGGAGCTAGCACTCAAACCGTGACCCAAGCCACTTTTAAGGTTTCTGTGTGAGGGCTTGGGTATTTTAAAAATCATGTTTTATTTACCAAATATTATGACGATTTAAAATGGTAGGAATATTAACGGGTGCCACAAAGGTTTGTTATTAAAAGTGTGGTCACTGGAGGAATTTGTCAGCAATCGAGCATTGATCTCCCATCACTTATCATTAAAATGAGACATACATAGTAGCTGTATAAAACTTAATAAAACATAAAAACAAACATTATCTCTTTGACGAAACACTTATCGGGCAATAACTCCCGAACGTGTGCCTGCAGGGTATTTTACTGCAAAAATACAAGTGTGTAACTCAATGCGGAGTAAGTCAAAGAAGGGTTAACAATTAGTCACTCGCGACGTCAAATCAAAATACTTTAAAAGCTAAACTTATAAAATTTAATCACGCCTATAAAGTTAGATTTAATTAATTTCGTAAAAATGCCAACAAATTCTGGTAGATCTGAAACCCTTTTCTTATGTTGTCCTTTCGTTTTAGTAGACAAGGATTGCCTTAAAAGGCGTCTTTTGAGGCTTCAATGTAATAAATAATTTCCTGGGGGAGGACTCCCGGACCCCCCCCCCCCCTATACCATTCTATAGAATACTCCCCAAACGCCTTGCCCCCCCCACCCCCCCCCCCCACCCCGCTTCCCATTCCCGGGGAGAATGCCTACGGGTGCTCTTGGGGGGAACCCATCAAGTGAGAAATATGGAAGTCACCAGCTCAAGCACCTATAATCACCAATTTAGTTAGTTTTCATCAGAAATTGGGCCCCTCCGAAAGTTTTTTCTGGCTACGTGCCTGATTACACTCTATTATGAGAGTAATGCCTGATACCATTCGATCACTGAAGTGGGTAATGTTGAACTTAAACTGCATGTGTTTGTAAAATAAACTTATCTAGCACTTCACCACCTTCACGATTTTGTAAACTTTTTTAAAGATAATTGCTCAACTCCCATATGTTGAACCAATCTAAACTAGTGTAGGATGCTACTTGCATTTTATTTTACCTTAAAGTAAGAAAGTAGACTACGGTAGATCACTCTCATGCTACAGAAGAGCGATCCCCACAGATATTTCACTGATAGGAAGAAAGCGTAGGAAAACATTCTTTGGACAAAGACAAGGGTAAACCCTGTGTTAGTTTTGTGCAGGCTGCACGCTTAGTAGTCATAGGCATACGTACGGGATGGGCTGGGCGTGTTCAGGAACACCCTTATGTCTAAAAAGTGTGTTTGCGTTTTAACTCCATTGCATAAAATGCTCTTCAAGTTTTAAAGTACAGATTGTAGTCATTACGCACTAAACGATGAATTGAGTAATGTATAGTTTTCAAAATTAGTATGGTTTGGTTAATTTATATAAGCTCATTTTTCATCTCTTTTTTATTTTCTAATATCTCGAGTAAACTTTAATTGTTAATTAATAGAGATAGAAGTTTAGTTAAGCTTTTATTTTATTTTGTTTGAACAACACAAATAATGTAATTTACTCTTGCGATTCTTATTACTTACTACCCTCTCCTCCTCCACTGAGCCATCGTCCACCTTACTTCTGGGTAAATTCCCTATTATACACATCTAACAAACTATGTTGCACACGCCTATGTAATTAGTTAATGATAATATGGTGTAATGCGTATTGCCTATAACAATTGAATATTATAGGATATGTCAAGGGTAATTCACAAATAATAGGTATCACGTCCCCTTATAAAAACAAGATACTTGATTTAATATTGAAGTCCGCCCAGGTCACAAACAAGGTTTAAAACACCAAAGTCACAGCCTCCATTTTAAAACAATTTAAAATGGCTGCGCTCATTGGGAGAGCTTGAGACCTTCAACAAGGGGATCAATACGTGAAAGATGGCTTTACTATTGAACAGACAAAAAATTGCCTTCTAGTGCCAATAATCCGGTTTTCACAAAGCTAGGTTCAGGTAGCAGCCCCCACTCCCCAGTGCCCAAGGACTGAACCTGGCTCAAGGACCGTATTTAAACCCTCGTAAGGCTTAGTGTCTGGTGTATACCTTGTCTGTGGCTCAGGTGTATATATACCTATATCTGGCATAAACTTCATTGTAGTACACTTGAACTTCGAACTCCATCTCGCCTCTTTTTTATTTTCAGAGACGAACGCGTGGTTAGTTATCTCTTAAAGTAGAATAACGAATGTATTACTTGTGCGATATTTACTGATTCACATTCGAACAGATTCTTCATTGTGTCACTGTATCACTGTATCGTATTTATATTTCCGAATTCATGGTCATTACATTCAGAAGAGAAGCACAATATAACTTATTAAGTCACTTATCGACACTATAGGTTATACCGTGATTTTAACCTTCGTTAAAGTGACGGCAGCTCGCGATACACGAAATATACCTAAAATTAAACGAACATTAGCATACTAGAAGTTATGTGACGTAGACCTTGCTCCTTCCATCTTATTATCGTTAATACCATCTTAAAATGTGTATTTGGATCTCAGGCTAAAATGTCCTATAATTTCCCCTTGGATTCGAAGTATATAATTTTCCTTGGTGATCAAGTTAGAAAGAAAACATAACCCTATTTAAAAATTTTGTACATAGGCACATGGTTTGGCCTAGGTTCAAAGAATATCTCTTCTAAATTTAGTTAAAATATGTTCATGCATTTGGTATTTTTATGGCGAAGCATCAAACGGATACATATTTTTAAGCGGCTTATATCTAGATATGGACAACCAGATCGAGAAACCATCTACCCTTCGTTTGCCTTGAAAGATAGCAAACCATACCTTGCATGTTTCCACTATGGTGCATCTTATCAGATTGGGTCATAGTGTAATACGTGAAGGTAAAACCGATACCTTTCAGGGTGAATGGATTGTACACATATTGTTCGGCCTACAGAGAATATCCTTGCAAAAAGCACTCAACATATCCAACGTTTATCGTGAAGCAAAGATCCGGACTGACGGATTGATAGATACATACAAAATTACAAATGTTCAAGTTAAAATGGAACCTCGCTCTGCACGATCACACACAAGATTCACCTAACACGATCTTTAGGCTGATAATGTATGTTGCTTGTGGATGATACCACTATATGGCCCACCCAACTCTACAGAGCAGTTGTAACAGTGTATAATGTATGTTTGTGTATGTGTTACAGGTGGGTGTTGCGGCTCTACCAAGAAGAACACCATCGTGGGCGGCTGGTCTTGGGCCTGGTGGCTCGTCACTGATGTGCAGAGACTGTCGCTTGAGGTAACAATACTCCTTTCCTCTGAAGTGTAGGCTTTTTTTTTAGTACTAGGACATTAACAAATTTTTACTTTAAAGAAACTAGGACATTTTGTAAAAATACATGACATGTTAAACATATATAGGAAACCAAAAGTAAATCTATTATAAATGGCACTTTAAATAAGATGTTGGTATAAAAATACACAGATTAACTCTATTATAAATTCATCTTTAAAAAAATTATACATTTACCAAGTTTATTTTATATTCATCAGAATAGTTATCAGATCTATGGGACTGTTCGATAATTATTTTCTTCTTATAATATTTAAACATAGAACTCAGCACAAGATAAATCCTTGAAATTGCTAGCATCCGCTAATAGTAGACCCTATGTATGTAACCGGAAATCGATAAAGTAACATACTAGCGACAAAATTATTATTATTATTACTATTATTACCCGTTCGGGTTGTACGCACTTAAGCTAATGTGTAATGGTAGGGCGATTGTGAGATGAAATGGAGGACCTACAGTTTAACGTAGAATTCGAAAATCCGAACCACGGTGGAGGCCTGGCATTCTACACATTCACGAGTTGTTATTAATACACGCCTTGTCAGAGGTGAAGGGAAGGTTTGGTAATCAGATACATCTATGCCGGTGCCGAGGATTGAACCCCGGACTCCAGCACAGGAGTCTGACACCATATCCCTAGACCAGTAGGCTACCTGGCGACAGAAGAGTGCAGAAAAAAAAGAGTGTTGCCATAAGTATTGCCAACATCTTTATAGAAATTGGTCAACAATGTTTCCTGGATTAGCCAACAGGAGTAGTTATACTAAAAAAAACGGTAATGTAAGCCTGATAACCTAAAAATCACGGTTTCGATTTAGGGAAAAGACTGAAACTAATAATATCTGTGGGTTTTTTGTTTGTTTTTTTCCCCAATGCGGTAAACTAACGGTATAACAGTATCTTTGTTGTACTTAAATTCTAGTATTTTGAAATCAGGACTTTTATTATCAACACAACGGGTTTTATCACCGAGCACATTAGTCAAAGTAACTCACTGTTTATCAGCGATTTAACACATTAACACCTGCATCGGTGGCTACGTGAAATAAATGCCAGGCTAATATATTCTGGTTTCCAATAAATAAGTAGTTTGTGCTCAATTTCTGGCCGAATGTATTGAAGATTTTTTTCATTATATCGTTATCCACACTTTCTCCATTCCAATGTGAGTATATTACCTCTAAATCCTACTTTACCCATTCTTTCTCTATCAGCTTATCAGTTGAAAGCTTGTAACTACGATGGTTAATAAGACGATTTCTTCTTCTTCTTATTATTATTATTAGCACCGCGTCTTACTACCCGTTCGGGTTATACACACTTACGCTAATGTGTAATGGTAGGGTGATTGTGAGATAAAATGGAGGACCTACAGTTTAATGTGGAATCTGAACCACGGTGGAGCCCTGGCATTCCCCACATAAGATGATTTCTTCTTAATTCAACAACCCCAAGGTTGGTTTGATGGTATTTATATCTATCTGGCGCTGAGCCTTATTGAAAACACCTCCTTGTACAAAATCAAAATTGCAATAATAGTACTCCAAAATAAAATATAAAAACAATTTAGCACCACGTTTTATTGCCTGTTTGAGTTCTACGCTGGAAACAAATTAATCCATATAAATTTAAAAAAAAATTTAATAGAATAGTACCCAACACTTGCGTACAAGAACAAACTAAGTGCCCAAATGGACGCAATTCACAGACAACGCAATCTCTGCCTAAGAGCAATCACAAGATCAAATCTAACTCAAGATAATTAAAGATAAATAATAGCGACTGTTGCAGAAACACATTGGAAATAAATGGTATAACACATTCACAAACGTTCTCAAAGAACTTTCTCGAAGAAAATTTTCAAAAATCTGTTTTCAGTAAACTACTCTTAAGAAGTTTCTTCATAAAAAGAGACATCATCTTGATAAATCACAATAAATACTGTTTTTTATATCACTTTTAAACCAAATTGTTTAAATATGTTTAATAAATTTCTAATTAAAAAAACAAGTTTGATAACTATTCAAACATTATTTTGTCATTTATAAAAATAAAAACGTAGGTATTCTTATATATCTTAAAAACTATTCCCAGATACCCGATTTGGACCAAATTTTCAAGACCAATTTCTAAACATTTTAGATTTAAAAAAATAATTATTACCCTGCCTTAATTTAATTTATTTTAGAAAAATAAAGATACATTATCATTGGTCATGTAAAATAATAATCCGATACCAATTTTGATCAAAATACTTAGAGCTATTTAGAAAAATAAATGGTACGAGACAATCGCACAAACGTGCTCTATTCTGTATCATAGCTTCGAGGATAATTTTCAAATCTATCTTTTGAGTACAGTAATTTTCAAAACCATTTTTCTATTACAGTACCCTTAAGTATATTTTTCTCATAAAAACATACACCTCTTCTTTTTAATCACAACAAACTCTTGTTATATATCAATTTTAAACCAAATTATTTGAATTTATTAAACAAAATTCAAATTATAAAAAATGAATTATTTGTTAACTACCCTAAAAGTATTTCATATTTGTAAAAATTATAACATTTTCTTATTTGTCATGAAAAACTACTCACAGATTCCTATTTTGAATTCAATCTTCAAGGGCAGTTAAAAAAAATCTTATTCTGCCGTAGATAAACTACCTTTAAATTAATTTATTTTAGATAAATAAAGGCACGTTATTATTAATAAGGTAAAATAGTTCCCTGGTTATTTTTTCTTAGTAAAATTAATTCAAGGGTAGGTTAGTCACTATGAATTATATAAAAATTAAAACTGTTAGAAATTACTCTTGAATATTGAGTTCAACTGGCACTAGCTTTGGACATTTAGATCAAGCCTCACTATGATGTTTCAAATTTTTAGACCTATTTGGTCATCTTTCCGCTTGCCTGTCTGATCTCAATTTTCTACTTGCCTAATTTCTTTGAGCCCTATTTCAAAATTTCATATTTTCATTCTCTTATTGTTATTATGCTTGGTGTCAAATTAAAACTTTGCAGTTTTTTCCGGAAGTTGCTTGGATTTTTCTGGACACACAAACCCTTTTTGTTAATAACATATGTAATTTATATATATTATTTTATTATTAATAGGTGGTTTGGTCGCATAGATATGGGGATGACATAATAAATTGATGTCAAATTTCTTATATTGTCCTCGTGACTAAATGTTTAGTGTACGTGACTACAGGTCTAGGGATGCCTAGCTATATTCCAAATGGTGTTGCTTATTTTTTTCACCGCCAGGTTAGTAACCTTAATGGGATTTCTGCATATTTAAATTAATGTGAGGAGAAAAGTAGAATTTTGGAGTTTATTTAATCGCAGTTATGTGCATGAAAAATGGGGAATAATTTAGTAAACTCGGCCGGGATCCAAACCTTCTTTACCCTGTTACTGACACATCAGACTTAACGTAATTGACATATTTGTCTGCGTGCCCGCTGGTGCGTCTTTGGTTTGCTTTTAATAATATTTCCTACGCACATGTTTGATATATTCATTAAATTTAGAAAAAGTACGATTTATCGCCCTTTAAAAAGAATCCCTCCTCCCCCCGATCATTTTATTCAGATAGACACTTTCAAATTTCTTTAAATTTCACGCTGAATATCTTGTTTATCTATCTTAGATACTTTTTTAAATCACCATTATACACTACTGGTACAAACGCAAGTCAACGACACAAGCATTCCTTCTGTATTATTCTGAACATGTTTGATTTTGTCCACGACAAAATACTCAATTAGCCATAGAATTAGATAATTTAATTTATCTCTAAGATGTTAATCAGTTTTCATTGTTAATCAGTTTTCGTTTAATTTATCCAAGTTTTCCTCTTTTATTTTTCTTGTTTAAGACAAAGTTTCAATCTTTTTTTAGGTGAACTGCGTTTAGTATATTAGACACGCAACAAATTTTAAACCCACTCCGTTAGCAAAGAACAGTTTTCGTATCATATTTGGTAAGTCATATTTAGTAAATACACTCTTCTAATCGAGTTTCAAAATACCCGTAAATTTGCTAGAGGCATCTGTTGTTGCATTTGTCTGATGATTTATGAAGATGACGGTGATTGGTTGAAAGTATCGTGCCTTACAATGATTAATGGTGAAGTTGGCAATACCTACCTTTTACTAAGGATGCTTTAGTGTAAGGTACTTATTCGTCCTCTAAATACAACTAAAGCCTTGGAATGATTTTGTCTATGATTTTGTACCCGATTATTTTAAGTATCAACCATGAACCCATTGGGATCTGCTGATCGTAAACTTGCTCACTACTTTCATTCATCGTGTCCTATCACTTTCTTTATATATATTTCCATTGAAAGTGATGCATATATAACTTTATATAGTGATATACAGTATATCATTATATGCATCACTACATTTAGAAAAAAACAACTAATTTATTGACAATCACCAATAACATGGGTATAAAAACATGGCTGATTGTATCATGTACAATTTAAAGGGCAAATACCATATCTGGCTCCTCTTAGTCATTTTAAAATGGCTGTCACCAAAGACATCATCACTTTACTGGGGTCCCATTTATAAGCGACTAGTATCGACTGACTTAAGGTGTAATGGAAGGGGACTTGAGAAAAAGCCAGTGTTTTTGTAGTTTTTATGGCAAAATATTTATTTGGACAAAATAAATAAAATATTGCTTCAGTACAAACATAGCATTTAGTTTTCTTCACATGGTGACCTCAACATTCATTGACTATTTTTCAAGAGTGTCCTGGAATTTAATGACAACTTTTTCTCTTAATTTAAAAAGTTTGTTAGATAATTCCGCCATGCTCATGACAGATATTAAAGACGAGTTGATATCACTATGTGAAGAAAATTAAACTCTTTGTTTGTACTGAACCAATATTTTATTTATTTTGACCAAAAAAAGTTTTTCAATAAAAACTGCAAAAACACTTGCATTTTTTCTCATACCGTTACATTACACCTCAAGAGGACAAGATAAGGTGAGTGCGTTTAAATAGAATGGACCGGCAAAATTCCGGTGACATAATGAAAAGCCACATTGTTAAACAATATCCTAACCTTACGTTGAGCAGCAGGCCGAGATCAAAAAGCGGCCTCCCGGTACCAGAGTAGTGCGTGCTAAATATTTGGTATCAGGCAAAACCTCTTGTAAACCATCTTATTGTGTTTGATTTTGAACCAAGTTTGAACGAAAAAATATATTTCTAGCACCGCGTCTTAGTAACCGTTCGGTTTATACGCTTATGTACTAATATTATGCTGGTGGTTTTAGAGATGCGGAAGATTGTATTTATAGGAAGTGTACCCACATTTTCGTGGAGGGAGAGGGGAAACCCATATTTATAAAAACTACACTTTATACACCCGACCAAGATTCGAATCTTGATCTCCCCATCATCGGCAGTCTAATCTACTGTGCCTTATATCATGCGTCCACCGAAGCGGGACTGAACAGAATTAAAATATGTTCTGATATTAAATTATAGCTTCAAGAAGGCTACAATGCTATATACATTCATTTAAAAGAAGAGTAAATCAAATTATTTTTAAATTTAATGTGCGGTCAAGAACACACGTTAGTTAAAGAGGTTTTTAATAATAGGAAATTTATATAATAATTCTAGTTATAATACTAATACTTAGCACCGAATCTTACTACCCGTTCGGGTTATACGCTAATTATAGTTATACTTAGATTCAAAACTATTAGTTTCAAATGTGATTAAAAGGGCATATTATTTTAATTGTTACAGATTTATTTAATATTATTATTATTTAATTGTTTACAGCCTCACAGCTATTAAAAAACATATAATTTATATTCGCCTTCTTTTAGTACAATAATACATCATTGTATAAGGTTCACCAACCAAAAGTTTTAATCCTGATTATTTTAATTTCCCCCATATTTTGTGGCCCACGGCGCATTATAAAAGTTTAAAAAATTTATAACATCATCCAGGAGTCAGGTTATTTTCTGTTTAAGAGTATTAATTTTTTTCCAAAATTATTTTGATATTGTAAAAGCCTAATTTCTACATATGCGGCCCGAACACTCTCAAGGAATATAAAATGAGGTCCTTAGCTAACTTCAAGTTAGACAGCCCTGATTTAGAATATAGCAATAGTACATATTAAAACAATAAGTTATAAGCTTTACTTAGCTCGTATAAGACAATACATCAACACATTCGACAACTTCTAATGGTATAAAAGAATGAAAGATAGTTAATAACAGTGTTTAATGAATGTATGAAAATTCAAGGAAAACCACTAACTTCCCCCCTCCCCCGCTCAATCCCAGCTTATATCACGTGCCATCTTAATTATCCGCAACACCAGCCACGACATATGTTTACTGCCTACCTCGGGTCTTTTCGACACTACTTCGATCGATGATGAAATAGCGTGGTGGTTTGTAGCTTACCCTGTTTTCTGAAAAATAAGTAGTACAGCAGAAAAAGTCCTGTCTCGATCCAATGCATACTTTTTGAGTTTACTGACAAAAACCAAACAGTCACACAATCGAATGTACAGACATACCTTAGAGTTTTAATATATGAATGTATGGATGTTACTACCAGATAAAGTTAGGAACAACTTTTAATCTCATCCCAAAATATTAATATAGATTTTAAATTGTAATTAATCAATGTAAACAATTAACAAAATAAACTATGAATAAAACAATATACCTATATAATAATTAATATATCCGTTATAGTTGTCGCTTACATATTCATTTATGCTGCTTTCCGCTATTACGTTAACGCATCTTGACATAAGTAAAATCCATACACTTGGTTCTGTCTTCAGACATATAATAACCGAAAGAAAATTAAGAAATAATATTCATGATAAAATGTAAAATTTAAAAAAGTCACTAGTTTATGTCTTAAATTTCAGTACAAATCTTATGGAGCACGCAGTTTACAGATTTTATCAGCTTGAAACAGATTAACAATTTTTATACAAGAAATTTAGCAAGTTATACAAAGTGTATGAACTTTATTTTACTAGGCCTTCATTTTAAGATTGGTTTATATCATTAATTTTGTAATATTATGGTTATTATTATAATATTAAACTTGCTTTAAATAAATACTGCACAAAATCACCTGCGATTAGTAGAATGTTCTAGCATGTTTGTTTTAACAAATCGTTTAAACAAATTTGGCTCTCTTCCTGTATCCATGAAAATGTGTGTACACTTTATTAAACAACTGGTTAACTCAGCCATACTTTAATAGATTGATTATAATATAATAAGTTTATAGCCTTATATTTACGTTCGATAACAATTATGATTCAATCCCCAAACGCCATCTATGTCTGCACTAAAATAATGACCGAAACACAATACTAATATCATACGATTGGTAGACAGGCTTCTTAGGTACGTTTCAAACAGCTGTGTTTTGTCCAAGTTGAAGTTAATTCACATTTCTGACTGTTACCAACAGGGTGATTCATTAGTGCTAAGAGTAGTGCTACGTCCGGTGTCTATGTTTGGCCATCGGCAACTTATATTAATTTATTTAAGAAATGTGTCATAGGGATTGTTGCTAAGCGTAAGCACACCGGTATTTGCCTGGAACTATAAAAAAAAAATCACTTGATGAAACAAAATTCCAGGGATTTTTTTTTTAGTTGGATTTATTTTAAGTGAAAAAATTAGTCCCCCAACCAACAATTTACCAACAATAAATCACTGACCATACCAGGTGTTTTGTTCGTTTTGGAGGACCAATAATATTAAACACATAATTCCATGTTGCTGGTTTATTTCTCTATATTTTCCAAGTCACACACAAAAAAACAAGTCTACAATAATAATAACATTAATCTCCTTGGTAACAGAACAAAATAAACAAAAGAATCAGTCTCGCCAGCTTAACATAATAAAAACACTCAGATATTGTATTTTGGATAGACTACGACATCCAGCGTGTAGCATTTGAACCAAAGCTCACTCCACCAAGTGATGATAGTGAGAGCTATCACGTTCTCATGACAGACAGCTGATCCGAACATACCACCCATCTTAATTAGGCTAATTAAACAAAACAAGAAATAAACACAATGTAGTCTGCTGTAAACATTTGGATTAATTGTCTGAAACAGGAAGCATACATAAATTTCTCACTGGTCAAGTCAACTCTCCCTTGCTTGTTTTGAGAGTTACCACTCGAACAAGCCCATCAGGACCGGGATGAACTCTATCCACGATGGATGACTTCCACATGAAAGGATGTAGACGATCATCCTTGATCAGCACCAATGTTCCCGGTTGGAGATTGGGAGCCTCTGTTACCCACTTGGTGTGTTGTTGAAGCTGGGCGAGATACTCTGTTGACCACCGCTTCCAGAGATGTTGGTACATTTGCTGAATAATCTGCCATCTGGATAACCTAGTGACCTTAAGGCTAGTTAGATCTGGATCAGGTATGGTTGTGAGACTTTCTCCAATCAGGAAATGTGCAGGAATTAAAACGCCAGGATCATTTGAATCATTGGATATTGAAAAGATATGTCGCGAATTTAGACATGCTTCTATTTGATACAAGAGCGTACACATTTCTTCAACATTCAAGGATGAGGTGCCTACCACACGCCTTAAGTGATAATTAATGGATTTGATGCCTGCCTCCCATAATCCACCAAAAGGTGGGGATCTGGGGGTATAAAATGCCAATTGATTCCAATTAAGCTTGCAAAGTGATGGATGACATCAACATGCTACTGTGATTGGAACATAGTATACAGTTCTTTCAGTTCATTTTTTGCTCCTGTAAAATTGGTGCCATTGTTGCTGAATAGATTTGAGCATATTCTTCTTCTTGCAATAAATCTACGTAATGCAGCCAAGAAAGCCTCTGTTGACGGGTCACTTACAAGCTTTAAATGTATAGCCTTTGTTGCAAGACAAATTAATAATGCGATGTAGCACCTTACTCTGTAGTTTGAAGTGATCCCTGACGAATATGAAAGGGTCCTCCGTAATCGACCCACTGTTAAGAAATGGATGGGATGGTTCTGTACGCTGAGGAGGAAACTTCCTCATCAGTTGTTCTGATGCTTGCGCCTTTGGCTTGAAACAGATGAGACATTTGTAAATCACTTGACGAACAGAACTCCTTCCCTTGGGAATCCAAAATGGTTGTCTGAGTGACGATAACGTCAACTGTGTTCCTGCATGAAGCAAGCGGAGATGTTAATTATGAATGATCAGCTGTGCTAGATGATGCCTTCCTGGTAGAATCAATGGATGTGTTTGATTATAAGATCCATATGATGCTTACAGTCTTCCGACCACCCTATGCTGAAGTATAGGTCTTGGAAGAGCTCTTTGCTTGACAATGATCCTGTCCTTCTCGCTTCCTTCAGACATTTTGTATTGGAGATGAATCTCAAACAGTAGGCAACTATATATTGCAAGCGCGAAAGAGACGGAAATTTATCAATATTTGAGTCAACCATAATGATAGACTAACGACGTTCTGCTTCTGCTTTGACAGTTCACCAATTGATGCAAGTGAAATATCTTGCAGGGGCCATGAGTTTGTTGATGTGGATAACCATGTTGGGCCATGCCACCAAATTTTCATTTTCTTCAAAACATTTGCATTCACTCCCCTGGATAGGAGTTTATCTGGGTTTTCCTTTCCGATAACATGATTCCAATCTTTGAATACTAGAAGATTCTTGAATTTCCGCCACTCTTTTGGCAACGAAGGTTTTCCATCTATTTGATGGTGAAGTGATCCATAATAGCACTACTTTTGAATTGGTCCACATGAAAGTGCTTTGGGTGTTAAGGTTCAGAAAAGATTTTGTTTTATCCATTAGGTGAACTAATAGCACTGATGCACACAACTCTAGACCAGGGATATATAGCACCTTCGAAGGTGCCACCTTAGATTGTAAACAGATGAGAACGACTGAAATTTCTCCCGAAAGATACACACACCGCAAATATACACAAGCCCCATATGCCAATTGGGATGCATCTGCGAATCTATATAGATCAAGTGTTACTATTGTGCCGTGTCTAATCACTGATCTTTCTATGGCAATTGCATTCAAATATGAAAGTTGATAGTAAACAAGCTGCCATTCATGAAGCAGCTATGGTAAAAGAACATCATCCCATTGAAGTTTAATTTGCCAAAGTATCTTTAAAAATATTTTACATGTTACCACGACTGTACTGACTAACACCTTTCATTTAGTAATTGTTGGTTGGTTGTGGATTTGGAAAGCAAATAGGAATTGGCCTGTAGTTGGTTGCCATAATAAACCCAAAACACGAATTATTCTATCATAATCCATTGTAATTGGTAGGCTTGAATAATTTTCACGCAGTTCTACTGGAACGGCCGCCACGACTTTTGGGAGGTTTGACGCCCACTTGCTTAAATGAAGACCTCCCTTCTTCGTCAACTTAATTAATTCTGATTGTACTCCTAGTGGCTCTTCAAGTGCCTGTGCACCACTCATTAGATCATCAACATACATGTCTTCTTGAAGGACCTTCGCAGCAACCGGGCGTTCAACTATTTTATCGAGCACTAACTATTTAAGACATCTTGTGGCCAAGAATGGAGCCGATGCTGTTCCATAAGTTTCTGTAGTAAGGCGATGACTTCGAAGTTCATCTTCTGGTGATTCTCTCCAGAGTATTCTTTGTAGATTTGTTTCTCTTGGGCCAACCTGGATTTAACGATACATTTTCTCAACGTCAGCTGTAAATACAACTGGGTGAGTACGAAATCTTGCAATGATAGAAAAAGATCATGTTGTATTGTAGGCCCTACCATTAAAATGCCATTTAATGAATTGCCATTGCTAGACTTGCATGATGCATCAAATACTACACGCGTATTTTTTGTTGAGAAGGTCTCCTTAATCAATGCATGATGTGGCATATAATAAGTTGGTTCATTATCCTTGTACAGTGATGTTTCAGATACTACTGTCATGTGTCCTAGCTACTGGTACTCCTTCATAAAGTTATGTACTCTTGTTGCAATGTGGGTTTACTACCTAGCCTTCGTTCTAGATTGTCAAACCGTTTTTTGGCACATTCTAATGACGTGCCAAGCTTGCCAGCTAATTGACGAAGGGGTAATCGCACAATAAAACGTCCTGTGTGGGATCGCCTTGTGTTTTCTTGGAAGTGTTTTTCACATTCCTTCTCTTCTGTTAATAGCACTGACCCATTAAGTTACAGAATTTTCCAGAATTTTTGTATCTTGAGTTTCCAAACTGTTGCAATATCACACAAACATAGACACGTGACTTGTTGAGGGTTTGTTCCCACTGTGACCTTGGATATTGCCGGAGAGTATCGATCCTAAGACAGTCTCTTGGATGGTTGGGAGGCCTTGTGCCGTGATTCTTCCCTCACATAACAAGTCAAAAAACAATCCTGCCCCAATCAGGAGATCAATTGGTCCTGGAACATTGAAGCCTTGGTCTGCCAATTCTACATGGGCTGGAATATTCCATGGTTTGATGTTGATATGAGAGTTTGGTGGACGACAAGTGATTTTCGGAATAATTGAACATGTGATTTTAGTGTTGAAATCTTTCACTTTGGAACTTAACATAATGTCAACGCTGTGTGATGCTTCTGAAACTGCATTGTTAATATTACTAATGGGAATATGATTGCGAATCCGCTTTAGTCTCAACCGTTAGTCACATGACTCTGAGACAAAGTGTGATTGAGAAGCTGAGTCTAGCAAAGCTCTGCAAGGCTGCCATTGACCATTAACGTCGCGTACCCGGAAAATGGCAGTAGACAAATGTACCTGACCAGATGTGCATTCCTTATAAGCACAGTAACTTTTGACTACCTCCCCATTGTTACTACTAGGTCTTTCTGTGGTGTTGTCTAAACTTGTGTCACCCAACATTCTGTTCGGAATAGAATCATCATGATTGTTCTACTCATCTTTTGGGTCATTGTCGAGGAGTGTGTGGTGTTTTTGACTGCAGTGCTTGCACAAGCCACTGTCACACTGATAATACATATGACCTGGCCGTAAGCAGTTATAGCAAAGAGTGTGTTGGCGAGCCAACATTTGCCGTTTGTTTACATTATCACTCTTAAATAATTTGCATTGATACACAGAATGAACCTAGTCACAACGTACATATGCCTTTGCAGTTGTTAAGTATGCCTTTGATGAATTATCAGGCCTGAACTTAGTCAGAATCTGTTTATGTGTAAGAGTAGTTCTACTCTAATTTGGCTTCATCGCTTCTAACGCTTGACACCGTTTGTCTAAATATGTGAACAATTCATTAGATGTGGGAAGTTGCTTTGGGGGTAAGTGTAGCTCCCATTCCCTTCCAAGCATAGGGTCTAGCCTGTCAGTAACTAACTGCACAATCATGGTTTCCATGAATTTCCTGTCAACTATTTCCTGGGCCTCCAGGGCATTTAGAGGACCCCTAAACTTATCAACAAGGCTTCTCAACTCCCTTGCTGTTTCTTTGTTAACTATTCTTGCCTTTAAATATACCCTTTATGTGTTTTCTCACTATAATTCTTTTGTTAGAGTAACTAGAAATTAATGATGCCCACGTAGCACTGTAATTTTCTGCAGAAATCGGTAAATTTTGAACTAATTGTAATGCTTCTCCCTTAAGAGACGAATTCAAATAATGAAACTTCTGTATCTCTGCAAGTTCACTGTTGCTATGTATCAAGGCAAGAAATGTATCATGATACTTCACCCAAGCTGTGTAGTCACCATCAAAACTGGTAGATCTATAGGCGGTAACTTTATAGCTGGCTTTGCCTTAGAAGTTTCCGAAGACGTAGCTGCTGCGGATTGCACTTCCCGTGCATCTTCATGCGGCTGTAACCACGTTTTAATTAGTGCTATTACATCCCAGTATGTAGTTTCGAAGCCTTCACGATATTCTAACTGAGCATCAATCTTATCGTCATTTAATTATAACTCTGATTAAATGCATTTAAATTCATTGAACATTTCTTCTGCTGCCTGACATCTACTTTTAGCTGCTCTAGGTTATGTGAATTACTAAATTGATTCACATATGTTTGTATGCGTGTAAGTCTACCTTTCAAACACCTACTTTCTTTACCAGTAATTTTACTTCAGTTGGTTCCATGATTAAAGGACAAGGACAATGCAAGGTGAGAAAATAGATGAATAGCCAAAAACTAACAAAACGTGTGAAGGCTGTGATCACTGTGGTTGTAGCTCTTCGACAACTAAGTCATCGCACTGATTAAAGTACGAAGGTTTTGCGTAGGTAGTTTCACACAATTATACCCATTCACGTAACAAAGTGCATAATCTAGCACATACTTGCGTTACTATTTGTCTCTTCCAAAGCTGCGTGACTCGAATAAATGCGTTTTATGTTCTATCCCAAACGGTAGGACAAAAATATTTTGTTTGTTTTGGAGGACAAAAAATTACTAAACACATTATTCTATATTGCTGGTTTATTTCACTATATTTTCTAAGTCAAGACAAGTCTACAAAAAGAATAACATTAATTTCCTTGGTAACAGAACAAAATAAACAAAAGAATCAGTCTCACCAGCTTAACATAATAAAAACACTCAGATATTGTATTTTATATAGACGACATCCAGCGTGTAGCAGTTGAACCAAAGCTCACTCCGCCAAGTGATGATAGTGAGAACTATCCCGTTCTCATGACAGACAGCTGATCCGAACACCAAGAATGGAAACCGGAAGCCCAAACTAATTCGACACACGTGCTACCGACTGCGGTGAAGTGTTTTACTCGTGCCAGTGAATTCGGTTAGGATTAGAACATCGACCTGTCTAATAACTGTGACAAAATGCAATGGGAGTATAACGCCTTAAACTATGTTTGTCAAACTTTTTCCAATAGTTGACCACTTAAAAGTGTTCGATGCAGACAAGAACCACGCTATCACACATAAAGACAGCATTTTTATATAACTTTGTTTCATATACACATTTTACACTCCAGTTTTCATTATGAGAGCCTTATCCGACAGCTATAAACTATACTAAATCGACTTTCATGTCAAATCATATGATCTGTCCCTTTTGATATATACTTTTAATAAAATAACACTAAAAAATAGTAAAATTGATACTAGTATCGGCACTTCTTATGGAAAACTGGACTGTACTAGTGGAAGTAACTGTAGTTAACTTTGTGGAGTTAGCTATCAATATTGTACTACTTTGATATATTTCACTTTTTACTTTCTATTACAGAGAAAAAATATATATTCTAACCCTGATATATTTCGACCTCGACATAATGATGATTATTTAAGTTTATGTGACCCATAGCTCAAAAACAATATTTTCTGTCCTTGGGGTGTTGTTTTGATTTTGACAGACGCCCTCAAATAATGAATAGTTTAATGTTGGTTAATTTTCGAAAATTGTCTTAGTGATTTTATATAAAAAAGATATCTGGGAAGTCTTTACATGATAGTATAATAGATATCATTTGCGGTTATATTACTGATTACTTATTTTTGAAAACTTGGTCTCAAACTACAATAAACTATTTGAGAAAGCAAATCCAACTGTGGGTTAGCATTCATTTTCCTGTGATCCCATGTGTGGACCACCAGTGGTCTGCGGACCATTGTTTGAGAACAACTGCTTTATAAACCGATCGACCACTACTGTGGATATGTTTTTTTTCACCCGATGATGTTGATGTTGACAGAAGAAGGTACAAAGATGTAAACACTTTATCCCGAAATAGGCAAAAGTGGAGCGCTGCAGAAAACCAATCTTAAGATTGATAACATAATGATGATTAACGTTGTAAGTGTAGCCAATATTATCAATTTGTATTTGAATAGAATAAAATTAATGACATAACTCTTCAATTTCCAATGTCACAACTGTCTAGCTTTGCTCTTCAAGACCAGGCAGTGAGTAGATATAGCTTCATTCACTGCAACTTATAAATATCACCATACAACAAATGGAAGGTTCTATTAGCCCGAAGTATAAATATATATATATGAACTATTCTTATAATTTCTTTCGCATAATACACCCATATGAAACCAAAAGACATAAAAGTTTCTAACAAGACAAGACATTTTATTCATGTTTTATTTTAAATATTTCAAGAGTTATAATATATTTCGTTTATTAGACCTCGTGTAAAAGGTATTAATTCCATACTTTGAAAGCGTTATAGATGACTTTTACTACCACAGCCGCCATAAAATTAATGACTTTCCCACATAATTGGAATGAGAATTATGGCTTGATACAGTTGGAAACTCGTCAAACTGACACACAAATATAATTTGCATATTTTGTAAAAAAAAGTTGTTAAAAAATTTTTGGTAGTCTATATTTCTTTCACTAGATTCATCAGTAAATATAATATAATATAAAATGATGCTATTCATATGAATAACGATGTTCATTTTTAAGCTACAAAATGGCAACTCCGCTGGGTATAAACACGACAGTGCTTTTGGTGAAGCCATTAGGTTATAAAGAGATGTTTATGTTAATTACAGCTTGTACTGCAATTTAAGAGTGGAACGGCCTAGTATAATTTACCGGTTAAGACACTGAAGCACAAAACATAAGGTACTAGGCTAGATCCCCTTAATTAAACATCGGTTTGCAACAAAATAGGTTTACTGTGTTATATTATTGACTACTTAGTTTTCCTTCGACATTTGCAGGTGATGACGCTGAACCCCATGTGTGAAAGCGTGGAGACGGCACAAGGAGTCCCTCTCACTGTAACTGGGGTAGCTCAGTGTAAGATCATGAAAGCAGAGGAATTGTTGCAGACAGCTTCAGAACAGTTCCTTGGAAAAACTGTGAAGGAGATCAAATCCACCGTGCTTCAGACCCTTGAAGGTCACTTGCGTGCTATCCTCGGTAAGTCTCCCTTTCTGGCATTGTACCTGGTAACTAAATTGATATTTAGACTTAAAGGCAATAATTATAAACTTGTAGGACACAAAATGTTAACAAAATAATATATGAATGACTCTTATACCAGGAATTAATCGAGAACATAAAGTATAGTCAAATATTCATTCTACCTAAAAAAAAAAAAAAATAACTAGATTTAAATTGCAAAATGTATTGTTTAAAGGTAAATATTAACAAATCAGCCAAATGCAAATAAATTATTACAAAATTTTTATAGACAGCTTTGTATCAACAAAAATATTCCAGGGCAATAAAAATATAACCAAATATACCTTTGAGTCGCTAACTCTACTCACTCTACTAACTTAAGAATGGATAGTTTTTGTGAACCTTATGCTAAGGTTTTCTCTATGCCATTTTAGTGCATATGTCTTGCTTTCAGACATATGTATCTTTTTTTTTTCTAGAACTTGTCGTCGGTCTTTCCCCCACTTTTATCTTAAAATATACATTTATCAAAAACTCCTAAGATTTGTGAGACTAAATAATAGGTCCATACATAATACATTGTTGTATAAAAACTACACCAAAGCTCATAAATGGAATAATATACACTGTTACTTGCTCTATGGCATTTGGAACTAAGAACACTCTTACAGAAAAATTGAGAAAAGAGAATCATCTTTGTACACCAAAGAGCATAAGAGTCAAACTCATTTTCAAAAACCTAAATTAAAAAGTGTATATATATATATGCTTCTTGAAACCCGCCTCCTTATTATCACCCAATAACAATTGACAGGTTGGTCGCAAGAGAGTTTATTTTATTCAAAAATAACATAACAAGAAAAGCACTAAGAGTGAGTGAGACATGAATAGCGTTAGGTGCAGGAATTGTAAAAAAAAATCATAGAACCATATTTTATGGAACATGCGAGACTCCTTCACATGTTCTTAAACGGCGACTTAAAATAAATCTTACAATCAGAAGTTAAATTGACCTCCGTACACATCCTATGAAAACAATAAAATAGGATAGCCAAAAGCACTAGTTATGTGAAAGTCATTTACTCGCCACCACCAGCGGTTCTCAAAAGGTGAACAAAGAGTTCTTAACAACATATATCTCCCCAGCCGTAGTTGGGCATAATACAAACCAACAACAAGAATTGAATTTAGAAACAAATGCCACAACTGGCTGCATTTACGTTAAATATAAAGCCCATAATAGAGAGCAAACCTGCGGAATCGCGGCCCTACCTTTAACCAACATCAAATAATATTGCAAATAGTAACACTAATAAACTAACTTCCAATAAACAACAATAGATATAACCATTTAAATGTACGTAATCGGCAGAGCAAAATAAAACGCAGCGAGAGTCAATAAAGGACCAAAGATGGCGGCGCTTCAAGGTATGAGACCATCCGTGAAGCGGAAGAAGCAGAAAGTACATATAATAGATAAAAGAGTTCTCTCAATAGATCACAAAGTTACGTTAAATAAATCATTCGGTCAAGCCAAGAAAAAATATATATATTAACCGCAAGCAATTTAAAGGAGACCCGGTACAGTAATTTTGAATAATTAAAGCCAAATGGAATTTTGATAGTATCGACGTAAACCAACTCTAGCAACAAGGTATCCCACCTAGTGATCGCAGAGTAATGTGTACCGGCATTACAGAATGATGCCCTACATATACCAGACAAGTGAAGCAATGTTCTCTCAAGGCGTGGAACCAAAGGAGGGGGAGAAGGGAGGGGTAAGGGGTAACAACCTTCCAGAACATAATCCAATTGTCTACGTTTATTTCAATCGGCGCTCTCAACAATATTCTGATAGTCTTTGAACACTTTCGGTTACGTGCACCCAAGCTGCGCATATCGTCCGTCTTCTTTTTTTTTTGGGGCGCGGTGAGGAATTAAGCCAGGCCTCTCGAGTCAGTTCGATGTTGATAGTGCCGGGACGTGTTTGTGGAGCTGAGTGGAGTGGAGCGTGGCCGAGACGAGGTCAACTGGGGCCAGAGTGGTGATCCAAACAATCTCTTTTTCTTCTAAGTGTTGTAGCAGGGCTACATGCTAATAGCTCAGAAATGGTTTGGTTTTATAAAAATATAATTTAAATAAACGATTTTTATCTATAATGGTACTACAACTTTGCTACGATAAGTAATTTTGTATCTCAAATAGTTGCAAGGAAATGATGAAAATTGGAAAATTTAGTCTACCTAATGTAAAGTACCCTCAAAGTATTTTTCATGAGAAAACAAGAATTTCCATCTTATTTATGATGATAAACATAGTCTAGATATAAACTTCGATCAAAATGGTGAATTTATAGAAAATAAATTTTTCTTCTTTTTACCCTTCAGTAAACTACCCTTAAATTTAGGGTTTTATATCTAATTCCAAAAACTTCAATGGGGCTTTTAATGAAAACAACAGGTACCAAACTTTATCCCAATCGGTAAAATAGTTTCTGCTCTAGCCTGAAGTACAGACAGACAGACGGTATTGTGAAAACTATTTTTTTTATTTCAGGTGTCATGAAACGTTGACATTTATCAACATCTGAAGTTCTATTTTTTGACTATCACAATACTTTCCCTTCGAGGTTTCAAGAGAAAGTAAAACTAGGTTTTTTGTGTTTAACTTAACTCTGAATAAGCTTACTTACAAATTTTATATAAGCATAGGTTATGTGGAGAATAGCCTTGGGAGACTTGCTATAGTGATGAAACATATTGTAAAGGGTGGCCACGCGAACTAGAAGTGTCGAGGGCCGTTCACACATGACCGTGTGAGCCTAGGGTTCTTTTAAGGGTTTTGGGGTACCGTGTTGATTAAACAAGATTGAAAACGAAAAGGCAATATTAAAGGTTTTGGGTATATGAATAAAAAGCACACTGTTAGAATTAAATTAGCAACAACTAAACAAGTCACTGTATTTATTAAAAGTTATGATTAAGTATCTATGGTAATGAGAAAATGAAAACACATAAAATGGAATTAAATTAAATAAACAAATTAATAACTTAAAAACCCATAATAACTATTCAGATAGTTGAAACCATCACAAAAATGTGAATTACTAGCACAGTTATCAATAACAATCAATATCTACGTCACCCGCATAGTCTACTTAAGTCCTGGTCTCTGTACACAACACACTGCGCTGACCCACGTTACACAAACAATGCGTTTTCTTATCCTCTTTCGGGCATTCCGATCCCCTCTCTGGACATGCTGGCCCACACACTGGACACGTGCCTACACACTGGACTCGCTGACCCACACATTGAACACGCTGGCCCATATACTGTGCACGCTGGAGGATTAAATGTTTGGCAAGTAAGATGTAGGGGAAGATAAAAGGACAAAGTCTAACAAGAGTCCATCTGACCGAGATCACCTCATTAGAGAGTGTAGACCAGCATACCTTTCAGAATCTGTTCCAAGGCATGGGGGGTGTCCTTTATACTATGTGGAGGTGTGAGAAATTGGCGTTAGCAAGAGTATTATGGTTGAGGTGGAAGGATGGGTGGGTGGAAAGGTTAGGATGAAAAAGGTTTTTTGAAGAGCATCTCTTTTATTACATTCAGGGATGGTCTTATTCCTCTAAGATGATAAGTATGCTCAAATATGAGTAGTGTCACGTATAATACTGCATAATAGACTAAACTTGAGTCTTTTAAGAGTTTGAGAATACAACGTAATAGACTTGAGTGTTGAGACGATGGCAAGACGTCAGACACATATCTTGGAGAAGGTTGGGAAGAGGGTAGAGTTGAGGCCTGGAGAGATATTCCAGCTTAGAGGTTGCAGGCCGAGCCGAGCTTGCCCACCTTAGGATGAAATGCCAAACTTTTGAACATTCAAAAATAACTGTTTTGGAACATGTTGTGCATCATAAGCTGACTGTGTGTACGACACTTTACATCTCTGTCAAAGTTGATTTGACAAATGTTATCAAGTTTTTAAAATCAATTTTTTTTTCATTTGACATCATCATCCTCAACTGTGGCAGGGTCAGTTTAGCCATGTCAATTGACGTCAAGGTTGAAATACTATATTTTGAAACTTTCGATAGCTTCTGTCAAATTCCTGAAAGTAGTTTTTAACACTTTGATAGTTGATTAGTGATGTGACTAATTTGACTAAAATCTTTAATGAAAAATGACTAAAATTAATAAAAAGCTAAAATGACTTATTTGACTAATTTGACTAAAATGCCTAATTTTACTTATTTGACTAATTTGACTTATTTACTATTTTTACTAAATTGACTTAAATAACTAACATGATGTAATTGACTTTAATGAATAAAATTACTAATTTGACTAAAATTATTGTTTTGACAATTGTGACTCAATTTGACTGTTTTGAATCTTTTGACTATTTATTAATTATTTTGACATTTTTGAGTGTTGTAGCGATTTTTATGATGTTGCTGTAAGTCTATTTTGATACCTTGGCCAGGTTTAAGGAAGTTGATTTGGACACTTTGTTCAGGTGTAAAAAGGTTGATTTGGACACTTTTGAACCTGATGTCAGTTTCCTTAAAATTCGATTTTGCACTTTAATGGAATCTTTCCCATGGTCAGACTGTATCAAGGTCCATCATTTTTAATTTGTCATCGTCTCCTGTATCCTCATTTAGTATTCTAATCTTAGGTTCATGGATGATCTTTTCATTGTCCCGTGCTATCCTTATCGATGCCCTCCAAGTACAAAGACTCTCATTCCGTAGACATTTGAGTATGGTTGTCATGCGGCAAAGACATGGGACTAAACCCAGAGTTAACAATGGGCAATCCGCAGGGACAACTCCCCCCCAGAACCGTTGAGTGTATATATACTAATAGAGGGAACGAAGGATAGGGAAAAACTCTATGCTGCTCATCCAATTTATTTCACTAGTTACATATCTCGCCGTTAGAAAGCGCTAGTACGCTTGTGGCGCATCCTGACGGCCAGTTATGGTACTGTTTGAATATTACTCTCCCTCTTTGTCTAAAAGAAGAGAGGAATACTTCTCTTGTAAAAGAGGGATGGTAAGAATTAGGGAGGTTGGAAGCTGTAAGAAAACTGACCAGATAGGTTTTCTCAAGGTCTACTCTAAACTAACCGTAATCGGTTTTAGGGGTCGTTTACCTGTCATTCAATAACATTGCATTCAAACCAAACGATGTTTATTTTCTTAGTTTGCTAGTCTCTGAGGAAAATAAATCTTTAATAGTTATATAAATGATAATTTTTACTTTCATTTAGTTTAAATACAAAGATCTATTTATTAATAAAAATATCACAATTATATTAATACAAAAACTTTTCTATCTTAAGCTAGGTGCTTTTTGAGTTCACAATATTGGCCACGCGTGGTATACTTAGGCAGGGGTTCTCAAATTCACGGCTCGCGGATCATATCTTGCTTGTCTGCAAAGCTTTTAAATAAGTATTTGGACTGCAGTTACACCAATACTCTCTCTCTCACACACACACACAAAGAGACACACACACACAATAATAGTTTAATTTTAGTGTGAATATAATATTGATATAAAACACTTAAACCATTTCAAATGCGTTATTGTTTTATCACTTTTTAAATAGTGGATTGTGGGGATTTTTGTTTGCATATTTTAATAAATACTGCTTTGAGTTATTCTCTAACCCACATTAACATCTGGAAAATATGAGTTATGTAATATTTTAATTACATAGCATCAAATAGCTATTAAAGAGTTACGTCGGCGGGCACGCGGATTAAACGTCAGATTATTATGATCTAGTTAGCTGGTGTCGGGGAAGACGAGGCTAGAATTCCATCTGGATGTACAGAGGGTGGATTTTTCCTATTTATGGTCTCCTATATTCCCGTTTCTCAAATGCAGTTACATTTCCTCCACATTATATGTTCCTCATCCCTTACTTACTAGCGTTATTAAAATATGCTTAGTCAGGACGGCTGGTAAGATGCGCTACAAAAATAAAAGTACCTATAGAATATATGTATTTAAGCAAACATGTTTGTATATTCCGTGGTTCTCAACACGCCTCGAGTTTGTGAATCTGAACCTTCGGCTAGTGTGAGTTTGAGAAACACTGACGAAGGCAATACTTTTTTAGTTTACTGATTCTCACACACCTTTTGAATGGTTCCCTTATAATTGCTCCAAAGTTCAGCTTTCTATGTCGTGAAGAAATTGAAAATTTTCTGTACATCAATACTTACCAACCAAACCCAACTTTTTCTTTAATAATTATTGGTAGACGTTTGGTGGGATAGCTAGATTTTATTGTTGGGATAGTTTGTCTGTATAATAAATATTTGAGAAAAACTATTTTTTTTATTGCTTTGGCTCTTCATTTTTTTTTTCATGATACATATTTTTTCTTGCAAAACTTTTAGGTCGTAGAATACGTCGTACTTACACGAAAAACATTTCAACAATAAAAAATTGAAAACCCTATAATGTTTCTACTTTTTATGTTCATGCATATCACAGACATTATTACATTTTTTTATGATTAAACTAATAATGCAAAACGCCATTATTGGGTGAAAAAGTTTTAAAACCTTGCATATATATTTGCATAGGAAAATCAAAAATTATTGAGTGGGGGAGGGAGACACGTTAACTTTGCCTCTCCAACATTTTTAATATTAAATATTTGTTATTCAAAAGCTATTACGGTGCAAAACGCCATAAGTAATTTCCATACAAGACATTTACATTGACATTTAAAGGAGACAAATTTATTGTAGATGTGTATTTTTAATGGAGTGGGCTACGCTAAACCTTACCCACCACCCCACCACTTTTATGTATTTTTTTCCCTTGCAAACATATTATGGGGCCATACTTGGTGCAAAACAGAATTTTAATATTTACATTATACAAAATAAACAATTAATTGAGGATTGGAACTACACTTAACCTGCTTTCTCACACACCTCCCTCCCATAACAATGGTCTGAGACTTTTAAACAAAATAAGTGCCAAATGGTGGTATTTTTACATATTTAATTTGAGGGAATGGGATGGAAGCCTACTTGAGTGATCTGATATAGGCCCTAACAAAACCCTTTCAGGTTTATATGGTTTGTGCTGACTTAGACACCATTTGGAGGACAGAAATATCCAACTTAAGAACAAATTAATAAAATAATTAAGACAGATAAATTTGAATATTTTGGGCATGTTTGATGCACAGTAAAAAAAAATAGAAACCAGTTTAGATATTAACATAAAATGCTTTTGATATAAGTACCAATTTACAAGAATCTGTCTTAAGAATAATATTTTGTAAAATATTAAATGAGTGTTTAAGGTTACATATAGATTTAAAAAATATAGTGCCTTTAAGACAACAGTACAAGAGTGTGTAAAGTGATATACGTTTATCACTGTGGTCTATCTCATCCATTCAAGTGAGGCCCGTACTTAAATTTTGTACAATGACAAGATAGAAGAAGGTATGCATATACAAATTATAAGTTACAATTATAAGAATGGACATAATTCTAAAATACACATTTGTACAATTTGAAAATAGTTTTAACTATAGACTTCATTGTAGTTAAAATCTTTAAAAGGGTTTACACTTAATTCAAAGTATTAAAAAAATATTATTTTTAATCATAGTTGGTGCACACATAAGTATAGTCCTCTATTATAACCTCCTCATTACTTTATTAGACATCATGTATTCAAATCATTTAATTTTTTCATTTATTTGGGGCATTTAACGTGCACTTTCTAAACCGACTTATAAACTAGATGCGCTACAAAAACAAAAGTACCTATAGAATATATGTATTTAAGCAAACATGTTTGTATATTCCGTGGTTCTCAACACGCCTCGAGTTTGTGGATCTGAATCTTCGGCTAGTGCGAGTTTGAGAAACACTGACGAAGGAAATAATTATTTAGTTTACTGATTCTCACACACCTTTTGAATGGTTCCCCTATAATTGCTCCAAAGTTCAGCTTTATATGTCATGAAGAAACGTGAAAATTTTCTGTACATCAATACTTACCAACCAAACCCAACCTTTTCTTTAATAATTATTGGTAGACGTTTGGTGGGCTAGCTAGGTTTTGTTGTTGGGATAGCTTGTCTGTATAATAAATATTTGAGAAAAACTATTTTTTTTATTGCTTTGGCTCTTCAATTTTTTTTTTTCATGATACATATTTTTTCTTTCAAAACTATTAGGTCGTAGAATACGTCGTATTTACACGAAAAACATTTCAACAATAAAAAATTGAAAACACTATAATGTTTCTACTTTTTATTTTCATGCATATCACAGACATTATTACATTTTTTTATGACTAAACTAATAATGCAAAACGCCATTATTGGGTGAAAAAGTTTTAAAACCTTGCATATATATTTGCATAGGAAAATCAAAAATTATTGAGTGGGGGAGGGAGACACGCTAACTTTGCCTCCCCAACATTTTTAATATTAAATATTTGTTATTCAAACGCTATTACGGTGCAAAACGCCATAAGTAGTTTCCATACAAGACATTTACATTGACATTAAAAGGAGACAAATTTATTGTAGATGTGTATTTTTAAGGGAGGGGGCTACGCTCAACCATACCCACCACCCCACCACTTTTATGTATTTTTTTCCCTAGCAAACATATTATGGGGCCATACTTGGTGCAAAACAGAATATTAATATTTACATTATACAAAATAAAAAATTAATTGAGGATTGGAACTACACTTAGCCTGCTTACTCACACACCTCCCTCCTATAACAATGGTCTGAGACTATAAAACTAAAAAAGTGCCAAATTGTGGTATATTTCCATATCTAATTTGAGGGGGTTGTATAGAAGCCAACTTGAGTGATCTGATTTAGGCCCTAACTAAACCCCTTCAGGTTTATATGGTTTGTGCTGACTTAGAGCACCATTTGGAGGACAGAAATATCCAACTTAAGAACAAATTAATAATATAAATTAAGACAGATAAATTCAAATATTTTGGGCATGTTTGATGCACAGTAAAAAAAATAGAAACCAGTTTAGATATTATCATAAAATGCTTTTGATATACGTACCAATTTACAAGAATCTGTCTTAAGAATAATATTTTATAAAATATTAAATGAGTGTTTAAGGTTCATATAGATTTAAAAAATATAGTGCCTTTAAGAGAACAGTACAAGAGTGTGTAAAGTGATATACGTTTATCACTGTGGTCTATCTCATCCATTCAAGTGAGGCCCGTACTTAAATTTTGTACAATGACAAGATAGAAGAAGGTATGCATATACAAATTATAAGTTACAATTATAAGAATGGACATAATTCTAAAATACACATTTGTACAATTTGAAAAAGTTTTAACTATAGACTTTATTGAAGTTAAAATCTTTAAAAGGGTTTACACTTAATTCAAAGTATTAAAAAAATATTATTTTTAATCATAGTTGGTGCACACATAAGTATAGTCCTCTATTATAACCTCCTCATTACTTTATTAGACATCATGTATTCAAATCATTTAATTTTTTCATTTATTTGGGGCATTTAACGTGCACTTTCTAAACCGACTTATAAACTAGTTTAAATCTAGAACCGATTCAACCCCGTGAAAGCGAAAATGCATAGTTCAGTTCACCAATGATAATTTTTTAGGCCATGCCAGGAACCGAAACCAGGACCTTTATCTAAGTATGAAAACACGCTACCGACTGATATAAAGTGTCAGACCGTGTATTAAAATCAACATCTAGTACAGTTTATGTGTTGTCAACAAAACATTTATAGATACGTGATAAAAAAAATTATACCTCTGTACACAAATAAAAACGGGTACCTTGGTATTAACGCTGTTAGCTACCTGGTCTCATAAGTCATCACACTCAAAATATAACTTG
The DNA here is from genome assembly GCA_039000515.1 of Timema cristinae. Lineage (NCBI taxonomy): Eukaryota > Metazoa > Arthropoda > Insecta > Phasmatodea > Timematidae > Timema > Timema cristinae. Next base: position 44,087,852 of record JBCFYV010009882.1, read on the forward strand.
TTTTTTGTGACGCGGAGGTCAGGGCTTGAATTCCTGTTCTGTGTACTGAGGGAAGATTTTCCAAATGATTTCCCTCTCTTTTTCTCCACTCAAAATTCGTGTACATTTAAATTTTAAATACACCTTTCTAATTTACTTTATTATTGTAAAGAGTCGGATAGCTCGGACCTTCAGTAAGATGCGGTGTACATAAAAATAAAACACTATGCCATTGGGTACTAATTATTTTAAGGGCGTCTTATTATAACTTCAACCTATTCAACATCCTATCAATAAATTAAAAAACCTAGCTATGTATATCTTGAACAAATTTAATCCCAGTTTGACACCTTACCTCAATTATAAGCACCTCTTACCACAGAACTGAAGTTCCGAGAATCGAATCCCGGCATGACTAAAACATTTACCAATGGTGAAATTTAAATTTGCGGGAATGCGTATTGTGTCTATTCTAATATTACGTTAGCTTGTAATTCACGTTATATAACCGGTCGCTTCTGATAATGCTCACTAAATATACAAAAATAAAAACTTAAATTTTTCTATTTAAATCTAACTTAATCGCGCGAAAAAACTTTCACTATATTTTGATTTTATTTATAATCTAAAGATGATATCTATAATGTTTGAAAACATTATATATATATGTTTGTGTCCACCTAGTGACGCACTCAGAAATTTACTTTAGGTAGGGCATACAATCAAGGCCATAGCCAGAATAAAACTTAGGGTAAAAGGGGTTTTTGGCGTCACCCTCACCTTCAAACCTCTGGAAGATGCATTAGTATTAATTATCTATATATTTATTTTCATGAAAACTAAAGGCAACTATTAAATAACATAGTTTCTGTAAATGACTATTTTTTAGTTTATAGTAGGTATTTATAATAAAAAAAACACTCAAATCTGTTAAATTTATGGATTGCTTTTTTTTATTTACGAATAAAGGAGGAGGAAAATGTATAGCTTTAAAAGATATTGTTATTTTGAACTGTAGAACAATTTTGATAACATCTGCTCGTTATAAATAGCTAATTATAGCTTCCAGAAGTGTAAAGGATTTTCTAAATTTTCCAGAGATTAAAGTTTGTAGGAAATTGTTATTTTATTATTAGATATAAACTATTATTGTTTGAAATAAGTTTTAATTCATCATCGGTTCCATGTTATGTTTTAAGGCCTCTAAGGTAGCATTTTTCAAACTAGGCTCCGCCTTAGTTATCTGAGGCTACGTGGGGCAATTTTATAATGTTATTTAGTTTTTTACATTATAAAATAGCATCATTAATTAGAATTGCCAACTTTTTTTAAAATCTAGATAAATTATACATGCCACACAAGCTATTAATAAATAAATATATGTTGATTTAGATTATGCATTTTTCAATGTGAACTTTTTGCACAAAGTGGTGGGGAAGTGTAGTTTTTCTTTTATATTTATTCAAGTATTAAGTTATAAACCGATACTACTAGTGTGAACATTTTTATGAGCGTTCAAACATTTATTTTTTCTGGTACAAAGGCTCATTAGGTCTAAAATGTGAGAGCCTAAGTCAATATATGTTAATGTGTTGAATAACACTCTCTGGTAGCTTTGTCAGTTCGAAGAACTTTAGTATTAACTTTAACCGAAATTGGGTGGGGTGCGAGTGATTCTGAAGTTTCTATAAGCGAGGTCCTCGGTGTAATAACCCATATCTTGTGTTAAAAGCCTTAAAAACTAAAACGAACTTAATTACCAGAATGGTGGCTACTAACTATATACATTTTCTTGTATACAATGTATGGAAACTATTATGGTAGTACTTTTTTCAAATAAGAATATAAGAGGCACTTTTAATATCTGTATGTGTGTGTTTTGAATACAAAGTCTTAAAATGGAGCCTATGCATCCCACTCATCTTATGTGTCTTATGTTTTAGTTATACAATATATGATTTATGTTTTTATTGAAATTATTAGAGGTCATGGGGGAAGGTGCCCATTTTACCCCACCCCCTTGTGTGCGCCTCTGGTTCTAAGTAAACGCTTAGTGAGAGAAGGGCATTTTATCATAGATATAATTAATTTATAAAATATGACAGTTATTTCAATGGTTTTTATGAACTTATAATACCCCTTTTTCTCGTAAAGAGAAAAAAAATCAAAATTCTATCGGTTTTTATTTAATTAAGGGATCCTAAACTTTTAGTTCAACACCCATTAAAAAAAAGGTTTAGATTATATATATATATAATGTTAACAATGAATAGTTTTTGAGTCAAGTGTGTTAGAGGAGTCCCGCATTTTATATAGCAAGAATAGTATTTATCTTAAAAATTGTAATCCAAGTTTAAATGTAATTATAATTATACAAAAATGTACATTTGTTATGTTTGAATATGATGTATTTTCACTGTCTAAAATATGTTTTTCAAGTAAATAGAGTAAGCTCTAGTAGTGTTGTTTTTTCATTGTATCTTCACGCCAGTCAATGCTTTCCACATTTAATAGCAATTAGAAGGTAGGTATGAGGAAGATAGAATTATGAGAAGTACCCTCGTTTGCGTGGAAGTAGCGGGAAACCATTTATGAAAAATTACTATCAGTTCACCGTGTAATTGAGCAGCCGCGATGTGCACATTTTTGTCCTCGATTCATTATTTCATAGAACAAATCTTTCTTCCAAAAATTTAGATGAATTATTTAAAAATATATATCACTCAACTTTACACAAAAATATACAAATCAATACATTATTTAATCTATATATAGCAAAGGGTATGAAGCAAGACATAGGTGCCCGCCTACAACTAGTGAACCTCAAAACAAATTATGTCAGCGGGTTTGAAAAAGAACCAAAGGAAAGTGGCAAGGGAACAATGAATTTTGGTCTTGCTTTACTTCAAGGTCGTTTGCTATTATTAGGAATGGAGGGAGGAAAGGACTGCTGGCCCTTCCCACCCTTCAAAGTCTCTTGTAGAGTGCGACGGAGAAGAGAGAAAGAGAATATTTTAGCCGGTTTACCCCTAGGCTATTACAGTGACACTTTCTGGTGTTGGAGAACACAAGCGATCCTAGCGGCGAGATATTTTCTACTAATCTAAGCTCGTCAGTTTTTTTAGCTGGGCTGGCGACTTCTTGTAGTACATATACATTCAACGCCAGAACCTAGGGTTGGGACTCTTGAGGCTCTTTCCGCAGTTTTCATGCCGCGTTATCGTTCTCCCAAGCCGTGGGGTGGGAAGCCCCAGGATCTCCCTTTCAATATCTCTCTTTCAAGGCCACGTCGTGACCCTTACTGTGGATTCACACGTTCACCGAAAAACTAACGAAAAACAGCAACGTGACCACGTGACGAGCTCTAAGCCAATCACAAGATTCCCGCTTAATCGGCGCGAGCTGTTCTGTTAAAACTCACCTACTAGCTTTCCTAATAATACTTGTAAAATGTTTCAAGCTATTGTACAAAAGGTAAGAGGATGAGGTTATGAATTACAAGGACCTGCATTATATTCACCTGTGATGAGGTTGGGGTGGGGGAGGGGGGGGAACTATAAACACTACAATACATGATTTTTTTTGCTAGGGCTTATAGGCCTATCGGACTCAAAAAGGTAATTAGGGCCTGATGAATACTATTGAAGTCGAACCTCTTTTTTCCAGGTGAAATTAGAATGGTTAACTACTCAACTAATCTTGGAAGTTGAAAATATTGGGCGTTTATAAAAAAAAATCCGGGGTTTCAAAGCAATTGTTATTAATGAAAAATAAAAAAAATATCATTTAAATGAATATATATGTGTTTATATATAATGAAAGGTCATATCTTTTTAATTTAATGACTTGTACACATCGATGTGTGCCTCATTCTACCGCTATTGATGCATTTAATATGAATTTTCTAAACCCCAGAGTTATTTTATAAAAATCCTGTATGTTCAAACTCATATTGAATTTTCATTAAGAAAATTGTTCAATCCTAGCCGCATATAGTGCAGGGTTGCTCATTTAAGATTTATTCACGCGTTCACTGGACAAAGACCTCATAATCTTCTTAAGGCATGCATCAGTTCACACGCTCACAGACATGTTTCCGTGATGCCTTGCAACATAAAATGGAAACAGCTGCTAATAAACATGGTTTTGTTTGCGAGTGTATGAACATATATTGCTCATTATCACTATGGATGTTTGTTCAATTCTTGTTTTGTCATTCCATTTTTAATGAGTTTTTTTAATAGCCTCAACACATTTGATGCAGCTGTTGGCCTTTCTATCTACACAGCACATGCGCAATGAATAGATTTAGTTGGTAGTGAATGTCTATAGGCCTTTTTTTTTTAATCATTTTGGTGCAGAAAGCTCCAAACTGAAACTACCCCAATTTGCGCTAAGTGTACAAAGCGGTTCGTGGAAAAAAAAAAAAATCTTGTCATTGGCTCAGAGCACGTTGCGTGACCACATTTTTCCTGTGCTGTTGTATTTTAAAGAGCGCATGGGTCCATAGCTTAGGGCCCCGACACAAACTCCATATCCGTAGATCCGACGACTCCGTGTTCCTGGTCCATAAGAAGTTCTACTCACGAGTACAGAGTCAATATTCGTAATAATGTCACCGTTTCAATCAATGAGATATTAAGAGACTTCGTCCAATCAAAAGATTCGAAAGAAAGTCGTCTATAGCAAGGAGCGAGCGTCAAGCAGTCAGCTGGTCATAAAAATGAATTAAAGAAACCAAAAACAACTTTGTTGAGAAAACCTCCAGTATATACTAAAATGTAAATTAAGTACAAACACAAGAAATAAATTTATAACTCTATTTTAACTATCAAACTTAAAATAATAAGTGTTTGCAATAGCCTGAAAATGTTAAACAGTTGTAGGCCTACAAGTATTTTGGCAAAACAAGCACTTTAATTTTTTTATATATATATATATTTAGCACCGTGTCTTACTACCCGTTTAGGTTATACGGTTAAAGTACTAATTACGCTAATGGATTAGGAATTGGGAAGGTTGAATTTAAAGGAAGTGAGCCCGCATATGGAGGGAGAGTAGAAAACTATTAATGATAAAGCACCCCCAGTTCACCCGACCGAGATTCTAACCTTGATCTCCCCGTCCTCGGCAGCCTACCTCAACATGAAACTAGTGCTTTAACTGATTACACCACTGAGGTGGGTATTTGACGAGATGGTTCTACTTGCTAAAGAAGCATAATTATTAAAAAAAAAACTTTGGGCTTTGTCTGACATATTAAGTAGCCCCTATGAGCGGTGCTGCCCATTACGGCTATCACAAACTTGCCCATCCTATTTCAAGATTAACTACATGTGCCAATGTACACCAGGGGAAAGAATGGATAGAGTGGTTCAGATTCCACTAGTGCAAACATTTTCAGGTGAATTTTTTAAGTGTCTAAAAAAGGACTAGACATTCTAAAATATACGAACATATAATGTATGCATGTAGAGCCTTAAGATAGGGAGATCGGGGTTCGAATCCGGTTGGGTGCACTGAGGGTGGGTTTGACCTGAATGGTTTTCCACTCTCACTTCACGCAAATGTGAGCGCACTTCCTCTTAATTCAACCTTCCTGATCTCCAACTCGTTAGTAATTAGTACATAGTGCCTCTCACCCGAACAGGTAGTAAGACGTGGTGCTAAGAAAAAAGAGAATGGTTTGTACTAAACTAGTGCAAACATGTCCCTGGTTTAGGTGGATTTTCTAAGTGTTTGAAAGGGACTGGAATTAAAAATACATATGGACAGATAACAATTTATTTAAATAGCCTATTTTTTTTCTAGTGTCCATGGTTAAATCCAATATAAACACAAAATGTAAATAGAGAGGTTTGGATTCCACTATTACAAATATGTTTCTAACTCAGGTGGATTTTCTAAGTGCCTAAAAAGGAATAGGCCTGATAAAATAAAATCACGAGCAGAAACGATTTATGCATGTATATAATTTTTTTTCTAGTTTCCATAAATAAACTCAACATTGTAAAAAAGGGGTTTGGATTACAAAGTAAAAGTAGGCCTACCAGTAGCCAAAACCAAGCATCCTCTTTTCTTAATGCGTCCTTAAATTATTTTAGTATTTTACTAAACAAAACAGGCCTTTGCCGAACACAATCAATTAGGAGAGAATCCATTTCATAATCACTTGTATCAATAATTTATGAAAAAAATAAATCACGCTAGAATTGGTGGATATACCAAATAATAAGGGTGTTGAACCTACAAAAGCAAAGCCAATATTTCTGAGAACTTGGTCTTTCTCAGTAAACATTTTCTTAGAAGCCACTTTTCCTGAGGTGTCTGGGTTTTTAGAAAAATCTTTCTGAAATATCTCCAGGTGTAGCCATCTTTTAATTTTGTATATGTTTCCATAGCGACGGTTCCTCTCACAGCCATTCATTCTTTTATTTCAATGCGCAATGTGCGGCTGTGATTGTTAGTCCGTAGAAAGTTAAAGTTGAGCAACTTATACGGAGTAAGGACTTACGGATAAGGACTTTGTGGCCAGAGCAATCTGATACTGTGGCATCGATTTCTTAAGGCGTAAATAACATAATGCCATGCATACTTAAAACACATAGACCTTTACAGACAAATGCGTTATCTTACATGGGTAAGAAAACAAACTTACACTTCTGAAAAATGGTACACGGACAGGGATTTGAATCCAATTTATCCTCCAACTTTTAACACACTACGGCATAAATCTGAGGAGCCGGGATATAAATCCATGTCTGGGTGCATTTTTTTAATCATCATTAGAAATTACTTCTTTCTGATAGGTGGCATTGTTTCATGAAATAAACATTTGTTTCGGGTCTGGTATTTATACGGCGTGAAATACAGGTACAAATTCTGGAAATAGATCTTGATTTATTTCTCATTTAAGTTGAAAATAGCCTGCATGCACGCACTTAAGTTAGGACCTTCCACTATTATTCAATTTATTACAACCCTCTTCAGTGGCCAATTGGCATAAGGCGTCATTCTTGTGTTGGACTAGCCTACTGATCATGGGAGATCGGGATTCGAATCCTAGTCGGGTCTACTGAGGGTGGTTCTTCCTAAATGTTTCCCATTCACCTTCCACACAAATGCGAGTAGATTACCTCTAAAATGTTTCCTTCTTTATACCTACCAGCGTATAACCCAAACGGGTAGTAAGACGCGATGCTAATATTATTATTATTTTTATACCTACCCCATTAGAGTATATTTACTCTGTATGCTCATAACATAAACAATAGTAAGGGGTGGTGATTATATATATATAAATATATATATATTTAAATTACCATGTCTGCGATATGTGCTATATATGAGGCATAGGAAATTTGCTAGTACTGGTGTTAACCCTAGAATTAAATCCAATTTAAAACAAGTGTTTCCTATTTCAAGCAATAGGAATTTAACCAGACCTAGAAAAAAAAAACTACCTTAGATCTTCTTCTGTGATCGTATGGTTTAAACCCGCTTTAGTGGCCGCATGGTCTAAGGCGTCACTTTAACAATAGACTAAACTGCCGATGACGGGGAGATTCGGGTTCGAATACCAGTCTCGTGTACTGAGGGTGTTTTTTACTAAATGGTTTTCCGCTTTTCCTTCACTCAAATGTGGATATACTTTCTCTAAATTTAACTTTACTTATCCCTAACACGTTAGTGTAATTAGTACGTAGGCGTACAAACTAAACAGTTAGTAAAGCGTGGTGCTAAAAAATAAACTAGTAATAATCATAAAGGTCAAGGTTTCTACTCTCTCAATATACTGGATTGCTGGTGATGGGGATATCGTAGCTAGAATCCCGGTTGTGTGTAGTGAAGCGTGTTTTTTCTTAAGTGGTTTCTCACTCTTCATCCATGCACATGTTGGTACATTTCCATTCAACTATATCATCATTATCCCTATTCAATTAGTGGAATCTAACAGATATCTTAAACGGGTGAGAGATAAGATGTGGTGCACAAAAAAGTAAAATTAGAAATTACAAGGGATCTGCCTAATCCATTATAGACTTGGACGGGTAAAATTGATGAAACAATGAGGCGAGTAAATGTTTTGAAATTCCTTCTCAAGGAAATAACCTTGAAGGAACTAAGACAAGGTTAGATGTGAGAGAGACGAGTGGCATTGTCCTCTAGAGGATCCTATCAGGACTAAGACAGCTCGTTACTGATAAAATTAGGTAAAGTATGATTGGAAAATACGTGATTATAATGATAAGAAATTACAATATAACTGTATAATACATATTACATCACGTTTGTAGGTGATGACGTGAGAACGCTTGTTAATAGGCGTGCGCAACGTGGGGGCATTGCACCCCCTCTAGTCAAAAATGAAAAAAAAAAAAAAGAAAAAAAAGAGGAAAGGTTGGAGTGACAAAAGAACGAAGTACCTAATATTTTTTTAGAAACTGCGTCTATAGATATTCCCAGAGTGGTTGTTAATGTAAGCTTGAAATCCTGCTACAACACCTCATGGTTCCATTCTTCGAACAAAGTTGGCTGTGGATATAGACTTTGATGACATTATTGACGAATTAAAAAACTGTACTCTTCATTTGGCGGGTGGTATTGTAATTTATTATGTTTGTTTTTCAAAGAATATTCTTATCAAATAAAACATTGATTCCTTCTTGTTTTTAATTTATTGTAATTGTTTTAAAAAAAAAATCCAAACAGATCCTCATGAGGAGGAGGTTGATCCTGCCCCCATTCACCTTCCAGCCAGCACCTTCATCAGCCACACCCTGCACACCCCTATGACGATACTGTGTTTATCACCACCTCTGACGGGACTACTTGCCACAAAAACCTCAATACATGGCCAGTCGGGAGGGTCAGATATTACTTGAATCAAGTGTGAACTGTTACTGGCCAACTTGTACCTGTAAACAAAATTTCAAATATCGCCACGCGTAGCCACTTAATAGCATTTTATCCGCTTTGGTCTAAGGCATAGGTCGCCAATCTCATTGACTATGGGAGCTACTTTCATAATGTCAAATTATTTCTTGAGTTAACCCAGATTAAAATTTGACAGGATAGTGTAGTGGCTATTATTGGAACCTGCACAAGGTGTTTGCTATCAATGTCCAATGGGGGTGGGATTTGGGCTTGTTTTGTAATTGTAATGTAAATAATGTAAAAATGTACAGTAAATAAATTATTTACTAAAATGCACTTTTTAATACTATAAAACAAACTGTATATTCATTTTTTTTAAACCAAATTGTGATTAAATGTATTTTTTTAAGTTAGTTATGTAGCTTATTTAGAAGAATGGCATTCACTTACACCAACATTTTTTTTAAATTGTGATGAATAGTACTTTTCACTCCAATTCGATTGCATTTATCAAAATGTTCATCTGTGCTCCTACTTCTAAATTAATTTTGATCTTACCATCTTTCTCTGAAAATTATGACACATGGGTTGGTAGAGTAGAACAACGCCTTCATTCGGCTGCAAACACTAACCAGAACTAGATAATTTTCTTTTGAGACAATATGGCATACATATCATAAACCTGAGTCAACACTCTTCAACAATAAGTTATTTTTAAAAGAGCAAAATATATTTTTGTGCAAGCTACCGAAAGTATCACCGCAGTTACAGGTAGCTTGCGATTGACCGTTTTGTGACCCTTGGACTCTTGGGCGTCACTCTTGCAATAGACTGGACTGCTGATGACGGAAAGATCAGAGTTTGATCCCAGTCAGGTGTAGTGAAGGTGGGGTTTCCTAAATGGTTTCCCACTCTCTCTCCACGCAGCTGTGGGTATAGGCCTACTTCCTCTAGATTCAACTTTCCTCATCCCTAGCACATTAGTCTAATAAGTACCTATGCGAATAAACCAAACGGGTATAAAAATATAAAAAATAAGTTAACGAGTTTCAATTAGTTTTACTTTGTAAAATTACTATTAAATTTATTTATTAATTTTTCTTAGCACCACGCCTTACTAGCCATTTGGGTTATACGCTTATGTACTAACTACCCTAATTTTTTTAGGGAATAGGAAGGTTATATTTATAGAAAGTGTAGCCGCATTTTAGTGGCGAGAGAGTAGAAAACTATTTTAGAAAAAAACCTCAGTACACCTGATCAAGAATCGAACCTTGATCGTCCTGTCACTGGCAGTCTTGTCAATTTCGACAATAGCACCTCAAACAATGCAGCCACCGAAGTGGGTAGTATCTATTATTAATGTGGCCTTCATGTTCAAACGAGTTTGACACACATAATTTAGAACGTGGTATCTTGAAGGCCTGGGTTTGATATCTAATTAGAGGCAATTTCTATATCCCCCCTTACTCGCCTCGGTGGCGTAGTTGACTAACGCATTAGTCGTGTTGAGCTCGACTGCTGAGGACGGGGAGATCGAGGTTCGAATCTCGGTCGGGTGAACTGGGGTTGGTTTTTCCTAAATGGTTTTCCACTCTCCCTCCACGCAAATGTGGGTTCACTTCCTCTTATTCAACCTTCCCAGTTCCTAATCCATTAGCGTAACTAGTACTTTAAGCGTATAACCCGAACGGGTAGTAAGACGTGGTGCTAAATAATAATAATATATTCCCCCTTACCTCCCCCCCTCCTCTCCAGCATACCAATATTCAAAGATATTAGAACAAAACCATCTTCAAACAGGATATGAGTAAATTTGAGTCCATTCTCATTAGAAAGTCTTCAGTACTTGTAGTGCGTATAACCCGAACGGGTAGTAAGACGCGGTGCTAATAATAATAATAATAATAATAATTCAGTACTTGTAAATCCAGGTGTGCTAAAGCCTGAGAAACAATCATAAAACATAAAGTAGGCCTACATATATCTAATATAATGTACCTCATAGGCCTACCATAGTTAATCAAAATCTATAAAAAAAATTTTTTTAAAAAAGTATGTTTAGTTTTATAATAGTTCAAAACATTGAAAACAAAGTTTTTATGCTTAATAAATCAAAATTTTAAACGAGCCTTCTAAGTCATAATAATTAAATGTTTTGTACCAAAAGAAAAGCTCACTGGAATTTATGGTGGAACATACCAAACACAAGTAATGAGATAAAATATCAACTAGGGAACTTTTAATATATAATGTACCTATATAAAGTATTACCCGCTTCAGTGGCAGAATGGTCAAGGCGTCCCTCTCGTGTTAGACAGGCCTGTTGAATAAGGGGAGGTCTGGAAGGTCAGGGCTCTAATCTCTGTCAGGTCTACAAAGGGTGTTTTTATCCGAAATGGCTTCCCACTCTCCTCACACGCAAATACGAGTAGATTACCTATAAAATGCCTCCTTCCTCATCCCTAACCCATTAGAGTAATTATCTTAAAGCGTATAACCTTAACTGATATTAATACGCGGCCAAAATATATTTATACACAAACACACAAACTATTCGTCTTATCCAGGGAAAAAAACCGCTTAGGTCAGTCAATTCTATTTCTTATCAAAATAACAATGTGTTGTAAAGTCAGACATTTTGTGGTTTTGTACAAATCTTCAGCTACAGTTCAAAGCTATATTTTAAGAGGCCTCAACCTCTTTTTATGACATCGGGAAACTTTTCATAATAGCATCCATACAATAAATTATAGACGTCAACCTCGGTTGCATTGGGGTAAAGGCTCTTATCAGCGTGGGCTGAGATAGATGAGGTACTTTTCTTGAGGGAAAAAAAATCGTAGCACAACTTCCTTCGGAAGGGAAGCAAAGCTGTCGGTCCCATATTGATTGTGGAATATAATTATATGAAAATACTTTTCCATGCAGAATTGGTAGGCCCTTTTACTCTCACTCATAGAAAATCCTCATAGAAGATTATCATATATTGATATAATCAGTCGATTCAAAAGGTGCACGTTAATTAAATACCTCGAAATAATACAACATAGTGAGGCCAGATTTTGGCTTTTACAATTCATATAAGTGTATCACTGCCATAATCTCAGAACTCGATTCTCAATTGTTTAGTTATTTTTTTGTTTCAAATCTGTCACGGTGGGGTCTATCTATTATTATTATTATTATTATTATTATTATTATTATTATTATTATTATTATTATTATTATTATCGCCGTGTCTTACTAACCGTTCGGGTTATACGCACTTACGCTAATGTGTATTGGTAGGTTGATTGTGATATGAAATGGAGGACCTACAGTTTAACGTGGAATCCGAACCACGGTGTAGGCCTGGTATTCCACACATTCACAAGTTGTGACTATTACACGTCTTGTCAGAGGTGAAGGAAGGGTTTAGTAATCAGATAAATCTGTGCCGGGACCGAGGATTGAACCCCGGACCCCCAGCACAAAAGTCCGATACCTTATCCCTAGACCGCCAGGTCACCATGGGTCTATCTAAAACGTCCCACTTAATTTTGCATGTGTGCGTATAGCTCCATTACGTCAGCTAGGCACGTAGTACTAAAGCAGTCGTGTGATTGTGTAACATATTATAATCTTATTACACTTGTGTAAGTTGTTGCTATTAACCAAGTTAACTGGCTGCGCCCACATCTTGTACCCCAATTGACACGTGTTTTATTTATTTTTATTGAAAGAAACCTCTTTGTTAGGATTGCCCAAACCTTTATAAGTAGTGGGCCGTATACAAAAATAAACTTTCGGATGTTCTGCCTTAAAACTACCAAGGATTGATTTAAAATATAGTTTAACAAGGATTACTTCAAAGAGTAAACCTTTGGCAATCTATCTTAATATTACTACTATCTACATTAAAGCTTCATAACAATTTAGTTCATAGAACTGCCTATGACAGTTTGATTATATTATTAACCATCCTAACAATCTAACTTTCAATTGATAAGTGCTTGGGACACTGGGCTTTGTTTGTAAAAAAGTAGTCTATATTTCTGTCACTAATAAAGAAAGAGAGGATTAAAATAAGAGCGAACTAAATTCATTATATTATAATTAGATTATTTATAAAAAATCGAAAGTCTGGCTTCTTTAGGTTCTGCCCAATAGTCTACTAAAGCTGCGTAAATGTTCGGGTTTTTAGGTCATCTAAGGGCTTCTGGATGGTGTGGAAAATAACACACGCACGCAGGAAATTATGTATAATATTTACCTAAGCTCTAACTGTAATTATGATACTAATAACAAGTCAATTCACTATAGCTACAAATTTCAGAGAAATTTACATATGTCAAGGATCGAGACTTTGATACCATGCCTGTAACTGTCTATGCATCTAAGAATTGTTGCAATTCTTATGAGCTTAATAGTCTCGGCTCTTTGTCTCTATTTGTATAAAAGTAGTAACCTGTGATCCCGCAGGCTAAATGTCAATGATTGTCGTTGACGTGTAAGTCCGAGATTGAATCCCGCCGGGGTATATATTTTTTTTCTTTTTACAAATAAACGATTTCTCACTACAAGTCTACGCAATTGTGTTTTCATTTCCTATAGATTGCTATATTTCTCATACCTAGTATATTTGCCTATCAAATAATACATGCGTATGACCCGAACTGGTATTGAGACGCGACAAAAGATAAAAGGTCATTCGTTACAGCACCCTATGGTACTTATAAGGGTTATGTTATATGAAGCAGTTGAGCGAATTAATAGGGAGGGGTACAAGAAATAGCTTTTATTTTTATTTTTAATGCTTTTATTTCATTTTTTAAGTTAGTTCAGGTTAAATAAGGCCAGATAAGAAAAGTATTTTTTTTAGGTGATCTGGCGGTCTAGATGTAAGGTGTCAGACTTGTGTGCTGGGTGTCCGGGGTTCAATCCTCGGTTCAGGCACAGATTTATCTGATCGCGAAACCCTTCCTTCAACTCTGAAAATAAGTGTATTAATCACAACTTGTGAATGTGTGGAATGCCAGGCCTCCACCGTGGTTCGGATCTCATGTTTTGCATTCACCCTACCATTACACATTATCATAAGTGCGTATAACCCGAACGGGTAGTAAGACATGGTAATAATAATAATAATAATAATAATAATAGGTTTTCTATTGATTTTTATTTATTTGAGGTATTTAACGTGCACTTTCTGAACCGACTGATTATATCATCCCACAAGAATTTCTATTAGCGAGAGCGAAAGGCCCTACAGTTTTGCCGGGAAAAGTATTTTTACATATCTTCCAGGGATATTTTACATTCCAATATCGACATGGGACCAACGGCTTTACTTCCCCGAAGTTGTTTTAAGTACGTTAATCGCGCAAGAAAAATCCGTTGGTCCCAGCTGGATTTGAACCCAAAAACATTGTATTAGGCTAGGTATTTTAAATGGAAAACCAATTACTAAACAAAGTGGTATTTCCGGACGTGGGCGACGCATCTCATTGCTTCAGTACACGTGTATTCTCAGTAATAAATCCAAGTGATCATACGTAACAATATCCTTTTTATACCCACGTATACCCGTTTGGGCTGGATGTATTTAATTTCACTTATGGGTTAAGAATGAGTAAGTTAGAATTTGGAGGATATGTACCTGCATTTGTGTGGAAGGAGATTTGGAAACCACTTAGAAAAAAACTACTTGGCCGAGATTTAAACCCAAACCTCCGCGTCACCGCCAAGCCGGACTACACGAGCTTGACATTAGATGTTAAATTAAACTACCTTTAAACTAAGTGTTAGTCTACGGGTGCGGGTAGTGTGTTTTTAAAATATTATTTTCCATATTAGCAAATTGACAACACTGATCTAAACCTACGGTATCAACGTTTAAGGAGCATTTTGACACCTTAGCTTTGTCGGTAGGGTGTTTGCCTACTAAGCTAAGGGTCTCAGGTTCAACTCCTGGGATAACTGAAAAAATACAATTTGTGAAATGTGAGTTCCCCCTCTCACAGGGGTAAATTAAAGGCTGGGGGCTTGTTGTTGTGCCTGTTATAGATTGAGTTACTTTAAAATTCATGTGGTGAAATAATACGTCGGTTCAGAATGTGCATGTTAATAACCAAAAAATAAGTAGAATAAGTAACTGTTTTAGAGCAGTGGGTTGTATTTAAAAAGTGCGACGGGCCGGATTTAGCCCGTGGCCCCTTGTTTGGGCAGCTCTGCTCTATGCTATCTGGTGAGGTGACCTTGGCGCACTCTTGGGTAATTGTTCAAATTCGCCCCCTCCCAATTGCTCGTGAAGATGTTATTCTCTGAGACGATAACGGGGCAGCAAGGAGGGGAAATACTCTTACTCGATCAAATCTCCACTCTGAAAAATATTGCGTAATTGTATTAAACTTGATTGCTTGAAAATGATAACGAACTCATTTACGACGAGTGCAAAAGAAAATGTCATAAACGTATTGGAGGTATGTTTTTTGTGCAACATTGATCATTAACAACGATAACGAAGCTTTTTATTTTACACAGTGAGCGAACAAAAGGTCATAAAATCTTTATGCTTCGTCATTGTTGAATTAGGTCTTAATATTTTTACCATGCTACTCCTAAAGCCTCTCTTAGGGCTTTCATTCACTTTGGTCATCACTACTTTCGTCATAAAAAGGTGAGTCTTTTCATAAATGGATTTTAAGAACTATCAATAAAAATCAGATTTATTTTAAATTCATTTGATAAAATGTAATTTTTTCACTATACTACTATTGAGGCGACATATTAATTTAATATGAATATATTTCTAGTTAAATAAACAACAGATCTTACCATAGCCGAGGATTGGTTTTTTCACAAAAGGGTTTGTGATCGAATTCTAATCTGAAACTTTATATTGTATTGCTAATCTGCAATTTTATTTGTTTCATTTTTTTCGTGTCGTCTTGTCACCCAAATTGTGTTCGCATGCTATAATAGAGTGGCCTTACCTGGTTTAGAAGGTAGAAAAGCATAATAAATAGACTTGAAACCAATCAAAACTTTATATCACAGAGTTGCAATAGAATTAAATTTACATTTACCTGCTTTGGTGGCAGCATGGTTTAACGCGCTAATCTTGCAATAGACTAAACTGCTGATGACGCGGATATTGAGGTACGAATCTTGGTCGGGTGTACTGAAGGTGATTTTCCCAAAATAGTTGTCCAATCTCCCTCCACGCAAATGCGGGTACATTTCCTCTGAATACAACCTTCCTAAACCCTAAAACCATTAGCGTAATTAGTATGCCTACATAAGCGTGAACCCGAATGGATAGTAAGACGCAATTTAGCCTAAATATGTAAATCTAAATTAATCAAAATGGGTTGATTAAAATGTAAAATTACAACGATCTTTAAATTACATCATATTAAATGATTTATCTCATTTAATTAATTACCGTACTTGTAATTAAATACATATTTTATTGTTGCTATAAATATTAAGATAGATCGTCGATAGAAACGAAAATATCAAAAAGTTTCTCTATTTTCAATCAAGATCATTGAATATGAAATGAAAAAAATTAAATTGTGAAATAACGAACAAATATGGTTACTACAAGACAATTTTAAACATATACAGGATATATTTTCAGTCTGCTATGTATCTTGACGTTTTGATTGGCTTTAGGGATGGGGAACCTACGGCCTTTAGGCTACATACAGCCCTTTTAATGTTCGGTGCGGCCGTTTCGCATTTTTTTTAAAACAATTAATGTATGTTCATTGCTTAAAAATTTAAAATTCATCGACGTCTTGTATTTTAATTAATTAAATTAAAAAACCATTATTTTATAGCATAATTTTAAAAACAAACGCTCTTATCGGCCTTATTAGGAATCTGTGATTTAGTGACATGAGGCCTTCCAATAATAATAAAAAAGTTTCCCCACCCTTGGGTTAGAGCCTCGACTCGCATTCTCATTGGCTAATATAGCTACTCTGAAGGTGGGGAACGCCAGGCCTCCACCGTGGTTCGGATTCCACGTTAAACTGTAGGTCCTTCATTTCATCTCACAATCACCCTACCATTACACATTAGCGTAAGTGCGTATAACCCGAACGGGTAGTAAGACGCGGTGCTAATAATTATTTAATATGTTACGTTAATACCACCACATAGGTTTATTTCGAGTGTATTTAATTGATTTGGAAGGATTGAATTCACGTTCCGGAAAGTGTTTTTCCCCACAACGTGGTTTTATATTAGCGTTATCATTATCATCAATAGGTGTACTTTTAATATTTATTTTCCCCCGTACACAATCAAATTTAAGGGACCAGGATAAGGCTTAGGTTAAGGATTAGTACATTCCAAGTGAATATGACTTGGTTACAGTTGATCTCCGTAATTACAATCATTCATACCCCAAGTTTAGCCTTACATATAATTAATTGTATAGCGAGCGTTTCTTTCTTTCATAGTCAAGCTCTGCCTATCCCTGTATGGTTGAAAAGTTGATTTTAAGACAGATAATATGTAAGTTAATTCAATTAGCTATATTACTTGCACTGGTGAGTACGTGGACAAAGGTGTCAGTTTCTCTTATCTGGTTTGATTTGGATGGGGAAGTCAGGGTTTAAAACCTTGGCGTGTGTACTAAGGTGATTTTTCCTGAATGTTTTATCACTCTACTTCCACTTAAATGTAGGCACACATCCTCTTGATTCAATATCTATCATCCCAATTCCACTAGTGTAAATATGCTACTAGCCCGGATGGGTAGTAAGAGGGGGCTCACAATTTAGCTGTTTTACAGAGCAAAAAAGAAAATAAAACCTTTGCTAATTATTTAAGTATTTGCAGGATGATTAAAGAGTAGTTTAAATATGAATCGCCCATAAAATGGATCATCAAAATAATTCCTAGGAAAAATTTAACCTGTTGTAGCGTTAAGAATGAGGTATGTATTTCCTTATTTAAAAAAATGTATCAAGGTGCGTATATTTTATCAGTTCAAATATAAGTTTCTCTTTTTTCCTACAAACGTTTGTTCGTTGGCTAAAGTACTCGGCACAATTTGCTCAAATATTGATAACATTTAAATAATCTTTAAACTTGAGGGTTTTTCCTACAAATATTGACCTTCGACATTGTCATGGCTCCTGAACGTGAATATTTCGATTCAGATAACTTCTGTGCCCATGACTTTTGTCAAGTTCAGTATATGTCAGGTTAGATTCGTCACATATCTAAGTGAAGTCATGTGCTATACAGCCTTGAGTTCAAGAGTGTACTGCATATCAAACAAACTTATTTTAAGATTATAACAGTAAACATGGAGTTTGACGAGTGTTAACAATGGATTCCTTTTCTTACTATATATATATTTATTTAAATATTTGCTGTAGATAAGACATGAATGAATTTTATACAACACATTTTTAAATAAAGGGCGTACAATCCTAGAGCCGTAATAATAAATTATATTCTTCTTCTGACCATACCCAACGCTTACTACCTTATTCAATTTATATGGGATAGCTAAGAGATAGGTGTAGCAAGGAGATAGGCATGGTTTATCATTAGGACCCTATTCATCATATATATGTGTATATATATAGTAATTTGTGTTATTTACTTCGTTTGGATACCGGAAAAGTGAATGCTGCTTATATTATAATAATTCTTCTGAATATACTTGGTTAAATATATTCACGCTATTATTTATTTTAGGTTTTTAACATGCACTTTCTGAACCGACTGATTATATCAGCACACGAAAATTTCTATGAATGAGAGCGAAAATCCATACCAATTTTGCTAGAAAAGTATTTTTACTTACCTTCCAGGGTTCTTTTACGTTTATAAAGATGTGACCTACTTGCTATTGTTGCATTTTACATCCATATATGACCCTATATCCAACCAAGGTTTTGTCATCAGATATAATTTGTCTAGTATTGTTGGTCGTTAAGAGGAGAGTACATATAAAATTAAAGGTTTAAACATATTTTGGAGGACCAATTCAAGTTATCTTGTTAAGTTAATTAATTAAGATATTTGGATATGTTATTTATAATTTTTAACATTCAGCCAACAAACGCATAGTGGTAAAAACTCTCTGGGCAGATCTTGAAAGTATAATTTCATAGAGCATACTTTGTATTATTTAAAACGTCGTAAGAAGCTCCGTTAATATATGTGTTAGCTTCAGATTAGCACTTGATAAACAATACAACATTACATTGTTGATTACGGCTCGAATGACAAATACACACGATTATAGAATAATACCCACAGGCAAATAACCCATTGCTACACGTATACCAACATATTAAAACTAGTGTGCCGTGTGCGTAGAGAAAAACTATTCATATTGCATATTAATAGGATAAATCTTGACAACAATACATAAACAGCGATACTGGCATTTTTAAACAAAGGTGAAAATAAAATCCAACCGCCAAGCTGCAACTCTTAGTCATTATTATAACTGGAAGGATTCACACAACTAAATGTATTTGATTTTGTGGATCAATATCCGGTCTTAAAAATATTGGACACATATTTTATAGTATATATACATGTATTGATTGTGCAATGAAAGCTGTGAATTAATAAAATAAATAATCACTAAAATAAAAGTAATAAATTTTGTTTTAAATTTACCCAAGTATATTATATTTTCATTTATAACTTAAACAAAAATGTTTGGTAGTATTTATATTTTCAGCCCGCTTTGGTGGTTGAATGCGTCTTTCTCGCATTATACTGGACTATCCATAATGGGGAGATCGGTTTGAATCCCGGTTGGATATACCGAGTGTGGTTCTCTCTAAATGTTCTCTTCCCACACGCGAGGATACACTTCCTCTAAATTCAAACTTACTCATCCTTAACAGATTAGCGTAATCTCTCTCTCTCTCTCTCTCTCTCTCTCTCTCTCTCTCTCTATATATATATATATATATATATATATATATATATATATATACACACAAATTAAAGTCCTGACTAACTGACTGACTCAACGCCCAGCCTAAACCCTTGGACCTAGAAAGCTGAAATTTTGCACAGAGGTTTCCTTTATGATGTAGACAAGGAATAAGGCAGGATTTTTCGAAATTCCCACGGGATAGGGAATAAAGAGGATTTATATTTTCGCTTTAAAGTTGCCTTATTTCCGTAACTATAATTATTAGAGACTTCAAATTTGGCATGTAAATAGGTAATCTATAATAATAAAAGGAAGTGTTTGTTTGTTGTGTGTGTGTGTGTGTGTGTGTGTGTGTGTGTGTGTGTGTGTGTGTGTGCGTGTGCGGTCCCGCAGAGATCTGAAGTCCAACAGTTTACCCGGCAGGGATTTGATTCCAAAATCACCCCGCCAGAATTAGATGAGCTTGGCATTTAAACGGCGTGCCCACCGGGATTTTAACCTCGATATCTTTCTCGGGGATAGCACCGCAAATGTCTGTTAGAACGGTCGTCCAATCAGATACTTCCTTCCGAGTGCACCCCACATTTGCGAGAGTGAAAAAAAATCCAAATCAAACAGGGTATTGTTGGTCGACCAGATTTTCCGTGTGATATAATTAGTCCAGGTAGAATGCGTACCCGTATTTGCTTGGAGTGAGAAAATCAATCTCCGTACGCCAGAGCGGGAATCAAACGTTGATCACCCTGTCATAGGCCGTCTAGTATAACATGACAGTAACGCCTTTGACCTTGCGACCATCGATGCAAGTCTACAAAAATGCAATCCCAGTCATTTTAATTTACTAGTTACCAAATTGAACTATGGTTAAAAAAAAGGGCCCAATTTTAGAAACACACGAGAAATGTTCAGATATAAAATATCTTGATTAATCATATGGCCTATACCTCCTTGCTAATAGCCACGAAAACTAATTCATGTCTGACCAAGCCAAGGATAAAAAATAAACAAATTATATAATTTTGTAGTTATATTAAATATGCGGACAGCGAGTTAGCTTCCGCGCCACTAGTTTCTATGTTCTTTGGCTGAAAATGTATATTAAATCATGTCGAGGGATTAAAATCCTTATCACAGCCCCCTCCTCCAAAGCAGGAGTATTGCGTACAAAAAAACTTCCTTAAGGATGCTGTCTACCTCTGACGTAATGTCAAGTCAAGATAGGATCCTCAGTGTAAATGTGTTTTGCTTTTAAAGATATAACGCTGAAACAGTCATCAGCATGCACGTATGTCGAAGCGTTTTATTTTTCAACCTCCTGTCAGGACTAGCAGTATATTTGGTAGGGTTGATGAAGATATAAAATGTACCTGCACTTGTGTGAAGGCTGAGCGGATAGCCAGAAGCGATACGGCCGACCTGTATTCAATCCCCCCTACCTCCCTGCTAATAGCCACAAAGTTAAGCTTATCGGTATTTAGAACCGCGTCTTACTGCCCACTATTGTTATACGCTTTAAGTACAAATTACGCTAATGTATTAGGAATTGGGGAGGTTGAATCCACATTTGTGTGAAGGGAGAGTGGAAAACCTCCCCCAGTTCACCCGACAGAGATTCACACATCGATCCTCCCCCGTCCTCAGCAGTCAAACTCAACACGAAATTAACGTGTTAGCTAAATACACCAACGAAGCGGGTCTTATCGCCAATATAATCAAATTATTCCTTCCAGCATCATTAAGTTGTTAAGTTCAGCCACATTTGCGCTGGGGGGGGGGGGGGGGGGGGGAGTGGAAAATCAGCCTGATTGTTTAGTGCTGCATTTGCGAGCTACCGACAGAATTAGATGAGCCCAACATTTAGACTTGCGCTGTAGTGAAATTCAGGAAAGTCTAACAAGAACTTCCGCAACTGTGGGATTACTGCGAGTACATCAGCACATTTACCCTATTTGAGGTCATTTAAGTTTGGGAGAGCCAAAAAACTTGTCAAGCTAATTGGGGTATGTTTGACAAATACGCGTAGCAGGCTACGAGTTGGATGCCACTTATAAGATACTTTCGAAGTACATAATTCATAATGGATGGGTTGAAACAAGATGATGAACTTTCCCATTACTTTTTAATCTAGCCTTAGAGTATGCTACCAGGGTAATGCAAGAGAGTAGGGGATAGAACTAGCTCAAGATAGTGATAGGGTGTAATTAGGTGGACTGGATAGAACTAGTTCAAGATATGGATAAGTGGCGTACTTATTTTTAAGTGCGGCAATAAACTTTCTAGTTCCTAATGTCATATGGTAAGTATTTATTTAAAACAAGTTTTTATAAAATGTTGATAACAGTTAATATCTGTGCATACCAACACCTTAGTTCAGTCGGTAGAGTGTCTGCCTACTGAGCTAAGGGTCCCGGTTTCGATTACTGGTATGTCTGAAAATTTATCATTGATGAAATTATGGGTTTACCCTTTCACATTGATAAATTAATGGCCGGGTACTGGATGTCATGGCAGTTCTAGTCTTAAGTTAGATTATAAGGCATATGAAGCTACGTTAGGCCTATAAAACCGGTAGTGGTAAATATATGGCTTGAATATAAAATTGACCCAGACCATAGGCTGGAAACAATAATAAATGTAAAGTAATCTCTACATAAACTCTTGTCATTTTTTCTGAGTTGTGTGCAATACATAATTATGAATGAGCTAAGATCCCCAAAGTAAATTACACAATAAAACTATGTAACGGAATATATCCTTTCCTGTGAAAACTAAAACCAATAAACTTAAGTTCTGTTAAGTCAAGGAACATTTGATTCAAGAGTGACACATTTTAATTGCTAACAAGGCCTTTTATTGGTGGTTGCAGGAACTCTTACAGTCGAAGAAGTATACAAAGACCGCGATCAATTTGCCGCTCTAGTACGTGAGGTGGCCTCTCCTGATGTTGGTCGCATGGGTATCGAGATTCTTTCCTTCACTATCAAGGATGTGTATGATGAAGTGCAATATCTTGCTAGCTTGGGAAAGTCACAGACGGCAGCGGTCAAGAGGGATGCTGACATTGGTGTGGCACAAGCTAACAGAGATGCTGGTATCCGGGTGAGAAAGTTTCATGAATTTGTAAAACCACCATCGCAATTAAATTACACAAATAGATAATCTCATAAACATTACCTTAGTAACAGTAACCTTCCCCGGATATGTTTTAAATTTAAAAAATTCTGTATAGTAAAATCACGCATGGTACATAGGCATGTCTAGAAAATACAAAAATTGTAATTTGTTTTCAATAAAGGTTGAAACTCTTTAGTCCGTTACCCTTGGGGCCTGATAAGTTCCAGACCACAGAATTTGACACCCGAGAACCCTTTCTCTACTCCTAATGCCCATCCCCTAAGCTTGCCATATACATACTTATTGCAATATCATAAAAGATAGAATAAAGATTAAAACAGAAAAAAAATATACCCACCTGCACAACTCTTGGTCCCTTGAAAGACATAATTAAGGGCTAAAATATAGCCATGATACAAGCCAAAACAAGAATGTATAACCAAAACACTCAGCTGAATATGTAAACAACTTTGGCGCCTTTGTACTGCTAGTAGTACAGTCCTGGTGGCTGCCCCTCAAACTAATGGCGGCAGATTCAAAACGCGCCAGATCACGGGAGTTTCCGGACAAAAGAGTCAAAGAGTTTCAACCTGTATTGACAAATTGTAATAATAATTTTATTACTTATTATTATGTTATCAACATTGAATAGTATGTGTCAAAAGTGAAATCTGTAAAACATGTGATTTGACATGAATGAGGTGTGAAAATATATCTAGTAACTTTTTAATTGGCATACATCTATCATTGAGTGGCAACCCCACAATTAATGCAATATACCATGAGTAATATTACTACAGATTTTCACCAATTTATTGATTTGCATCTTTGTTAAATAAGAATGTTCATATTCTACCGTAACTTAGACACATTATATAGTGTTAATGCTAAGGGTTTAAATGACTATGATATACCTCTAACAATCACATGTATACATACACATATATATTTTAATAAAAACATATAACAATGGGGTTATTAAGTGATTAATCTAAGGAGTAGGAACAAGGAAATTGGTCTTGGAGGACGATCACACACATTCGCATGTAAAGAGGATGAGAAACCACACCGTAATGTATCACATGGCGGAAACCGCCTCCTAGTATACCTGATTGGGATTTTTACCTTGACCTACATGTCATTTGAATTTCAGTCTACTGCAATTTGGTAGCTACCTATGTGGGTCTTTAATATTTAAATATGAGCATTTTATCAATAATTAGATAAAGAAAAAATCTCTTTTTTCCATTTTATTTTACTTCATATTTTATTGAAAAGTTGACACATATTATTATAGATGTAGTAACAGAATAAAAGTGTTTGGAATGTGATGCTACCGGAATTGATCATATTCTAAATTCCAACCACACTTACAAATAATGTCGTTTCAAGGTCGTTATTTTGCAGAAACTGACACTACACTCTCTTTGTCCATGTCTCAGTGGCTGCACACTTTGGTTGCTTATAGCGCTTTCTAGTGGTCACAAGACTTGTATTATATATATACTACAAATAGTATCACTACTCTACTCAATTATAGTATTGGAAGAATAGTTTTGATAACAGTGGGTATCTATATCAAAAGAATAAGCAAAAAAAATGTACCCGGCTATCGTGTTTTAGGTGGATTTTTTTGCATGAAAATATTGAAAATATCCTTAGAGCGTTTATACTTATCTAGTGAAATTAAATAAAAAATAATTACTATAATAAAATAATTGTTCCTATATTGTATATAAAATCGCTAAAATAGTAATAAGTGTGTGCATGCAAACATATCAGTCACAAACAAATGTTTAGTTGCAGCCTGGTGCAGTGGCAATGCCTATAAGGCCTGAAAGTAGAATCACCCAAATATTTATTTCCGTTTTTAGCAATCAGTGGTCTGTTTTTGTTTTGACATTTGTGTGTATACTCTACATAACATGGAGGTAGCAAGTTGACCTTGACAGTGCATCTTATAAGGTGGGTCCACACCATCATAGCTCAATGCCAATACTTCTTGCTACCTTTCAGAATAAAAAAATGTATTTTAGAAGAAAATCATCAAACACATCACTATTACAGGACAGAGAATATTGTTTATACAAAAATCAGGGTGACCAGGCTGTTTAGGGGTAAGGTGTCAGACTTCTGTGTTGGGGGTCCTGGGCTCAATCCTCGGCCACAGCACAGATTTATCTGATTGCCAAACCCTTGCTTCACCTCTGAAAAGACGTGTATTAATCACACCTTGTGAATGTGTGAAATGCCAGGCCTCCACCTTGGTTCGGGTCCCACATTAAACTGTAGGTTCTCCATCTCATCTCACAATCACCTACCATTACACATTAGTTTAAGCGCTTATAGCCCGAATGGGTAGTAATACATGGTGATGATGATGATGATTATAATAATAACAATAATAATAATAATAACAATCATAATAATAATTACATCATAACAATCATAATAATAACAATGATAATAATAATAATAATAATAATAATAATGATAATAATAATAATAATAATAATAATAATAATTTCAATTCCAATTTCCTTTATTATAGTGCTGGCCAACAGTCGTGGGACCTATAACAGGCCAGCACTGAAAAGTACACAAGTATCATACAAATACATATATTTACACGAGAAAATATGATAAACAAAAATGGCTAAATAATGTTATATAATGATAAATAGTTAAAAAAAAAAATAGTAATTAATAATGATAAGAATAAAAAATAGCAATAATAACAAATAACTAAAGATTGGTTAAAAGCATTAACAATATGCAAAAAATAAATCAGAATATTGTAAATTTAAATATTATAGGCAGAATCTCTACATGATAAATTATTAATATGGGATTTCCTTAAATAACTCTCTGTGTTTAGCTTTTCTTTTATGATAGAGGTCGAATTCAACAAATCTAGAACTGGCGCTATGGATACAATGAATGACCTATAGGCCTTACCTTATAAGAGCTATTGAGAAAAAATAATTTTGGATTATGAGAAGCCTAAGAAGGAATATGAATGCCTACATGATAAAGGGAAAATTTGCAATAAATTTTGCTATTGAAAATATTAAAAACAAAAAGGGCATGACAATAAAGTCTACGTGAGAAGAGAGTTTGGAGTCCTAAGAGGTTTAGAAACCTGTCATAATCATAATAAATCCGGTTACTAAATAATTTATCATAGCACGCAGCGACAAATTTTCTTTGAACCTTTCCAACCTAAGAGAGTCAGTTAAGGTAAGGAAATTCCAAGCAACAGTAGCATATTCTAACTGAGATCTAACCAGGGCGTAGTACAGACATAAAACACAGTCAACTTTCTTAAATGGTGATGTAATAAATTTAATAAGTCCAAGTAATTTCAATGACTGGGTATTTCATGGTCAACATGATTGTGGAAAAAGTTTGTTATCCAGGAGAACACCAAGATCATTAATATAAATGGTACGGACTATGTTTTCATTGCCTAATTTATAAGTAAAAAAGAAAAGATTAGTTTTCCTAGTAAAAGATATAGTTTTGGTCTTATATTTATTAATAGACATTCCATTTTCAAAAGACCATTGTAGAATACCATTTACATCAGTTTGTAACTCTATACAATCTGCAATAGATTTGACAATTTTAAATAAATTTACATTATCAGCAAAGAGTAATTATAAAGTATAATAATAATAATAATAATAATAATAATAATAATAATAATAATAATAATTTACAAAAATCAATTTATTCATGTAACTAGTGGTAGTTTTAGAATTATAAATACAAATATGGATCCGATATGAATAATTTCCCTTTTAGGTATAAAATAAATCAAGTGGGATATAGAAATCTACAAACATAAACCTAAAGCTTTGCATACTACTTAATGTGCTACACATTCTTCGTATTATATATTCAAATATAACACTTTTCCCTAATGCCACACCCAGGATAGTTTTAAGTTATAATGCATATTGGCAGGGCTGTAACTCCAAAAATATTATAAACTATTTAGTTTTTTATTCCTCTTAAAAACCCAACCTACTATGTTAAACAAACTTTAATTTTCTTCCAAAGGGTTTAAACGTTAGCAAAATTCTTTGACAACTAGTGTTAGGAGATTCCTTCATGAGTCAGGCACCAAAGGTAGAATAACTGTTGCTTCCTCTTTCCCCTTCCACAAAAAACAACAACAAAAAACATACTGCTATATGGTTATGGCCCTTGAAATGTTGGTCTCAAACTATCACTATACCTATTAATTAAAACCATATGTAAAAGTTATTATTTTAAAATGAAACAAAAACTATTCTCTCTACTATAATATACAATCTTTATGATTTCCTTCTTATATTTTTTTCATTCAGATCAAAAATTGTTTCAAGCCACAAAAGACAAACATTGATATTTAGTAAGAGAATATCAACTTTGGATAATTATTATATTTGTACCTTCCATCCTATGTAAATGATAGATCCGGATGATAGAAATAAAATAAAGTTCAAATTTCGTCTGAAACAAATAAATAGCCTAAATTTATACAAAAATTACAAAAGTACAAGAAAGCCATTTTTTCTGCTGTTAAATGTCAACTTTTGTCCAGGATAGCTCTAAAATAATTTCTTCCCTTTGGCTATTAATTTGTTTTTTATTTTAATTTCAATTCCATTTTCAACATTTTTTAGGCCTTAGTTGATGGAACAAATATCACTTTCTACAAATTTTATATTAATTCTTTTTGTTGGTTTTAGCAGTATATCTAACCACCTGTTCGGTTTAAACACTTATGTACTAATTAGTCTAATATTTTGAGGGATTAGGAATGAAGGTCAAACTAAGAATAAGTGTACCCACATTTGCATGTAGGGAGAGTGGAAAACCATTTAGGAAAAAGCCACCCCAGTAGACACGACCGGGATTTGAAAGTGATCGTCCTGACATCGGCAGTCTAGTATATTGAGAGAGTGATTCCGAACATGCAGCCACTGAAGCAGGTTTAATTCTTCATCATTTTATATGCTTAGTGAACATAATAAGAAAAACAAGTATATAAATAATTATACCCTTACATTTCTTCCAAAAGCAACATATTTTTCCCTATATTAAATTTCCTAAATTTCCTACTAAAGTGACAAATATGATTTCATTATGTGGTTATGGAACTTATTTTTGAATGTATTTATGTATGTATTTTTTGTACTATATTTTATAATGAGAATAGAAAATTAATAATCAATAACTAATAATTGTTTGCTAGCTACCAGTTACCGGTTACTACCGGTTCAGGTTATATGAATATAAACGAATTACACTATTGAATTAGGGATAAGAAAAGTTGAATGCTAGAGGAAGTATACCCGCATTTGGATGTAGCGAAGTGGAAAACTATTTTATAAAGCCACCCTCAATAAACTCCACTTGAATTCCAACCCCAATCTCCTTATCATCGGCAGTATAGACTTAGTGATGCCTTAGACCATGGGGCCACATAAGAAGGTATCAATAACTAATAATATATATTAAAATATAAATTTACAATTATAATCATTATACAGTACTTATATTACTATCAGTGTTTTGATTCACTGTTTCTATACCAGCGCATCTCTTTTAACACCTCCCTCACTCCCACCCCAAACTTTACATTGAAACTAATCCCCACGACTAGTAAATATATAACTACTATGTGCTTTGGATTAAGTTGATTCATCTTGAATCATCATCATAATCATCATTCGACATTTTTGCCCCTGCGGGTCATCTAGCACATCCTCTTCCATTCCTGTCGATTTCTCCAAACCTCACCCTCAGCCACACATTTCTAGTCCACTCCTTTAGCCTCCATGTCCTTCTGCACTTTGTCTATCCAACCGAAGCCCTTAAAGTCATTTTGCCAAAATATTGAGAGTAGCCATTTTGTTTAGAATATTTAGAAATGTTTAGAAATGAAATTCAATTAAAATCAATAGAGCCGATTTTGATAAAATCGGCTTAATTTTAAGGTTAGATATCCAATTCCAAAAATCCCTCGGGGCAACCCTATGAAAACCCTACAAGTTTAAGCCTGATCGGTAACATTGTTTAGGCTCTAGTTGGAGGTACAGACAGATAGAAATTCAAAAACTACTCTTTTGAACTCGAGGAGGGGGTGGGGGGGTGGGGGGGTCATGAAACTTCGACATTCATCAAAATCTCAAATTCGATTTTTTTGATGATCACATTACTTTCTCTACCCTTAAGATAAAGAGAAAGTTAAAATATTGATTTTAACTATTTGGAACAAGATCCCAAGATGTGAGTAATACTCTGTCAATTTGTGGCATCCACTTCAGCATTTCTTGTAAGGACCTTTTCTTATGTTCTGATAACTCTACAATCTACCCACCGACTTTGGGTGTTTGAAGTATGGTTTAAGATTTCAAATCATCAGTACCAACAGAGTCAGTTGAACATTTTATTGACTGTTTAATCTTTTTTTCATTTTAAGTTAACATTGGTATAGCACTCAGACAAATGAGACTCACAATATTCACTTTCAGTGAGTGATTGAGTGAACCTTAGAGATGTTACTTTTGAATAAGAAACTTGTTTGAAATTCAAATTTATGGCACATGTTTGAAAATCTTCGAAATTGTCTTAATCATATGTAGTATCTTGGAAGGCTTCTTTGGTTCACTTTTAGTAACAAACGCAACAAAGAAATTGGAGAGAAAAACTCACTTTTTGACAACACTTTTTCTATGCGGTTATGCACTGAGTCTATCTCCTGAACACAGGAATGACCATGTGCTTAGAATTTCATTGTGATTCCATCAATAGATGGATGATGTTTCAAAAAATCAAGCATTGCAAATGAAATATTAAGTTCCTGTTCTGCGATATGCAACTGTCACTCCATAGTGTTAAATAATGTTAACTCTTTTATGTTTGGATTGTCTTTTGCAACCTGCCTCAATATTTTACATACAGCACTAGCAATATAATTTCCTGTTTTTCCCCTAAGAGCTTCTGTCTGTAAGGCACAGTATACTTTTTTTGGTTGTTGAAAGATGACCTGTAAAATTGTACATATTCAGCTTACTGTGATAAAAAAACAACAACAAGTAAGTACAATTTCTGAATTAAAACATAATACAGCTTTGCTTTTATCATCTTTATTACCTTGTCTATCTACTCGCATAGCCTCTTGTTCAGCAATATGCATTTCATATTACTTTAATCTATCCTCTGTCAAGGTTTTTTCACTTTTAACTAGCTTCACTTCTTCACAAAGGTCACATCTGTCTTTTTTGGGGACATGAAATTAAAGATTATATTCTGTAACAAATACTTGTCTGTAAAAGGATTGTTTAACAGGGTTCTCACCCTTTTCCTTTAGTTGATTTGCATATATATTGTACACCAAAGAGACATTGAGAGTAGAATCTAAATAATTCCTCTTGCTGTTACTTCTACAGTAATGTGACTCAACTGTAGGGAAAGATGAAATATGATCTTTAAATTTTTGTTTTTCACTGTCAAGAATTTGTCTTTTTACATGTCGCCCTTTCAAAGAGGGGTTGGGAATATTACTGATGGGTTTTTTACATGGTTTTTGTAAACAGGTTTTAAGTGCATAGGTAAAACTGCTTACATACTTGTATGTGATTATTACTAACAGTAAAGAAATACTTAATTGTCTTTTTCTGCTTGAGGATTCACTTGTTTTCTTTTTCAAAGACTTTCGACTCCTGAGAACTCAGTTGTGGAGACAATGAAATGTCTCTTTTCATTTTAAGAAAGAGTGTAATATTTTTTGAAAATTAAATTTTGACATTTATATTTGCATGACTACATACAGTTTTTGGTTGTTTTCACAGATTTAGCTATAACTGTCTTTTTTCTCAAATAAATATATATCTGCCCAGACTGACACTTTCCTTTTCTAACATTGCATGCTCATGACATTGGGTCTTTTTGCGTTTTCTAGGTTTTCTTTCAGAGCTGATCTTAGTTTCATTAATAACATTTTCTTTGCTACTAGAATCATATTCAGTGTTTAGATTTTCTGTAAAGTCACAGAACCATCAACCAAAATATTATTTTCTAGATCATAGTGTTTAACACCTCTATCAACAAAAGAGTCTGTATTGTCTTCCAGTATGACATCACCTATGGGGAATGCTTCCATAGACAATCCTGCTTCACTTCTATCAACATCTTCTGTCAGCACCTCAACAATACAATCTGTAGCATCCTCATATATTATTATTGCTTTGTCTCTGCAAGTTATTACTATTTATTATGCCAAATTTTCCCATTTGAATTTAGTGTAGGAAATCCACCTTCAGTTGATTCGGCAAATCTAGAATAAAGCAAAAGTAATGCTTTCATAAGCATATAATTATGTTGTTAAAAGGATCACACTATGTTTAATAATGATTGTTACTATGTTTAATTTCATAAAGTAGGTACTCAAATTTAGTCTACCATTTTATATTATATTTTTGTGTGAATTAGAGCAAAAAACTATACCCAAACAATAGGCCTATTATTTCATTTAGCCTAGGACAGACATAGTTTTAGTTTGAATAAGGCATAATATTACTTGAAGCAATGAGATACTCATAAAAGGTCCATGGCGCAGATAGCTTACATAACCAAACACCCTACTATTATATTAATCTAAAAAATTCACAAACAAAATAATGCTAAGGTAGAAGCCAAACGTTATTCTTACATTTTAACAGATGGTTTGTAATTTGGGAGTAATACTTCTTCTTTGTCACTACCACTATCATCATTATAATTAAGAATCAAATAGCCGAAGCTATTATTTGTGGTTTTAGAGAGGAATTCTCCATCTAGATAACATATTCTAAGCAAAGGTCCTGGGTTCGATTCCTGTGTCCAGGTGTCATTTTTCAATTTTCAGAATATGATATCTAGTTGGAAAATTCCTCTCTAAACGCACAAATAATAGCTTCGGCTATTTGATTCTTAATATGCAATCCTGTACAATTATAATAATAACTGTATGAGTGGCAGTAAAAAGCCAACTATCGAGTCGAAGATGGATGCGCTATCTGATAGCTCATGAATAAAGCTGACGATTTCTGCACGTACATCATATACTCTGCCTTAAAATATGAGTGGAGAATGACCCTGGGCACGGGACGACTCTGGATAGCTCAGTGGTAAAGCATTTACATACTTAGTTGAAGGTCCCGGGTTCGATTCCCGTGTCCAGGTGTCATTTTTCAATTTTCAGAATCCAAAGATAATCTTAAAGGAAGATACAACTTTAAATAATATGTAATTTCTGGGTTATAAAAGGTGCTGCAGCCTAGCGTGCAAATTTTAAAGGTAGTTTTATGCACATACAACCTTGTAATACTAACGTGACGAACTATTTTAGTCATGTGACTCAACTACTCTAGTAATTTATATAATTTATATATTTAACATTTTATCATATACAACAATAACACTTCACTTGAATGTTGTTTCCAGCTGGGATATAAAATTTTACCTCTTAAAGACCCTAATTATTATTGTATTGTGTCCGTACAATAGGTAAACACTTAGTTGTTTGTTTATATCATAATAATTATAGTAGCATAACTTATGTCATTTGAGCAAAATGGATCATTTTACATAAAATAGGTGACCTGGTGGTCTAGGGGTAAGGTGTCAGACTTCTATGCTGGCGGCCGGAGTTCACTCCTTGGTCCCGGCAAAGATTTATCTGATTACCAAACCCTTCCTTCACCTCTGACAAGACATCTTGTGAATGTGGAGAATGCCAGGCCTCCACCGTGGTTCGGATTCCACGTTAAACTGTAGGTCCTCCATTTCATCTCACAATCACCCTACCATTACACATTAGCGTAAGTGCGTATAACCCGAATGGGTAGTAAGACGCGGTGCTAATAATAATAATAATAATAATACATAAAATAATATTTTTTTTAATGTTGTCTTGTTTCAGGAGGCAGAATGTGAGAAGTCTGCAATGGATATCAAGTACAACACAGACACCAAAATAGAGGACAACTCCAGGATGTACAAACTTCAAAAGGCTCTTTTTGACAAAGAGATTAACACTGCTGTAAGTAAATACCAGTACATGCTAGAAAGAGTTTATAAATAATCACTAAAACGGTATACAATTTAGGTTCAGCTATTTTTACAGGATTGCACTGGGTATTAATATTAGAATTTATAATGGTATTTTTAAATATTGTAAAATTTACTCTTAACATTTGAGTTGTCATACATATTAGCATGATCTTGCAATATAGTATATACTCTTTTAGAATGATAAATTTTTGAATCATTTAAAATAATGGAATAGCAAACAATTATTGGTAGGCACTTTTACTGACAGAAAACTTATTAGATCAGCTATATCAGTTTATAATAAAATAGAAATATATATATATTATGGGTAGTGTACAAAATTTGTATAATGTCTAAATTAGTCAGTAGACATCAATATTATCCAAGTGCAGTGAATAAAATAAATATAAAGTAATTTATCTCATTTTTGAAACCATCCAGATAATCTTGACATTAGTCAGCAAGACTTGGATAACATTGAAGAATATTTGTAAAACCAATCACATTTCTATATATTTATATTTTGTAATGTTATTTAAAAATTGGGTTGTGTCACTGAACTAACATTCAAAATGTCTCATTTTGATGCCTTCTTTTCAACTAACCTTACCTAACTTAGCTTAACCTAACCTAACTTAAACTAACCAAAACTAAAAGAATAAACTACTTGATACGTGGTGGGAAAAATAAATTTGTCAGTTGGTTGTATGGACCACAATGAAGGTCTGAACATTCTTAAAATTAAAAATGAAGGAACAGAAAATCTGATAGGGCTCTTCTCAAAATTTCCGAAAATTTAAAAATGTCATCAAAGTTGTGAATTTGGTGAGATGGTAAATAGACCACTACAAAAGCCATACATTTTAAAACTTTAAATTACAAAATGGGAGAGTGGCTTTAGAGATAGTGAAACTGGATATATGGTTTGAAGGAGAGCTAAGCATTTCTAAAACTAGTAAAAAAGTTTCAATATAGGGTAGAAAAATTAAATATTGGCAAGCAGTTAGAACAACCACCCCAAATAATCAAAAATTTAACTTAAAATTGCTTCTCGGTGTGGAATAAAATTGAAATTTGGTATGTAAGTAAATACACTTTCCCTGATAACAGAATGATGTCTGAATAAATGGAATTTCAAAATTGATATCTGTTTAAAAATGAGGTGGCCCAATGACTAAATAATTATATAATAATGGAAATCGATAAAAAAAAAGTAAAAATAAACTAATAACAGTAAATTTAATAAAGAAAGCCCACCTAGGAAAAGAGGAAAAATGCAGGATAAATCCAATGCACAAAGGTGATATCTTCTTCCTTTCTTCTGTCTTTTATAGTAGAAATAGTCACAAACACATTTAAAACACAAATAGGGTAATATTTATTATGATTATTATTATTTATAACTACTATATTAGATGATCAAAAAATTATTCGCATACCCTAATGGGTAGTAAGACGCGATGCTGGAAAGAAAAAAAAAACTCCGTAAGGCAGAAAACGTCGGTCTCTAAGTGGGGTGGGGAAAGAGAGAGAAATCAATCTTTCAATAAAGGATAGCACAGTTAACATTCACCCTTGACACGACATAACAGTGCCCCAACTTGTGTTTGTAAAAACTAAAATATAGATTGTGGGGCAAGGGTTTAAATTCCAACTGGGAACACTTGATTTGTTTTTCACTTATTGTTTTGAAAGCTACTAACATAAATATTAATAATATAGTTTATATTTATTTTAGTTTTATATAGTATTGATGCAGATTACGTGTGTGAAAAATGGTTTAAACTGCTAATACTGGGTTTTGCAACCTTCTCACCATACGCCACTAGTAGAAAATTGGCTATAAGTGTAGGTTAATTTGAGTTTTCTAGATCTCAAGTAAAATAAATTTTTTCCTGATAGCGTGGAAAATTTTAATTTTGTGGCGGGTTTCAAAATTGTATGCTTATGACATGATGTTATGACTTACTATTAAACCCGAGAAATAAGGACATTTTTATATTATATGCTAGTGGTGGGACAGCTCTTTAGAATAGTTCACCCCCAATTTTTTTTTAAATCTTGATACTACTTGAGGCTATTTAAAGTAGTCCTCTTTTGGCAAATTTTTGAAAATTTTGATGATTCTAAAAGCTATTTTAAGAAATGCTCAACAATTTTTTTTTATATAAATTAAAATTCTATAGACTAATTGATTAGAGGATGTTCTTCGCCCATTTTTTTTTTTATTAGATGCCTCTAAAAGCTATTTGAAGGTGTCTTAAACCGGTCAATTTTTAAAATTGAATGATGCCCATAGAAGCTATTTGTTATGGTCCTCGCCTGGATCTATCTTTTTACTTAGATGCCATTAGAAACTATTGAAAGTGGTCTTGCATCAAAACATTTTTGAAAATAGAAAAGATATTTGAATTGGCCAACTACGTGTATTTTTTTTTATTATGATGTTTCTAGAAACCATTTTTAATGATATTCACGTGGAAATTTTTTGAAAATTAAATGCGTCTAGAAGCTATTTGGAGTTCTCCTTCCCTGCCAAATTTTTGAAAATTGAATGACTCCTTAAGTTATTTAAAGTTTGATACAAGGCCATCTTTAAGTTTAGTATTAAAAACTCTGGAAAATTTTGGAGAGGGCTTGAACCCTATAACCCCCCCACCCCTTCCTCACTACATCCATGATTAGGGACCACTCCACATCTAGCCTGAAACTCTTAGATTTAAAAATTGAACTCCAGGATATAGGGAAGGGGAGAAGGGAGTTGTATAAGTAAAAAAAAAAATTGGGTAGGTATAACATTTAAATTTAAGTTAATGTAAGGGATCACTTCAAATAAGCATAAAAAATGTTAAATATTTGATCCTTCTAAAAGGTAAATGGTCGAATGAAGGATTTAAAAATTTCCTCACATGTGGAAAAATTATATCTGACCAGAACTGGGCATCTGGCCCAGATCTGGGGTAAATCTGGCATTCCTAGATCGGGCCAATTCCAGTTCTGGGCATTTTTCCACATGGGCTAGACTAAAATAATAATAATAAACCACAGTGAAACCTGGATAATTCGAACTTGAAGGGACCAGGAAAAAATTTGATTAAATAGGTTTTTTAAAAGGAATTGAAAAGAAACAAAGTTAAGTTTGCAACCAAGCTCAAAAATTTATTTAATTTATTTGGACATAATCTGTTCACAATTTCTTTAAAAAGTCAGAGATTTTAATCTGTTTTCCTGATTTAAGTCTCTGTCATAGTGCATTATTCTAAATGAATTGACTGTAAAATTATTGAATCACTTACATTGTTGCAAATTTCAAAAAAAAAAATTCCGAGTTCTTGAATATAGTCCATCGCTTCTGCCGCACTCGGGATAGAACTTTCTTGTATTAGTGAAGAATTGTCCTCTTCATCACTAGATGTTCCATTCTCAGCCTAGATGTTATTGTTGAGAACTTCGGTGACGATGTCCGCATCAGTAACTTCGCCACATTTTCATCCACGCTAACGAAGTACACATAAGAGATAGCAGGATCAGGAGTAGCTTCCTCCCAGTTATCAATAGCTCGCGCAGCTCCAGTCACAGTTTCTCCCACATTATATTTCTTGATAAAGCCAGTTTTTAAAAAAAAGACGTTCTTAATGGCCTCAACTTTCACTTGGTCTCATGCTTGCTTACCAAACTTAACAACAAAACAAAATAAACTTACACGTAACAAGAATATTGCTATGACCGAATCACTAAGAACAGCACAACTAACTGCTCGAGAGGATCGGCCTTGACTAACGAAATACAGACCTATTAATGTAAACAAAGACATATGGTTGAGAGGGGGAGGGGCGTAAATAAGGGTACTGACCCCAATCCAACGTTGCTTCCCCTGTTTCCAAAAATATAACAACACGGGGCCGCAACTAGAAGTAGGAAAACAATACTGCACAGTACATTACAACTTAAGAAAAGTTTGAATTAACCAAAAATAAATTCAAATCGTCCATGATTTTTTATCATTGTTTTAATACAAAATTCACGGGACTGGGCGAAAAATTCGAATTAAAGACGATTTCGAATTACGGAAGTTTGAATTAGTCAGGTTCTACTGTACTTCTCACAGTGGCAAAAGATTTATATTTGTTAGGCTTGTATATGGAGCATCTCAAACAGCTAAAAAAGTATTAAAAGTTTAAATTTCAAGATGAAAAATCAGAAAATGGGGTGGTTGAGTACCCTAAACATTTTCAAAGCTAATAAATAAAAACAATTTTTGAAGGGGTGAATAATTGAAATATGGCAAATATATCTTCCTATATATTGAAGCCCAGGGACAGACTAAAATGTATATAACTAATATTGAACACTATTTTCTATATGGTTACAAGTTGAAATTTAGAAGGCACATAAAAAAAAAGTTAGTCTAAAAAATTCAAATTAGGGATGGAGAATCTGGAAAAAACTTGACATCATTCAAAATAAATTAGAAAATCTACCTTTTGGCATGTAAGAAAATTTAAATTTGCCAATTTGTTAAAAGGACCACCCCACATAGCCATAAAAGTTTGAAAGTTTTGAGCTTTGCAATCAATTTATGGAAAATTATTGGGAAGAGGGGCTCAAAATTTCCTAAACCATTAGAAAGGAAAACTTACTGATCTGGTGGAAAACTTTAATTTTGGAAAGGTAGACGAAAAATGTCTAAAAATTACCGATTACAAGAATTATAGATTATCTTAAAAGGGATCCAATGAATTTCCAATACATAGCTAAAAACCAAAGGATAAATTAGGGCCATCTAGGAGCAACATATAAGTTAAAATAAACAAACTCTTCCAACATAGTTTAGGGACCATGATTCTCCTAGCAAAATCATGATGCTCAATATTTAATTATTTTTTGTACCAGAGTTTATTGTTTCCCTTATGCTCTTTGGTAAAATGTGATTAAATTTTTTACAACATGTTTTGTAACAATGAGTATTTCTTTTGTTTCACTTATATTATGATTGTTCTTAGGTAAAGAATGCTTTGTCAATAGATTGAGAGCGTATAACCTGAACGGGTAGTAAGACGCTGTGCTAAATAATAATAATAAATAATAATAATAATAATAATAATAATAATAATAATAATAATAATAATAATAATAGATTGAATTTGTTTGTGTACGCAGATTTTGGACTAGAAAATATTTTGTTTTATAAATTTGATTTATTTTAATTTATTAAGTGCCATAGTTGGTTTGTAATTGCCATAGTTAGCTGAGGATTGTACATGGAGTAGCAATCAAAATGTGGACAGCTAGATTTTGAACATTACAATTTTATATAGTTTTGATGCGTGCTACCTGTGCGAAGATTGGGTCAAACTGCCAGTATTAGGTAAATAGTATTTAATAATTTTAGTTTATTTAAGGATTTAATGAGCACTTTGATCAATTTTAATCTAAAAAAACTTAGGACATCATACTAAATTTGCCTATCTGACTTTATTTCAACCTAGAAAACATATATATACATGCAGATCAAAATTTACAAAACATAATGTTAATAACTGTAAATTGCTCCTGTAGAATGTGTAGCCTATATATAAAGCTTCAACAATTGAATTAAAGGTGTAGAGTTGTATTTGTTTATTTACTAAGATGTTTTAATTCTTTCTTTTGATATTGATGATATATATTGTTTTCATAGAAAGCAGAGGCACAATTAGCATATGAGTTGCAAGCTGCAAAAATCCGCCAAAAAATCCGTAACGAAGAGATTCAAATTGATGTGGTAGAGCGTCGTAAACAGATAGAGATAGAAGAGCAAGAAGTACAGAGGAAGGAGCGTGAGCTAAATGCTACTGTGCGACTTCCAGCAGAAGCTGAGAGTTACCATGTGCAGATGATTGCGGAAGGCAAAAGGTATAGACCAAAATCATAAATATATATCTCTTTAGAAATATATCACAAGGACGCAAATAGTCGTTCAGGAATATGTTGAAAAATGGTTATAATATTAATATTTAATAATGGCTACTCAACAAGGCCATATAAAGGGGTGTTGAGACACCCCCTGTAATTAGTAATTGGATGTATTCCCCCTAGGTGAGGTCCAAATATATGTATTAAATCTTTTGGAGGCTAGCTAAAGACATAGTAGAATTTTCCAGCAGACGCTCCCTAGAAAAATAAGCTTTCCACACCCTTGCTACTGACTAAACACAGCATAGTGTGAAAATTGCAGAATTTCACATCATAACATCTCTTTAAGAAGTGGTGGAAAGGGTCTCTAGTAAGGTTTGTATTTTGAAAGCTTTTATAACAAGAATTTTTTTAACATAAACTAGAGATTGCTCAAGTAACACACTTAAGTGTGATTTTCATCATCTTAACGGCTTGCTAAAATACCATAGTTAAGGTTGATTTGCATCATCTTAACAGCTCTGGAATATCTGTCATTAGAATTGTGAAATGTTAAATAAAAATAAAATATCATGTTTAAATACCAATATTCTTAGAATATATTTCTAGATGATATTGTTATATAAATATCTTGAAAATCAAATAAGATATTATTGCTTAATCAATATTTTGATTTTTTATACATAATTAAACATTAAGATAAAAACCACAAAATTACATTCATTAACTTGGTTTCCTCTTTTCACTTCACGTTAATTTCAATAAATATACTCTAACAAGTGGGAATAAATGCCAGATAAATTAATGGGCGTAATCATTTACTTTAGTTATTAGCTTGTTATTTTGTTTTAGAACTCAAACAGTGGAAGTAGCTAAGGCTGATGCTGAGAAGATAAAAAAAATTGGTGCTGCAGAAGCCTACGCAATTGAAGGTGTGGGCAAGGCAGAAGCTGAGCGAATGAGAATGAAAGCAGCTGTTTACAAGCAGTATGGAGAGGCTGCCATCTTATCACTTGTGTTGGATGCTTTGCCGAAGGTAATATTGTTTACCTAGATATGTTTTGCATTTTCAGTTAGAGACAAATACAATATTGCAAGTTACAATATAATATTTTCCTGCTTGGAATTACTGTTCGCTTCTGTTCATTCCTAACTAGGAATTAAGTTTATTAAAAGTATCATGACTGTTTCGCTACTAACACACTTTAAACATAAATACATGAAATTAAATAACAGACTAACAAAACAGAAACTGTAATAACAAGAATTATCAAAAGGATAAGCATAATTTCAAGCTGAAACAAGTGTTACTAAGAGTTAGAAACAAACACTACTACTTATCTAGAATTTCACACAGTAACAAGCAAGAATCTAGATTAACAAGTAATTAAAGTAGAATGTTTAAACATTTTCTAAGTGCATTGAACATGATATAGCATCATTTTTAGTAAGAACTCAACTCGAATAAGTAAGAATAAACAATATATCTAATAATACCCACTAGTATTTCAAATGAATGAACAGGAATAAGAAAGTGGTTTTAAAAGTGACTAACAATAATGTGTAGAAAACATCAATAAATATTAATACAGTAGGGCCCCGCTTTATGGTGTTTCACTGATTGTATACATGCTCACTTTGTTCAGTACTTGTCTCATTCTTCCAGAATTTTTTTGCATGACATGCTCAGTGAATGGTGTTGGCCTCCATTTTATATCGGTAATTTAGTCTGTAAATATAGTAATTATGGTCTCTATCAAATGATTTAAGCTATTAATTACCGACTGAAAAAAACTTTTGAATGAACATACTAGTTTTCATTTGACTTAATAAACTACTCATTTGTAGCTTCTTTGTGTGTGAATCATTATCCCAGTCATAACAAAGCTGACTACTCAAAATTATAATAGCAGGTATTTATATACTTGCCTGTGCCATGTAATGCAAACACACTGTAAATATAAACACAAATCAATTATTATATTCTTTGGTGTAGGTTTCACCGGTTGGTTTTATGAGTGTAAAGTTCTTGATTTGAAAAGGTGTTTTATTTCTCCATTTGTTTAGTAAATTATTATTTTAGCTTATGTACACTTTTAACACACATTTTCCACATACGTTTTGCTTAGAAAAACCATGAACTGAATACTAAACTTTAAAGTTGATTATAGATCAGCTACGTAAACCAGGGAAGTGATTTCCGATAGCGGACCTTATAGAAACAAATATTTCGTTTAACTATAACTGTTGTTTTACCTAATATTTACTAATAAATACGACTTAACACTATATGCATCCATGTTACTTTATTCACTTTATCAAAAGTCACAGATTACTGTCCTTCCCATCATAGAACATAACAATATCAAATATTATATCATTCTTTACTTGATAAAAATAGTTTTATCCTAATATCCAAGAAACCCATTCACCTACTCTTGGCTTACAAATTTAATCTTTCTGGTGGTTTTGTAATTCTCTTAGATTTCCTAAAGTAAAAAGTATTCTTTTTTTTTTTAGCCTTATTACCTTCTGCAGGTGAATTGGTTTCATTTGGATATTCAAAACCTCCAAATTGTTGTAACTCCCTTCTGTTTGGAGTTCCCTAACATTTGCTTATGGAGCAAAATTTTCCTTTTAACAAAAAAAAAAAAAAACTAGTGGAGCGTTGTAGAGATGGCTACAGATTTTTGCACAAAAATGTATTACAAACTTTTGATTGGGAACATATCTAATATTAATAATCTTCACTCGATTTTATATTTAAAAGTTTACTCATCAAAGGCTGCCAACTTGACGTGTATATTCATCTTTAGGTGTTTGATTTAAATCAAAACTTATTTCACTGCATCATGCCACAATTTGACCCCTCTCCCAGCTATCTATATATTTGTTGCACCAAACCACTTAAGTAAGAATTGAGATGAAATTATTTCTAACCAAAGATAAATATTTTACTTACTTATATACAGAGCTATCCAGAAATCATGGTTTCCATGACGATGTAAACAACAGAAGAAAAAGAGGGATAATTCGATAGTAAAATAGAGTTTTAGTTTTAGGATATTATTTTTGCCGACTTGAAGACCTCTAACCTTCAATATGATTGTACATTTTGTCAAATTTGGTTTAGCCATTTTTTCCTAGTTTAAATTACACTAAAAGGGCCTATCAAATTATACATAAGAGCAGAGGTAAATATTTAAAGACAAAGAAAAGGCAGGATAAAAATCAACAATGCAAAAAAAAATACATATATACAGTATATAATTATTTAACCTACCATCATCGGTTTGTTTAATAAATATAAAAATAATGGTCATAATCTTTCTTATTTACACCAGAGCCCTAAAGTAAGTGTTGAGCTGATATTATTTGTAAACAGAGAGAATTATTTATATTTATTTCTACAATCATGCACAAAGAATGAAAAACTGAAAATTCTCTGAAAAACTCAGCTTTTATTTGGATACCAGTGGCGGCTCGTCACTTTAGAAGCTGGAGGGTGCAGCCTGTTTAATTCATAAATTATTTCTAAATAATATATTTAAAAGAATACACAAATTTCGGAATATGTTTTGCTAAATATTCATTTAGTTAAACTCAAAAATTAATATCACAAACAACATGCAAAGATAAAAAAAATAAACTCACCCCAAAGAACGCGGATGTGTTGTAGAAACTCTGCAGCTCTGTAATGTGCATAAATATATAGGTATGTATGTTTTCACTTTGTTCCATACAAAATTCAGGACATGGCCTACCTAATGATTTCAATTCTCTTTTTTTATCAAGAGTTAATCTTGCAATATTTGTTGTCTTAAGTGCCTGAATTGAACTATTGATATTAAGCCTAGCACAATAAATATTAAAACATACAACGCAAATAAACATTATCCTAAAATAACCCTACATAATATTATTATAAACACACACGCCACACACATCCTCAAGATGCAGGAGCACACAGGATGACTGACAATAACTATTGCTGGTTTACGCTATACACATTTCACAAGCTTTCAACCTTAGGGCGCGCAAGGGAGTGTGCCTTCAAAAGAAGAATAAGCAATGATAGCTAGCTAACTATAGCAGGGTGGGGACAATGGGTTAAGGGGAGGGAAGGTTTGGTTTCACAATGCATGGCGCTGACCGTCGCGCGCCAGACTTCATGCCATTTCAAGACAAGAGGTGAAGGGGTGGGAAGGTTTGGTTTCACAATGTCAGGCGCTGACCGCCTCGCGCCCGACCGCATGCCATTTTAAAAACATTGCCTGCTATTACTTAAATCAAAAACATAATTTTCTTGAAACTATTATGGCAAGATAAAATTGTCGTGAGAGTGTGAATAATAACTTTAAAAGGAACTGGGGATTCGTGGGGATGGGGGGCGCGTGCCTCCTCGCCTTAGGTATGAGCCACCCTAGGAACTACTATATTCAGTTACATCCTGGAGCCCTAACCTTTAAAATGAGAGTTTGTTTGTCATATGTTCAGCGATTTCCTCATAATTTCTATTACCGGAAACGAGCTTATCAAATTGTATATAAGATAACCATTGGCGTTGTCGACTGTCCTTTTTTGTAAATGCCTTAGTAAAGTTTTTGGTCAGGTGTTAAATTTCCCGCATGGTAAAGTGCGATTCCAACTACTGCATGAACCATGTATAATTCATTGGAGGACAACATTATGAAGCTTTGGGTACTGCGTGGGGTTGGGCAGTTCCGCTGAAACCAGATCATCTATGCCCTTTGGTTCTATGCATTTGGCTGTATTTTAGAGGGTGAGCAGTATGTTGCAATGTGAAAGTCCTCGTTTTTTGGAGACCAATTATATATATCTACGCCTATATTTTGCCAAACACATTTTGTCTAAACAAATCTCCTTTCAGTTATTTTAAGTGCATTGCGAACACGCGAGCTACAATATCAGGGCGATCAACTGGTTTTTCATTCAGGAGCATAGCAGAGGCTATTTCAGACCATTTTGGATTACAGGTGAATTTAAAGAAAATGTCGGGTTTGCCATATTTTTGAACAAATGCCATAGCATCCTGGTATCTCTGCTGCATATTTCGTGGACTGCCTTGAAAAGTAGAAAGGTAGAAGTAAATTTCTCCCTGCTAATAGGTATTTTTGGTGTGCATGGAATACTATGAAATTTTGTAGGCCTTTCATTTGGTCTGTACTCAATTTCATTTGGTAGTCTCTTAGTATTGTAGCTTCTGTGCTTCCATCCTGCAGTACTGATCTACTAAGTATTGTTGAAATAATTTATGTGACTGATGATTGTGGGAGAAAGCTACATAAACAGCAAGTCTATATGAAACAAACTGAAGCAAGATCATTCTAGTGCATTTATTTTGCTTGCAAGGGTCATTGTGTTGCAACTGAGGATCCCAACCTGGTTCACCATAGGGAAAGGAGGGGATACATCAAAGGATCACAATGAGGGCATAACGTTGACAGCATATTTGGGCCCCCTTGCCTTCCATGCACATCAATATAACAGTGACGTGGATGCTCACAATTTTTAGAAACAAAACGCTGGCAATTTCCTCTGCAGTTGGTTTGTTGTATCGTCGTTGATCAGCACAAATGCTGTCAAAAAATCGTGGATCTACTGTTCACAAGTTTCCTTCTCCTGTCAATATTTCTCCTGCGTTTTTATATACAAAAAATTGCACAGTGGTTTTCGGCGAGGATATTTGATAAGGTTTGTAGTGTACCAAATAGCAATGAATGCTGAATAACGTTTTGTTCACGTAGAAAGTTGGCATAAGTTGAACCAATGATATAGAGTTGGCCAAATCTTGGTGGGGAATCAATGGTGGTAGGTCTGAAATGTACTAATATATTTTACCTTTAATCAAGAGAGAATGTAAAATATTTGGACAATTTTAACAATATATATATATATATATATATATATATATATATATATATATATATATATATATATATATATATATAGAGAGAGAGAGAGAGAGAGAGAGAGAGAGAGCTGTCTACCCGTAACCAAATATCTACATTCTTATATTTTAGAAAATCCATTCAAACTCTCTCCCAAACTTTGAGGCCCTTTGCCAACAAACAGTTTTGTTATTTCT
The DNA here is from genome assembly GCA_039000515.1 of Timema cristinae. NCBI lineage: Eukaryota > Metazoa > Arthropoda > Insecta > Phasmatodea > Timematidae > Timema > Timema cristinae. The sequence continues at coordinate 44,132,827 of JBCFYV010009882.1, forward strand.
ACTTACATTTTGATATAGCTGACAATTTTCACAGTATATGGCTACCGCTACCAAATTTGCATCTAGATTTGGTGACAACAAAATACTTCTAGCTAACATTTTCATTTGAATCACACCCGACTAATTTTCATGTAACATATGTTAAATATGTTCTCCTAGTATTAGGGAACAATGACCCTGCTACCCTATGTTACAACCATAATTAAAAGATAGTTCTTTTCTTCTGCTGAAATAAGGTTTTAAATTTTCATCTTCTACATAATTGGGCCATCCACAGACCATTAAATCATAGACTTTTGATAACCTATTTTAAATTCTATATATTTAGCAATATCTAAACTCTTCAATGACTCCTCAGTGGAAAACACATTTGGGATCTATAAATTTATCCTCCAAAAGTAGTCTCGAAAACACATCTGCATTCTGAACATGTTTCCTGTATTTTATTTAATAATCATATGTTGCTAAAATTAAAGATTATCTCTGTAATCTCGCATTAGCCAAGGTTGGTACTCCTTCCTTAGACTTTACCAGTTTCTGTAATGGCTGTACATCTGTAACAATTATTGTAAGCTTATGGTCATACAAATATTCATAAAATTTACGAACAGCAAATATTATTGCTAAAGACTCGGTCTGTTTTAAAATAGTTTTTATGAGTATGACTCAGCATTGAACCTGAAAACATCACTGCTCTTTCCTCCTAATTTACTACAGTACACAATACAGCACCTACCCTATACAGCAATGCATCTGAAACTACTATTATATGTAAATCTGGATTGAATGACACCAGAACTTGTTTTTCTCTTATCAATTTCATACTAACTTCAAAAGTGTTTTTACACACACCACACACTAGCATTAAGCTTTTTCTTTTCCTGAAGCTCATACAACAGCTTCAAAATATAGTACCTGTTTAGTAAAAATTTATCAAGGCCAAGTGCGATCTCAACTTCGGTACAATTTTCAATTGACTTCATTTTATTGTCAATTGGGTGAATATCAAACTTTTCATTTCTTTTGCCCAAATATTCAATGCTTTTCTCAATGATATTACACTTTTAAAATTTATTTTAACACTAAACAATTGTAATCGTTCCAATAATTTACTTACTTCCTTCACCTCTGACAAGAAATCTTGTGAATGTGGGGAATGACAGGCCTCCACCGTGGTTCGGATTCCACGTTAAACTGTAGGTCCTTCATTTCATCTCACAATCACCCTACCGTTACACATTAGCGTAAGTGCGTATAACCCGAACGGGTAGTAAGACGCGGTGCTATTAATAATAATAATAATAATAATAAATAATAATAATAATAATAATAATAATTTACTTACTTTAGTTTGACAATCTTTCATATCTTTACTTGAAATGAAGATGTCATCAATATAACAACAAACACCCTCTGTTGCCTAAAATGTTTGAAACACTTCCAAAGAAGAAGCTATTCCTTTAATCAACCTTTTTAATTCAAACTGTCCTAAACAATTAGTATTGACCACCATTACTTTTTGTGAGAAATCCATAGAAGTAAAAACTTTCTCCACCAGATAATGAGGCAAAACAACATACAAACTTAAACCTTTATCTTTTTTTTAGGCACTACAACCTATTCTGATATCGTCATAGGTTTAATTACTCCTTTTCCCCCTCAACTCTCCCAGTTCTATTCCTACTTCTGACCATAATACTTAAATATAAACATAAACACAGAACATTGATAATCTTTTAACAGAAAACAAACTTTAAAATCTTTAATGACCTGTTTAGTTTCCACTTCAATAACAGATTTAAATTTCACTTCCATGTAAATTTCCTAATCTGATCACTTCCATGAACCTCTTGAATGGCAATTTTATTCATGGAATTTACCACTAAAACATTTCTTTTGGAATAATGATATGGGCCCCACAGCCAATTTCTGCCCAACATTGGATACTCAGATCGAGATTTACAGACTACAATTGACAAACTTTGTTTATAGTCCTGCACATTTTAAAATATTTGACCTAACACTTTATTATCTTTGCCTGGTGCTGACTTTGATTTTAATGAACATCCTGCTAATTTATTGTTCCGAAAGTATTCTTTGTAAGTACTCACAGAGCAACAAAAGCCCCTGTATTTAACTCAATTTTTAACTTTTGATTTTCAATTGACATTGTTACACATAACTAACTATCCAATACTACTTCATTGCAACTTTTTTTTTTGTCCAAACAAGTCCAGTATTTAACATGACATATAGACTCTTCGAGTTTTTGACCATATCTTCGACATTTCCTTGATACCTGATTTCTCTTAAGTTGTTTGATCTTAATGAGACTGTAATTCCCAGACAGCTTTTTTTTCTTTTCGATGTTCATACTTTGGTGAACTTAGTTAGTTGATGGTTGTATCTCCTTGATTTTTGAATAAGCCAATTCCAAATTTATAGCTATGGAACATTCTTTCTTAAACATGAGTTAAACTTCAATTAGTAGCTTCCTCTGCATACTCTCTAATCTCAACTCGCAAACAAATTTATTTCTAAGAGTGTCCTCTAAAAATGTTTCAAATTTTCAATTTTTTTTCCATTCATTTTAATTGAATAATATATTCCGAAACACTTAGGTTAATTATTTAATCCTATGTGTTGAACCAAAACCTTTAATTCTTTAATTTTAAATCAAATCTGGACTTAAGAACATTGTTCATATCACGTTATACTGTATATTATATTCTTTGTATTAATATTTAATGTGTCAACCTATGTTTTAAGACTATTCATCAAATCGTTTGAGCATTATTTCTTAGTTGATGATGCATTGTAGTTTTATCTAATTGTTCATATCATCTACTATGTTTCTCTATATAAATTTTATTCAACTGTTACATTTTAGTGCTTGTCAATTTCACGTAATACATTAACCACTTTATCAACTGCTTAATTTATAAATTAATTTTTTAATTTTCTAGTTCAACTTATCTAAGTCTTAACTTTCTTCACAAAACCTTTCACCTTTCATTATATGCCTTGGAGCATAGTAAGTTATAATGACAACAATGAGCTGATCATAGATCTTGTTGGTTGAAAATTCAGGAACAACTATATTTCTTAATACTCCATATAATTCTGAACTTATTATCATAATGAATAACACAACTTTTTATTCATCTTTTAATTAAGTTATAACAAAATATTATTCTAAGCGTTTTACATAAGAATTGAAGTCTTCCAATGGATGCTCATTTTCTCAATTCTCTCGATAAAATCCATCTGACTTTGTTTCACAACTAACTAAATCTTAACCTCAAAAGAGCCAAACATACTACCCGTGTTCTTGCTCATCCATGCTGCTACTTCAACCATCAAATTAATTCACTTCACCATCTGTTTGAAATGCAATAACATTATTGATCCCATATTCGTCGCCATTTATGTTGTCTATTGTATTAATATCCATTTAGGAGATGGTTAGGATATTTACTAATCCAACACCATAGCTCATTCGTTAGCATGTCTGTCTAATGAGCTAAGGGTCACATGTTCCATTCCCGGTATGGCAAAAAAAATTATCACTGGTGAAATGTGGGTTTACCCTTTTACAGTGATTAATTAACGGCCGTGGACTGGATGTTGTACCTCTCCTAGTATTAAGTTAGATTCTTAGGCATATGAAGCTATGACATTCCTAGCAAGCCAGCAGTGGAAAATATATGGCTTGAATAAAAAACTGTGTACCAGGCCACAGGCTGGAAACAGTAATGGATTTAAAAAAATATATATTTACTAATAAATATGTCCTAACACTATATACAGCCTAGTTACTTTATTCACTTTATCGGGAGTCATAAATTACCATCCTTCTCATCATAAAACATAACAATATCATATATCATAACAATAATAAGAAAAATATTCCACTTAGTAGGGTTGACTATTGATCAGCCCCAATGAGAATGAATTTGAAAACTTTTAATGAAAATGATTTTTAAATTGTCAAATTGATCAATAGTTATATACTATCAAATTATTTGATAGTTTTCATTTGATAGTGCCCATCACAAGTTTAAAGCATTTGTGCGCCCAGCATTTATCTGTATTTTCACAACTTTCCAAGCTTCCAAACTTTTAAAATGCATTAGATTATTTTATGTGTTTTATTAATTACTATGACTTTGAGGTGTAATAGTAATAAAAAGAGAAATTATAAGTTTATATAATTTTTTTTTTAGGCCTAGCTCTATTGGATACTTTATACATGATATTGTAAACAGGTTATTTTATATGCCTTTGAAAGTTAATAAAGGCTATGTTCTGCTTTACAGCAGAGCTCTAGAACCTAAACAACCATATGAGCGGAACCTCACCTTTTACACTAATTATTGGGAAATAATAAATGACCTGCATTAATGAGTTGAAATGAAAAGTAAATATTTTTATATTTAATTAGACTAAAAAGGAATCACTTATAATTTTAGTATTAACTAGTAGTAATGATTATAATGTACATTAAATGTAATTATAGCCTTCATTAAATAACATGAATTGTGATTAAAATATAATGGCTTCTAACAAGAAAAATAATTAAGTAATTTTAATAATAACTAGTAGTAGTTAGTGATTAGAAAGGAACAGTAAATCATCTATTATTTCAAAGGTGATGAATAGGAATTAAAATAAACTTTAATAGCAACAGCAATTAATGAGTAGTCAAAGACCGTAAATATATTAACACATTTGGAGTATTAAAAAGGAATGAACAATAAATCTAATGATATTTTACAATAATAGGAAGTAAGTTATAGTAAGTTATATTAATTTTTAAATAAATGGCAGACTTGAGTATCACCGGTAACGAACAGTAAATCTAATTTTATTTCAAAAGAACTACTAGTAGGAATTGATAAGAGACATTATCTGGGTACACCAGTCCTATGTGGCATACCCATAATCATATATTATTTCAATTGAAAAATGATACCTCAGGTTGGCTACAGGAATTCACTTTTCAAATTACTGGACTTTTCCAGGTTTTTCGGGAAAAAATTTACATTTTTTTACCTGATAATGTTTTACCCATTTATATAAACTAACTGTACAGTATGGTATACCTAATGCAATGCATTACAGAACTATTATTTTATATATCTATAAGGAAAAGCTTTTTTCACTTTGTGAGGTCATTGTACTATATTTGGAAGAAGATACAGGAAAGGTGAATATAAACACACAAAAGGAATGAACAAAATATGGCTTTCACAATGAAAATATCACAATTCACGCTCTACATTGCTGCCATTGGACAAAGAGGTAATGGCTGCCTTTTGAAGAAAATCGATTATTACTACTGCCCAATTTCCCAAATATTGTTTTATTATTATTTTATAATATGTAGCTATTCTTTTATAATGCATAATCACATGCCAAGTATAGAGACAACCATGATAAAAAGAATTGATGATCAATATAATGTTTTCAAACTAGAAATACTTGTTTAATCCTATCAAGGAATGAGTCTGAACAAATTAAATAGTCAGTATCTGAGTTGCTTTTTTGATTTTCGTTTATTACTCTCACAAATAAATGAAATGAAATACTTATGCTGATATTATCTAGAGAATGTGATTGTTTCCTCCAGTTCCAGCTAAATCTGAACAGAGTTTGCACACATGTGCAATATATAATCTTGGTCTAGGGGAAGAAAGAATCAAAGTAGCACTATGTGCCTAATGTTAATTAGTATTAGTTTACTTGACCTCAATTGCTGTTTACAATATTGAAAAGGAGATAACTAAATGTAATATTGAAGTTTCTCTAGTTTTAATTTAATATAGATAATGCCGGATATCCCCCTTTTGTGGTCAAATTCCTTGACTTTACCCAAATTTTGTCTCACTTTTCCAATTCCTGAATATCCAAGGTTTTTCCAGTTTTACCTGCCTGTTGCCACCCTGCACCTGGACACAGCAATCAAACCACGAACCTTTAGCTTAGTATTCCAAATTACTTACCACAGAGCTATTCAGGAGTCGTCCCATGCCCAGAGTCATTCTTCACGCAAGCATTAAGGCAGAGTCCGTCATACACGTTACCTATGAGCAATCAATTAAGATTGTGAACTATCAGATCATGCACCAATTTTGACCCAAGAGGGCTTTAAGCTCTTAATTGTAAAATGACACTAGTATCAATGCACATACCATGATTAATTAAATAAAAGGGCTATTATTGTTTAGTACAGTCATAGCGTATATAAATATCATATTCTTTTAATAGAAAAATGACACCTGGCTGTGGTACTCTAACTCGGGACCTTTGGTTAAGTACGCTAATGCTCTTAACACTAAGCTATCCAGGATTATTCCCATGATTAGGATCAGTCTTCATTCATATTTTAAGGCAAAGTCTGTAATGAACTTGTAGAAATTGTTAGATTCAAATCCATAATATCATTCAAAGTGTATAAAGGTATGCAAATGCAAGCTGTAAACTGCAAAGCAAAACTATATTTTTTTTTCTTTAGAGCTACGTCTTACTACCCATTTGGTTATTTATTTATTTTATAACTAAGCTTATGGGTTAGGGATGAGGAAGATTTAATTTGGAGGAAGTTTACCCACACTTGCGTGAAAAGAGAGAGAGAGAGTGGTAAATCATTTAGGAAAAACCACGCTCATCTCACCTGTCAGGGATTGAACCATGATTGCTCCTTCATTGGCAGTCTAGTCTACTAAGAGAGTAGTTAGTGCCTTAGACTAGTTGGCCCCTGAAGCGAGTATCACAAAATTAGTTAATGCTTCTTTCAACTAGATGCAGAAATAGGACAGTAGGCGAAAGGCCCAACCCAAGTTTTGGCGTCCAAATTTTTCTAAAACCCACAACTTAAGTTAGATAGAATTTGTTAAGACTAAGCAGCAATTATTACAGCTCATTTCACTAAAATTCTACTAAATTAATTTTCATTCCTATTCAATATTGTCATTAGTATTGAAACCTTTTTTATTTAAAGGAGGGATTGGAATCTATGAATATATCCAGCAAGAAAAAGTGTTTTCAAGGTGTTTTTTTAATTTGATGATTCTTGAAGCATTTGGGAAGGTATTTTTAGTGGTAATTTCGTTTTAATGTAACTTCCCACTCATTATCATTTTTCTAATAATTGGATTCTTCTAGAAGCTATTTGGCGTGTTTTTAAGAAATGGCAATTTAAGTTTGATGGGTATTTCTCCAATACATAAACATTTCTTTTTAAAACTATATGCTTCTTGAAGCTATTAGAATGTTGTTTTTTAATTGTAATTATGCTTCAATGCATCCTCCTACATGCAACCAAGAGTACCTTATTTATGACATTTTGGTTATGATACAGTCTTACTGCCCATTCAGCTTATCCTCCACTTTCAATAAACTAGGGACTCAGAAAGTCAAAGTTGTAAAACAACCGGGAGGAAAACGCTTTGAAATATATTTAGTTAATCGATATTTAATATTTTAATACATAAACATCAACTGTTTTTATTTCCTTCACAATTTTCAGAGGCAATTAACATAAACTTTTGTAAGTATTCCTATCGGTTTTATTGAAAAATCTTTGTACATTTCTTTATTATTTTTTATTTTGTGGCCAGGTTAGTTTTAGCTTAAATTTTTGGAGTATCAGAAGTGGTGTGAAACAAATCCAAAGGGGTGCAGATCTATTTCAGGGGATTGAAATAATTTATTCCAAAGGATGAAGCAATCATTATCCCTCCTGACCTCTCTAGGTATTCCATCACTGATTTTGTTACTTGCTCTTAAAAATACTATCAGTATTATTCACTCATGTCAGTTACAATTAGAATCATATATCCTTTATCTTGTTAAATTAATTATTACCTGTTCACATCAAAAAATCTCAAATGTATTTCTCACTTCTGTCAACTACTATTAAATTTACTGTTCATTCCTGATTGCTCATGTCAGTGTCTATTAAATTTAAAAAATTCTTTGTGTAAGTTATGTCATATTTTGGTTTTGTTCATTGTTAAATCTACTGATCAATCCTAATCATTATTGTTGCTAAATTTAATCCCTAACCTTTACTGGGTTTTTTTCTTTTACTCTTATTTATTACTGTTTCTGTTATTTTAGTTTAGTTCTATCCTTTTTTATTGATTCTGGATCATTATTATTCATCACTGTTACAATTACAGTCTACTCCTAATAATGTTCTCTGGTTGGTTGTCATATTTAACAACACATAATAAGTATATTAGCAGTAATTTCTCAAGGGAATAAACAATCATTTCGAGCAGGGCCAATATATTTTATCTCAAAAATATAATTGACTTTGTAAGAATATTGAATACACTTACTTATATTGAATCAAATTCATATTAAAGATAAATAAAATTGTCATTTTATATCCCACTTAAAGATATAAACTACTAGTATTGGAATGTATATTAGAACATATTGCTAGTAAAGCACACATTTATTATGACTTCCACAAATAACATTTTAAGATCTATCCAAATCATATTCATTCTTGAAGTTGTTTGAAAACTTTGACATGTGAGTTTTATAATTTATCACTGTAAATTTTCAGATTGCTGCTGAGGTTGCAGCTCCACTTGCTAAAACTGAAGAGATAGTTCTATTAGGTGGAGATGATCGCACCACTGCTGAAGTTAGTAGGTTGGTGGGACAAATTCCACCTGCCATGCATGCCCTCACTGGAGTTGATGTGTCCAAGGTGAACAAACTCATACATAACCTTTATTTTATTTTAAGGCCTGATGCTAATACTAAGCATAAAAATATTATCAGGTTGTTTGGACCTGAGATTGTCATCTTCAAATCATTGTTGTTCTGGTGGAGGGACAAAATTATGTATATGCATGTTAATCCCTTCACGGCATTATTAGTTTGATGTTAAAGTGAGGGATGTGAGCACACTAATAGTAAAATCAATTGTTAATTAGTTATAGAGTTGATATGAATGGGTAAAACCTTCATTTTCTAGTATAACAGAGGAGTATTTATAAAAATCTCGCATGTTAATATAAGAAGTTTATTTAAATCTTCAATATTAGCTTAAACCCTTTATGACATGAGACAAATTGCAAACAGATAGGCTTCAAGCTTTGCAACTTATATTAAAATCTTACACATTCAGTAAAAATAATACATTTATTTCTCTTTCATGCATTTCGTCTACCATCTTATTGAAAAACAGAATGTAACTAAATTTTTAATCCTCCTTGCAGCTCAGTTGGGATTTCATATAATTTGTTTCATTTAACTGAAATTATATAACTTTTAAAAATCTATGTATAGTTGTATTCTCACATTTTTCAAATTTTTCCCGAAAAGTAGAAATTGATTTGTTGTTGATCTATTTTGTCAAAATCCACTCTACTGACATTTTCACTAGTTGTTATGAGGGATGAGGAAGGCAGGGGAGAAAGAAGTATACTTGAAATTCTTCCGTTATCCTTAAGCGGGTCTAGTGTCACAAATATCCAAATAAACAGAAACTAAGCTTACGAGCATCAGGCAGGAAAGTTAAAACAAATTTTTGGCAGACCCAGTGTACACATTGGCGACAATACAGCACCAGTCTGTAGGATTAATGCCAATTTTTTTTATCTGAATGTCCCACTGCTCCTCTGAAATTTACATTTTTTTCTACTCTAGTGGGATAGGTATAAGAACGGTAATATTAAGAGAAAATGTGCCCACATTTCTGTAAAGGGAAAAAAGATTTCAATACACCTGGTTAGTATTTTAAAACCCTATGTGCTTAATTATCTGTATCTATTTTATAAATAAGTTGGAAAACTATCATTCTTTTTGCCAATATTTAAATTTGATTTTAAATAGCTCACATTAAAGGTTAACTTTTGTAAAGTTTTGAGTAAAACAGTCTATATTCATGGGAAAGTCAATCCATCTCATTTAACCTCACTTAATGGTTGTGACATTATTTTCTATATTACTTTTTTTTAGCACCGTGTCTTACTAACCATTTGGGTCATACGCTTATGTACTAATTATGCTAATGGTTTTAGGGATTAGAAAGATTATATTTAGACAACCGACTGAGATAGATGTAGCCTCTATTCATATGGACCACATCGTGTTGTGGAATACATTAGAGTCCAGTAATTACAAAAGTATAGATTTATTTGTGACCAAAAAAACTAGACCTATTTGTGAAATTCTCACATCAAGTCAAAACTTACTAACTCTTGTTTGATTTGCCATTTCCCCTGCATTTAGTTCTAACTAGATGAAGAACATGGATAAAACAGCCAAATTATATTATGAACAATTTGGAGTTGTGAAGTCAGTAGTAGTTATGTTCGCCCCTGAGTGTGTGATTGATATCTGTATGTTGATCTCACAGCTCATTCATTTATTTAAACATGACATGTTCAACTGCATACATCAGGAGCAATTTCGGTTGGCTTCCAGAGAGTCTTAAACGGTTGAAAACTTCTGGATTTCCACTACAAGAATCAACGGATATCATAGAAAACACATTTTCAAACCTAAATGCTGTGAAAGACGAAACTGGTGAAAGTGTTTTTACTAAGTTTCAGGCAGTGCTAAAAAGAAACTCAGTATATTCATCGGATGAGGATACCCTTGAGAACATTTCTCCTGAGAAAATTATTCTGTTTAAATATGCCTCGGTGACATATAATGTGGAAAAGACATTTTACACCTACAAGCATATTCTGTCGGACAAGTGTCAATCAGTGACCACAGAAAGAATAGAAATTCACACCAACATACAAGTAATCTATCAATGTATGTGCTATTCAGATTGTAAATAAGGTAAATGTTGCGTGCTTAGTGAAATATTTGTTTTATATGATGTTAGATTTTTTTTATGAATCTACATATTTAACTACATATTTCCTTGAATATTATTACATATTTACATCTATTTTGTTATATGATACTACATAAAAATCCCAGCTTTAGTCATTACAATAGCTAATATCTTCAGTTACTTTTATTGCAGGAACATAGCACTATGTAGAAATATCTAGTAGCCATTACAATAAAACACATTTTTTCAATGTATTACAATATACGAGTAATATATTTTTAATCAATTATAGTATTTTAGTGTCAGTTTTTAAAATATAAAATAAAAATCTAGACAACTACTTTGTTTCCGAAATCTATGGCTAATTTGTTTTAGACTTTTGTGCATTCCAAATATATTTTGGATTTCTTATTTCATTGATCTAGTGTGCTTAGAATCTATTTGCTCTAGCAAATATACAATTTAAATAAAAGCTAGTTAATTTTGATTCCATTTCAATTTTACAAAACTCATGATCTTTTTCTAACCTTTTGACTACCTTTTTTTTTTGTCCATATGACAAGTAAACAGTACTTAAGTTGGTTGCTGTGAAGATAATAATAAAGCTGTAACAAATCCCATTTACACATAATAATATGTGTAATACACATTTAATATTACTAGCCACAGTAAGTTAATTAAAGAAATGGAAAAGGGTGATAGAAAGAACTTTGTGATCAAATATTATTCCAGGGAGGGGGAGGGAGTTGTGTTACGATCTCAGTATTTGAATATGTAAAGTTTAATTTGTTTAATAATTTTAAAATTTTTAAAAGCATGGTCTTGGAGTTAAAACGAAAATTTATTTTGAAATGTTTTGCTTTTAAGGGACTTGTATTCACTGCTGATACAAGTCAGGTTTAGTTGAAGTAATTGGGTGTGTGATGTCTACTCTTCCTTTTTTCCGAGACAAGCCCAGTTTGTTCAGGGTGAATATTGTTGAGACAGGCTGTCTCCAAATAGTCCAAGGATCCTTGCCAAGGATATATTACAATATATGTACAACTTGTTCCTTAACCCTCGAGCGGGCGTGCTGGGGTAAAAAGTACCCCCTTTTTTCTTTTTAGTGTGTGGTAGCACTGTCAGGCGTCTGACGGATGTGTTGCTTTATCTATTCCTTCAGTGTTACCTTGAATATCGGTCGGTATGGTTAGTGTTCAGTGAAACCAATTAGTATGTCTTAAAATTGAATTTATTTGAAAGAGAGTACTACTAGGGTATTGCATACCCCACGCGCCCATTCAAGTCATGTAAGTTTATATATTTATCTAATTGATTTTTTATAAATGAATAAATTTCTATGCACATCTCATTTAACTATTTGTTGGATATTCTCTATTTTTATTTTTAATAGAGCTAAGAAGCTTGTGTTCGAGTCCTTTCAAGGTTATATAATATATAGTTATTGTATTTACATCTTGTTTTGTTCTAAAAAATTCCATTTTTATTTACTACTCTGTTATAACCAATTGGTTTTAGAAATGGCAAAATCTAATAAATACAAAAATTCAAATAAATTTGTATTTGCTTAGAATGATGTCTCCCGAATAAATCATCAAAATATTGCAGGATCTGTCAGATGACGAAGAATATATTGATAGCGCTTATTCTGATGAAAATGAGAAAATTTTAATTCAAAGTGGCCATAATAGTGAGTCTGGACAAGATTGTGTTTCTTCAAATGAAGATAGTAAAACTACAACTAATGAAGATTATTTTACCGGAAAAGATGGAGAATGTATTTGGAGAAAAACCTACTTTTCAAAGAAAGGAAAAATACACATAAAAAACATAGTCAAAGTATCTCCTGGTCCCAAACTTATTGCAAGAGATATAAAAGATGAAATATCGGCATATCATAAAATTATTGTAATGGTTATGTTAGATGACATTGTAAAATTTACAAATATGCATATTGCAAAAAGACAATTTGACAGCACCATATTCTAGGGTCAGGGATGGAAAAGAAATGTCAAGAGCTGAGATGATGGCATTATTGGGGTGTCTTTACCTTATTGGAATCAAAAAGGGACATCACACTAATGTCAAAGAATTGTGGGCTTCAGAAGGGACTGGAATACAGATTCTAAGAGCTTGTGTATGAGCTACAAGTGATTTTTATTCTTGCTTTGTTCTCTACGATTTGACAATAAGGATACAAGAAATGACCGAAGAAAAATAGATAAGCTAGCTGCTTTGAGATCATCTTTGGATGCATTTATACTGAATTGTAAGAACATGTATAATATGGGTACTCATGTCACAATTAATGAGAAGCTGGAAACATTTTGGAAACACTGCAGTTTTGTTCAATATATTCAGAATAAACCTGCAAAATACGGGATCAAAATTTCTGCAATTTGTGACTCAAATACATTTTTTTTCATAATTTAGAAATGTATTGTGGTGAGCAAGAAGAAGGCACATATCTAGTGTCAAATAAGCCATTTGACATTGTGAATAGATTGGTTTCAGATATTGAAGGATCAAATTGAAATCTTACAGTGGATAACTGGTATACAAGCTATCCCTTGGCAAAATATATTTTGGAAAAGAAAATAACTTGTGTTGGTACTCTCAGAAAAGACAAAAGAGAGATTCCCTATGAATTTCAGGCAAATAAAATTGAGAAGTGGGTTCATCCATATTTGGATTTCAGAAAAACATGACGATCACATCCTATGTGCCCAAGAAAAACAAGGCTGTCATTTTATTATCTACAATGCATGATTAGCCAACTATCAATGATGACACCAAAAAACCAGATATAATAATGGATTACAAAAAGTTAAAGAGAGGAATAGATACAGTGGATCAAATGTGTAGTTTATACGATATTTCACGTATTACACGACGATTGCCTATGAGAGTATTTTATTTATTGATAAATATGGCATCAATGCACAAATTTTATACTCTTCAACATCTCAAAATTTTACAGCCAGAATAATATTTTTGAAAAAGCTAGCTTTAACTATGATGAAGCCTCACCCTCAAGAAAGAGCTAAAATCAAGTCGCTCCCAATTGAATTATCAGCCTTTCTCAGAAAGTATGTAAGTACTATGAAGCATGAAGATGATGGCGAAAAGCTAGCCATAAAGAAACAAGGAAGGTGTGTGTTATGTGGTTGATCAAAAGATGTTGGCACCACAATAAAATGTGGAACATGCAAACAATTTACATGTAAGAATAACTTTCATATAACGTATACATGTGATGAGTGTAACAACATAAATGAGGCTGATTCTGATTCTTAAAAAGTTTAGTTTTTTAAATACTTCATATTTTTAAATTTAGTAATCATTTTAGATTATCATGTTTATTATAATTATATTTGTATTGTACTTTTAATCACATTGTATCTGTAAGAGTATTAACTAGCAAAATAATAACCAGTATTTACAAAAACCAGTAATGGGTAAGTATGTAACTTTCATAAAAATATTTTGCTAAATATCAAGCCTTCAGCATGCCCACTCGAGGGTTAAATGCTAGATTTTTTTCACTTTTGTGAAATAAAATTCACCTAGTCCATGAATGTTTCTTTGTACTTTATTTGTTAAAAATAACTCATGAAATTCACAATATTAAACAATGATTTGAGCTACATAGGGAAAACACAAGATAATATTGTTTTGGAAGTCCTTGCAGTAACTACTAATATTTACTATTAATTAATATTATTGAATTCTACTAGCACTCCTATAGTTATTTTACAGTAAATAGGTAAAAATTTTGGGTTCTTCAAAATATTTTACGCCCTCTAAAAATCCAAGTTCCATGCGCTTTTAGAGGCCCAGTCCAACCCTGGTCTACTTGACACATAGCATATAGTTTTCGAACAATTCGAAAGGATACGCTGACCCAAATGACCCCAAAAAGTTTGTTATTATAGACACATAAAAATAATTGTGTTTTTTAGAAAATATTCAATATTCAATACAAAATAAATGTAAATAATTAAATACTCTGTGTGTCGAGAGTCAACTTACGAAACATTCAAATTTAATCCAATTTTGGTATTGAATATTATTTTACCACAGCTATGCTTTGATTGACTTTTTTTTTACATTTATTTGAAGTGGCTTATCATAGTTTATATAGTACGTTTCTCATTATATTTTAACCAACACTTTAGCATGTGTGCTTACTATGCTAAGGGTCCCCGGTTTTGATTCCAGGTAAAGTCGGTAATTTAA
This sequence comes from Timema cristinae, assembly GCA_039000515.1. Classification (NCBI taxonomy): domain Eukaryota; kingdom Metazoa; phylum Arthropoda; class Insecta; order Phasmatodea; family Timematidae; genus Timema; species Timema cristinae. Next base: position 44,147,882 of record JBCFYV010009882.1, read on the forward strand.
CTTTAGTAAACTGTTATGTATGTCATAGTTATGAGCTAGTTTGCAAGTTGTGTGCTGATATAATAATCATTGTTTTCATAAACTACATGTTAAAAATCCCAATTGAAAAAAAAAGTTTTATATGATATATTTTATGAAAAAATGTTGATGTAGGTTCACTTTATAGCCTGCAAAGATTTTTTTAACACCCAGAAAAAATATACAACTGAAATATTCTAAGTGGTCCTCTGGACAGGTTTCAGGGCTATTAGTGTTGTCCTGTCAAGTGAACAATAGGATTATCACCCCCTGCTGAATCTTGGGTTCTACAGAGAAACTTCCTCTCTCTCTCGGCTTTATTAGGTATGGTGGGGGTTGTCATCCCTATCTCGTAATAAAACTAAATTTATGTAACTAGTGACCGATTAATGGCCCAGGGAATATATTTACATGACTAAAAATATTATATTTTTAAATTACACACAAAACTTAAGATTGTATTTTTAATTTTTTTAATCCAACCATTTTCAAAAATATTTTTTTGAGTTAATTTTAAGAATATATGCATAAAAAAAATTAATTAGATAATTCAATATCAATTTTTAAAAGTGTCCATACAGTAATTACAACAGAAAAATATAAATAGCCATTATATTATACAACTGTCACCATCTAATAATGACATATTTATAACTATTGTTACACAGTAAAAATGACTGATTTGTGACCGAGATTCTAGATGAACCAATAATAATAATAATAATGTGTGTATATATATTTATATAAAATAATAATTACTATTGGTAATTTCATATATTATTCATATTATTATTATCATCGTCAATCATCATCAATCATCATTATCATTATTATTACCATTATGATTATCATCATCAATCATCATCAGCAATCATCATCAGCAATCATCATCATCAATCATCATCATCATTCATCATCACTCAATCATCATCAATCATTATCATCATCATCATCATCATCATTATTATTTCATCTAGAATCTCGGTCACAAATAAGTCATTTTTACTGTGTAACAATAGTTATAAATATGTCATTATTCGATGGTGACAGGTGTATATATTGGCTATTTATATTTTTCTGTTGTATGAGATTAATTGGCAAATATCAACTGGCCGCAGTGGTGAGGGGCTAAGTCTTTTAGTTAAACAGTAATTTAATATAGTTTTAAACCCGGGTTTTGAATATAATTGGAAAATATTGAGGTTCTTTAGCACACCCTTCTGGTTAGAGAGTTTCTGACTGACTGAACCTCATATATAACTAAAAAATATAAATATAGAGTTTGAAATACCATGGTTTCATCAAAGTTTAAATGGATGTATATCTTTTAGATCTCACATATCAACAAATAAATAAGAAATAGTATTTATAATTGTTCACTGTTCTTTCAAATGAAGTGCTAATTTAAATTTTATTTCATAGATCCTCAGCAAAATACCTGGTGCTAAGTAATCTGAACCATTTCCAACACATCTCGGATTTTTCACTGGCAATTTGCGAATGAAGAACACAGAATTCAGAAATACTCATCTTTTTCTCAGGTATGGCACATTCATTCATCTAATTGCAAACAAAAATGAAGAAGCATCTAAAGTTTGTGTCATGTATACATTTTAATACAATCAAAAAAATACATTAAATTGATTGATTTATAGAAACTAAAATTTAAACAAAGCCAAAGGTGGAAGGTTTATATTTTGTCATAATAATTTTTCAAATCTAAACGCAAATAATATTTTTATTTAGAAAGAGAGATTTATTTAAACAATATTGTTCTTTTGACATGGTGAGTTTTAAATCCAAAAAATGTAATTATTGATAAATGAGTATTGTATTTGATTTATTTTTGTTAGCACAGTAGGGTGGTGTATTGTTACAGTCATGTATGTTATATAATATCTGTCTTTCGCATGATTTTTCTTTATACTTTATTATAACTTTTATGGAAGCACATGAAAAATAATACATATTTTTGTAGAACATTGTTTGAAAATATAAAATTCACATTTATTCTAAATATTGCAATTTTTAAAACTTTGATCAAAATTAGAAGTATATATATTTCCTTAACTCATATTATATTTTAGTTACAATTATATAATATATCATTGTGTACTTGGTTGATAAAGAGATAGTTGAAGCTTGACATTTTAAATAAATCTTTAGATTTTAAATAAAACTTTTTCTTTTTTATTTGCTAGCACTTTGTGATTCCAATAATTAGAAAGTTATTGATCATTGCTACGTGGTATTCATGGTAGTCACTTTATATTTAACTGTACATTTATTGAAACTTTATTTTGAAAGCTTTCTTTGCTAAGATTTTAATTTCACTATACAAGAAAAATACTGCTTCAAATTAATATTTCACTAACCTTTTATTCACAGCAAACTATAATAAATTGTCTTCATAAACTAAAATTTATTCGTCCATGTAACTTTAAAAGAATTCACAAATTTATGAACAGATAGTTGTGTCATTAAAATATGGCTTATTAATCTTTTAGTAATATCTATAGACATTTAACAGATAAGTTAGCAAGGGCATCAATAGTATGGCAACTAAAAAATATTAATTTTCTTTTATAATTACATTTTTTGAGCCAGCATAACTTTGAATTAGTATTTTATGATAGTATTTAGTTTTATTTACTGTCTTTTTGTTTATAATCTTTTGTGATAAAATTTTCTTCTAACTCCTATGCATGAATTTATTAGTTCTCAACATAATGACATCATTAATCAACAGAACCATTGGATTTTTTAAAAATCTATTTTGATATTGAATTTAACTTGAAATTGCATTTTTTTTTCACTTTTGTTATCTATGTGTTTGTAATTACATACTTTGTTTTCAATAATATCAATAAATCCATAAAACATAATATGGCCAAAAAAATTGTATTCATATAAATTATGTTTTTATTAACCTTATAATGTATACTTTTTAGTTCTTCTTATTATTATAATATGCTTTATAATTAGTAGGTTATAGAATACTAAAAAATTCTTCATAAATAGTAATTAATCTCAACAAAACAAAAGGTCGTCAATTATGTATTGTTACATTTTGTAAAATATTTTGAAAATCCCTTCTAATAAATAATTGTAAATCTAAACTGAATTGTTAAGAATTTATCTTAAGTCATATTGGACACCATGAAGACTGGGTAGAAAATTACATTATAATTTTGAAAAATATTGGAGGTAGTGTTTTTTTGCTTCATCTCAACACCAATTTTTTTAGATATAAGCCTTAAAATATTTACTTATCTTGAAAAATATTTATATCAATCTTTTTAATAGAGGGGATTTCTAAATAATTTTAGTGTTCATATGTTTTAGTCTTTTGTTAAAATTGCAGTGGCCTTGACTTATGTGAATGAAGCAACCTATAGTACTTTTGCATTATTGAAAGTATGTAGAATCTATAATATTGTCATATTTTACTATAATACAATTAGCATTGTTTAGCATTACACAAAATACTATTGAAATCAATTAAGAAAACTTTGAACAAAACCCAATAAGTTACCTTTTTTTCATCTTCAATAAATACAACCAAAACCTTTAAATTTACCTACATCCATTACTGTTTCCAGCCTATGTCATGGGTCAGTTTTTTATTAAAGCCATATATTTTTTCACTACCGGCTGTCTAGTCCTGTCATAGCTTCATATGCCTTGGAATCTAACTTAAGACTAGGACAGGCACAACATTCAGTCCCCAGCCGTTAATTTATCAACACAAAAGGGTAAAATCCTATTTTTATCAATGATAAATTTTCTGCCATGCCGGCAATTGAACCCGGGACCCTTAGCTCAGTAGGCTCACATACTACCAACTGTGCTAAGGTGTCTGACTAATCAAACTCTGTAAATCTCTACAAAATATCAAAGTAAACGTTTATCAGTCCTAAATTATTTAGTTCATTTACCCCCACATTCGAAACAAAATATGAATTGTTATTTTAACTACATAATGTTGTAACTAAAAATATTTAAATTAACTGTCATTTTCATAAGTCTAATATTTGTGAACTTAAAACTTATTAATCTAGTCCTACATAGTATGTTGTGCTTGCTATCAAAATTAAAGTAATTATAATTTATTTGTGTATATGTAGTAAAGATCTAATAACAGAATTTTGTATAGCATATTACCATTTAATTTAAATAAGTATAATTGAAAAATGACACCTGGCCATAGGAATAGATCACAGGTCATTTGACTTAGCATGCCAAATCTCTGCCAATGACCTATGTTTCTCTTGTGCCAACCGTCGTTCAACAATCCAATTTTAAGGCAGAGTCTTTAATAGACATGTCAGATTGTCGTATACCTAGGAGTTATCAAAAACACAGCCATATGACCTCCTTGCCCAGGTGTAATTTTTCCATCTATATTTACAGTAAATGAATACTTGGGTGCAGCAAAAAATCCATACTAAATGATAACTACACAATATTATATAACCACTTATTAAATTTTTACTTTCCTACATTTATATTATATAAAAAATAGTTCATGCATGACAGAAAACTTTACTCACACTTTACATTTTTGCCTCAATGACAGATCATTATACAGAATAAGGTCATTTAAATAATTTGCAGTAATTATCTTTTTTTTTTTTTAAGTTTATCTCTCCAATGAACTAAATGATTTGTCAAAAGCGTAATATTTTGGAAATAAATATGATATTACAGATATTAACTTACTACTTAGATTAGTTAGATTTGTATATGCGTTGAAAAATGAGATAAATTGTGATAAATTAACCCTTACTTGTAATTTAATTTAAGCTCAATTTGGTGAACTAAACTAAATCTAGTATCAATAGTCTAAACCAAATATAATGTTAAAATTACAAGGGAATTAAGTAGTCTGATGTTTATGATTTGTTCATTTAAATTTGTTTGATTCAATGTATCCTTAATACAACCTCTGCTATTGCACATGGCCACTGGTAAATGTATTTCCTACACGATTTTTAAATCTTGTTCATGTCATTGATTGAATGTGATAAAATATAATTTAATAGTTTAATTTGCTTGTTGTCAATTTAGACAGGTTTGCTTAGACTGTTTTTGTAAGTTGCTCCTACCACTTATTATAAGCATTCCACTGTGGTGTGAACATAACCTTTGCAGGATTTATAGAATTGGAACCAAGTGTGTGAGAATCTATTACAAGTACAGTTTTAACAAGTTCTCTGCATACTTAACCACATTGCATTAGTGTCATGTTATGCTAAAACATGAGTTAAGGGAGGCTTGGGACACTTTAAAAACTTGTTACAATTTAAAAAGTAGAATTATTGCACCTATTTTTCATTTTTATCATTGATTACATTTTAATTAGAATTATGGGATTTATTTTCATTTATTTATGTTTTTCCACAGGATTCAGTTTCTTATCTTGCTCTAGGTGAATCACATGGAAACACCAATCAAAAACCATTCAAACTTAACACAATTTTATTAAGATATCCTAAAATATATCTGTAGAGGAAATCATAAGAATTTGGAACTGACTAGAGCAAAAAATATATATATATATATATATATATATTCGATTTAATCACCCTATTAGTAGAGAATATTCCCAAAAACAACAAAGCACCTGTACTATTCTAAATATTAAAATATCAAGGGAAACGTTAATCTGCTAATTAGATAAAAAAATCTTGAATAATTTGAGAGTCCATTGTATTTTTATTATTTTCAAATGTGTCATAATATTTAAAACATGTCATTTATATATTTTTATATTTTTTCCAACAGTCTTAAGTTATTCAATTTTGAGAGCAAATAGTATTCACAAAATTAAAGAAAACTATGTAATATCCTCCAATTGCTTGCAACCTCACCTATTTACCGAAAGCTTAAATACCCTCCTTTAAAAACAGATGTTCCAACAACAGTTAATGATTATAATTTTTATTTTAAAATTTAATTATATTAAAAAATTTATTAAATCCTAATATATAACAAGTCACAGGGAAAGGATCAACATTTAATTTTTACACAAATGTTTTGTAATACCTTTTATATGAGTTAATTACCTCCTTTCTAATTCTTTTATGTTTTCAATTGTTTCACAAATATTCCAATAAAACATATTTTTACTTTAACTTGCATTACTTGAAATTATTTTCCTAAAGGTATGTGTGTGTATAGTAAATGTATATGTTGGGGGCAAACCCCAAAAATTTCCAATGGATGGTTTTTTCCTCAATCCTAGGGTTGGATGTTTTAAAATGACTAAAGTCCGAAGTTTTATTCAATTTTGAGCTTTAGCCGTTTCCATACAGACAACCCTAGGATTGTGCAAGCACTAAATGACCAAAGCTTGAAATAGCATTTTGAAAAACCATTTTAGTTAATTTCTCGACCAGATTGAGCAGGTGGTGTGTGTCCAATTTTGAGCAACCACATGAATTAAATAGGACAAGTGGATCTCATTGATATGCAAACAGAACCCGGAGATTACAAATTAATTTTAAATTATCAAGACCACCTGACCAAATTTGTTTTTTGAAGCGTACCTTAACCAAATCTAAAGACTATATTTCCAACTTTTGTCATTTAGTAATTGCACCATCCTAGGTTTGGGGTTTTGGAGATGGCCAAAGCCTGAAATTGAAGAAAACTTTGAGCTTTGGTTATTTTAAAACGTCCAATCCTAGGATTGAGAAGAAATTCGTCCATTGGCCGTTTTTGGGCTTTGTGTCCAACATATATACACAAACATATGCACCCACCTAAAAACAATCATGCTTTACAGATAGCTGCAGTATTTACACACTTTTGTTTTATAAAATATTTGTTAATAAACCATGGTAATAGCCAAATAACAGCTTTCTTCTAAAACTCAATTTTAATTTACTTATAACTCCAGCATTTTAGACTTTGACATATCCCTTTAAAAATTGATGCGCTTTCTTATTTTTTTCTCATTGTATCACAATAAATAATATGTTATTTAACCTCATAAATAATGTTGATTTTTCATTGTACCTTCTGGCAATGAATATGTCACAAAGTTATCTGCTTGGTCCAAACCATTTATCTTCACTCTTTAAAAATAATGGACATTCAAACTGACATAATTACAACAAATACGTTTACGTAGATGATCTATATTTTTCAGTGGCCTATGTAACAGCACTTTCGACAAACTAATTATTTATATATATATTTTTTTATTATTCTTGCAGTTTTATATTTATTAGTCTACACCTTAAACTATTTGTTTTAGTACTCTGCCTTAATAACGGTTCAGTTTATATGCATATGTTCTAATAACTCTAATGTGTTAGGAATGAGTTTAGGTTTAATGTATAGTAGGTGTACCCGTATTTGCATGGAGGGAGAGTGGAAAACCATTTTGTAAAAACCACTCTCAGTACACCTGACTGGGATTCCAAACCTGATCTCCTTACTATCAGCGGGCTAGCCTAACATGAGAGTGACACCTCACACAATGCAGCCACCAAAGAAGATCTTAAACTAATAGTTCACAAATTTATATTACAATATATTTTTTTTAAAGGGTTAAAATGAATTTTAACTGTACCAATATACTTAATGGTAAGTCACAAATACTTTAAGTAACTTTGCTTAGATAAAATATGTCCATAACAACATCAAAAACTGCCACTTTATCTTACAGAAAGAATTCAAATGGATTCCTTTTATTTAAATCAAGAATGAATGGTAGTTAGCAACAAATGTTAAGATGCCAGTTTGAATTATTTAAAAACTCCGTATTTTGTTGAGTAGCCACTTGTGTTCTTTAGGTTGGCAGCATTTTTGTTTATAAATATGAATTGTTGGAGATATTTTATAAAATTGTATTTCATTGTTATAAATAATTTCATATTAATTTAAGCCTTATTGAAATTAACTTTAATCAATTTGCTATAGTTGTTCTAACAATTAATATAAAATCTCCCCTAAAATTTTTAGTTTCATAACAAGTTTTACACATGCATTAATTCAAATAATAAAAAGTGTAACTGTACATATACAGCCAAACTCGGTTATTTCATCCAAGGGACTATCAAGTACTATCATATATTCTTAATGTAGACCAAATCTTTTATTTAATGATAACCTTAAAGATGTTTATATAGAAATTACATTGATTAAATTAACTGATACTGAAAGATGCATGTTAAAAAAACTACAATCTTAAAAAAGTAAATTAAGTTAACTGTTATTTTCTTTCTTTTGTTTTCTTTTTTTTCAAATAGTATTTTTCTAAATCATCCTAGATTTTCCCAATTTCAAAATTACTTTTTATATTTTCTGATATACAGTCCTAATGTCTTCAAAGTTCTAACTTAAAATAGGAACTGCCCCTTCAATTTATGGATCACATATTTTTCCCTCTTCTTCTTCTTCTGGCTCATTTTTTCTCCCCTTCTTTGCTCCCATGGTGATACCCTCCACTGTTTTTTGGTTGTAAACACTTCATTTTCTATACATACATATGGTTCTAGATGGTACATTGCCGGAATATCATGATCAACTTTGTACACCCATTCAGACACATACAAGTAATCATCATCATTAGCAGAAGTAGTAACATTTTCTTGATTGTACCCATTCCCTCTTGTTTCAGCAACTACTTAGCCCACTGTTGTAATTCCAAAATGACACAAACAATTTTGGATGGTTTTCTCAGTGACACACCACCAAACCTTGTCAATACACTTAAATGTATGTAGCAAAGATAATCTAAACTCTTGCTTCTTGTACGTACATTAATAATTCTCAACAATATCAATGTGCAGAAATGACATTTAATACTTCGAATCATGCCTTGGTCATGGGTTGTAAGTAATATGCATTTGGTGTTTGCTGGGAGAAACACCATATTAATGATTTGCATGCTATCAAGCTAAGGATGCGTAAGACAGTTATCTACAAGTAACATGTATTTCCTACTTTGCAGTCACAACTGTCAGTCCTAAGTCACATTTTAGTTTTAAAAGGATCAAAGGTCATCCGCCATTTTTATTAAATCTGCACCGAACTGACATTGATTTTACATTCCTGAAATATATAGGATTTTTTTATTTCCCAATAACAAACAATTTTCTGTTGTTTTTTTTCACTATCACATATTAAAACAATGGTTTAGGCTTTATATAGCTTTCCACCAGCACATCTATCTCTCTTTAATATTTAAATATTTTGTCTATAACTAACCTGAAGAAAATACTGTTTTTATCAACGTTAATATATGTCACTGTTGCCTTCATGCACTTTCCACAAACCTTATTAAGCCATTCTGCTGTTGTCTTAAAGTTCACTGCCTTTGCTTAGCCACTCACATTTCCACAAGAAATGTTGTGTCGCAACTTAAATCTACATATTAACCAGTTGTACACACTAAGTCTTTAAGATTTGAGAGTTTTACAAGTTCATTGCCTTGGTCATGAGTAGACAACATCTCAATGGTACATTTTAATTTTAATTTGTTTGAACCACTTTAATAGTGCCTCATTCATACTAATTCACTCTGACTTCAATAATTGTTTAGTATTTGATCAATTTTTTATGTTTCAAAAGCACTACAATTTTGTTCCTTTTTTACCATATAATTTGGTTTTTAAACTAACTAAACTAAATTCTCACCACATGTCACCTTTATTCTTTCCATTTTCAATTTCTTATAGCATTAATTTTATCCTTCTTGATTAATACTTTTATTTGAATTTGCAATCTGAGGATATTGAAAAGTTAAAAGGTTGACAAATTAAAATACTCAATAACTTGATATTGTTTCAAAAGGGTCATGTACACAAAAGATAGGAAAAAGTCTTGACGTCCACACCCCTCTCAAGGACCTTGCACTTCCTGGCATGCAACAAACAACTCTTAGTAGCCCAACCATATTTTTATTTCACAATGTCTTTTAAAACTTCTCCCGTTCCCTTTTACGCTCCCACTTTAATGTTTCACTGTGCATGCAAGTAAGTGATTTGGTTTGTACCAATTTGTCTTTGCAAATCTCTGGAAATCATTTTCATGGCGAGTTAATTAGTACCATTTAATATTAAACACTATAGCAAAGGTGTCACTATAACCTAGGTTGCTATAACCAAGTTTGACTATATTTCAAAACTGACTTGAACACCTTTAAAAAATGTATTATTCACAGAAATGTTTTTGTTTAATAGTAGTATGTTCAATGTTCCTTATATATACTTTCAACATTATATGCGTTCTATTTAATTGTTTGTTTATTAATAACAAAACATTGGTTTCTTCTAAATGACTCTAATATGTTTGTATGTTTTTTGAAATATAATTCATTGATTTTGTTGAGTTTTTGTAATACTTTGACTAATTCAGATCAATTCTACATTTAAAGTTTGATCAAATTGTGCACCATCTCAATAATTTTGAGCAGCTCATTATTTTTGTGGGCATTTGGATTAACTTACACTGGAATGTTTAGATGCGTGCACTTCTTTCAACAGCCCACATTTCAGCTTACAATAAAGTTTCATTAAACTCCAATTTAAATTATATTTGATTAAATAAACAAATATATATATGAAACATGAAACATGAAAAATAGACTACTTATATAAAAATGTACATGTGTTGGACATCTAAATAAACGTTTTTAAATCATAGTTTTGTAAACAAATATGTTTATTTGTTCCCACTAAGCTCACAGGTTAATTTTTACTCAGAAATCTAGCTATTTATAATTTTGTACACAAGTTTTTTTATTAACTTCAATAAGTTCAATTGGAATTGAAAATTACGTTTTTAAAATAATCCATGTTAAAATAGTATAAGACTTGCTTAGCAATTTTAATAATATTAACTGCTTAGTGCCAATTATGTTTTCTAGAAATTAATTACTGTAAAAGTAAATATGAACAAAATAATGACTTGTAGCTGTCACCTTTTGAATTAGAATAGTGATCATAGGGAATAATAAATTTTACATAAATGTATATGTATTTTTGTACTGATCTTTAAAGTTTAGTTTTCTGGTAATATATACTCAATCCCAAGTGAACCTAAGTAATAAGATTTAATCTGTGCCTATTCATTTAGCATCCATTCAGTTTAGTTCAGTTAAAGAGAGGTATCCCAAGATTTACTTTGCTTTTGACATTGGTAGGTAGTATTTTAGTTATAAAAAATGTAAACATTAAAATATTCTGCAATTTAATTACCACGATGATTGAAGTGATGATACAAATAAATTTTATATAATTGCAATTACACCTTCTAGAGTTTGTATTATGAAATTATAATATATGCTAAATTGTTATAAAAACGAATAGGTAACCGAGTTTAAATTTGAGCTATCTTAAAGTATTACTGCTTATAAAATGGGCTCTTAAACTGTATTCTTAGTATTATAAACTTAATTAGCTTGTGAAGCCATTATGAGCTCAAAATTAACAAGTTTGGGAGTATAAGTTGCTTAAGGATAATACATTCATAGTATTGGTAGATATTCATTGGTAAACAGGGAATGCATTAATTTGCAAACAAATAAATAATATAAAAACAGGTGTAACTTGTACTAAAGAAGTACTCACTGCCATCGTTTTTCCTTACTCTTTTTTAAATATGAACATTAGAAGTAGTTATATTTTCTTAATGAATTGAGCATATAGATTTTCTTGTAATTAAAATAATGTTTAATCATTATTGCAGCATTAGATCACACTTTCTTTTAACTTCATTGTAGCTATATTAATATCATGGATTTACTTTATTTTGATAGATCATGTTAACTTCAATATACAGGTTTGCTTTACTTTGCATAGTGATGTTTAATGCTTATGTATACAAGTTTGTAAGAAAATGTACATCTTTAACAGTGAATTTACCATACCTCCCATTTATACAGCATTTTTTACATTTAGCAAATGCATTAAAGTGTTAAAGATAAATGTTATCTTAAATAGTATTAGATGTGAAAAAACATAGAACGGGGTTTTCTCTTTGTTTCTTTAATTGGTATCTCTAAATTAATTTACTGTTTGAATTTTATGTTTAAGTAGTTAAAGTTATTAATCAACTTAACATAAATTAATTATATTACTTAATATTCGTCATCATTAAGAGTGTGTATAGATTTAAATAATAGATTCCATTCAAATTTCACCCTCCTTAATATATTTTTTAAATTTTTTAATGCCTATTGGCAGGAGCTTTAGTCATTGAAATAAATTAGGCTGACAAAATAAAACTGGGTATGCTTAGAATCCTTTTGAAGGGAGTCATCATGGTTTTTTGGGGGACATAATCTTTAGGTTTCTTTTTGTGTTAGATAATAAGGAAAACCAAAATATTTAACATAAATTTAATAACAAAGTTTAACAAAATGTACAATGGAAATAGTAAATATTAATTTTGTTTGTACTTTATTCTTACTTGGATTATATTTCAGCACTCAGCTTCAGTCTACTTGGGACTTAACATTTATATGTAATTTAATGATATTAATAATATTCAAAAAAATTACTTATAATATACCTTTTATTCATCCCTCGTCAATACCGATGGTGTGTCGCGAAGGGTTGCCAGGGTAAGCAGCATTGGTTTAAACTGTACTTGTGAATTGTTCACACCCATCAGTAGAACTCTCATTGGTCAGGTATCGAGCGGAATACATTCTCGTGTGAAGCATGTAGAGCAGTGTGTATATATAATTGGTCAAATAGGGCCCAAGTGGGTGAGAACATATTACAGGTACAGTTTTAAAAAGGTGTCTGCACAATAGCTCTACAGGTAAAGGTTGTTAACACCATAATTTCTCCGTTTTTTTATTATATCTTTTTCGTTGTTGTTTATTTCTACTCCAAACTTTGAAATGATCCAAATTTATAGGAAGAAGGATTAACAGACATTTAACATTCTTACATTTTTGGGATGAAATCACAACCTCTGACTATGATTTGGAAGATTGGGATTAGACTTAGTATGATTATGCACTGATTTTGTTTTTTCATATTGAATTTTCGAAGTTTTTTTAATACTTTTTCTATCAAATTGTTGGTGCACTTTCCCTTATCCATCCTTCTCATCCAAATCTTCTTTGAATGTTGTTAATAACTCTGCTCTTAAAGATAATAAATAAACATGCCCCAATATTCTCATATCATCTCACTTTAAAACTCCTTCTTGGGGTAATGGGTTATTAGAAATTTAATCTAGGCTAATTCCAGGTTAGAAAATGATAGTTTGGTTTAAATATTTAAAATTCATTTTGAGGAAGGAATCTTACTGAACCTTAGAATTGAGTTATTTTTCATACTAAATATTTTTTATTGACAACATAAACAAAAATAACCTACTATAAAGATGTATAATATCAATGTAAACAAATTCACATATTTTATTCAAAGCAATTAAAGAAAATTTATTTATTAAATTAGACATTTTAAAATTACTAAAGGGAGGTAAAGATAAAATCAAATTATAATATTCCAAATAATATTTGAAACACTGATTTTAAAAAGAATTGATTTTTGGTCAATATTCAACTTTCAATTCGAGTGTGATTATTTTTTTTTAATTGTAAAAATAAATCAATATCACAACGTTTGCTTCAATATTTTAGTAAAAAAAATAAAGACAATAGATATAATTAATTTACCATACTTATGTTAAGAATTTAATTTTTATTTGTGTAAGAAAAATTTAACTTTGAAAGCAATACAATGCAGGACAGTTTTTAAAGAAGTAATATTGTCTCACTGTAGTCATACAATTGGCACTCCTTACATTTACACAGTTTTTAGGGAAGATTTTATGCCTGTACATCCATGTAACATTTTGTTTGATCATATAAGAGTATATGTAATAAAAGTTAGATGTTGTTAATTACTCACTCACCTTATTGTATATTAAATACCAATAACATTGCAATTAAGTACACTAAAAACACTTTTTTTAATAACTCAACATTTTTATGCAAAATTATTTGTATAAAAATTTTAACTAATTTATTAAAAAGTAGTAAATTTAAAATTTAAAAAAAAAATATTTATTCTAACACCCTTGTCCATGTACATAATGAAAATGAAAAATATAAATACATGATATTAAAAATAATTAAATAAAACTATACAAATTATTAGTTTATTAGAAGAATTATTATTTTAATTATTATTATTATTATTATTATCATCACCGCATCTTACTACCCGTTCGGATTGTATGCACTTACGCTAATGTGTAATGGTAGGGTGATTGTAAAATGAAATGGAGGACCTACAGTTTAACGTGGAATCCGGACCATGGTGGAGGCCTGACACTCCACATATTCACAAGTTGTGATTAATACACGTCTTGTCTGAGGTGAAGGAAGGGTTTGGCAATCAGATCAATCTGTGCCGGGACTGAGGATTTAACCCCAGAACTCCAGCACAGAAGTCTGACTGACGTATTAGAAGCAAATATATAACATTACAATGTATTATATTAACCCTTTTATCATTTTACCATTCCTTCAACTAAAATGACTGAATAGATAAATTTAATGAAGTTCTAGAAAAGTCAAACAAGCATTGTTGTTGTATTTAATGATATCACTCCGATCATAACACCCATTTATTAAGGAATTAGTGTACCACAATTCTAGTATTATATAAGAAGGCTAATATTGCCTCATTATGTAGGTTGTTCATTGTAATAAAACAAAGAAAAGTTCATGTTTAAATGGAAAATGGCGTGTACAAATGTGTACTGTCTTTCGAAACGAACTCTTAGGGATGTAAGGAGAAGGGAAGGCACACTTATCAGCCACTTCACCTAACATCTGTTTTGTAGCATGATTTCTAGGATGATATTGGCAGGTATTATTGATCGATAATTTTATTTTTGCTGTTGTATGATACTTTCTAAACATTAATTTCTCAAAATAATAAGAGGACTTCGAGCGTCCTATAATAAAAACAGTAGGTGTTATGTTTGCCCGTTCCCTCACCTAGTTGATGTTCCAGAGTCCTTCTCCATAAGGGATAAAGGAATGGAAATCTCAATTATTGGTTGCAATTAATTAAATCAAGATAAACTCTCACCTACTTAACAAAAATAGCAAATTTAATATTCATTATTGCATTACAAAATGTGGTCATTATATTTTGTTATATTTCGGTTAATGATATTATAAAAATTTAAATATGAAGGTTTTTACAAGGCTAAAATGTGTTTGAATAATTAATTTTAAGCTTTACATTAAAAAACAATGAACAAATATGGGGGGGGGGGGGGATTATGCTCTAGATCTTGGCCATTCAACCTTATCTTTCTTACCTCTGCTATCCTGGCATATGGAGGAATTCATTTCTGAGGTGGGGACACCATTAAGCTGAATTTCATTATTCCCAGATTCCCAGGGCAGTTAAAATATCCAGGGTGGACCAACTAGCACAGATTGAGGCAAACTGATAATTTAGGCAATAATAGGACAAGTAGTTTAGTAGTAGATATAGGTTTGAATTCCAGATAGTTTATAAGTTAAAATTTTGAAATTAAATATATAGAATGAAGATTTAAAATGAATAGAGCAAAAAGGTTCTGATCCATAGTAGAATAAAATGATAAAATGTCAGGACAAATGTATAAGGAAGTAGAAAAAAAAGAAAAGAGAAAAAAAATCATAGATGGTAGTAGGATGATACATGACAATGATGATAGAGGAAAGCATAGGGGACCTATAACTTAGCGTGGATTCTGAAGCATGGTGGGGGGTCTGGCATTCCATACATTTACAAAGTGTTAAAGCACACACTTAGCTAGAGATGAATTAAGGGTTTGGTAACCAGATAAATCTGTGCTGGGACCTAGATTTGAACCCCGGACGCCTAACACAGAAGTCTGACATATTACCCCTAGACCACCATTTCCCTACAATGAATGAATCTCTTCTTGAATAATTAATCTGTTACAATTTGATGTGAGGTCATAAATTGAATTGGATAAGTTAGTCCAATTTTAATATTTGTTAATTTTTTAGCACTACACCTACTACTACCCGTCTAGGTTATACACAAATTTTAATGAATTGCGATATTATTATTATTATTATTAGCACCGTGTCTTGCTACCCGTTCGGGTTGTACACTTTAAGTACTAATTATACTAATGGATAAGGAATTGGGAAGGTTGAATTAGAGGAAATGAGCCCGCATTTGCGTGGAGGGAGAATGGAAAATCATTTAGGAAAAACCACCCCCAGTTCACCCGACCGAGATTCGAACCTCGATCTCCCCGTCCTCAGCAGTCGAGCTCAATATGACTTGCGTGTCAACCAACTACGCCACCGAGGCGGGTAATTGAGATAATAAATGCTAATGAAGTGTAAGTTAATTTCTTATCAGAGAGTTGGCTGATGATCAATCTATCAGCTGAATCAAGTTGACTAAGTTACGGTGTACTACACCATATTGAGTAAATTGAAATCATTGAAGAGACATGATGATTCTCATGTAACATTAAATAAAAATCTCAGAGATAAAGGTTCAAATCTCATTCATGTACACTAAGGGTGATTTTAATAATTGACTACCCACCATAGCTCATCCCTTCTCTAATGGTACAAATATGTGAACAGCCCAATTGAGTACTAAGATGCAGTATGAAAAATAATACTAGGAAGATAAGATTTTTTTTTAAATTTTTATTTTTATTTTAGTAAAAAGTACTCTCCGCTGTTTATGATACTAGAGATTCCAAAATGTTGGACCCTGGACATCATGTAGAATTTCAATATTGTGCTTAAATTACTTAACCTATTACTGACTCTCTCTTCTTCTGAGCATTCTCTATGTAAACTTTTTATACTATGAAATTCTCTTCTTCTGAGTATTCTATATATAACTTATTAGGAAATTTTACTTTAACAATGGTAATTTTTTTTAGTACAGCATCTTACTACCCATTCGGGCCATATACTATCATTGGTATTTAAACTCTATGTAGCCTACAGGTATTATTGCTCTTAATTCAATATAAATTTGATTATTGCAATTAAACTGAAAATACCATAGCTTTTAAAAAGATATTTTTATATAATAATGGAAAATACAACACATTCTGTAACAATATGTAGGAACAAGAAAGGCTTTCATCACTACATTAAAATCTAAGATATTATATGCTATGACAAAAAATAATTACCACTTAACATTTCTTAGGAATTGGAGTTAATCTACTGAACAACTATAAAATGAAAATATTTTTAAATAATTTAAAAATAATCAATTTTTTTTGTATAGTAACAATAAGAATAGATTAATTAAAATATATCAGTATATATCAAGCAGAACAACCCATACATATTTTCAATTAAAGCTAGCATCTATGGACTATAGAATTGAATGCTGATAGTAAGATCTGGCATGACAATGTATTAACAAAAATGAGAAACAAAGATTTAAATAAAATTTGTATTATATAATACCTACTACAGGTGCAAGGGGTACAGTAGACAATTATTATAATGGGATAACTCCATTTTTATCTCTATTAGAGCAAAATATATAAGTTATTATCATTATAAAAGCACAACACCTCACATTCTCCCTCACTCACAATGTTTTGATATTTTTGTAATACAATAAATTGGACAAACTTGCTTATATTGGTTTGTCATCAAAACACATTAATAAAACCAACCCTCAACAAACATATCAATCCTTTGATTGCCGAGTACTTGATTAAAAAATATTAAGTTCAATAATCTTGCATCTTAATTTATAAAAAATCAAATTGCAGACATTAATTCAAAGAAATTAATTTAACAAAGACTATATATTTCAATTTAGTGAGTCATGACAATATATTTGAACTACTATAATGTAATCATAAATAAAATAGTACACAAGTAAATACCATGTTGTGTATTTATGTTTAACTATTTTCAATTTCAATTACCCTTGCTACAGTAAAATTTTACTTTAAACGAGTACAATATATGAATCCCAATGAATTAGCTTAAATGCTTATTTTAAAAACTCAAAATTTTGTTTGTATCACTAGGCATATATATATATTATTTTCATTTTCAAATGAATGTGATTTTAAGATTGTAACTTATGTAAGAATTGCAATGGAAGCATGTCTATGATAAATCCGATCATAGACCAGAAAGTTTTAATATGCCACTCATTACACTATTATTAATGATTTTCTTATTTAAAATACAAAATCTGCCATTAAAAAAAGTTTTTTTACACTTCTAAGTTGATTTCTTGCCCTTCTATAATATATAAAAATTTAAATTTCTAAATACTAATCTGTTGTTTAAAATTGCTCATAAGGGTGCTGAATAAGTATTTTCTAAGTAAAATCTATTCATTTTGATTGAAAATTTAACAACTTATACTTTAATTTGAAATAAAATAATGAAACACCAGAATTGTTATATTTTTTAGTTTAAATTGCAAGCCTTAATGTTTGTCTGTTAATAAAATAAAAGGCCATAATTCGGTAGGCACTCAGTTTGTCAAAACAAAAAAAAACTTCTAGCATTATATCTTGTATATCAACTTAAAATTATACTAAAAAAATCGAAAATATGTATTATTTCAGAAAATTATTCAAGATCCTACAAGTAGAACATAAGCATCAACCCATAAATATCTACCTTTAAAGAATGATTTAAATAACTCATTATATAATAAGGCAGATAAAATTAGTAATAATGTATACAATTCATTTTGTCATAGTTACTTACTCTAGGGCAGTGTTTTTCAACCTTCTTGAATATGCAACCCCTTTACAAGTAAAAAAATTCTGGCGACCCCCTGTACGTAATAAAATTATATAAGTGATTTCAAATAAGATGTATTTGGCGCTGTTGAGCGGGAAAAGGGGAGTGCACACGCAGGTTGGTTGAAGGTCAATAGTCAGAGTACACCAGCGTGTACGGTCGTAATGGAGAAGTTTTTAAAAAGATCTGCGCAGCCCTCCACGTCTAGTACAAAAGTGGCAGTAGCGGAAGCGAGTCAAAACCGAAAAAACAACTTTATGACGACAATTATTTGAAATATGGTTTTACTGTCATGAATAATAAACCTCAATGTGTAATTTGTGGTGAAGTTTTATCGCGTGAGAGTATGAAGCCATCAAAGCTTGTTCTTAACCTCTCAACTAAACATAACAAGGATGCTGATAAATCGTTACATTTCTTCGAACAGAAGCTGAAAACCTTTAACCATCAGCAAACTACTATGATTCAGGTAATAAACTAGTATTATTATTTGTTTAAAAATAATATTATGTGAGGCCTTTCATAAGAAACCTAGCAATCTCCATTTTTTAAATTTAATAATTATTTAGGAAAATAAAAAATTTGCCATTCCAATAAATTCACAGTCGTTTGTTGTTAAGGTCTTGAGAAATACTTATTATCATAATCTATTCGAAATTCCATACAAATCTAAAGATTAAGATTTTTCAATCTCATCCAAAGAATTAATCTAACTTTAATATCCACTCATTTTTCATTAAATACATCTACAATAATTAAAAATTCTAATATATATATTTATATAATAGTAAAATTCATATTAAAGCTATATTTTTTTATCTTATTTTAGGTATCCAATGTCAATGAGAAAGTGTTATTAGTTAGCTACAGAGTCACATACCGAGTCGCTAAATCTGGAAAACAGCATACAGTTGCCGAGAATCTTATTATGCCAGCAGCCCTGGATATGGTTGAGATTATGTTAAGTAAGCAGGAGGCAAACAAGCTAAACAGCATACCACTTTCTGATGATACTATTGAACGCAGAATAAACGATATGACCGGTGGTATTCGAGAACAATTAGTCGAAAAATTAAAGAAGAGCCCACATTTTGTTCTGCGGTTTGATGAGTCGACTGATGTTGCAGATTGTGCGCAATTTGTGGTATTTGTGCGCTTTGCAGCAGATGAAAGTATCAATGAAGACATTTTATTTTGCAAAGAGCTACCTGCAAACACTACTGGCCAGTATTTGTACGACACGTTTTTAGAAAGCACTCGCGACTACAAGATTGATTGGACAAAATGTATCGCTATTTGTAGCGATGGCGCTAAAGCTATGATTGGCAATCAAATCGGGCTCGTTGCTAAATTAAAATCAATAATGCCAAATGTTTCATGGACACACCTGCTTTCTTCATCGGCAAGCTCTGGTAGCCAAGGTTTTACCTTCTGATTTGAATGCTCTACTGAAAGAAGTGATCAAAGTTGTGAACTCTATTAAAGGTAAAGCTTTGCAAAGTCGACTGTTTAGAATCATTTGTGAAGACATGGGTTCGCTCCATAAAAATCTCCTTTATCATACAGAAGTCAGGCTATCAAAAGGAAATGTATTAACACGAGTTCTGGAACTAAAAGCTCAATTGTTATTGTTCTTACAAGATCATAAATCTGAATATGTGAATTACTTTTGTTACCCTGTTTGGCTATTAAAATTAGCATTTCTCGCTGATCTTTTTAATCACCTAAATATTTTAAACAAGAGCCTCCAAGGGAAAGAAGAAAAAAATTCTAACGGCCAAGGATAATATCAAAGGATTCCTCACAAAACTTCGTTTGTGGTCAAGGTGACCTGGTGGTCTAGGGGTAAGGTGTCAGACTTCTGTGCTGGCGGCCGGGGTTCAATCCTCGGTCCCGGCACAGATTTATCTGATTACCAAACCCTTCCTTCACCTCTGACAAGACATCTTGTGAATGTGGGGAATGCCAGGCCTCCACCGTGGTTCGGATTCCACGTTAAACTGTAGGTCCTTCATTTCATCTCACAATCACCCTACCATTACACATTAGCGTAAGTGCGTATAACCCGAACGGGTAGTAAGACGCGGTGCTAATAATAATAATAATAATAATAATAATAATAATAATAATAATAATAATAATAATTTGTGGTCATCGTCTTTACAAAAATTGATGTATGATTCTTTCCCTTGCGTTCAGAAGATTGTCAAAAAAATTGCAATGGACCAATCGTTAGTAATAAGTTCTCACATTCCTTGCATAATACAGAGCTTGCATGATTTGGAAAAAAGATTATTAAGTTACTTTCCAGAACTGAACTTTGACGCTGAAAATGGGCATAGATGGATACAAAATCCTTTTTTGGATATGTCGGTACAACTGGCTGATCTGACCACGAAGATGAAAGAAAATCTTATAGATGTTGCAGCTGACGGCATGCTTAAAATGGATTTTAATTCGCAAAAGAGACGTCTTCTGGATGAAGAGAAAAGAAGAATATCCAGAGCTATCAAGGGAAGCTTTGAGATTATTAGTGCAATATGCCACTTCCTACCTATGTGAACTAACTCTCTCTTCAATGATGAACTTAAAAACTAAGAAGAGAAATAGACTCCAATTAGAAAATGATTTGGTTATTTGTGTCTCAAAATTAGAACCACGATTCGACAATTTATTAAAATATAAACAGGCACAGCCTTCTCACTGAAATTATTGTATCTTTAATGCAGTGTAGATTGTAGAACCTATATTTAAAAATAAACTTTTCTCTGAAATTTGTTGTATTTTTATTGTAGAGTAGGACCTACTCTTGCTTTTTATTTTATCTGGCTTGCGACCCCCCCACATCAAGCCTTTGCGGCCGCGACCCACAGGTTTAAAAACACTGCTCTAGGGTATTGTTCATTTCCGCACTTACTAAAGTACGCCACCAATTCTTATCTTGAGTTAGCTCTATACAATCCTCTCATTACACCCTATTTCTTTCAGCTCCATATAATGTTGTCCCCACATCTGCATCTAGATCTTCCCATTTGATTTGCTATTCAATACTCTGAAAACTGTTCTAGATTCTCCCATAAGCACTGTATGTCCTAGCATTATCTATGACACTTGATCATTAAAACAATGTCTTGTCATAATATATTAATTTTTTATAATATGCTTTGATCTACTTTCAAACTTCCAAACTGTTTTTTTCCATCTACTAATAATTCATAGAAAAATTTTCACTGAGATGTCTCTGTTTCATAAAAATAATGTCTTTGCATTATCACACATCAATATATCACCTAAACTCTGGTTCACTTTCAGATGTTTAGTTTATTTTGCTGCAAATAGTATAGATCTTTTGTAGTAGAATATTTTAATTTTATTAGATTTACTTCATGTAACAAAAGTCTGTAACATGTGAAATAGTAATTTAGTATAAATGTGAGTATTTTTAAATAAATCAGATCATTTTGTGATAAG
Organism: Timema cristinae; assembly: GCA_039000515.1. Lineage (NCBI taxonomy): Eukaryota > Metazoa > Arthropoda > Insecta > Phasmatodea > Timematidae > Timema > Timema cristinae. The sequence continues at coordinate 44,170,143 of JBCFYV010009882.1, forward strand.
GATCAATAAATTCCTACTGTTAATACTCCAAAACTGCACATACTCATTGCAGTAAAGTGGAGTATTAAATTGAAGTGTTTGCTTAAATAATATATTTGAACATTTAGGTCTCAAAATATTAAAATTCAGCGTTATTTGTATGTACAAAATTGTAAAATATCAATTGTTAAATGGTAACTCCTAATCTATTTATTTTTATGCAAAATTTGAAGATGGAGTCACATAAAAAATATCTTTTTGTATGGAACTAAATTAAAATAAAAGTAGTAGTACTTTACATAGTTTGTTGGACATACATTGCATATTTTTTAATAAATGGAAGATGATTATTGAGTGTAATATGATTTGAGTGGTTCATTTATATTATTTTAACCTCTTTGTATAACCCTACAGTTACATGTATATTCTCATTACTGTACAGGTAATGTGCATGTGTGCATGTGAGGAAGCTTGTTTGCATACGTACATTTCCAATGCTCTCAAGTGAACTCAATTTTTGTGCCTCCAAGAAACCATATACAGTCGAACTTGGATAATTCTAACGTATAAATTCAAACTTATTTTGTTTAGTTTGAGGTAAAATTACCTCGAAGACAACAAAAAAAAAACCTGAACTCTCATGTAGACGACACGTTTATTACTCGATTGTTGCTGCATGAATAGAAGGCTCTCTGAATGTAGGGGTACTAAAAGTTGCAAAAAAAAACCCAACATTCATATTGTTTGTTGATATTTGCACCACACTCAACACCATTACTCTAATGGAAAATGTAATGGTTGTGTTCCCTCCCCCTTCTCCCCCCCCCCTCCCACAATATTATGTCAGTAGTCAAACCTATGGATCAAAAAATAATTAAAACTTTCAAGTATTTCTAGTGACGCCTTTGGGTCCAGAACATTATCTCAGGTGCTTACATTGGTTAGAATGGCAGGGTTAAAATCAACATTTTCCAATCTGTCTGAATGTGTAACAGTGCATGGGACCATGCAAGTGACACAAAATACTGCCAACTGCTTTCGTAAAGGAGGTTTCTACCACAACGATGGTGAAGAGCAAAATTAAGATGTTGAGTAGATTGTACTCGCTGTGGACAACTGGGAAGATGTTGAACATGATGCCGGTGTTAGATATGAGGATTTGGATAATAACTTAGCAATTTGCGGTGAACTGGTAGATGCAGAAATTTTGGCAGATGCTGTGAACAATAGAAATTACATTGCATCTTCAGATGAAGATGAGGAACACGAAACTTCAAGAGAAGTTGATCCCAACATCTACACAGGCCTTGGACCACATAATAGAGCTGAGACGGTTTATTTAGGGATAACATATTGTAAGCCTCTCTAATTCTCCAGGCGCTGAATAAACTAGAAGAGTTTACAACTCATAATATAAACCACCAAAAAAAAAAAAGTCTAAAATTTCTAGATTTAAAATAAAATAAAATGTAAATACAGTATTATGTACTGTACATATTGCTAGCTATGGAAAATCTAAGAATAAAATGATATGTGTAGACCACTGTATTTTACTTCACTGAATTGATGTTAGAAATTATTTTTCTATCCCAAATAAAAATTTGGCTAATTTGAATTTTTGGATGGTTCAAATTTTTCTAGTGGTGCCTTCATCTTCAAATTATCCAGGTTTTAGTGTATAGTAATTATTGATTTTGTTTGTTTTTCTGCATCCTCGAAGCCGTTCGGATGAGGATTAAGAATGATGTATAGTATAAAAATAATTGTAACTTAATTGACATGGAGGGAGAGTGGGAAATTTTTTAGGGAAAAAACACTCTCAGTTCACCTAAGCGAGATTTGAGCCTCGATCTCCCCATCACTGGCAATCCAGTTTAACAAGAGGGTGACGCTTTCAACCATGCAACTATCAATGTGGGTAATTGGTACTGTGGCATGATAAAAATGAGCCCTAATAAATTTTAATTTATTTATAATGATGTAATGTTTTAAATACTTTGACATCTCCTTATAAGATTTTATTAAGTAAGCACACACAGTGCATTTCAAATTATTTTGAAATGAGCTAGTAATTTGAAATTAAATACAATACACTATAAAATTAGCTGAACCCCTGTTCTTTGCACGTAATATTGTGTTATTTATTTTTGAATGAAAATGAGTAATTTTTGTTTGAAGATTAATGGCATGGTTCTTAGCGCCATCCGAGAAACACTGCGAGGAAGTGACCATGGATTGTTTCTCATGGGGAGTTTTATTTTCGGCAGGCCCCCTTGCCTACTGCCTGGGGTGTTATCAGCTGAGCGTGGTTGGACCGGTCTCCCCACTTCCACCACTCCCCACCACCATACACCACCCCATGCCAGGCCCTCTCACTCACACAGACACTACAAACACCACAAAATTCAGCAAAATATAAACTAGAGACTTCTACCATCTCTTGGAGTTGTATATTAAAATGTATTTAAATATTTAATTAATTGTCTGTATTCATTTTTTTCCGCCTCTTAGAAGCATCTCCGGTGTTAAAAATAATTACTATGATTTTTCGAAGGCATTATTACCTTCTAAATGCTTAAAGAGTTTATAAAGCAATATTGTTGCTTAGGATAGTTACCCCAATTTCACCCCCTTAGTCACAAAACATAGGAATGAAACATCTTTACTTTTACTAAATAGCTTATAAGGAACACCCATGCCAAATTTAAGTCCCTATAGCATTGTGGAGTGAGTGAGTGAGTGAGTGAGTGCACTTTATATATATATATATATATATATATATATATATATATATTATATATATATATATATATATATATATATATAATATATATATATATATATATATATATATATATATATATATATATATATATATATATATATATATATATATATATATATAGAGAGAGAGAGAGAGAGAGAGAGAGAGAGAGAGAGAGTTAAAATATTCAATATATTTGAAATAGATGTGTTTCAATTACTTGCGCACTATCTGCTCTACAGTCTGCGCAGATAGACATGCTAATTAGATAGGGATAAGGTATGTGTAATTTGGAGGCAGTTTACCCGCATTTGCATAGCGAGAGAGTAGGAAACCATTTATGAAAAAAAAACTGAAGTAGGACTACACCCAGCCTGGATATTATGACTGACCTGACAAGCCAACAAGACTATTATGAGTAGGGGCGGATTTTGCCCTAAATGCCTTTTTTATTACTATGCTTTGAAAAGTAGACCTTTGAGGTATAAGTTTATTTTCGTTGATTGCGAAGATAGTGTGATGACTTTTATAGTGCATATAAATGCCTATTTCGGTGTTTAGTGCCTATTTTACAAATGGGAGCCTTAAAGTGCCTTTTTTCTCTCTCTTCCTCACACCCTCTTCTTTCTTTCTAAATACTTGCGGTACCCCCCACCTCCCCACCCCTCCTTCACTCTTTAGGTCAGTCCACGTGGATACTCATGATAGGAAGGAAAAACCCATGTGTCCAGCGGTTTGATAGGTTCAGACTGGTCAGTCCGGCAACAAAGATTTTCTTCTAGCGCACAACAGTGTCAGTTCATTCAGTGGTTGTGTATATTACGCTGTTGTTAGATGTGCATATCTGTTCATTAATATTTCTTTGTATTGGACTCAGTGTAAATTATTGAACTAAGTTAGTAGAAAATGCCCAAAGAGAAATTGTGTAAAAGTGTGCTATTCAAATAGTGGATTGGTGGTATTAGGAATTTCACAACAGATGGCAAAATAATTTTTTGTCGGGCATGTTCTAAAGAGGTAAGTTACCTTTTCAAAAGGAGAAAGAAAATTATTAATTTTGAAAGTCAAGGTTTTTATTACATATTTTGGCTACAGTTTAAAATTAGACCATAATTATTTGCTATCGTTCAAACTAGGTTTCATTTATTACTGAAGGATTTCAAAGACAAAGTGGAAAAATTTATTAAAGCGTAGCATAACTAGTTTACAAAAAAAAAATCTTAGTTCTCTTGTTAGGTGATGCTTTGTTTTTCACATATATTATTGGATTAAAATTTCCACATATAATATTTAGGGAAAATGCGAGAAGAAGTATCACCTAGAACAACACAAGAATACTGCAATACATATGAATAATTTCAGAAAGAAATCAGGATCAAAAAAAATTTTTTTTTTCTAAAGTTAACGATGCAGATAAAACCCAAGAACAATTTTCTGCTTATTTATACTCTGCGATGGTAGATACAAGTATTCCTTGGAAGAAGCTGGAGAATCCAGATTTCAATGCTTTTCTCAACAAATATACCAACATGAAGATACCAGAAGAATCAACTTTGAAGAAACACTACTTGCATTCAACCTATTTATCCATAAGTTTTTACAATAAATATTCTTTTTATTTTGTTTAAGACAGTTGAGAAGATCCGAGAAGATATTGGAGAATCATACTTCTGGGCTGCTGTTGATGAAATCACTGGCATATGTAAAAAGAAATTTTGGAAATCTTCCTGGAGCAATAACAGTTTCAGAGGTGAGGGATTTGTCTCTTATGAAAGCTGTGAATATGATGCGGGCAATCGAAGAAAACCTGAGTTAGGCTTCTGGCTCAGTTGGCACAGCCATCATCAACAAATTTAACAGAGTATTGGAGCGAAACCTTGGGTGGAAAGTGATGGTAAGTATTGCGGACATCTTGGAAGGACAATCTACATCACTTCCAGAAGTCAAGATTAGTTCAACTGAGATAGCTAGTCTGATGTTTTGCCCAATGACTTCATGTGAAGTCGAGAGAAGTTTCTCACACTATAAAAAACATTCTGTCAGACAACAGAACAAAATTTACACTTGAAAATCTTGAGAAGTATTTGGTAATTAACTCTAATAGTAATCAATTTGTGTTTATGGAAAGTGTATACTGGATTTTAAGATTGAATAATAAAAAAATGAGTGTTTTGCTGCTTTTATTTTCATTATTATGCCTATTTATGCGCCTATTTTTTTCTTTTTAATGCCTATTTACTGCCTTTTTCTATTTTATAATGCCTATTTATGTGCCTATTTTTGAAATTTTTAGTGCCTATTTGCCTGCCTTTTTAAAAAAATTTAGTGCCTATAAATCCACCCCCCAATTATGAGATTGACAATAAGATTGCATGCCTACCTATGTGGGCTTTGAAAGAGCAACCAAGACGAAATAAAAGAAATTGTTTTTGAAGATAATAATAAATTGTTTACACGGATATTTAAGTAAGTTTGTTATAAAGCTCACCTACCACTAGCAAGCTTTGTCTAGTAGGGTGTCGAACATAAAACCATGTTAGATATATTATTTAAATAGATAATTGAAATGTATTAAAACAGTAATGCAAATCTTTCTAAGCAAATAAAAAGTAATTTGATGTTATTGGTTTTAAAAGTGAAAAGTGTTTAATTGTAATGGTGATGGATCTAATACAACTTGTCATTATGGCTGTCAATAGCTTACGACAGTTTTTTCATCTGCTTTAGTTACTTAAGTGGGCTAGATTCATAATTCAGTCAGAATGCCCACGAAATGTGATTCCCTCAAGCACAACAGCAGATTTCTCAGAAATATTGCTGGGGACTGGCTTTCGGAAGGGGGCACAGGTTACACGTTTAGTCTGGGCCAGAAGTATAAGTCATAACACTGAAGTCTTGGGTTTCTATTTATAGATTATGTGGATTGACTTGGGGTGGTGTGAGGGGAAGATTGCGAGATAAAAAGCTCTATTGAAGGTTGAATGAGAGGAAAAAGATTGTAGGGAGAATTTGTCAGGGTCAAGCATTTATGGTTAGATGTTTTTTACTGTAGAGGAAGGATAATGGGTGGGAAAGGAAGGTAGAATCAAGGGGTGCAACAAATGAGGGAGAAATTACAGGAGGTTAAAAAAATATACATGTAGAACCTTGATACTTTCAATAATCATTAAATATACATAAACTATGAGTTTGACGTTTGAGCGCTTTAAACAGAATTTTACTTAAAAATAAAATTGTATATTCCCATATTAGATCAAATTGGCTATATATATATACACATATATACGTATACATATATTGTTGAATAGAGGATACTTGGGACCACCATGGCCCCACTTTATGCTCTTGAAACAAATTAAGGTTTGGGCCCTGGAGCACCTTAAAAATGTGGCTATTGCATGATTTTACTTAGAAAAAACTATGTTCTTTACCAATTTTGGGTCAAATAACTAAGATCCGTAGGATCTAGGCCTATGCACACTTATATGGTTGGATAGAAAATTGATTTACTATCATTGCCCCACTTTGTTCCCTTGACACAAATTCTTGTTTGGGCTCTGGGGCGCCTTAAGGATGTGTGTAATACAAGATTTTTCTTAAAAAAAAGTTATACCAGCCCCAAGTTTGGGTCAAATTGCTTGGATCTGTAGGGTCTACTAGACCTATGAAAACTTGTATGGTTGAATAGAGAATTGATAATACTATCAGGGCCCCACTTTGTGCTCTTGACACTAACTTTTGTTTGGGCCCTGGAGCACCTTAAAAATGTGAGTAAATCATGATTTTTCTTTAAAAGATAATGTTTCTCCCCATATGTTTTTCAAATTGATCATATCTGTAGGGTCTACGCCTATACACACTTATATGGTTGGATAGAGAATTGATTTTACTATCAGGGCTTCGCTTTGGGTTCTTGGTTTGGGTCCTGGAGGGCCTTAAAAATGTGTGTAATGCAAGATTTTCCCCCCATGTTTGGGTAAATTTGATATAGGCCTAAATGTTGATATAAAATAGTATTCTTTAATGCATATGATTTGTAATATTCATTTTTGTGCCTTAAAAAGTCTAGATTTTATATACATGTTGATATAAAATAAGCTGCTGTTTGTAAAATTCGTTTTTCATCATTAAAAAATTCTTTAATGCATACTATGGTTTGTAATATTCATTTAGCTATAGCAGCACATACTTTAAGATTCATGTTAAAATTCTTGTAACTATAGATGATTCAGCTGTCTAATTTAGTAACATATTTAATTGGTTGTAAGCCTGCGTACTACCCTAAACTACCTAAAATAAACGGTTATGCATTTTTATTGATCTCTCTAATATAACTGGATGGAACACAGCGCCTAAAATTTTCAAGCTATTGTCTGCACACCATTATGAAAGAGAGAAGAAAACTTTCGGGCATCTCATGCTCGCTTTTTTTTATATATATATATATATATATATATATATATATATATATATATATATATATATATATATATATATATATATATATATATATATATATATATATATATATACACACAATTTATGCTGAAGTAGTAAAACTTCCCATAAGCCTATAACCTAAATGATAGATTGAACGCCAAGATTTTTACACAAAGTTTTTCATTCAAACAAAAGTAATCATGTTTTTAGCTACCTTATTTCATTATAGTTAACGAACATTAAATATAATATGGCTTCTGAAAGTGATATACAAGCTGAAAGCCAACTTTAAATATATTGTAATATAGTAATACTTCTTACAAACCCTATAACCTAAATTATATTTTGAATGTAAAATTACTACACAAAGTGTGTTATTCAAACGCATGTAATCCAATTTTAAGCGACCCTATTTCATTATAGTTATCAAACATTAAATATAATGTGGTTTATGAAAGTAATAGGCTATACAAGCTAAGAGCAAACTTTAAATATATTGTAATACTATAGGTAATATTTCATACAAACCTATAACTTAAATGTTAACTGGAATGTAGAACTATTACACAAAGTTTGCCATTCAAACGAATTTAATTAAGTTTTAAACGGTCCTTTTTCATTTTAGCTTTTGAACTTTAAATTAATATTGTTTCTGAAACCATTGTATAATCTAATTACCAATTTTAAATATATTATAGTCTTGGTGAAATGTAAACACCATGGGCGTTAGCAGCCTATTTTAATATATTAAAGATGTAATTCTTATTTGTACAATATTACCTTTAAAACTGAATTGTATATCCTTTAATGTAAATGTTTCTTCAGTCAAGTGGGATATAATACATTAATACTTCCCTATTAAAAACACTTTTATTCGCCAGACACACTTTTTGTAAAATAACATTGAAATAAATCGTTAAATCTGTCCCCTCGCTAGCAACAGACGACAAACTTTAGCGTCACGATTTGGTCAATTGCAAGGGGTGTATTTATGTCCATCCAATATAGCATAGAGATCACTGCGTTTATGTGGGTGTGAAATAGTTCAACCCCGTCATTGTATTAAACTATTGAACACGTAAAATTATCACCTATTCTAAGCAAAGATAAAATAAGTTATATCTCACACAGGGCATGACAATAAAGAAACAACGTTTTTCTAATTGTATGCTAATAATCTTCATAGATTTGTGTTAAAGTATCATATCCTATTATCTACAGATAATTTCATAAGTTTATAATGTAGGGCTACCTGGGTTGAAGTTGGATTAAGAATTCTTATTTATAGGCTAACATAATCAACTTGAATACAGGCCTACATTTTATGTTCTAAGTTTGTTAATTTTGATTGAAAACCAGTGGCGACTCGTGTATAGGCACTGCGGAACTGCAGCACCCCCTATTTCCACTTGATATTATCGATAACATTTAATATAATGAGTAATTTTTTCTTTAATTCTTTATTTATTTTTGTAATATAAAATATATTCCTTAAGCTTAATGTCAGTACTTCAGTAGCGATCCCCCAGTTTATGAAAAAGATACAAAAATCTTTGTATGGAACTGTACACTTCACAGGGCCAGTGACGTGGTGTTTGTATGTTGTGCGCATGCGCACATAGGAGGGGGTGGGGATGAAAGCGGGACCACCAGGTAGAGAGAGAACTGTTGCTTTCGCAGTGCCAGCTCTGGCGTGATGGTGGGAGGAAGGTATTTTTACTCAGCGTGTGTTGTTCTTAAAAACCGTGTACCATATTCTTGAATTTGATAAAGTGTAAAAGAGTGTAAAGTTAGCTTATTATTCTGCTTCCAGATATTCTATTTGATTCATTTTATTTCGGTTCTTTTTTTTAACAGAAAGACTAAATGCACTTGCAGTACTTTCAATAGAGAAATATTTCCTCAATTGTCATTCAGAGGTCAAGGAGAAAATTGTTGAACTTTTTGCGCAAATTAAAACAAGAAGAATGGATTTCATTTTTAAATGAACTGAACTGTAACAATTTAAGTTAAAATAAGTAAAAAAGTTTGTGTTTTTTTGTTATGATTTTATCAAGTTCCTTAATAAATTTTCTTTTTATACATGTTTTTTTCCTTTTACACAATTTTAAAACAAAGGCTAAACATTTTATGGAGCAGCACCCCCACTAATTTCAGCTACGAGCCGTCACTGTTGAAATCGTCCAAAAATTAGTGTTTATATTTTCCAATCTCCGCAAGAGCTAAACTTATATGTTCAGACAATGGGAATTTATTTCCATTAGTCATACTATAAGTATAAATATTTAACCATTTATCCTGCTGAAGTGAAACGAGAGGGAGATCGATGTTTAAAAACCAAAATCTTTGTTTAAACTGTTAAATAATAAAATCCATCTTGTGATTTGAAGGTAATTCTTGAGACTATGGTTAAAAGTGATTATGTACCAAGAAGAATATAAGTTAAGGACTTATGTTTATTTCTATAATATTAGGTATATAAATATAGCGGGATTCTTTGTATTTCTTTGTCATCATACAACACGTTTTATATTTTTTGCCATCTCTACAAACAGAAACAAAACAAATCTCCAATGTTAACAAAATTAATATTGTAAAATAAATTATATATAATTCAAACAAATCAACAAAACTCTCGTCAATCATAGAAGAACGTTATTATTTATAACTTGAATATCCAAAGAATGTCATAACATGGCACCACAGTATTTCATAGGCAATAATTATAATTTTTAATACCAAACGAACAAACCCGAACAAAAATTAACCTTTCAGGCGTTAACACATTTTTTATGAAATTTCGTGATCCAGATATATTTGTAAAGTACCCTTTTATTATCATTTTAAAAGAAACGCGAATCAGTATTTATCTTTTTTTATATATTAACTTAATGATAGTGCTGCTATCTAGTAATTAATGAGTTAAGGAGAGTCTCTGCTGCTGTCATCTATCAGGCAAGTGGCACCGCAATTAAATGGATACACTTCAGAATGGATACAATTTAGGATTTTGTGGAGATAATGCAAATATTTCTAGTGGATACAAATAAGACTTTTTTTATTTGTGGTACTTATCTAAGAAAATGTCTGAATGGAGACCATTCAGGATGGATATTATTCAGGATTTTGTGTATATTATGAGAATGGATATGATTCAAGATTTTGTGGATATTATGAGAATGGATACAAATCAGATATTTTATTTGCGGTGCTTTTTTAAGAACATGTGTGAATGAAGAACATTCAGAATGGATACAATTAAGGATTTTATGGATGTAATGCAAATAATTACAGTGGATACAAATCAGGATTTTTGTCAAAGTCGTTTATTTTAAAACTATCAGAATGGATACAATTCAGGATTTTGTGGGTATTGTGAGAATGGATACAAATCAGACCTTTTATTTGTGGTGCTTATTTAAGAAATGTCGGAAGGATACCACTCAGAATGTATACAATTCAGCTCCCCCTCCAACAGAATGAATAGGAAAGTGAGACTTTGTGTAGGCCTAGGGCAATGACTATTAAAGGTGAAATAAGACTGTTAATTATTATTAACAGATATTTAAAGAAAAGTAAGCAAGTAGATAGTGTGTCCGATTTTGAGTAGTATTCTTCTTCTTATAGTTGTTTTTTGGGCCTCCTTTTAACTGTATTTTTTTATATTAGTAATTTCCATAAAATACCAATCTCTCTTGACTTAGGTCAAATCAGTCTTGACCGAGCCCAGATTTGGTTTAATCTGTGTATCATTGTAATGAACCATATTAAATTATCGTTGAATTTTTTATTTTTTTTGCTTAAAATGTGAATATTTTAAGTTCTCAACTCAGAAATAGTTCCATTTCCCGTAGTTTAAGATCTATTTACATTAACCTACATAAAACACTAAACTAAATTTACATCAACCTCTTAAAATTATAATAACACTTATTTTTACAAGATTTGTAAATGCATTTTACTAGACACCGTGAGTTGATTTATGTGGCGCTGGTATTGGCAGAGTTTGAAACACTCGAATGAAGGTATTTTCTGAAACACTTAGCCTTTAATTTAATTTAGCACTGAGTCTTAATAGCCGTTCGGGTTGTACACTGAAGTACTAATTACGCTAATTGGCTAGGAATTGGAAAGATTGAATTTAAAGGAAGTGAACCTGTATTGGCGTGGAGGTAGAGTGGAAAACCATTTAGAAAAAAATGCCCCCAGTTCACCCAACTGAGATTTGAACGCCGATCTCCCCGTGCTGGGTAGTCTAGCTCAACATGAAACTAGCGCGCTGGCTAACTACACCACCAAGGGGGGTGAAACATGTAGCTAATCATATAACCTATCTGTGTTCCGAACATGTTTAAAGTGCTTAACTATGTTAATTTCTATACAACGAATCAAGTAAAAGGCGTCACAATATGAGTTATAACATTTTACATTTTCCTTGATAGGAATGGAGTGAATACAAACGAAACAATGAGTCCAAATAGGCAACAGAAATAGTGTAGTGGATCTATTATTATGTAACCCCTCGGCCTAAATTGAGAGGCGGGCATGTTTAATATCGTTGTGGTCTGGATTGTGAATGATAAAATGAGTATTACAAGTTGTGATTAGCTTGTAAACAAATACAACCTACGCGCTGACAACATAAACAGTGTGTCAGCTTTCCTCACGGTAAGCCAAGCCAGGAGCCAGGTTAAATAGTAGTGCATCTCAGTTAACTAGGTTGACTAATAGAGATCGAGTCTAGGGGTCACTCTGCCCGTTTTTTGGGATGCGTGGGCTAGGACGCCAGATCATCAGTACTTGTATTGGAGGGCTACCGCTCAAGCCCAAAGTACCGGGGTTCATATCCCGTTTAGGATCACCAACGGGTCAGCCAGGACATTGGTTATTCCTTGCAATACTTCGTTCTGCCACAAGCTTCCAAATAGTCATTACTCTTTTAATTCTTTCATGTCTTTTAATATTTCACATCAACATCTCATTTGTAATAGACATAGTAGTACAAATAAAAACCACAAAAACCCAAGCCGGACGTCAATTACGAACCCACACAATCATATATCCCCCCCCCCCCCCCTTTCCACCTCCATCCTCGACCAAAACACATTCTGACAAACCTTAGGCCCATACAAGAAAGGACAAGGGGTGACCATTGGTGTCAATTGGTGACAGAAGTGGCATTATAGACTTCTGACTATTATATATATTTATCCTGAATCTTTCTCATATATGAGTAAAACCAAGAACAATGTCAAGAAATCAATCAATTTCAATAGTTTTAGTCAATATTTGTAGACTAAGCTAGACTCGGCGTACATTAACCTTCGTAGATCCTAAAGTACGAGTCCTAGTCACTACTGCGTTTTGAAGTTTCATCTTTGTTCCGTATATTTTTGACGAACTAATGACTAATTTATCTCAAGTTTTGCTCTTTCTGATTTGTAAATCCTTGTCTAATATGGGCCAAACGATAAATAATAAAAGTACATGTCTCATTTCACATCAGTAGGGTCTTGTACATAGCTCTTCTTTGTGCAATAAGATTGTCACTGCTTTTCTAACTTGCTCAACACTTTGCGTAGCCAACTTTTCTAACCTGCTCAACGCTTTGCGTAGACAACTTAATTTTATAAATTTACAACATTGTGCCATATATGCAGGACAAAAACGTCAGTACTAACAGTTAAATAGTTTATTTATTTTGCAAAAGATAGAAAATAATACTAACAGGAGTGATAGACAAATTTAATGAAATATTACAAAGCATGAATAGAGACCAAATAGCTTGGGATATATATATATATATATGTGTGTGTGTGTGTGTGTGTGTGTGTGTGTGTGTGTGTTCAACTACTCTCATGGACTTGATGGGAAGTCAACATCATAAAACTCTGTTCTATTATCCGTGTCCGGGTTTCGGACCACTGGGAAACCATTAGCTGTCACCTGATGAAGAACTTGCATCATCGCTGCGGTAACGTTCTTTACTGTCTTAAGGTGGAGATGCAGTTCACGCGAGAAAAGGTCAGTGTTTTTTGCAGTTTTTATATTAATACATTTTTCGGTCAATATAAATCAAATATTGCGTCTTTAAAAGATAAGAGTTTAATTTTCTTCACACAGTGATATCAACAATAAATGTTGACTATGGTATGAGCACAGAGTGGCACTATCTAAAAACTTTTTTAAATTAAGAAAGAAAGTTTTCATTAAATTCCATGACACCCTTGGCAGATATTCAACAACTGTTGAGGCAGATTTAGAATAAAGATCGATGATTGTAAAGAAGTACTTGCGTCCTTTGTTTGATCTATAATATGGTATCATTTCATTCAGATCAGGTTTATATTAGCCATATGGATTCGAGGTGGTCGCGAAATTGAATTGTTTCTTCCCCGCTCAGATTATGCGAAGGAGCTACTTTTTTTTAAATTTGAGGTGTATAACTTGTACTCTCTGGACAGTATTGCGACTTAGATAGCTAGCTATTGCTCATTTGTAATCAGTGAATAGAGTAAGTATATTTAGATTATATTCGTTAACTTTGTAAATAAAGGTTTCACATAGCTCAGGCGAGCGAGATTGTTTTACAGGGGCTCCACAATTTTGACACTATCTCCTTGAACACTGTTTGCAAGTTGATGATACTGTATCTGTCCCTAATAATGTCTCGCCCAACCAGCGTTAGATGTTAAAGTAAGGCTCATATTTTATTTTAATATATTAATTTTCAAATTAAAGGTGAATAAACTCGTAAAGGAAATTATAAAAGTTCCAAGATAATTAAGTTGACTACGGTACCTTGAAGATTAGAATCTTGAACTCTGTTTTAAGAATTTTCGAATGTGGTTAAATGAGTACTTCTACCCTGTTTAGTAGTATGTTTAATAGTATATTCTCTAATTATTTTTATCCAACCACGTTAATAATACCTGGACTAAATGCGTCTACATATACGTTTACAGAATAAGGGTTATATGGACATGAGCCTACATTATTCATCTATTTAAATTAAAAATACACGCCTTTAGTTACTAGTTTGAATAGTACTATGCACTAATTACACTAATATGGTAGGGATTAGGAAGGTTTAAGTTAAGGGAGAGTGGAAAAAACACTCTCAGTACACTCTACCGAGATTGAACCCCGGTCTCTTCGTCATTGACATATTGGGAAAGTAGCGCTTTAGACCATGCGGCCACCAAAGTGGGTCCACGTCGGTGCTCACGCGGACTAAATGTTAAGTTAATTTAGTCTGGTTTGCCGGTGACGAGAAAGGTTGAGGTCCAAATCCCAGCTGGGTTTTACTGAAGGTGATTTTCACCTAAATGTTTTCCCTTCTCCCTCCCTGCAAATGTGGTTATAATTTATTCAAACTATACCTTTATTGCTCCTACTAATATTTGCGCAATTAAGTGCGGATAATCCAAAGATAGTAAGATGCGATGAACTTTCTTACCATCTTAACAAATATAATAAGGGTCAATGGCCAGGGTCCTGATGACGTAGGTCGTAGTGTTAAAGTGGCGTGAAGGAAGCAAAAAAGCTTCTCGTTCACAGCTTGTTGATAGCGACCAATCACTGTAAGAAAAACACACAACATACACAAATTATTGAAAGAATTTGGCGAACTTTATTGATATTTGTGGAATATCATCTTATTTGCACATTTGAGACATCATGTAATTGTATATAAACCGATTTGGTTAAAATTAAGTTCTTTTTGTTAATTTTGTTAAAACCAAAGCCATCGAATTAGGAGGAGAAGAAGAAGAAGAATGGGAGGAGCTCAAAGAGGTTATTACCTCCTCCACGGTTTGTGAAAAAAATCCAAGTGCAGAAGGAGAGGCAAAGAAAACTAGTGAAATTAAGAAGGAAGTTTAACCCTTCATTACAAATTATCGTTTTAAATTTACTGTAGAAGAAATTTTTAAATTCTGGAACGAGGCAAAAATGTATTCACAGATGGTTGGTTGTGACACCCGCCCCACACACATCGGAAAACTATTCGACGGGTCTGTGTATAAACGTATTTAAAAATACCATCCTACGATATGTGGCCAAAGACAATAAAGAATCCTTCAACAGGAAGACCTCATTAGAAGTCCATAAAATAACTAATGTAAACCAGTAAATATTGTTTTTTTTTATATTTAATAGATAAAAGAATAGCTATTTATTTCTATTTAAATCACCTTAAGAGCCCAACTCACTACCGATATATCAGGATGTTAATCACACGATTACGTTTGAACCAAAAAACGTAATAAAGTGTGGTTTTATTAATGTTTTCAGTTGCCATCAGTGAAATTAAGATTAGTAAAAAATAGTTTTTAATTTTAAAATAACTACTAATTTTTCAATTTTATACAATTTTTAAAATAGAGTAAAATTGTTTCACTTGTCTCAATTTTAATATTTTCTAAAGAACCCGTATCATTTCAAGGCTAATGCTTAACTTAGGTAGGTAGGCCTAGTACAGCTCAAATAATATGTCATTGTTGTACGGTTTTCTGTATTTTAGTTTAGACAGTGTAATCCATACCATTTAAACTATTAGACCATATTAAAAAATACAATAAGATTGAAAAATAACAATTTAAAATGAAATACCTATTAAATTGATACAAATTTGGCTGTGCTCAAGTGAAGAATGCAAAAAATATCAATTTGATAGGTTTAATGGTTCGAGCGTAACTTATCTAAATTCCAGGTTAATCTATTTTTATGGCCCCACGTCTTACCACCCGTTCGATCTATAGGCCTACAATCGACGCTAATTTATTAGGGATGAGGAAGTTTGAATTTAGAGGAAGTGTACCCGGGTTTGCGTGAAAGGAAAGGGGAAAACCAGAAAAATACCCTTAATGCACCCAACCTGGATTCAAACCTTTAATCTCCCAATCATCGGCAGTGACGCCTTAGACCATGCGACTACGGAAGTGGGTATGAGGAAGATTTAATTTAGAGAGATTGTACCCATATTCCCGTGGAGGGAGTAGAGAGCCATTTAGGAAAAATCACCCTCGCTGCACCTGACTAGGGTCCGAACCCTACTCTCCTTGTAATCGGCTGTCAATTATATTGTGAGAGTGACTCCTGAGGCCATGCAAACGCTGAAGCAGCTTCCTGTTAAGCTAGTCGCTCACAAAGGCGCGCCACACGGAACCTCGCCGAACCACCGTGCCGTGTAGAGCATTCTCCCAATTATCGTGGTACTTAGGATGAGAGATATCATGTAGGTTGTAAAATTCTTGAACTAATAAAACCAACTCATTATTCATTCTGAGAAGCTAATAAACGGTAATAGAGTTTACATTAAGTAGTGTAGAGTACTTTAAACTCAGCTTAAATAGCCAAATTTGTTTACACATAACAGTATTTTTTGAAAAGTGATGCTTATTTTTTGCTAAGGCAAGTTTTTTGAAGTTGATAATTTTAATTTGGCCAAAATACAATAATAAACATTTACCTTCTCTTTATCACTCTTCTCCTCTAGTTTTAATTTATTAAATCCACAAGGAAACACACAAGGAAAACATATTAACATATTAAGTTCTACCTCAATAGTAATAGCATTTTATTTATCAAAATAAATAGTAAGAATAGAATACAAAACACCCACAACTCACAACACAAATTTTCTTGTGTTGAAGTTTGAGACGTGCCGGCTCCAAACCCCGCCTACACAGACGCGCCTAAAGGAAATATTTTTTCTCTAGAAGCCTCAAGGCTTTCGGTAAATCCCACAAGGCGGTTCAGCGCGGTGCGTTGCGTTCCACTGTAGTGGGCGTTACACCATTTTATTTTCTAAGGAGAAAATGAAAATTTCCTCTCGGTGGCGAGGTTTGGCTCTTAAGGTGGGAGTGCAGAGAACGCGAGTAAAGGGCAGTAGGCTGTATTTGCAGTTTCTATAGAAAAATAGTCACACAGAAAGCTCATAACATATGTGAGTAGATGGCTCGGCGTTTGGGAACAGCCGCTAATTGTCAGAATTTGATCACGTGACCACGCCCTCAATCTCTGATTGGCTGTTGGTTTTTCTCCTCCCCTCCTCCTGACCCCCTCCTGACCTCCTCTCCTCGTCCTGACCCCCCCCCCCTTACCATGTTCCAAACTTGTTTATTCTTGTCTCACTTGTTTTTTATTTGTGCTTATTACTTTTTTATGTGTGTTCAACAAATATTTATGTGTGAGCATTTTTTTAATTTGTCCTCATTGGTTATTTATTCATTGGTTTTTTATGTCTGGGTGAGATGGATTTTTTATTTATTTGTTGTTTGGCGTGCAGTCCACGGCGCTGGGCGCACCTCCACGTCATCGCTAGTGAGAATCTTCTCAGCCGGCCGCTTAGTGAAGAGTGTGACCACCGAGCAGCTGACAGCATATCACTGCCGTAAGGCCCCTTTCACTTTTCCTTCACTCCTCACCCTACCTACAACACCACGAACGAACTAAGTTACACTGACTGCTTCCCCTCACAAGACAGTTGGACTGCCTTTCACTCCACCCCTTGCCACCCCTCACTTCATCATACCCACTTCCCAGTGGGGGTCGTCAGATGTTGCAACAGTAACTTGTAATAAATTTCGAAAGAGGGTGGCAACGACCTTGTTGAAGAGTCATGAACCACCAAAGCCGCTTGGTACATTGGTCGTGGCCTTCTGAAGTTCACTGGTTCAGATGTGCTTTCCTTGGACCAGCCCCAAGGCCACTTGGCGCATCGGTCGTGGTCTTCTAAAGGTTGCAGGTTCAGATGTGCTTTCTAAATGCCCACTCAGGGACCAGTGATTCGATTCCCCCCACGCCAGGATTCTGATATTTAGACGGCGTGCACACCGGGACTCGAACCTTGATATCCTTAGCACAACTAATGTATGTTATAACGGCCGTACTTCCTGCAACCCACTATTTTGGCGGTTGACCAGGTTGAATGTGAACCCGCGTTTGCTTCAAACATCGATCACTCTGTCGCCATTCGTCTAGTGACACCTTAGATCATGCAACCTCCGATGCAAGTATAAAATGAATTGAAACGTTTGATTGATACCCAAGGATCGGCCTCAGAATACACGCACGACATGAATTCGAACTAAGCTCTTCAGGAAAGCGTGAGATAAGAGATGATTTTGACCAGGTAAAATGTGTAACAGCATTTGCCAGAGTTTGAAATGTGAAGTAATTAGCGTATGTTGCCATCTAAGGGACTTTAACTCCTACTTCCTTATGTCACAGGGTGATATATGTACCGACATTTGTGTGGACAGGGATTCCAAATAAGCTCTTCAGGCAAGCTTGAGATAAGAGCTTATTTTGACCAGGCGTAATGTGTAACAGCATTTGCCAGGGTTTGAAATGTGAAGAAATTAGCGTTTGTTGCCCTCTAAGGGACTTGAACCCCAATCTCTTATTGTCACAGGGCGAGATGTGTACCCACATTTGTGCGGACAGAGATTTGAACTAAGCTCTTCAGGCAAGCCTGAGATAAGAGCTGATTTTGACCAGGCAAAATGTGTAACAGCATTTACGCAGGGTGGAAATGTGAAAATGACCAAAGCTATTATTTATGCTTACTCCTGATATATGTCATTGACACCTGGCAACAATATTAGCGCAATATTATAGAATTTGTATTTATAAAAGTAATTAGCGTTTGTCGACCTTGCAGGGACTCGAACCCCTACCTCTCCTCGTCACAGGGTGAGATGTGTACCCGCATTGGCACTGTTGGAAAAATAAACACGACCGACGGTCCTTCAAGGATCCCCCTAGTCAGAATTATAGAAAGACGTCCATCCTCTGGGGGGAGCTAGCGTGAATGTCAGATAACTGTAAACATGTGCTAATTTACTCGGCTCAGGCAATCACCGATGCGGAAACAATATTTTCGACCAATGAGAAGCCGCCACCCTTACATGCAGCACACCCCATTGAAGCGAATATAAATAGACCTTAAAATCATTACACTCGGTCATTATAATTAATAACTTCGGCTAGTAAACAACACAATGAATTTTGACGTACTGGAGAATTGGATAAATTCAGGTATGTTTTAAAATGTTTTGTATAATTTAATGGTTAATATTTTGCTTACTACGTCTTTGGTGTGCAGCGGCATTTGTTCCTTTGACAGACCGTCAAAAATAAGATGAACCTCCTCTAACTGCAGCGTCGGTAGCGTCAGGTAGCCCGGAACCTCTAGCTCTTTTTAGCGAGGACGGAATTTGTCTGGTGGATGGCGAGTGGTTTTTTTTCACGATAGTAATAAATATGTATTTATTTAATTTCAGACTACTGGGATAAATATGGGTTGTATGCTGGCCTGATGGACTACATGGCGCCTGCAAAGGGTTTAGCGACGTGTGTGTGAGCGCCACCTCTTGAAAGCGGTTAAGCGATGGGTCCTATACCGACGCACCTCCTAGAAGAGGTTGGTGCTCTGCACGGTGCCGCCATCACGCTTCAGCCCCCAGGACCCTACCGACGCTAGCAGAAATTCGATCCCTTATTTTGGGGTGAATTGGACGTGATAGATCGGCTAATATGCAAGTTTGTCATTATATATCTTAGCTCCGTCTTCAAGACACTATACAATATCCTTTACGTTAGAAATAGACAGATTATTACGCAAAAGTTATCCACGTTCTCTCTTCCCCAAAACCACCCTTGTTTCGCCAGCATACCAAAACCTTTTGTCAGCTGACCATTTCGAGAATATTAGTTCTTATATTCAAGGTATGGAAGGTTATTATTACAAACAAGAAAAGAGAGATAAAATTATATTTGTTGCTTTACCCGTGTTTGCAATGTGTTGGATCAAATTCAACCGCCACCTTAAAATATCTGTATACTAAACTATCGATCCCGGGTTCGATTCCTGACATGGGTTAAAAACTGTCGGTTTGATAAATTAACAGACAGTGGGCTGGATTTGTGGATGTCTTAGTCTTTAATTTATTCGCATTTTATGAATAAAAAAGTGAACAAAGCTTTAGGCTGGAAACAATAACGGATTTAATTTAAATTATAATATTCAATGAAATACTTGCTTTATTTAATTCTAAAACAAAATGATTTCTACCAATAGAAAACTCAATTCTTACCATTAAAAATTACCACTTTAGCATCGATAGCTATTTTTACCAATATGTGTTAAGACACGTTTCCTCCTATAATACCTTATTTAAAACTAGATTTCTTCAATCTTTAACGCGGTGTGGTAGACTTGGTTACTTATGGAATTAACAGATGGCATTTCAAGTCTCTTTTGAGCTGAAACAATTTTGCATGTAAACTTGATTACTTAGTTAAATAACAGATGGCATTGCAAGTCACTTTAGAGTTGAAAAAATTTTGGAGTTAAACCAGGTTACTTAACGAAATAACAGATGGAATCTAAATCAATTTAGAGGAGATTTTTTTGGCTTTGCTGATTAATTATATGTTTTAAACGGGGGTAAGTTAAATCAAGTGTTACAATCAATTTTAAGTATATACTGGCACATTAACTAACAAGGGAAATTATATTGTTGCTTTAGGCGATTAATATATATAGAGAAAAACTTTCTATATTGGTTTGCTTGGCCAAAGGTCCTCGGGTAGATTCAATGGCAGGGTGAAAGTGTAGGTTTAACCTTTCATAGTGATAAATTAACTGCCCTGGACTGTATTTAGTACATGTTCTAGGGTTAAACTGTATTTAATTCACAAACTTTGCGAATGTTAGTATTAGTTAAAGCAATTATGTTTAGGAAAAATTGTAACATATTATATTAATACATAAAGTAGATTGAAATTGAAACGTATTATATATTTTGTGGTATCATTTTAAAGAGAGAAAAATTCGAGGTAGTGTGCAGAAAATATGTTTATAACAATTATACTTAATGAGAATGTTGGTATTAGTCAAAGCAATTATGTTGAGGAAAAATGGTAAAATATTATATCAATACCGAAAGTAGATAGAAATTGGAAAGTATTTTATATTTTATGGTGTCATTTTAAAGAGGATAAAATACGCGGTAGTTTGCAGAAAATATGTATGGAACAATTTTATTTAAAGTGTTTACTTTGACACGTGCTTTGTGTTATAGTTCAAATAGAGGGTGGGAATAATGGTTTCATCCTACCGCTGCCGCTGGCTGTGAGACCCTATCTCCCCACCACAGGATCACCGCCAACAAGACAGGTAGACGATGTTCAAGCCCAGGCTGCAGTGAAGCAGACGGGGTCCGCGGTCCTCCAGCAACACGTGGCATTGGTGACAGCGGGACAATCTTCAGCACCACAATCGGGAATTATTGGCCCGGTAAACCAGGTTGTTGAGGAAAAATTGTAAAATATTATATTAATACCGAAAGTAGATTGAAATTGGAAAGTATTATATATTTTGTGGTGTCATTTTAAAGAGGATAAAATACGCGGTAGTTTGCAGAAAATATGTATAGAACAATTTTATTTAAAGTGTTTACTTTGACACGTGCTTTGTGTTATAGTTCAAATAGAGGGTGGGAATAATGGTTTCATCCTCCCGCTGCCGCTGTCTGTGAGACCCTATCACCCCGCCACAGGATCACCGCCAACAAGACAGGTAGACGATGTTCAAGCCCAGGCTGCAGTGAAGCAGACGGGGTCCGCGGTCCTCCAGCAACACGTGGCATTGGTGACAGCGGGACAATCTTCAGCACCACAATCGGGAATTATTGGCCCGGTAAACCAGGTTGTTGAGGAAAAATTGTAAAATATTATATTAATACCGAAAGTAGATTGAAATTGGAAAGTATTATATATTTTGTGGTGTCATTTTAAAGAGGATAAAATACGCGGTAGTTTGCAGAAAATATGTATGGAACAATTTTATTTAAAGTGTTTACTTTGACACGTGCTTTGTGTTATAGTTCAAATAGAGGGTGGGAATAATGGTTTCATCCTCCCGCTGCCGCTGTCTGTGAGACCCTATCACCCCGCCACAGGATCACCGCCAACAAGACAGGAGACGATGTTCGAGCCCAGGCTGCAGTGAAGCAGACGGGGTCCACGGTCCTCCAGCAACACGTGGAATTGGTGACAGCGGGACAATCTTCAGCACCACAATCGGGAATTATTGGCCCGGTAAACCAGGTTGGTGGAGCTTTGGCCCAAGGCATCCCACTTCGAATCGTTGAGGAGAGAATTAAAAAATGGAGGTGTTTCTTTTATACCGAGATATAAATTACCTTACATCTTGTTGCTCCAGCAAGCGATCGTGACGAATTAAGACGGATTGAAGAACAAATTAATAAGTTGCTCAATCGGCTGCAGGACCATGGTGCCAGCACCGACGGTCATGTCGATTTACTTTTGAACTGCATGGACTCGACGTTGAATCCTGTATTCGTCTCTTTTAGGAGGGCTCATCAGTTAGACACTTGAGCCATGCTCGATAATGTAAGTCTCGTGTTGCAAAGTAATAGCTTGTTCTTAAGTACGGCACCACTGTACGTTCAACTCTGCCATTTTAAGTAGCCTTGTGGGAGTGTACGTCATTTTGATAAGCTATAACCTGCTAGCACATATTGCCGGAATAACAAAGGAATCATTACGATTCAAAATGTCGAAACACTTTGCCTTGCCCATGGGTTGATTGTCGCCAAAGCTATATGTGACATTAAAAGAGAACCAAGATACATGGACGTGAACACCGTTAAACAAATCAAAATGGGTCGTCCTATTCAAAAACTCAAAACAGAGGAACTATGCCGTGATTCCCACGTGAATCTTGTGAAAGGTGGTGGGCTCAATGAACTGAAACCATTTCAAACATACCTCTTCGAATACAAAGTCAAAATGTTCAGGAAGCGTAAGGGGAGGAAGGTCCTATATGAGGGTCCTCCTCCTCCCGAACATTCCTTTAAGGGTTAACTTGATTTGTATTTTCACGATGATAATAAAAGCCATTTTGACTTCATAACATCCTTGACAGCCGCATTTAAGTGCTCGTACTTTTCCCGCGAGTGAAGTGTACCGTTTTATCATAAGAACGAGCACAAATGTGAATCCACGTCCAAAAAGTGCTACACTAAAGCGGTCTGCAGGGGAGGTCAAACTGTGACCTGTAAAGACTGCGGGCGTTGGTTCACAAACTAGACAAATTTTGATAGCCATAAAGTTTCCAGTTTTTTCAGGGCTCACATTTCGATCTGTGATGTTAAAGTATTGTAAGGTATGCGGGCAATTTTTCAGTTTAGAAAAGTCAAATTATTCACATAGGTGTTATGAGACTTTTTGCATAGTATGCAATACATATCGTCCTTTTGGTCATTTCTGCTATATGAAGCAGGCCCCATCCAGGCCATCACTGGAAAAGATCAATTTTATGTTTGTATTCTATGATTTTGAATGCAGACAAGAATCACTTCTTCAAGTTGCTATCAACACGTACTTGCACGAGCCTAACCTCTGTGTTGTACAGACTTGTTGCAAGGTCTGCATTCATATAAATCTAAATGACCATCATTGTACCCAATGCGGAGCCACAAGGACTTTCATATTCAATGTTAATACCACAATGGCCCAATTTTTCGGATTTATAGAACAAATTAAAGCAACAAAATTTAAGTATATCACCCTCCTAGGCCATAATCCGAGTGACAATAATGGTCTTATCATTTTAAAATATATGTTGGAGATTAAAAAATGGACTCCAAAGCTCATAATAAACGTTGGGAAAATCATGTACATGCGTTACGGCCCGCTCCACTTTTTTGACTAGCTGAACTTTCTCCCGATGTCATTGTCCAAGATGCCCAAGACATTCGTCTTTGGCCAAGGGACATCTCCCCCATTTTGTCATTAAAAAATAAAACGTGGTTTAGAGGGGTCCCTTGCCGCCAAAGGAGGACTACGGTATCAGTGAGATGTCGGTTTAGGGAAAGGAGCACTTTGAGAAGTGGTATGACGCGTTGGTCAAAGAAAATTATGTCTTTGATTTTAACCGCGAGTTGGAACTGTATTGCGTGAAAGATGTAGAGATCCTACGGAAGGCCTACCTGAAGTTTACAAACATGCTTAGGAAAAAGCAAAGGTAGATTCTTTAAGAGAGGCGTGTACGATCACAGGAGCGACCATGTTGGCTTAGCGCCGAAGTCATCTTAAGATGAATATCGTCAGTATTATCCCTAACAGTGGCTACCGGTTTGCAGACCAACAGTCACACGTCGCCGTACAATGGCTCTGCTGGGATGCCCACAGATGCGGTGGTTATATCCTTCATGCGGGTAACGGCCGTGAATAATATGTGTTAGGGCGACGTGTAGACGGTGTTTTTAAAGCTGGAGATACCACCACAGTCTTCCAGGTCTGGGGCTGTTATGGCAAGGGTGCCCTCTCTGTTATCCTGACAAGACCACCCTTATCAAAAACAGCCACCACGAGACCATGGAGACGCGCTATGAAGTGACCATGGCTTGCGTGGAAAATTTTAAGAATTCCGATTACATGGTCGTAAATATGAGGGAGTGTATGTTTAATGCGATGAAACGTGCAGCAAGGACTTTAAACAATTTGTACTCACCCGCATCGGTGGCGTAGTTGGCTAACGCGCTTGTCATGTTTAGCTCGACTGCTGAGGACGGGGAGATCGAGGTTCGAATCTCGGTCGGGTGAACTGGGGGTGGTTTTTCCTAAATGGTTTTCAACTCTCCCTCCATGCAAATGCGGGTTCACTTCCTCTTATTAAACCTTCCCAATTCCTAATCCATTAGCGTAATTAGTACTTAAAGCGTATAACCCGAACGGGTAGTAAGACGCGGTGCTAAATATTATTATTATTATTATTATTATTATTAATAATAATTTGTACTCCAGGACGAGGTGTAGAGCAAGGGGCCCATCAGTCCCAGGGACGCATTCATTGGTGGGCGTACAAATTGTATCAAACTGTTCTACGAAGCAGACCTTTCTTGTGGAGAGAAGATTAAGTACTTGGATATGCGTTCATTGTATCCTTACGTTTGCAACTACAAATAATATCCCATCGGCCACCCCAAAATTCACTTAGAACCAAATTGTCAGCATATAGACCAAGTAGAAGGCATATTCAAAGTTACCGTGACACCTCCGCGGGCTTTATTCATGCCCGTATTGCCTACACGGATGCACGACAAGTTAATCTTCATCTTGTTCAGGAAATGCGGGGAAGAGAAAAACCAAGGCGCATGTCAGAACAACGATAAAAAAAACATCGCTGGTTGACAGGCGTCTGGGTGATTAACGAGATCCGGAAAGCCGTTGAGAAAGTCTACAACGTTGAAGAAGCCCACGAAGTGTGGGAGTACGATGTATCTGTTTACGACCGTTAAATACGTTCGGGTAGATTGTTTCACGGGTACATTTGGTACTTTTTTGATAATTAGACAAGAAGCCAGCGGATGGCCAGAGTGGTGTACCTCACAAGATGAGAAATTAGCTTACATTCAAAATTATGAGGAAAGGGAGGTGGTAAAACTCGACTCCGGCTCTGTTTGTAAAAACCCCGTTCTCTCCACTCTGGCTAAACTCTTTTTAAATTTGCTATGGGGAAATTTCGGGCAAAGACCCGATTTACCAAACGTAGCTGTTGTTAACGACTATTAGGGCATCCACAAGTACATGATGGATCCGTTCATCACGGTGGACAGCGTCATTGATGTAATTGAGGAGGTTATATTTCTCAATTACAAGAACGCGCATGACGCGTTGCGCCCTAACCCTAACACGAGTGTGGCTGTGGCATGCTACACGACTGCTATGGCTAGGTTGCACTTATACAGAATCCTTGAAAAATTGGGGGACCGCGTTTTATATCTCTATACAGATAGCGTTCTATTCACGGAACGCCCCGGCGATTGGAGTCTACCGACCGAAGACTTTTTAGGTGACCTCACCGATTAACTTCAGGATTATTGTCCGGGAATCTTCACTAGCGCCTTTGTATCTGGCGCTCCCAAGAATTACGCGTAACGAGTTTGTGTTGGTGGCGATCCTGTCAAAACAAAAATGGTTTGCAAGTTTCGTGTGATACCCATTAACTACGGCAACCGGAACGACGGTAATTTTGACGTTTTGAAAGTGATGGTCACCGAGCAGGTCGCGGAAAGATACATACAGATACGGCACTAAATTGTAAGAAAATGTGTTGCTATTGTATGTACCGTTTTGCAGACTCAATTCTACCGATCCGTGTTCACCAATTGGCGGATAACCGATTATTATAATACGTTGCCGTTTGGGTATCAGAGTCCTTGTAAATGCGCTCGCCACGACTAAAAGTTGATTATTTAGACGTGCTGAATAATCACCTTTTCTTTCTTTCACTCTAGACAGTTCCACTGACATACCATTTTTCAATGATTTGAGATTATTTTCATATATTTATTCTGCATGAAAACATGCATATATTTTTATTTATTTATTTTATGCACCAGGGATACATTTTTATATTTTTTTACCGCCAGTACAATCCTTCACCTACCTGATTATTTCTAGTTAAATAGAATTGATTGATTGTATATATTTTAATTGTATTATTTTTATTCTTGTAGATATTTTAAATTGAAACTATCTGGTTGTGTACATATATTCAAATACTCTTTAAACTGGAATTTATAAATTAAAACCGAGGCCACTATTCCCTATGCGAGCTCGAGAAATAGATTATTGTTTACTCTACACTTAAACATGTATAATTTACTTCAATGTGTAAGATATATTCTATAACTATCATTTTATAAATAAATATTACAAGTATACTTTTAATGGCGTGAGCCAAATTTCTATAAATTTTTATTTGTGTGTAAATAAATATTTCAATTATACTTTTCAAGGTGTGATATATATTTGTATAGACTTTTATTTTTGTCTAAATAAATATTACAAATATACTTTTCATGGTGTGAGATATATTTGTATAAACTTTGATTTGTGTATATAAATATTCCTGGTATACTTTTGATGGTGTGAGATGTATTTATAAAACTTTTATTTGTGTTTAAATAACTATTCCAAGTATTCTTTTCATGGTGTGAGATATTTTGTAAATAAATATTCAATAAATACTTTTCATGGTGTGAGCTATTTTTGTGTGAATAAATATTATAAAAATTGTTATGTTTGTGTTTTAACGTCTACACCCCTTCCCTCTTCTCCTATAAATACAAGTTCATTTAGCTTATAAGCACAGTCTCAAACGTTATGGACAAATTTAAACATCCATTTTCGGCCATCATCAGCTGGGGATCAGCATTCCAGCTGTGGATAGTCACATTTTGTAGCCGACATTTTCCGTCACTTGGACACAATGTGTGACGTTAAATTTGATAAAATCACATGGTATTATGCTTTATGGCAACCGGGATTCGAACAAGACGGGTCAAGTCCCCACGTCATATTCTGTAAGGGTTTTACCGGAAATGGATGACACCTGTAATGACTCTCCACAGCTGATTATCCTGGACGACCTGATGCGTGAAGCCAACGAAGTGGCCATCGATCTTTTCACCAACGGAAGCCACCATCAAAATATTAGCGTCATATACCTTACACAAAATATACTCCACCAGGGCAAGGGCTAAAGATATATTTCCTTAAACGCACATGATATCGTGATTTTTAAAAATCCCAGGGATAAGGCTCGGATTCAACACTTTGCACGCCAGATATATCCTTAAAATGCCCGTGTATTACAAGAGGCTTACACTGATGCTACAAGTACTCCTCACGGATATATTTTGTTAGATTTCAAGCAAGGTACACCTGAATGGTTCAGATATACAACCCGCACAAATATCGGGTGCTGCGTATACCTACCACGCAAAATCTATAAAAACACCGACACTTACCGATTACAGATCATTTCATAACCATGAGACCCAGACTGCTGAATCAGGCCCCTCTGCTGCGTGCGATGCATCGCATGAACCCGCAGCAACGTTTCGCCTTGCTGAAAACGACCGACAAGAATCTGATTGACTCTGTTTGCGAGTGTGCTTACAACACTTTGAAAGGTCAGTTGCTGTTGAAAAATGCGCAGAAGTCAAAGATACGTGGCCACAAGCAGATGTTGCGCAAGCTGGTCAAACGAGGAGAGTACTGGAAGAAAAATACACGACTAATCGTCCTGAAAGGAGGAGCGTTCCTGCCCTTACTTTTAGCCCCTTTAATCAGCTGTGTCCTCGGTTCCTTATTCAACAATTAGATAATGGAACAAACGAAAAAGAGATGATATTGGTGTCACCGGAAACATTACACCACTACGAACAACACTAACAAGTGGCATCGGCCACAAATCTAGTGGTCTCCGAGCTGGACAAGGAAATGGTAAAACTCCTTGCTTCAAAACTTAACGACAAATCTAAAAGGACTTTATACTAATAAGTGCTACAATGCTATCTGCACTTTAGTCAACATCCTCCACCACCTGAAAATACCACCACGACCCCTCCTGAAGTGTCTCTACTTCCCATCCCTGCTGTACTCTATACTGTACCAGTACAGGAACGTAAAAAAGCTTAACTTTTACTAGAACATATTATTTCCCGGGGCGGTATCTCTTGGGACGAAAACGAGGAAGTGAGTATTCACAATACGCCTCTCCATGTATTTATTATTGTGAATTTAGTCAACGATCTGGTCAGAGCAAGAAGACACAGCGATCCGTCTGGGTGGCGAGAGTTTCTCACGGTGCTTTAAAAAATAAACGTTCCTAAATAATTTATTGTAAATCCGAAACGTTTGGCGCCAATTAGAGATCCGACGCCCGTACCCCAACTACTTGCACCGTCGCAATGCCATAAGAAGAATAAACTGAAAAGGATGGGTGAAAACAAGTGGATGCCGTTCCGAGCTTAATGCCCCGCTTAGCCGACATCTACTACGACCCCTCTCATCCTGCAGGGTTTGTAGGGGCGGCGTCGCTCATAAAGGCGTCCAAGAAAGATCCCGATAAAGTACGAGAATGGTTTCGTACGCTGGATGCTTATACCCTACACAAACCGGTGATAAAAAAGTTTCCATGCAACAAGTACGTGGTGTCAAATATTGACGACCTTTGGCAAGCCGATCTAAACGATATGCGAAGTCTCGTAAAATACAACGACATGCAGTGTACTTGCTCACCGTCATATACGTGTTTAGCAAGATGGCCTGGGCGAGATTGCTTTTATCCAAGACGGGGAGCGTCGTGAGAGACGCCTTTCGGGACATTTTCAAACAAAGCGTCCGTTAACCTCTAAGGTAATTATGGACAAGGGGATAGAGTTCACGGCACATCTAGTCCGGAAATATCTCAAGCAAGAAGGCGTGCATTACTACACCACTCATAATCCGGACGTGAAGGCAAGCATTGTGGAACGATTTAATAGAACTCTGAAAGCGTGCATGTGGCGCAACTTTACCAAAACTAACACGTATTGGTATGTGGACATCCTCCAAGATCTAGTCGATGCTTACAACAGCGATAAACATTCCAGGATCAAGATGGTGCCTACGACGTTTCAAAAACCAATGTGTTTCAAGTCAGAGATAATTTGTATGGCAAACGGCGTCCAAACTCGTATAGTAAGCCAAAAATTAAAGTCGGCGACACTGTGCGTATTACCAAATCCATAATGCTGTTTGTAAAGAGCTACGAAAGCAATTGGAGCGAACAATTTTTCATAGTCAGCAGTGTCTTGTTGCGACAACCAGTCGTCTACAGGCTGACCGATCTTGACGCCGAATGGGTGGAGGGAACGTTTTACGAACCCGAATTGCAACGCGTACGTCTTCCCGTAACTTTTAAAGTTGATAAAATACTACGTGTTGAGGGTAAAGGTGGCAGAAAGAAAGTGTACGTGCAGTGTAAAGGTTACCCCACCAAGTCTAATTCTTGGAATCCTGCCAGTTAAGTCAGCGCCTTACCATGAAGGATCAGTTTTACATCACTTTGCCGAGCGATAGCTTTATGGGATATTTCCCAAAAAATACCCTCGCGAATTTCACCACGCTACTACCCTACCGATTTACACTCGAAGGCCAGCGGGAAGTCGCTTTTGCCGAATCCAATATCCGTGTTCTTTCCCCACCGTACCCGAGGGCCAAAGTATTCTATGATACAACTTGGTGGACGCTAACGGCGTGAACAAATATTCAAGGATCACATCCCTCCTAGAAACTACAGCACTATCCATGAATTAGTCAAAGCCCTAAACAATGTGGAGGCGTTTAAAGGGGATTCCGGAGTCGTATTAATGTACACAAACACCAACAAAATAGTAGAGATTGTTTCTTCTTCACTAAATATACAGCGTGCAGAAACCGTCTACGTCAAGGAGACAGAAAATAAAAAGTTTCTAGTCAAATACACGCCTACACCCATCGTAGATCATCTGTACGACAGAGGTTGTTTGTCTTTGAAAACACTTAAATTGGGCCGCACTATGTGCATGGCACATAGTTCTGTATGGGATTTCTGTTCGACATCCATCGTTTGGAAACTTCGAGATTGGATGATTGGAGATCGACACGCACACAATAAGACGTGCGCTGAAAACAACCCCGTAGCTCCGTTCAGAACAGTCATGTGTCTTCCCTGCTGATCAACTACCCGCAAGAATATCTCGACCTGCCGCTCTTGTCATCAACATTGATCCACACACCAAGCTTGGGACGCATTGGGTCACCATTTTTATCGACAAGAACGGCGTGGGAGGATATTTTGACAGTTATTGTTTTCCACCCCGTATAAAGCCACATCAGGCATTTATAAGCAAAAACACTTCTCGCACGTATCCTAGCACGCTACAACTTCAAAGCATCACCTCAGACGTTTGCGGTCATTACTGTCTCAGGTACCTTCTCTATTGCGCCCAGAACATTCCGATGAAAACTTCCCTAACCCTATTCTGGCCCAACAATCATACAGGCAACGACGCTAAGGTGGTGAGATATCACAACACATTTTTCAAGACTGTAGGATCCTGCTGCCCCTCAAGAGGCTGCCTCCAATCAGCGTGCGCCTATAAATGGTCGTCTCGACAGCGTGCCAGCCATAACCGTGACAGTCGTCGAAGTGAACAAACTTCATGGAAGGTCAAGATATTTGCAACCGCAAAGCAAAGCCTGTGAAGCCGCTCGACATCACCAGTATTTTCAACACTTTGTTCTCGCTGGATAAAGTCAACGCCAAGTGAGTAATTGTCGGCGTGAGCGCCAAGAACAACTTTACGCCCTATGTTCAGCTAGAAAAAACCTAAGGGAGCTTTGCGCTGTTTAACCGTACAGAGAGGCAAGAACTGGGCATCTACAAGTCGGTCATATCAAAGTTTTTCAGCAACACGCAACCTCCTCAGAAGATTAGTCTGACTAATCATGAAATCTATCTGAGATGCATGTGCGGTGACCGTAT
Source organism: Timema cristinae (assembly GCA_039000515.1). Lineage (NCBI taxonomy): Eukaryota > Metazoa > Arthropoda > Insecta > Phasmatodea > Timematidae > Timema > Timema cristinae. The sequence goes on from JBCFYV010009882.1 coordinate 44,201,726, forward strand.
GGTCGTCATCAGCGAGAAACAGACGCCGGAATCAAATGGGTCGCCTATCTAGCATCTATCTGGGCGTGACTTTGTGATATGTGGGACCTCATCGACGTTGCCATTGACCGCCAAGATAGGTGGTCGACACTCGTACGCTATTGCAACGATTTGATCGACACACTCATCGTAGATGTATTCGACACGCTAACAGAATCATCAGATGTGTTCGATCTCGGAACAACCTACGGTGGAAATGCACATCAGAAACCTAGATCTTATCAGTGCTACCTACTATACACGTCGAGTCGTCGGTTTGGACTATTACATGCTGTATTGTGAACTAAAACAATTTTACTAACGCATCTAAAAGACACTGTAGAAAAACATATAAACGAATATATGCGGCATACCTGTAAAAGTGTATAATAAATATTATGTATGATATCTGTGAAACCCTTAATATATGTCTGTAAATCCTTTAATGTTTGATAAATATATATTTGTAATATCGTGTTTTATACACGCAAAACCTTTCTGTCCCCTTACACGTAGATACGATTCTCGACTTGTAGAGCCGTCAAACTGTCACCAAATATGAACAGGGTCAATGACCTCTTGTACTAACTCATTGTTTCTAGGTCACGATCTATTCCTGTCTTGTCGAGCCGCCAAACTGTCGCCAGTCATCAGGGGAAAAACCCATTGCAAAATCACTCAAGGTCATGTCCTATTTCTGTCTCAACTTGTCTTGTCGACCCGCCAAACTGGCGCCAGTCATCAGGATTGCGACAGTGCGATGACGTCATCGGGAAAGCCTATTGCCGATGGGAGGGTTGCCAGAGTCAATGACTTAGTTCACGGTTTCAAGGTCACGATCTATTCCTGTCTTTTCGAGCCACCAAACTGGCGCCAGTCTTCAGGGAAAGCCCAAAGCGACATCATTCAAGGTCACGATCTATTCTTGTCCCGACTTGTCTTGTCGACCCGCCAAATTGGCGCCTGTTATAAGGGAAAACCCAATTCCACATATAGGGTGGTGGAGGGGTTTCGACCCCAGAAAAACTTTTGATCACATAGGTGGGTAGGGGAGGAACCTGCGACACATACCTACAAATAGGGGTAGTGGGGGAAGTGAAAGGGGTCTCAAGGCAGGGGAAACCATTACTCACACTCTTCGCTAAGCGGCCTACCAGAGAAGATGTTCACTAGCAATGCCGAAGTAGGAGGGACTGGCACCTAGGACTGCACGCCAATAAATAAATAAAAAAACTCCAACGCCCCGTTAATCTTACCCAGACATTAAAAAAACCAAAGAGCACAAATAAAACACAAATGATCACGCATAAATAAACATTGATCACACATAAAAAAGCAATGAAAATAAATAAAAAACAAATGAGACAAGAATAAACAAGTTTGGAACACTGGAAAGTAGGTCTGAGGGAGGGGAGGGGAGGGGGAAAACCAACAGCCAATCAGAGAGCGAGGGGCGTGGTCACGGGGTCAAATTCAGCCAATCAGCGAGCTCTTCCCAAACGCCGGGCCATCTCCTTGTGTGAAACGAAATGGTATACACTAGCTAACCTAACCACACATTGCACTATACTGATTTAAAACAAAATTTAAGTCACGGTTTTAAATTTTATAATTTTATTTTTAAAGAATTAATGTCCTCATTTGTATGTTTGGACCAATAAAAATTATCGATATTGGGTTCACAAAGGTCAAAACTTCGTATAAAATTTCAAATGCCGGTTAGAATTTTTAACATTTTATTGGGTGTTGCACATCTTCAGATCATCTAATTGCTATTAAATTTTTCATTTATAAATTTTGAACAATAAAAAATGTAAATATTGACTATTGAGTCTAAAAAGGAGATAGATCATTGCTGTACAAACATTTCTCCTAAGAGGTTAAAGGTAAATTAACATACACTTTTTAGAGACTTTTTATATTTAATTACTTTATGGCATTGGAGAATAATTGCGTTAAAACTTAAGAAGTATCTCTTTACAATCAAAGCTCACAAAATTATTTTAATATATTTGCGAATATCTCAGAAACTGTTAGTTTCATAAAAATATATAAACGTTTTTTATTTTTAATAGTACTGCAATTTTCAATGATTAGTTATTTAGTATCTCAAATAGTAGTGGAGATAATGCAAATTCCTCTTTTGTAAAGTACCCTAAAAGTCACTTTCATAGGAAAATGAAAATGGCCATATTATTTGTGACCTTAATCAACGCCTAGATAAAAATTTTAATCAAAATCGTTAAAGCCAATTTTGAGAAAATCGATCTTTTTTCTTTTTGCTTTTTATCTATCTACTCTTAATCTTAGGGTTAAACAGACACACAGGGAGATGGCATTGCAAAAACCTTTTTTTAAGGGTTTGGGGGATCATTAGACGCCGACATCTATTTACATTTCGGGCTAGATTTTTTTTTACGGTTGCAATACTTTTAGTGTTCGAAAAGTTAAAATATTTATTTATATATATATATATATATATTTTTTTTTTTTGTTGCGTATAGATTGAAAGTTGTTGGCTTTATAAAAGTATGTTTCAAATAAAATATTAGTATTAAAAATAGCCCCATATATTTGCGATAAGTAATTTCATTTATTAAAAGGTTTATGGAGATATGATAGAAAGTTAGAATTTACGCATCAAACCGGAACACTTAGTAATTTTGCCAAATTACTAAGAGTGGCCATTTTGTTTGTAATATTTGAAATGAAATTTAATCAAAATAAACTTTTTCTCTTTTTGCCCTTCAGTAAATTACCCTTAATTTTAGGGCTAGATATTCAATTCTAAAAACCCCATGGGGCAACCCTATGAAAACTCTAGATACCAAGTTTTAGCCCGATCGGTAAAATAGTTTAGGCTCTAGTCGGAGGTACAGACAGACATACAGACAAATGGAAACTCAAACACCACATTTTCGGATTCGTGGGTTCATGAAACGTCGAGATTAATCAAAATGTTCAACTCTTTTGATGATCACAATACTTTCTCTACCTGTAAGATGGCGAGAAAGTAAAAATATATAACTTTATACTAAATGAATTCCAATAATAATATGATAACACAGTTAATTGTACAATAATATAAAAAAGTTACCTTAATAATTTATGCATTGCTCCAAATGCGACTTTTAATTTCTTGAATAAAACATAAATTATTGGAGGGACGTAACCCCTATGTACACCCCCCAATAACGATGCCTGTGAGGCATATCCATCCAAACAAACTCGAAGACACCATAGATGGTTTAAATCTAGGCTGGGACCTAGTTTAGTCTTCACGCGGCCCTAATCCAAACAGGTAGTAAGAGAATCAGAGTTCACCATAACTGTGGTCCCAGCTCAATTACACGCAAACTTGTAACTGTAAGAGCAGTTTAAATCTTCACGCCAAAATATAGTGAAACAAACTTATCATTCATTCAAGCTCTTCTATAGTAAACCAAATCCTGGATCTAAGTTTATTTTGATTAGGCCTAAGTAAAACATTCCAATTTAATGGCACGCTTAGCACTATGCAGCCCAGCAGAAAAGTAAAATTCCAATAAAACTTTTAGAACGATTTATGAGAAAGTTGTATTTTTATTTTTCCATCTTCCCCCCCCCCCCCCCTTATTTACAGTGGTGCTCCCAGGGAGTAGGACCTAGTTGAAACATTTGACCACCTTGCCACAAGATCGTAAATAATTATAATAAAATATTATGATAAAGTGTACTCTTTTTACTAATACCGCGTCTTACTACCCATTTGCGTTATACACTTATGTACTAATTACGCTAATGGTTTTAGGGATTATGAAGGTTATATTCAAATAAAGTGTACCCGCATTTGCGTGGGGTAAGAGTGAAAAACCATTTTGGGAAAACCACCATCAGTACACTCAACCGAGATTGGAACCTCGATTTCCCCGTCGTCGGCGGTCTAGTCTACTACTAGAGTAGTGTGTTAGATATAATAGTGTACTAAATATATGTCAACTGCATAGGCTAAGTTTAACTATTCAAATTCGTACAGAGAGCACTCCAAGTACTAAAGTACTAAAGTCTGCTGATAAAGGACTCCATCTGCACCAAAGAAGAGGTAGAGGATCGCCATGGCCAAGTAAGCCGTCAACAAGAGGAGGTTACTGCTGACCGGCAAATTGAGTTTGAAACTGAGTAACAAACTGATTAAATGCTCCATTTGAATCATTGCGTTGTATGGAGCAGAAATTTGGACTCTCCGGAAGATGGAGAAGAAATTCTTGGAGATCTTTGAAATGTGGTGCTGGAGAAGACATGAAAGGATCAGGTGGGCAGACAGGGTGATAAATGAAGAAGTCCTAAGAAGAGCAAGTGGGAAGAGAAACATTTTGGATGTGATTTTTCGATGCAAAGCAAACTATATTGGAAACATCCTTAGGAGGAACTGTCTTCTGCACGATGTGATAGAAGGACAGGTTGAAGTGAATTGAGCTTAAGAATAAGGAGGAATCAAATATTAGATGACTTGAAGGAAATAAGGAAATTCTGAGAGCTCAAGGAGAAGGCAAAGGACAGGGTGCATTGGTGGTCTAATTTCACTGTAAAGGAATGTACCTGTTGCAAGACAGAACGCCAAATATTAATTCAAAAGATATACCACTATACACATTAAAAGTAACCCTAAAATTCCTAATTGTATAAAAATACAAAATAACACTACGTGTCCCCATCCCCGCCAATGTAAATTTCATGCACCTGACGATGGTAAATAGTATATTCATGTATTAATATTGATTCTTGTGATAATAATGTAGATGTTTGTTGAAAAGGCTCCCACATCCAAAAGTAATTTTTCAACATAAATTTAAATCTATCATAAAAATAAGAAACTACACAATTTTTTTTTGTTTGTTTGCTATATCTTTCTAAAGCGGTATTAGTTTGTATCCCAGTTTCTGTTTGTGACAAAAAACAAATAAACATATCAGATATGAGTTTTTAAACAATTTCCCTTTTGTACTTAAATATTTTTTTAGTGTCTCCTTAGAATTAAAGTTACTATTTATTATTATTAGTATTATTATTATTATTGTTGTTGTTATTATTATTATTATTATTATTATTATTATTATTATTATTATTAAGTGTTCTGTCTGACAACAGGTCCATTCCTTTGGTCAGTGTACTTAAACCGCTAATGCCCCTGTCCTCTGCCTCTTCCTTGAGTTCCCAGATTTTTTTTATTTCGTGTCATCTAATATTTGAATCCTTCTTATAACTAAGCTCCTCTTTCCCTCAACATTTCCTTCTACTATCAGATAATTTTTAAATGAAAAAATACTCCAAAATTGCTAAAATTAGACACTTTTTCTATATATTGCGTCCTTGTTCTGGGCTAGCTTCAAATCTACACTAAATAGGGTGATGATAGGAACGTAGAATTTAGAGAAAACTTTGCTCGCACCTGTGTGGAAGGAGAGTGGGAAACCAGTTATGAAAAAATAATCCATGGCTGAGTCCACGATCGAGCTCTACCGTTTATGAAAAATCGCCTAATTACAATTGGATGAGATTTGAGCACTAGCCACCTCGTCACTAACAAACCAGACTAGACGTTACTGACGCCATAGCTCGCGTACACACTTATGTGGTTCTCATGTATTATTATTTCAGAAATTAGCCTTAAAGGTAACTTAAAAACGATTATTTATTCTATGATTGTTGACATCGTCTTTATATGTTTTACTAACTTTGAATTAAAGTTACTATTATGATTTCCTAAAAAATCTGTTCATGCTAAAAAATAATATAAATACAATCCGGAAAAATGGGTGAACCCGCTTATGTACTGAAATAATGTACTGTACGTGTTAAAAACAAAGCAAACCTTCTCCTCGCTACATTGTTGTTTTGCGGATTATTTGACTTAAGTCAGCAATATTTCATACTCCAGGGGTGTTTATTTATCAATGAACAGCCATAATAAAGAGAAATATATGCCAGAGTTTTAATACAATATATATTAAATAGATATGAATATGAATTAAAAATTTAGTTTTATTGTGACTGGTGAAACGTTCCAGCGATGGCTGCAGATTTTAACGCTAGAATGATTTAGAAAATTTTTATTGGGGAATGTTTTATATAATGAGGCCTCACTGGACTTTCTAGTCAAAGGTATACTCGTCAAAGGCTATCAATATTCCATATTTTTTTCCCCTTCACATCCCCGATTAGAGGTTTAAATCCACCCCTCTCCCATACCTGTATGTCTATCTCAACTCAAACAATTTTGTGGGGGTAGAACAGTATATTTAATTTCTTAGCAAATTAGATAAATATCATAAGAAATATTTAAAGATGAAGCATAGGGAAAAACTACAATGAAAACCAAATTATTTAATCATAACTAATATTCGATGTTTTATTTAATATATACCACTAAGTAAGAATTAAGTTATTATTTTTTAACCAAAGATAAATATTCTATTTACTGATATACACAAATCAGCTTTTCCATGTAGACACATGATTGTACTAATAAAACACTCCGCACACAGTATGAAAATTGGAAAATCAAGTTTTAGTTGGGGGCTACTATTTTTGACATCATGTACACTATCCTTTAAAATGAGTGGTCGTTTGTCAAAATAGGTTAAGCCGTTTTTTCGTAATTTAAATTTCCAAAAACGGGCTTATCAAATTATACATACATATATCTATCAATTATATAAATATAATTGTGTATTAAAATTTACTTTCTTATTTAAAGGATAAAAAAGCAAATGCTTGTACAATTAACTAGTATACAAATCAAGTGACGCTTATAAGTGATCTTCAGGTTATAGATATAGTCATACTCATAAAGTGAAAAATTAGACATGTATATGGTTAACACAATAGTTATCAATGACTTAATAGTTCGATATAACTCGCTTCGGGGATCGAATAGTTTAAACCTCGCTAAGGCATCACTCCTGTAATTGACTAGACTACCGATGACGGCGAGATCGGGGCTAAAATATAAGTCGGGTATACAGAAGGTGTTTTTCCTTAAGTGATTTTTCCACTCTCCCTCCACAAAAAAATATGGATACACTTCCTTTAAATTCAACCTTCTTCATCCCTAGCTAGCACATACGCGTTATTAGTACACAGGCATGCTGCCAAAAAAAGTGTTGGTAGGCCGTCAAGGTTAGTGAAGACGTGGGAGCTTGCCCTATTAGAAGACCAGGGATAACTGAATTCAACACAGACTGTGTGCACTATGTAGGAATTATTCAACTAGGGTTTTACATCTTCTCTCTACGGGAATGCTAGTGTAACCAAAATGAGAAATTAGTATGCATTATGCATTAAGTTAGTTTAACTATAATTTCAGGAAAATCGTCCAATAAGAAGTGATTCAAATGGAAATTAATATAAATTTATTTAGGAAAAACATAGAAAATACACCATATCTTGTCTAATATACTCGATTGTTTTGTGGTTTTCTAATAAAAATTGGATTGCATATAGCGAACGTGGGGTAGAAAACACCCTTTCCCTTAATCCACAAATAAAGCATACCATGTAAAATTGAACAGTGTCGATGTTGGTAAGTTTATTGATATTGCACAAGAAAATTATTAAGTTTAAATAAGAGCATATACTTTAGGAGTGAATACAAATATTTCTGAATAAAGACTCTATCCAAGAGTGCCTAGAAACAACCTGCAATAAAGGTTTCTATAATATACCACTAGTTTACCACATTTTTATTTTGACTGGTTATTTAAAAAAAACTACAAGGATATAAAGAGATCTGCTAAAAGGTTACAAATATCGCGACTTTCAAAAAGTGACTAGAAAATATCAAGAGGTAAATAGTTTGATGATTCACCACAATTCCAATGTGGACTAGAAATTTAACAAACGTAAGAATTTTTGGCCCTGCCTAACCTCTCTGGCGGTGTGTTGAGCTTTCAGCTCTCAAAATAGATGGCGCTGCTAACGTTATACAAACTGGTGGATTTCAGCCATCAGGTTGGCAGAATAACTGGTTTGTTTAAACAATTGAGAGGCTGGCTGACCAGTAATCAGCGAGGCCGCAAGCAGACTTTTCCTAGAACTGATAGAGATAAGAAGTGTAGTGAAGGACCGTAAAGTGTGTAGGCGACCAAGTTGGACTAAACGTGGGGAGATAAAACGTCAAGATAAAATCACACTCTCGAGCAGAAATATTAGCCTATCCATCCCAGCCAGCTAGACGCTTCTGTCTGGGGGTTAAAATCCCTGCTGAGGGTATTTTGTGGATATCTTATTAAATTGTTTCTTTCTACTCTCCCACGCAAATGTGGGTACATTTCCTTCATTAATTCTGCCTAATTAGGTATGAACTAATTACGCCAGTGGGTTAGGGATGAATACGTTTCAATTTAGAGGAAGTGTACCCGCATTCGCGTGGAGAGAGAGTGGGAAAATATTTAGGAAATATCACCAGATCATGATTGAGCCACAATCTCCCAGTCATCGGCAGACTAGTCTATTGCGAGAGTGACGTCTTAGACCATGTGGCCACCAAAGTGGGATTTACCCATCCTCATATCTAAAAATAACCAAACGATTAAAATAACATGACTTACAAAATCTTTAAAAATTACGTAAGCTAGAGAGATGGGAGGGAGCTTAAGTAAGGGAGGGAAGATCTAAAATCATGTAAAAAGTCTTATGTAATTTAAGGATGGCTCCCTTGCAATAAAAACTATGGGCCATAGATACAAGGCCTAGCAGCCGGGTCATGTTATTGAGCAGAGTAGATACGAACTCAGGTCATTGCTTTATAAATCACCTTTTTAAAAAAGTCTTGAACTATTTTTTTCAAATAAATATCTGGAGAGGGTATTGATAAATAATACTGTATACTTATTTATCAGATAAGAATATTATTTAAGGTAAAATTAGAGATAACTTATTTTTTAAGATTTTGTCACTAACTATAATAACCTATACGAGAGAGTATGTAGCTTACGATTTGGTCGTACCATTTATTTGAGTTTATTAGTAAGCAGGTAAAATAAAAAAATAACTAAAATTTAATGTGCTAAGTTTGTCCACTGTGCTTTAATTAATGTCATTGACTTTAAAGGCTAAAGAGGCAATAACATATTTTAAAAGCAGTTTCATTTCAAAGACTAGAACAATTTTGACTATAAATATATCGATTATTTTTATTATTGATATCACCGCGTCTTACTACCTGTTCATGTTATACGCATATATGATCATCTAATTGGGTAGTAATGAGGAAGGAATTATTTGAGAGGTTGTCTACCAGCATTTTTATTTTGGGCAATGGGGAAACAATTTAGGAAAAACTACCCTTAATAGACCCGACCAGGATTTGAACCCCAAGCGCTCCGCTATCAGTAGGCCAGCAGTTTAACACTGGAGTGACGCCTTAGACCACTCGGCCACTCAAGTGGGTATCTGTTATTTAATACGGTGTTTAAAGTTTTCAAACATCTATATGATTTACACAATTTTCCAGAAATAGATGTTTTTGGGAATAATTTTTTATCCTAATGGTAGATTTTAACTTTAGTGATATCTCCATGGAGTCAGCCTGCAAGCAGTCTATACAAATTGAGAGGCTGCTGTATGTTGGCGATGATAGTGCCAACATTTTTGGGTTGAGGGTGTCATGTGGTCAGCACAACGAACCCTCCAGCCTTCTATCTCAGCTTTCTAGACTGAAGCGCTACATATTCATTCAAGTAGCTCCTCATTTGTCCTCACGAGGTTGATTTTTGTTCCGTTTCAGACCCACTGCTTTGCAGACAGAATTAGAAGCACTGGGGATCGAACCCAGGGCTTCGGAACCTGAAGTCAGGAAATCTGACCACTATACCACAGAGGCTGTTGGGTATCAACTACTTACTTACTTACTTACTTTGTGGCACACAAAAGTTCATTAAATTTAATGGTTTTAAATATATTTTACTTATCATCAACTCCATGTTGTATTATTATTACTATTATTAGCACCGCGTCTTACTACCCGTTCGGGTTATACGCACTTACGCTAATGTGTAATGGTAGGGTGATTGTGAGATGAAATGAAGGACCTACAGCAGTTTAACGTGGAATCCGAACCACGGTGGAAGCCTGGCATTCCTCACATTCACAAGATGTCTTGTCAGAGGTGAAGGAAGGGTTTGGTAATCAGATAAATATTTGCCGGGACCGAGGACTGAACCCCGACCGCCAGCACAGAAGTCTGGCACCTTACCCCTAGACCACCAGGTCGCCTCCATGTTGTAGTCAAGAATGTTAAAGCACTATGACTGAGCAGTGAATGCGTAAATTAATCAGCTCTAGTAGCTTTGCGAGTTCGATTCCCTGTAAGGTTGAAATTACTTAGTACTAGCGTGATATGAACTCGGCCAAGGCACAAGATTTTGAACATACTATAAAGTGCGTTACAAAGTGTTAGTAACATTTACTTTCAGCTAAGAGCCTTTTTAGAAAAAGTTCTTGAAACATCAGAATAATCGCTACATTGTTATATAGAAATATTTATTTGTATCTTAATCTTGATATTATTTCTAGAATAAATAAAATAGTATCTCTACTCATCCGTTGTACTTAAATTAGTAAATACAGATAACCTAAGCGCCAGTAATATGATATCATTAAACAAAACTTGTCCTCTACGACAAGCAGTTAAATAATCAATAATTTCTTTGAGTATCTTTGTGCGCCCTTTCTTCCTTCGACCCATGCTTCACAAACTTGTTATTCACAAGGATATAAAAAAATATTTTGTAAATACTTTTGCACCTCAAAATTTATACAAGCTATTTGATCTTGTTCGAAAGCAAAAATAGTCACATTTTATTAGTTATATAAAAATAATTGTCGTGCGTACTTATTGTTCGGGATTCGATATATTTCTTCTGAAAATAGCGCATAAACTGCGATAATGCAACAAATTCAAATTAAAAGTAATTACATTTAACAAGCTAATAAAATAAAATTAATATATTCTCACTTTGAGTACAAAAACTTCGTTCATTAATTTTTTGAAAAATAACTTATTCTAAAGTCAAGTCCTAAATCGTAGAATAAATATAGTAGATAAAAACATATTGAGAACATCTCCAAATTACAATTAGACCAAATTATATTTAAAATAACTATATTTGACATGAGCAGGAATGTTTATTTTTATTTATTATAAGAGTGGATTAAAAATTCAATGTACAGTAGTTTTCATATACTCTGAATATTAAAACTTATTATTACAACGTGTAGTGCTCAAGAATGAGAAAACCCATGAAAGAATGTAGGATAAGAGTGAAGAATTTAACATGTTTTACTGCCTCAGGTAAATAAGGGCTAATGTCATAAAACTTTGTGTATGGAGAAGCGTGTGGTTTTTTCTTTGAAAATAACGTATCACTAGAGTAATACTCTCATTGAAGTAAGTAGGGACCAACTATATTTATTCACACAGCAGTTAAGAATTTGTGAGTATTTTAGTTACTGAATATATTAAGATGTTTATATTTAACTACGCAAAGTTCCATAATTTGACATTGGCTCTTCTTATCCCAATGCACATGTTATTAATATTTCTTTGACTCAAGAATGTCACAGAGATTAGCTTAACCCTCCATTGCCGCCTGAATTCCAATACAGCAGGTTAGCCAACGCTTGCAAAACGATACTAGATGGTAAATGGGTAATGATCATACTAACGGCACCTATTATCAACTAAGATAACTATTTGTAGAAGGAAAAGTTGTATTTAAAATTATGTATTCATACTAAAGTGTCGACTTGCGAGTCGTTAGAGCTCAATATCGTCGTGATTATTGAAGCCAACCCAAATTTAAAAATAAGTTTAAAAAGAAATAGAAGTTATTCATTAAATAATATGTTATAAACAGACACTCTAGCTTAATTGTACAAAGAAAATAAATAAATCTATTAATAATTTTTGTTCCCTGATTTAAAATGCATTGAAATGGAAACATTTTAACGAAAATATTTAAATAACGATTTTTAGCATGGTTTGAAAATTCCATAGAAATTGTGAAAGATGCCCAGATATGTTACTAAAATAAATTAAAAACAACAATGTTGAATTATTAGATTTTTTTAAAAAACATTTTTATGTTTATAAACGTGCATTTATGGGTAGGCTCAGACTTAAAGAGTTCTGCCTAAAGGTTCTAAATATCGTAACCTACACAAAGAGACTAGAAAATATCATGTGATAATAAGTATTGAGATTAACTTCTATTCTTAGGGACTAAACATTTAATGATCAAAAAACCTAGAAAAGAAATTTAGTAGAATATATTTTAATTCCTAAAATTTAAATAGAGATATAATTAGGAAAATACAAAAATCCATCATATGATTCCCTCGTCATTGCTTATCTTAAGTGAGGTTGTGGCAAAGATGTAAAGTTAATTTATTCCTTGGTTGCACTGTATCTGTCCTTATATATGAATAGTGGCTGTAGCAGAGGAGAGTGGGGGTGAGGTGGGGGACAGTAAGTCCAACCGAAATTGTTCAACCATAATTTAGGTTCGAGGAGGCTCGTTGCACACATAAACTGCGTCGTTTCGATCACAACGTGCATCCATATGGAAGTTTCATCAGTAAGACATAGGGCAGTATGCAAAAACTTATAGTGAATGCTTAGTGGATCGTTATTGTGATCGCGAGTAGACTATCCCTCCACCTTTTAGCCTATGATGACGGAAGCAAACCCACGCTGGTGTCAACAGATTATCCACTTAGTCAAGTTCTTGCATACGGCCCATAGAATCTCTCTATCACCAGAACGTGCTCCAAATTGAGCTCACGCACGTACAGATTAAGGCACAGCCACATACTAATCCCCACAATCTTTGGAACGGCTCAGTCATTATAAAGCTATTCTTCGGGAAAGGCGTGGACACCTCGCGACTGTTAAACTCTTGGAGTCCAACTTATCTTACACAGAGGATTGTTCAACTGAAAATTAATAGGGGAAAATTCTAAGTTGAAAGACAGTTAGTAATTGGTGGAGGTATATATTAATAATTGAGGTGGTTAATTTGTGAAGAGGGTTATCAGAAATAAGGAAAACTTCGAATTTGTGTAGCATATGACGCTCACTAGCTTAGCATACGCTAAAAATCTCCACATCCAGACACGAAGGAAATCACAAAGCTTCTTTCATCGCAGCCATCCACCATCTTGGGAGAAGCTGGACCACCATTTTTAGAGTAGTTGTAAAGGTGTAATTTGATACCTCCTAGTACCAGCTCTCTAGAGTGAACCTCGGCGCAGACGTGTAAGACGAAGAAAGGATTGAACGGGGAGATAAAGGGAACCTACGTTCTTCTACAATAGAGAAGATAAAAGGATTTAAAAAAAAAATTAAACTATCTTGCAGTAATGTACTAAACACCTTGTATAAGCTTATCACGGTATGCACTATTTGAAATGATAAAAATCACTTAACTACTAAGAATCTCTTAAAAATAAAAATTTAGTATAAATAAGACACATAGCAGATATTCTATTTTATAAAAATAGGAAATAACATCTGATATCTGGTGATATCGGGTGAAAATTGGTAACCACAAGGCGACCTGCTCACCAAGATTAAACAATATCCCAGATAACAACTACAAAGGATGCCCCCAGTCCTTGGGAATAATCCATACATATATATATAGATATATCATCATCACTGGCACATACCAGCAACACAACAATTAAGAGGAGATTTAGTGCCTACTAGAAACTAAGTTATATGAAGGTCCCAACTAAGTATTCTAAATCACCAAAACCCGGTGATTTCCTAGTAACCAAATAAGTCACCAACCAAAACAAAAACTACACAAGTTCAAATCATATAAAGACGCCTTTTTCTTTGTATTAAGGCACCTTTTTCAAATGGCTCACATGAACCCAGCGAGTTTCGATGCGGTCCCATTGATTCTTGAACCTCACCGTGACAGGCGTGAGGAACGAGTCCACTAATTAAGGGCCACTCCATTTGGGTGCAAGCTTTGCTGAGACCTTGTTGAAAGCAGAACTATAGGGAAAGCATTTACATTTTACGTAATCTCCCACAACAATATTCACAGGGAGACGACCCCGGTTGTAAGTAGCGACCATCTTCCAATATGACCACTTCAAATACCTAAAGGCAAGCTTACACCTTTCAGAATATAAAGTAACACTAGAGGGTCAATATCCCACATCACCGTCAAAGGGTGATCTAGCTCTCTGCCCAAAAGTACTGAATCAGGAGACGCACCAGTCGACCAATGTAAGGCATAATTAGACGCTAAAGTAAGGAGGTCTAGTTCCCCATCATAGTTGACTTGAGACTCGCTGTGATGTATGGTAAGAGCAACATTAATGTTACAGTTGAACCTCTTAACTGGTTTGGAAATGGGTTGTACGGGCTGGTGGTGATGTGACTTATCCCCCAGTTGAACCACATGTCCTTGAAGTATTTTTTACCTAAAACATGGGCCATTGTCACTTAGGATTTTACATGGAGCCCCTAAATTGGCCCAAACTCTCCTGAACAGGGCATTGGCAGAATTTTTTCCATTCATATTCCACAAAGGAATAATCATAACAAACTTTGAGAATGCTTCCACAAGAACCAAAATGCGGGTGGGTGTTCAACCCGAGTGTTCTGGGCAGGCTTTGCTATCAGACAAGGCTCACACTTCCTCATGTCGCCACATAGGTTATACCAGAAGAACTCCTTATAAACCTCCCTATGCGTTCTAAGGACACATAAATGCCCCCAACCAGGGAGATTAAGGACAGTTTTTTTTTCAGTTTTAATAGAAAAATAAGTTTCCATTTTTGGCCAAAATAACAAAAAATATTTCCCCAGTAGAAACTTAAGAGTTTAATTTTCCTCGCGCGGTGATATCACCAGTTGTTGAATATCTGCCATGAGTATAGCAGCAATAGATAAACTTTTTAACTGAAAATAAAATGTTATTAAACTCTAGAACACCCTTGACAAATATTCATTAACGGTTGAGGTCACCATCATTAAGAAAATTAAACTCTAGGTTTCTATTGGATAATTATTAATGATTTCTTTCTACAAAAAAATAATTTTGCAAAAATACTGCCCCTAACTCGTGTTCTCTACACTCCCACCTTAAGAATCAAATCAGTAACAAGGCTTATAGCCCGAACGGGCAGTAAGACGCAGTGTTAAAAATGAAAAAATAAAATCAGTGCTATTTTAATTACTGGTTAGTTGTGCGGTTGGCGTATGGGAACACCGCTCTGATTGGCTTAGAGCTCGTCACGTGACCACGCCCTCTCGCTCTGATTAGCTGTTGGCTTTCACCCCTCCCCTGACCACCTTTCCACGGTTTGTATGTGTAGGCCGTATGTTAACAGCGCTGTGATTTGCTTAGAAGTCGTCACGTGACACTGCCCTCTCAGTCTGATTTGCTGTAGGCTTTCCCCCCTCCTTCCTCCCCAAGACCTCCTTTCCACGGTTTGTATGTGTTCCACCGTGTGGTACGTATGGGAATAGCGCTGTGATTGGCTTCTATTTATAGCACTGGCTGAGTACAATGCTTTCCCCTTCCCCCTTCCAAGTTTGACACCCTTTCCACACCATTTCTACTCTGGTTATTTCCATGACATCATGGGGTTAATGACCTGTTGTCCTCCTTGAATGTCGCAAAGGTTTATTTCTGGTCTTCTATGTGGCAATGGGTTTTCCCTTATGACTTATACCTGGTGCCAGTTTGACGGCTCGACAAGAGAAGTCGAGAAAGGAATAAAAGTGACCTTGAAACCGTGAGCTAGTACATGAAGTCATGACCCTGGAAACTCTCTCCTCCTCTTCCCCCTTCTATGTGGCAATTGGTTTTCATGATGACGTCATCGTTCTGTCACAATACTAATGACTCATACCTGGCGCCAGTCCAGCAGCTCGACAAGACAAGTCGAGACAGGAATAGATCATGACCTTGAAACCGTTAGCTAGTACATGAGCTAATTGACCCTGGAAACTCTCTCCCCCTCTTCCTCTTCTATGTGGAAATGGGTTTTACCGATAACGTCATCACTCTATCGCAGTTTAAATTATTAGGATAAGCCAAACTTATATTCCCCTGCATTCATTTCTTAATCACTTTCATTCTGAGCTATCTAGTGAATATCATTATTATTATTAGCACCGTGTCTTACTACCTGTTAAGGTTATACGCTCTTACGCCAAAGTGTAATGGTAGGGTGATTGTGAGATGAAATTAAGGGCCTACAGTTTAACGTGAAATCCGAACCACGGTGGAGGGCTAGCATTCCACACACACACATTCACAAGTTGTGATTAATACACGTCTTGTCAGAGGTAGAGGAAGGGTATGGCAATAAAATAAATCTGTGCCGGAACTGAGGATTGAATCCCGGACTTCCAGCACAAAAGTCTGACACCTTGCCTCTAGACCACCGGGTCACCCTCTAGTGAATAAAATTGGTAATATGACTTTTTCAATATCTTGTGATAACACCTAAATATATATATTTAATAAATTTAATTATTACTACTCATACAATAATTTAAATACGCTAATGGGGTAGGAATAATTAAAGTATTTGTGAGGGGTAGCTGTAGACGCATTTGTCAGGAGGGACAGTTGGAAATAGTGTAATGAAGATACCCTTAGTTTAATAGGGCAGTGTTTGAACTCCAACCTTCTCAACCAAGCATACCAGATGAACTACACTTAATTATCGTACAGCCCACAAGACCTAAATAATATTGGTGAATGTCATTTAAAAACTTTATTTTCCTTCTATTGCATGCAATGAATGTTTTAAATACAATTTGTTATTCACTTGCTGTTTGTCAATAATAAAACTAGTAAGTAAAGATTGTTGTTTAAAAAAAATCCCTAGAATATTTCGGTTGGAAATCCTTGGAGAATCAAACACTGGAAGGAGATGTACACGTGGCAACATTGACAAAATGAAATATTAAATAGCTCAGAATAGAATGTAAAGGTTTATTGATTACACACGTGTAGTTAATATAATTTTAGCAAAAAATATTTATTTGAGCTGTTGGATATGCGTATTATTTTAGAAACAACCCCTTTATTCCTTGAGCCACTTATGAGAACAAAAATAAGTTTTATTTTAAATATCATTTAACGTTCTCATTACGCATCGACATTTTAAGTTCCACCATGTCTTGTTTTAATCGTATATCAAATTGGTGGATTCATTTTAGAAATAAACCTAAAATAGAACGGATTAGTTGAAAAATCACAATAAAAGATAGTTTTTTTTTACTAATATGGTTTTTAGGGAAGTTTATGATGGAGGACGGTGTGAGAGTATCATATGGACCACTGGTGATCAGTGGCTCGTTTGGATGAGAAACACTTTGGGATGTTTTTTAAGACCTTTCAGATTAATAGCGAACTTTCCAAAAGCCTGGATGAGAGAAATGGTTGGACTTAGTATTTCGTTATAGAAGGTGCTCAAGTGCACAAGTGCTCCTTAATATATATAAAAATCTGGTACATAGTTCTATTAGAGACGTATCAGGGACCGGCGACAATGATTTTCAGACATTAGTTAAGAAATACTTTCGTCTTAGTCATGTTGAAGTCTGACAAGTAGCCCTATGAGGGAACGGCATAATCTAACATTGGTCAGTGTAACTGTTTATAGGTATATATTATCTGTTTATCGTTGACGCGTGTTCAATAGTGAGCCTAGGATACCAAGACTTTGCAAAGCCTTGGTATGTTAGTCTGCTGTGTGTAGTAGTCTCCAGGTTAGCTAAGGATCTGGCGTAAGCCTTAGGGACTCAGCACTGTCAACCGACAGAATCTTGTCTCTGAAAGATTGTGGTAGTTAGTCTTCCGCGTGAGAAAACCCCACGGTCATCCTTTGCACGTGTATATTAGTCCACCGGGTGTTTAGCCAAACACAAAGGGCTGTACAGGCATAGTTTGTTACTATAGTATTTTATAAAATATAGTATTTCTACGCGAAAAGAGATTCTTTCAACAAATTAGAGGTCAGTTTTCCATTAAATTTAACCTAGAGTTTTTGTTTTTTGTTCTTGCTTATTTTTGGTAGTGTCTATTTATGTTGGATGGAATAAAATAAAAAGTATTAACGTCCTACACTTGAAACATAATATTTATTAAATAAGAGAAACTCTGCGGCGCCAGCCTCCAACCGAAATACTGTATATTGACTGAGCGGCCGCCCTATGCTGGCGAAGATAGTGCCAATTTTTGTGGACAGAAGGTGTTAGTATCATTTTTCTAGACTGGAGCCGCTACTTTTTTTGTTACCATATCTTCTCATTAATAATTGTCCTAACGTGACTGAGTTTGAACTTGTTCCAAACCCAATGCATCACAGATAAATCTGGAAGTGCTGTGGATTAATCCCGGGTCTTTGGATCTGTAGCCAGGGAGCTCTGACCACTAGACCATATAGATGGTCATAATATTATGTAGTATCAACATTAAAATTACTTTCTGACTTTGTCGTTTAGCTCTTATTTGCCATTTGATTCTGCTACCAGCGTTTATGATTGATTAGACCTATCATGTTAAGATTCATAAACCATTAATTTACAAACAATCTTAAAGTTCTATATGTGTATTGCAAACGCCCTTGTTATAGCTTATATTTGTTCGATAATGAACCAAGATTGAACTGGAAAACAATAACTTAAAATTTGTGAAATAATAAACCGTAAGAATTGAACATTAACCTGTACAAGCTGGACGTAGGTATGGACATCAGATATCTTTAATGAAGGTTCAATGGTTGAGGTTTTAGCCATCAATGTTTTGTATCGGTGTCAGAAGAACACACACAGACACACACACACACACACACACACATATATATATATACACAAGTATATATGTATGTAAATAGATAAATGAATATATGTACATTATATTTATCTGTATATACATTATACATGCATATGTATATATGAATAGAGTAGTGCATGTATTTTAGAAAAGGAGTAGGAAGAAAGCATGGCTTGACAACGAATGTTAAAAATTAGTAGAGGAGAGAAGGGAAGCAAAATTACACTGGTTAGAAAGTCCTAATTTATTGAACTTAAATTCACTTAGCTATGCCAAAATCAAGGCCAATGTCTTATTCAGAAACAAAAAGAGAGAGTATTTAAGCGTAAGTGAGATAAATAAATAGCAAAAATAAAAATATCAGGGAACTTTACTTAGTTATTAACGGATATAGTCAAATATATCAAGCTAGGGCAAATTTATTGAAAGATGAGAATAGTAACCTGATAGCAGATACGAGGGAGGTTTTGAGTAGATGAAACTACAACCTCAGGCATATTTTCAATATTCATGAAAGATCAATATTGGGTGAGAGAGTTGAAATCCATACTGCTTAACCATTAGTCCCAGATCGAAGTATTAGTGAAGTGAAGGAAGCTTCTAGTAAGTTAGAGAACCATAAATCTCCAGGTATAAATTCAATTCCAGCGGAGTCAATAAAGAAAGGTGGTGAAAAGTTGATGATATAGATTCATAAGTTGCCATGTTCCACATTCAACCATGAGGTATTTGTTACCACGTCAATTGAAGGAAGTTATTATGATAAGCGTTTTCAAATAGGGGAATAAAATCGAGTGTAAAGACTATAGAGGTATATCACTACTATTAACATGCTGTGAAATGTTATCAAACATAATTAGAATGGGATTAATGCCATATTCAAAAGAAATAGTTGGGGGTCATCATTATATATTTAGACTAAATAGGTCCACAATGGATCAGATTTTTACTATTCGACTAATATTAGAAACAAAGTGGGAATACAACATGTTGGTTCTTCAATTATAGATTTTAAAAAGGCCTAATATTTATTTAAAATAAGTAAATTATATGAAATGTTGGTTAAGTTTAGGATACCCAATAAACTTGTCAAGCTATTTGAGGTATGTTTGACTTATATGTGTGACAAATTACGGGTTGGATGTCACTTATCAGATAATTTAGAAATACATAATGGGTTGAAACCAGGAGCTGCACTTTCCCCATTATTTTTTAATCTAGTCTTTGAGTATGCCTTTAGGGTAGTATAAGAGGGTAGGGTCGGGTTGACTCTAAACGGTCGGTATATGGAGCTATTAAGATCCGCAGATTATTTAGCTTTGTTGGGCAATAGTAAGGAAGCTGTTGCTAGAAATGCAGACTTTTATTAGAGGTTAATAAGGAAATAGGTTTAGAAGTGAACGCTGACAAGAATGAGTATATGATCACACAGAGAACACAGATTTGAAACCATAATTTAGAGATTACTTCGAGCAACACATAATTTGACAGGGTTACTGAGTTTAAATATTTAAAAACAATTTTAACTAGTAATAAAGATACAAGATTAGAAATTAGGAAAATAATAAAGTCGGTAAATGCAGGCTATTACTTAGTCAGTAAGTTGTTGACATCTCGCCTGCTGTCAGAATATACAAAACAATAATTTTAACAGCTGTTCTCTATGTGTGTTAAACGTGGTGTCTTATCTTACATGATGAAAACAAATTTAGAGTTTTTGAAAATGAGTAATATATTTGATTCAAAATGGGATGAGGCTACTGTCGAGTGGAGGAGTTTACATAATGATGAGTTACATGCTATGTACTCATCACAAGACAGTGTTAGGATAGTCAAGTCTCGTATACTACGGTGGGCAGGACATTAGGTGTTAATGGGAGAATCTAGAACCTTGTTCAGGATACTCACTGCTAAACCAATGGAAAGAGACCAGGCCCACCACGAGGGGGGGGGGGGGGGGGTAGAGTATTGGTACCATAGTATCGGGCCCGAGACTTTCAGGGCCCTGGGGCCAAGTTTCACAAGTTTCCTAAGTTTTTAATTTTTTTAATATATTAAAGAAAATAAAAAATAAAATAAAGTATGAATGACGAGTAATAAAATGCACATTCATACAAAAGAATAGTGTATGCTCGATCCACCAGCTGAGAGTTTCCTATAACTGGTATCGGTTACAATCATACCTTTGGTTCGAGCCAGTCCTGTCTTTTGTTTCGAAATTTTTGAAGTCTCCCAAAGTGAATTTTTTAAGGTTTTTTTTTAGTAAATCTGACACATAAAGAAAGATGGCCAGTAAATCAAATTTAGTTTAAATGTAAGTATTTAATCAAGTGCTTAACATTTCAATGATCAGTTACGTATTATTTACGTATATTGCTTTTATTTTTTTAAAAGTGAAAACAAAGTCGAAAAAATGTACAAACTAAAATGGGCTCACCCGAATTGCGCCAATTCTCTTAGCTCGGACCCGAATTGCGCCAAGAGCTAAAAGTGCCTCCCCAGACCGGACCCGAATTGCGCCAATACCCCCCTTCCCAAGACAGGACCCGAATTGCGCCAACTCTGAACATAAACAAATATTAATGCTATGTCTGGCAGTAAGAAGGACACAAGTAAAAAATATAAATCAAACAATATTATATCAAAGTGAAATTTTCGTTTTTAAAACATTGTCAATAATAGCTATATGTATGCTAAATAATAGTATAACAAACATAATATAAACAAGTCATACAAAGGAGTTTTGGAAGGACACACACTTCACTAAGCTTAATCTGTCTATTTCTCCATTCCTAAACTGTTTAAGTTTTTTTTTCAACGAATGTTTGTTTCAACTTAGACTTATTATCTGTCTTTTGCACATTACCTTCTCTTACACTGTTGATTCGAATGTACGTGTCAGTTTGGACCGATTTTAAATTTTGTATGAAGACAAAAATGTTTGGGTATGGAGAAGCACATAATGAATTAAATCTAGAATGGAAGCTCTCGCACGCATTTGTTGTTCTCCATAAGTCCGATGAGTCAACTACCCAAATGCGCGGCGGGAATGTCGCTTGCTCCATCTCATCTATATATGTTTCAGTTAGGTAATCTGCGAAGCTCGTCAGTTTTGTATCAGCTGGCTGGATGCTGATCAGATCGCAGAAAGCGTCTTCTACTTCTTCGGGCCTCAAGTAAGTGAGCCCAAAACAGTAGTGGAGCCATTTCCCTCCATCCGAGTTTACGTCTTTGTACGTGGCAGCCAAACCGAGCTTTTGAATCTTTCTCCACCTTAAAGTAATCATAGTGGACGGTAATGATAAAAATATTAAAAGGAAGCAGGGAGGAAAATAGGAACATAGCATTCTTTGAATCATAGTCTGATTTAATACAGATCATAAATATATTTTACAAAATAGCATATCAGTGACCGTAGCTAAAAAAATGTGGCCGTAATCATATGTACAAAAATGTGATGACACCCACACAGATAGGAAAACATTTCACTTTTTTTGGCTGGCATATGTTTAAAATGGCCAAGAATAACAAATAAAAAGTAGGCCTACGACAGAATCGCAGATACTTTATCATAGCGTATATTCACTTTTTAATTAATGGGTCAGCTGAGACAATATTATTCGACGATTTGATAATTACACTTATATGGATCTCTGTGTTAAAACCAATTAATAAATAATTTTATTTGGCTAATATTTTTAATTTGAGTGTTTTAAATTTGTTTACCATATGTTTGTTTTATTTTACTAAGCGCACAAGTTGCTAATGGTTTTTGAAAACTAGTCAGCAAAAACTATCCTTTTTTTAGCACCACATCTTACTGCCCGTTCGGGTATAGCCTATGTAATAATTACTCTAATGGGTTAGGGATTTGGAAGGTTGAATTTATAGGAAGTGCATCCGCATTTTCATGGAGAGAAAGTGGGGAAACCATTTAGGATCAAACCACCTCAGTACACCCGGCTGGGTTCGAACCCCAACCTCCCCAGTCTTGAGGGCCAGTCTAGTGCGAGAGTTGCGCCTTAGACCGTCCGGCCACCCGAGGGTGTAAAAAACTATCCTTGAAATAGTTTGTTTTAACCAAAATTAAGTAGGCCCCTCACAATGTTATTATTCATTATAAATGCACGCCGATTTTAAAAAAATCGTTAAAAATATTTTCAAAATATTTTGAGTTTTTGAAAACTAGTCATACAATACCCTTAAAAGAACTTTGCCCCCTAAACCAAATAAACAATATTAACTGTCATCTTAAATACACCCAAAATGTAACCTATGTTTAAATCAAAATTGTTAAAGATATTTTTGAGAAATTTTAAATTATTTTCAAATTAATCATTAGTAAACTGCCCATAGTTCAATTATTTTCTGAAGATCGATTATACAGTTCTATTCATCAATAATATAATGAATAAAAAAAATTCAAGCCGATGATTGGGAGGTTGGGGATCTAATCCTGGTCGAGTGAACTGAAGGTGGTTTTTCCTAAATGATTTCCACTCTCACTACATGCAAATTCGGATTCACTTTCTCTGCATTCTACCTATCTCATACCAAAGCCTATTGGCATAATTAGTACATAAGGAGGCCTATAACTTGAACAGGTAGTAAAACGCAGTTCTAAAAAATCTTCAAGAGTGAAAAATATAATAATCAAGTCACAAACTATATAACATTATTTATGTAAAGTTGTAAAATAAAATTGTTTTGCTTACCATGCTTGCGCTAAATGAAATCGACAGCCTACTATCCTGGTTTGTGGAAAAGTCGACACGATGCACTCGTGAATCGCTTGCTCGAAATCAATCACAATGTATAAGGTTGAAGGTGAAGTTGTCTCTTCTCACACTCCTCCTTAAGGATTCTCATAGCGTCAATGTAGCTCTGCTTTTTCTTGTTTTTAAGTAGGCAAAAGGCTAGAGGTATGTATGACCCTTCGAAATACCCATGTACAGCTGAAGAAAATGTTTCGGTGCGTATTAAAAGGTTCCATCCATTAACACAATTTCATTCTGGCACAAATACTCAAGACTCGAGTCACAAGAAAATGTCACGATCCCCTTCTCTTTTTCGTTTCTCAACAAAAAGTGTTCCTCTTGAATAGTTTTTATTTCAATTGAATCTATGGCAATTGAATTTCTTCGGAAGATTTAGGCAACTTTGGCAGTGTTTTTAGTTTAGTGTAGTTGATGTTATTCCTGATACATTTAATGTCCTTGCGGGTCAATGTTTTTATAGTTTTTTTCTGTGTCTGTACCTCTGTGTGGATTAACTTTGAAGGCCTTACTTCAATCTCATCAGCTTTCCTCTTAACTGCATTGCTAATGGATCTTCTGTTCAACTCTTGATCTAGTAGTGGTTCGTGGTTGTGTTCGTTTTCAGTCTGCGAGAAAATGTTTCCACCATCAAGAGTAAATATTTTAGCCTTGCAGTCCTTTTTAGTGCATCTCCACCTCTCTTCCCTCGTCAACTTTAATTGATTCACCTGTTGATACGTATAATTATAATAGACAATCAGAACTTTCCCTTTTTCACTATAAATACTTTCCATATCAATAATTCTCGCTAATATTATCACAGTTTACACAAAACCCGAAAAAAAATTAAAAAAATACACCGGAACAGTCACTGTTGTCGAGACAATTAATAAGTATTGGAAAGACGGATGTCAATACTACTGTTACAAGTCTTGTTGGGGGCACTTAGGGCGTTTTTACATTCCTTTACTAAGGGGAGGCAAGACATGAAGTGGCGGGATTTTGTTTGCGATGGTCTTTGTTTGTATCATCCCCCCCACCTCCCTCCCAGACTACCTGAACTTGACTTGGCGCAATTCGGGTCCGGGATTAGTAAACAGTTTTTAATCCCTTAATAACTGGCGCAATTCGGGTCTGCCCACTAAAATCTAGCAGTGATGGCGGTACCACTGGAAATAATGGGCTCGTCCGAATTGCGCCAAGAGCTTAAAAGTGCCCCCCCAGACCGGACCCGAATTGCGCCAATACCCCCCTTCCCAAGACAGGACCCGAATTGCGCCAACTCTGAACATAAATAAATATTAATGCTATGTCTGGCAGTAAGAAGGACACAAGTCAAAAAATATAAATCAAACAATATTATGTAAAGTGAAATTTTCGCATAAATATAATTTACAAAATAGCATATCAGTGACCGTAGCTAAAAAAAATGTGGCCGTAATCATATGTACAAAAATGTGATGACACCCACACAGACAGGAAAACATTTCACTTTTTTTGGCTGGCATATGTTTAAAATAGCCAAGAATAACAAATAAAAAGTAGACTTACGATAGAATCGCAGATACTTTATCATACCGCATATTCACTTTTTAATTAATGGGTCAGCTGAGACAATATTATTCGACGATTTGATAATTACACTTATATGTATCTCTGTGTTAAAACCAAATAATAAATCATTTTATTTGGCTAATATTTTTAATTTGAATGTTTTAAATTTGTTTACCATATGTTTGTTTTATTTTACTAAGCGCACAAGTTGCTATTGGTTTTTGAAAACTAGTCACCAAAAACTATCCTTTTTTTAGCACCACGTCTTACTGCCCGTTCGGGCTATAGCCTATGTACTAATTACTCTAATGGGTTAGGGATTGGGAAGATTGAATTTATAGGAAGTGCATCCGCATTTGCGTGGAGAGAAAGTGGGGAAACCATTTAGGATCAAACCACCTCAGTGCACCCGGCTGGGTTCGAACCCCAACCTCCCCGGTCTCGAGGGCCAGTCTAGTGCGAGAGTTGCGCCTTAGACCTTCCGGCCACCCGAGGGGGTAAAAAACTATCCTTGAAATAGTTTGTTTTACCCAAAACTAAGTAGGCCCCTCACAATGTTATTATTCATTATAAATGCACGCCGATTTAAAAAATATCGTTAAAAATATTTTCAAAATATTTTGAGTTTTTGAAAACTAGTCATCTACTACCCTTAAAAGAACTTTTCCCCCTAAACCAAATAAAAAGTATTAATTCTCATCTTAAATACACCCAAAATGTAGCCTATGTTTAAATAAAAATTGTTAAAGATATTTTTGAGGAATTTTAAATTATTTTCAAATTAATCATTAGTAAACTGCCCTTAGTTCAATTATTTTCTGAAGATCGATTATACAGTTCTATTCATCATTTAGAAAAAACTCTCCAGATTACACTTTGAATAAAAAAAAATCAAGCCGATGTTTGGGAGGTTGGGGATCGAATCCTGGTCGAGGGAACTGAAGGTGGTTTTTCCTAAATGATTCAAAGGTTCCATCCATTAACACAATTTCATTCTGGCACAAATACTCAAGATTCGAGTCACAAGAAAATGTCACGATCCCCTTCTCTTTTTCGTTTCTCAACAAAATGTTTTCGTCTTGAATAGTTTTTATTTCAATTGAATCTATGGCAAATTGAATTTCTTCGGAAAATTTAGGCAACTTTGGCAGTGTTTTTAGTTTAGTGTAGTTGATGTTATTCCTGATACGTTTAATGTCCTTGAGGGTCAATGTTTTTATAGGTTTTTTTTTGTGACTGTACCTTTGTGTGGCTTAACTTTGAAGGCCTTACTTCAATCTCATCAGCTTTCCTCTTAACTGCTTTGCTAATGGATCTTCTGTTCAACTCTTGATCTAGTAGAGGTTCGTGGTTGTGTTAGTTTCAGTCCGCGAGAAAATGTTTCCACCATCAAGAGTAAATATTTTAGCCTTGCAGTCCTTTTTAGTGCATCTCCACCTCTTTCTTCGTCAACTTTAATTGATTCACCTGTCGATATGTATAATTATAATAGCCAATCAGAACTTTCCCTTTTTCACTATAAATCCTTTCCATATCAATAATTCTCGCTAATATTATCACAGTTCACACAAAACCCGATTTTTTTTAAAAAAATACACCGAGACAGTGACTGTTGTCGAGACAATTAATAAGTATTGGACATACGGATGTCAATACTACTGTTACAAATCTTGTTGGGGGCACTTAGGGCGTTTTTACATTCCTTTACTAAGGGGAGGAAAGACATGATGGGGCGATAGCTTGTTTGCGATGGTCTTTGTATCATCCCCCCACCTCCCTCACAGACTACCTGAACTTGAATTGGCGCAATTCGGGTCCGGGATTATTAAACAGTTTTTAATCCCTTAATAACTGGCGCAATTCGGGTCTGCCCGAAATAATTTGTGCCTTTTTTCCTTCCTCCCACGACCAGAATAAACTTCCCCTCCCCTCGAATAAACCATCTCCCCTCTAGTTGTGTTTCACTCACCTCCGATATTCTCGAATGTTTTTCTTTTATCACCACGTCTTAATACCTTTTCAGATTATAATCATGATAATTACTCTAAAGGGGTAGAGTTGCGGATGATATTATATGTAATCTACACTCATTTGCGTGGGAGGAGAGTGGGAAAACCACACTCAGTAGACCCGACCGGGATTTAAACAGTGATGTCCTATGCGGGTAACTTCAAAACAAACATACCTAGAAATCTGAAACCTTACCTAAGTTCTAAGGGAAAAGTGATGATGCATTTACATTTTACACATATTTACCAGCCTGAAAATTTAAATCGCTTAATTATCTGCTTCTTATGTTAAAAAGTATCAAATATTTTCCATTTTTATGTACTGTTTGATATAGTATTGATTTGTTTTCAACAGAGATTTATCATCTAGAAGAAATTTCAACCTTAAATTCAAACCAAAGACATTTCACAAGACTACCAACTTCACTCGGGTAACGCCAGGTACTTGCAACTAGTCATAAATAGATCTATAAAATATATTTAATTTAAATGTTTTCACCCCCTTTTTTTTCAAATTATTTATATTTTGTTTGAAAGACAGGGAAATTATTGTTCGATTTACTCAAGCAAGAAAGACTATTATCATCTCTTCTGCGCAAGTGTCTGTAGCTAGTGCGTAAAATGAATTTGAGTATGTGCAGTACAGGTTTAATGCGACCGCATTCAAGAAAACGGGTTGAGAAGTTTCAGATTTAGGAAATTCCTTATTACTCACCTGGGAAGAAGATAGAGGAACCTCAATGTAATAAAAGATACCTCCGGTAACCTGATAAACAGGCGTGAATGAACCTTGATTTGCTGAATCAGATACAACAATAATGTGGTCAGACCGGCCGGTTGGGTCGTGTGTAGTTTGTGCGTGATAAAAAACCACGGAAAACACCTTTATACTTATAAATAATATTGACGTCAATTTGGAGCCTCGGAAAATTTTAGTGGTGTAATTAAGTATACACCTGTAATGATATTCACAACTCTGTTAACTAAAACAATTCAGTATATCATTTGGATTCTTCAAAAATAAAATTAGTATCTAATTTATCCCAAAATAATTCATATTTATATGGACATATATTATACAAGGTGATTCAAAATTCTCTATACATAGTGAAGATGCACACATTGAATCTTGTTTGGATGTATTTTTTTAAGCACTGCGTCTTACTACCCGTTCGGGTTATACGTTTATTTACTAATTACTCTAATGTGTTAGGTATAAGAAAGGTTGAATTCAGATGAAGTGTACCCGCATTTGGGTGGAGTGAAAGTGTAAAACCATGTAATTATTTATCTATTTTCAAACTCTGCCAATACCGTGGCCGATATGTAATCATTGGTGGATGTTTGTGAACATTTTTTTTTACTTTTTGCACGAATCAAGATTGAAGAAAGCAATACTATACAATTAAGTAAGTATTAAAGGATAAGCTTCAGGGATGAAATGTTATAATAACGAAGATCAGCCATAGCTAAGTCATATTCGAATAAATGGTAAAATTACACTTGGACACGGTAATCGGACCCAGTATACCATAGGCTTACTGAGCCACTGCTCTACCACTGAGTTATACAGGATTCGTATCATCAGCGGTAAGTAGATTTCTTTGTTTAATATCTTGGACAAAAAGGGTAGAGACATTTGTAAGACTCGACATTTCGAGGTTGATGTTTGGGTTGGGGCGGAGACAATTTGATGATCTATGCTGAGGAAAGTGATGGGCAACGTGCTGAGGTTTGCCTTACGTCCAGTGGAGCTCATCTGACGGACATTATCTTCAAAAAGGGAAAAAGTGTAGTATGTAGTTGGCTTTTATTTAACTAGTGGGTATTTAATTTCCAATTAAAGTGGTAATAAAGCCGATTCAAATAATAAGACATATTCTTGAAGCCGAATCAAAATTCAAATATTTGAAAAAAACGTTTTGTGCTAGCTTTATTGTATAAATTTGTATAGATCTAAATATTAAATATCATTCACTAAATATGTTAATGAGAACTTTTCTAACATATTACAGCTTAAGCTGGTCGAATGGTCTAATGCGTTACTCGCACAATGGACTAGACTGCCGATGATGGGTATAATGAGGTTTGAATATCAGTTGTGTGTTCTGAGGGTGGTTTTTCCAAAATGATTTTCCACTCTCCCTCCACGCAAATGCGGGTAAATTTCCTCTAAATATAACCTTACTAATCTCTAGAATCATTAGCGTAATTAGCATATAATCGTATAACCCGAACGGATAGTAAGACGTGGTGCTTAAAAAAAAAGTAGATTCCACAATATTAAGTTTATTTACTGTAGATTTTTTTCATGTTAATATTATTTTGTAATTTAAATAACAACAAAATTTGAACTAATTCGTTTTTTAATCTTAAATATTTTTTTTGCGTAGTTGTCGAAGAAAAATATTTTTCCTGCAGTGGAGTTGAAGCTGACGAATATTTAAGGTTAAGTCAAAGTTTTCGAAGTTTCGCATACTCACATTCATAAGACATATATATTAAAATGTATAAACTATTGGTTTTGTTAAATTGTATTTCCACTTTTATTTACGTGCTTAAGGCCTTGTTGGTGCACTTCAATACACTATGGCTGATTTATAGTGGTTTATTTATAAACTTTCTTAAATGTTTGTCACCGCAAAAGTTGCTCATAGCTTAAATGAAGCTTGTGTTTACAAAAATAACTGGTTTTATACACGTCCTACAATCCTTTATGATAAGTTTATATATTCTAAGGGATTTAAAGTTTATTAGTTCTAACGTGTCTTAACCTGCTTTCAACTCTTCACCTTTGCTCATTACTTATATTAGGTACAGTACACGTGTTAACACATTTCTCTGCTCTTTTGTACGTGATTCGGTGCTTACGGTTCTACGGTTTAAATCATTTGACAAACACTGCTCTGAATCTGAATAGTTTATTTAATTAGTCATTCTTAACATAGATTTAAGGCACTAAACATACCAAGGGTATCACAAGATTAATATTGCATCTATTCAAACCTAACCATAATTATATTAATCCGATACTGGGACGACAATATTCTATTAAAGGTAAGTGTTTTTTTTCTTTGTTGTAATTATTATTAATTTTATTATCTCCTGTGTAGGCCTACTGATGGTTGATTTTAAAAACATACTGTAGTGATTTGGTTTATGCTAAAATAAATATCAAAAGAGTGATCCATATGATTATAAAAATAATGTTTGTCTTTTCTAAGGAAAATGTTTTCACAAACTATAATAGACTAATTGTGAAAGTACATATATTGTACCATTTATTTTAGTTTATATTAAGTAGCTATAATAGGAATCACTCAATTTATTGACTAGCTACTCCTTGTTTCATTAATAAAGGCTGAAGAAAATATGTATAATGTTTAAAAAAGGGCGTTTTAATTAGAACTCTAGAGTTTCAGGACCATTTTTAATGTGCGTTACAATTTATCTTTTGAATTTTGAATACCAGATCGTAGTTCTAGTCTTACAATGTAGCCTATGTATTCGGAAAATATTATTAAATCTATATTTTAGCTCGTCTTCATTGATCTCATTTTTTATTATTTGAGGTTTTTTGCGTTAAAGGGGGTCTTCATTTACCTCCCCTTGGGCGCACCACTTATCCAGTCCATTGCGAAAGGGACGTCTCAGACCATGCGACCACCGAACTGGGTAGTCATATTTTAAAATTGTGATGATTTCCAAACGTCTGCAGCGCGTCTCAGTGTTATTATTGACGGTCCCTTTGGTTTATTAATTTACAGTCTGTATTGTATTTTTTCTAGAATTGATATTATTCCTCCATCTTGAATGAAACTCATAGTGGTTAGAGAGGGAGTTCTTTGACATTTCCATTGTTTAACAAAGCTACAGTCCACCATTAATTTAAAGAACCTTTTCTGAAAGCTAGAAAAGTTACTAGATCTATTTTAACGTATCCATATGTGAAGTCATGTGATCTGCAGCTATCACTTTTGATATATGTGATCATTATCTATAAAATAATACAAACAATATAGTAAAATATTGTCATTGCTGACAGCAAAAAACTTGTTTGTATTTTATAAAAGTTTATTCCTAATAAATCTTACTATATTCACCCCATATAAATCATCCAACAGTACCCAACACCTTCAAACAATATCATCCACTGTCACGATATATTATTAAAGTGTTTCCCGGCAAAGATTTATCTGATTACCAAACCCTTCCTTCACCTCTGACAAGACATCTTGTGAATGTGGGGAATGCCAGGCCTCCACCGTGGTTCGGATTCCACGTTAAACTGTAGGTCCTTCATTTCATCTCACAATCACCCTACCCATTACACATTAGCGTAAGAGCGTATAACCCGAACGGGTAGTAAGACGCGGTGCTAATAATAATAATAATAATAATTAAAGTGTAATAATTACACTTGCAAGGATGTAGGTCATTCAAGAACGACTGAACTAAAAGCTGAACTGAACTCTTAAGAAGTAGTAGTAGTAGTAGTAGTAGTAGTAGTAGTAGTAGTAGTAGTAGTAGTAGTAGTTTGTGAATGAGTGAACTAGTTAAATTAACTGCTCATTTTAGTGAGATGAAACACTTTGAACCTAACCTAACAGTGAACTGTTTTACCCATCTCACCTCAAAGAGTACATAAAGTCAGCCGTGGAAAAAGGTGACTGTTCCGTTACCTTGGGGGTTTCCCTCGTGGTTATTATTTTTCCCTCGTCTTCTTAGTACCCGTTTGAATTGTACGGATTCATTAATTACGCTAAAACCTGATTTGGTGGCCACATTGTCTAAGGCGTTACTCTCGCAATAGACTGGACTTTCGATTACAGGGAGATTGGAATTATCTTCTCAGCTGAGTCTATGGAGGTTTATTTTTCCTAAACTATTTTTCACTTGGGTGACCTGGTGGTCTAGGGGTAAGGTGTCGGACTTCTGTTCTGGGGTCCGGGGTTCAATCCTCGGTCAACACAGATTTATCTGATTACCAAACCCTTCCTTCACCTCTGACAAGACATCTTGTGAATGTGGGGAATGCCAGGCCTCCACCGGGGTTCGGATTCCACGTTAAACTGTAGGTTCTCCATTTCATCTCACAATCACCCTACCATTACACATTAGCGTAAGTGCGTATAACCCGAATGGGTAGTAAGACGCGGTGCTAATAATTGTAATAATAATAATAATAATAATAATGATAATAATATTTTCCACTCTTCCTCCACTCAAACTCGGATACACTTCTTATAAATTCAACCTTCCTCATCCCTAACACATTAAAGTAATTGGTACACATGCGGTTAGTCCGAACGGATATAAAGACGCTCTGACAAAAAAAGTTTATAAATTGTGTAACTCCTATCGGTGGTCAAATGGTCTAAAAGTTAATAATCCTCAAAGTGTATTATTATTATTATTATTATTATTATTATTATTAGCACCGCGTCTTACTACCCATTCGGGTTATACGCACTTACGATAATGTGTAATGGTAGGGTGATTGTGAGATGAAATGAAGGACCTACAGTTTAACGTGGAATCCCAACCACGGTGGAGGCCTGGCATTCCCCATATTCACAAGATATCT
The DNA here is from genome assembly GCA_039000515.1 of Timema cristinae. Lineage (NCBI taxonomy): Eukaryota > Metazoa > Arthropoda > Insecta > Phasmatodea > Timematidae > Timema > Timema cristinae. The sequence continues at coordinate 44,234,508 of JBCFYV010009882.1, forward strand.
AGTCAGAGGTGAAGGAAGGGTTTCCTCAAAGTGGATTTCCAGTGATGGGGAACCGAGAATCGAATACCAGTGTGTGTACCAGGAGTATTATTTTCTAAAATGTGTTCCCAATCTTTTTCTATGCAAATGCATATACACTTCATCTAAATTCTACCTCCATAATTTATAGCCCAATAGTGTAATTAAAGGCGTACATCCTAGATGGCTAGTAAGAAGAGGAGCAAAATAAAAGAGTTGTATATAGGCCTATCTATATTCAAGTTAATCTGCCGTGAAATGAGCTCTGACCAAGAATATGGGGTTTCGGATTCACAGGTGTTTTACCTTCTTCACCCATGAACAAATCAATATCCGCTTCGGTCGTCGAATGGTCAAGGGCAGTGTTTATCAAAGTGTGGTCCTCAGATCACTGGTGGTCCGCAGGATCTAAGGATTTAGTGATAATAATAAATTGAAGAATGTTGAAAACATAAAATACAAACATTTGGAATTCAAAAGACTATAAAACATCTACAGTATATTATGCGGTTTATCTTACCGCGGTCGACACAAGTCACATAGAAAGTTAAGTAGAGCTGGGCCGATCAGCTATTTTGCCGATTAGGTGGATGTCAATCATTTGCTGCCAACTAGGCCGATCACCGATGCCGATTATTTGTTTAGTTTTCCATTTTATACGGTTCATTAGAAGTTTGTTTTAAGCAAGTCTAAATAAAAGCTTTAAAGTTGTTTAAAATATATTTATTTCATTGTTAGGAAAATTGGCTCTGTCATTTAAAACAATCATTATCATAAATAACAAATTAAAATATCATTTTCAATAAAAATTAATATGATTATTATTACTAGTTCCGCGTCTTACTACCCGTTTGGGTTATACGCACTTACGCTAATGTGTAATGGTAGGGTGATTGTGAGATGAAATGGAGGACCTACAGTTTAACGTGAGATCCGAACCACGGTGGAGGCCTGGCACTCCACACATTCACAAGTTGTGAATAGTACACGTCTTGTCAGAGGTGAAGGAAGGGTTTTGGCGATCAGATAATACTGTGCTGGTACTGAGGATTTAACCCCGGACTCACTACAGAGGTATATTTTGTAGAATTCTGGAACTATACCTACAGTAGCCCTATGGCTTCTTTGGTGCTGACTGACAGCTAATAGCTTTGAAAAGTTATCAGACCAAATTATGTATCCCTACGCCGAACCATATGATCTGCAAAAACAAGTGTTTAGCAGCTGTCACCTCTGACAGTCAAAATTTAGGTATATACCTAAATGATGACTGTCAGAAGTCAGCTGTGAACACTAGGTCCCCTAAAACTAATAGGAGCACACAAAGTACTGTACACTAGGAGAATAAACATATTTTGTGTAAAGATGAAAGAGTGATTTGGACATGTGTTGGTTAAAATTTGGCTTCACATTTATGGTTACATTTTTACAGGCTCTTTGTAATTCTTTGTCTAAATGAAAACAGGTTTGAGAGTATAAAAAAAAGCTATTGAAAAATGTTATTGTTACATCCAAATTAACTTTACATACGGTACAGTCACCGTTGGGTGGACTTTAGATTGTTATGTAAAAATACCAGCATCTTGGTCTTGTTTGGTTGAAGTGAGCTTCTTTTTGTATAACTGACCAATCCAGATGTGCTAAAGAGTCTCTTATGCTAATGACCCAGTGGGTGAGATAATGTACAGTATTTTCTCCCCACTTGTTTTAAGTTTTACTGAAAACGAAAATAGAAGTTGTGTTTACATTAGAGGGAATGGATTAGATCTAGTTTTTGGTTTCCAAATCGGTATTTAATGTTTATGAGTTAAGGTGGTTGGCCCTTTTCATTTGACGTGGAAATGCAGAACCATTGGAACAAACGGTTATCTTCAAGATTTTTCATTGTTTAGCAATTTTCTTTTCGGAAACGGTGTATTCAAGAATACAAGCATGTTGATTAAGTTATACTTTTTAAATATACACCTCCACTATAATCTTAACAGTGATCAAATATCGATAAAAATGACATTTTTCAATATAAAACTGCCGGCTTCGTAACAAAAAATAAGAAAATGTAACAATTAATAAACATCGATACATTATCTTAGAAGGGGTGTTGAAAATATTAACATAAAAATTCCACTGTTTCTCGAGAAAACTGATATTTCCAAACGTACGATTTTTCTGCAAGATCTGTCCGGTAATTAGCACCATTTACGGTTTCCTTAATCCATCTGTTCTTGTTGACGCGGAAGGATACTTTGGTCGGTTGTGAAGCCACGCCACGCCTTTCAACCTCCCGCCCACCATCCCACATAATAGGTTTTAGACTTGCACTCGACAGGGCCAAGGACCTTAAGAATTTAAAATATATCCACACATTTAGAATAATTGGCATACAATTTAATTTGATTGTGCCATAATCGGCCGATGATCAATGATGGTCAGCATAGGCCCAACTCCAAAATTAAGTCTCTACCAAACTTCAGTCAACAAATCAGAACAATTCTTTTTTTTAAATATGAGGTTAGAAATAATCTAACAACGAATACTTAATAAATTGATTTAGTTGTATATTTGTTTTCAAAATTTAGTTTAGTTAATTAACTTTAATATTACATATAGGTTATAGTCCTCAAACGGAATTGTTTAAAAATAATGTTTTTATACATAATATTCAGCCCCCCCTCCTTTCCCAAACTCCCAAAGCTCCGTAGGTCCTTCAGTGCAAATAGCTTCTATTTGGTTGTCCTTGACTGCCAAAACATTTAGAAACACTGGTCTAAGACATTACTCTCACAATAGACTTGAATGAGGATGATGGGAGATCTGGTTATGAATCTACGTAGACCGTATATTGTGAGGATGGCTTACCATAGTGTTTTTACACGCTCCCTCCTCGCTAACGCTGGTGCATTTCCTGAACAATTATATATTCCTTATCCTTATTCAATTGACATAGTTCATGTATGTATATTCTTCGATTTTCGAATGGTGTTAGACAGTGATTTTCAACCATTTTCAACTTACGGCACACTGAACAAGGTGCTAAAATGTTCAAGGCACACCATAGCTATATTTTTAGGAGAGATTGTATCATTAGAAAAACTAGTACTTATATTGTGTTTAAAAATCCATTAGTTAAATTTTCTAATCATTTGGTTATTTCTAAAAATTATGTTGTTCATGGATTTCACAAGATTTATTTTAATTCCTCAATTTTTCTCTTGCTTCTTTTTGATCTTCCCTAAAGCTCCCGTAGCACTCCTGTTGACCCTTGAAAAACACTGGTGTAAAGCATTTATAGCTATCCCAATAGACAGGACTACAGATGACGGGGAGATCAGGTTCGAATCCCAATTGAGTGTACTGAGAGTGTTTTTTTTTACTAAATTGATTCCCACCTTCCAGCCTCGCCAATGCTTGTATATTACCTTTATAATTATTCCTTCCTTATCCAATTAGCATAATTATTATACAAGTGTTCTTCGTTTGTCGAATGGTGTACGGCTATATTCTCTGAGTAGACTAGACTTTTGATGACTAGGGGACAGGGGATCAAATCCCGGTTGGGTGTTTTGAGAGTGTTTTCTTTTTCTAAATGGTTTCCCACGCTCCTTCCAAGAAAATGGGGGTACACTTACTCTTTATTCAATCTACCTAATTCCTAACACATTACTATAATTAGAACAAATGAGTTCAACCCGAATGGGGAAGTAAGACTTTGATAAAAGTAAGAATCAAAAATAGGTTTTTCCTCCCCGTGTCTTGTCAGGTATGCTAGCCTCCCGGCCAACATCTAGATCCTGAGAGTTTGAACTTGGTTTTTACTAAACAAGTCTCTGTGAAAGGATTTGTTGCCAGTGGATTCTGTCCATACGTTTGGGTGCGCGCGTGGTCTTTTGCTTCAACCCGATATAAGGTGCGCCGATAGAGTGAAAGTAGGCAGTGGGAATCGTCAGTTTGTCCAGTGTACGTCTTCCTTTCGTCTGGTTAACAAGACGAGACTCGTTACTCTATAACGATTAGTGGCAGTAACTTGGGGGAGTTCCAAACATCGCGTTTCTTCAAGTGAGTCAATCATAGGAACAATGATTCATTGTTGAACAATAATCGTTTTGCATATATGATTTTTGACAATTTAATTTGTTGAGTAACGTGTATAAAATGACAAATGTCACCTAATGACTTTTATATCCAACCAAGGGCTTTATATTCCCGATTTAACCTAAATTCATCACAATTAAAACAGAAGATTTAGTACCTGAAATTGAGTTAAGAATAAAGGGGGTAAATTTATAAAGAACTTTAGGAAGCATTTTACATCTAAGAATATTGTTTTTTAGCTAGTCTCCCAACCATTTAACTATGGAACGGAATTTTAAAAATTGATTATTAAAGGATTTTTATAAATATATTTGATTTCTAACATTCTTGTATTTGTGCTGAAAAATGTGAATATATATTCTATTAATTGAATTTAAATACACTTTGCTTGATTTTATGTTTCAAAGGGTCTAAATTAATTAAAAAATAGTACTTTCAAAGAAATTAAATATATTATTAGATGATTGATTTCCAGATCTGAAATAAGATCAGCTAGATATCAAGTATAGACAAACAAATCAAACCGTTTCAGATCTGTGGTAAAGGACAGAGAGACATGGGAACAGATATAATAATAAAATCCTTGGGGGGGGGGGGGGGGGGGCATATATAAAACGCAAAGATTATCGTTATCTCGAGGTCAAAAACCCTCAAGATTACAATATATTATCTTGATATTATAAAGTTAAAAAAAAAGGTATATACGAAAACTCACTATATCTTGTCAAAATTGACAACAAATGTCGAGAGAGAGATCCACACAACACATCAATCAGCATAGTAGTAGGTTAAAGTTTAACAACAGAAGAGGTGTTTTAACATGCGGATTGATTATTGTATAACTAGTACCAATTAATAACTTAGATATTCTAGACTAATTATACTTTACTTTCATATTGATATTAAAGAATTATCAAAAATATTTACTACCTTAGTTTTATCAGTTACAGAATACATATTAAAAATACTCAGATCCAATAAGTTGGAAAGTATTACAATATACGAGAGTGATTCAAAAACTAAGGTAACAAGAGAAATATACTCACATGAGAGGTATTGTTACCATTTTGTTGAACCACCCTTGAGTATTAATTTAGCTACACATTTCAAACACAAACACCTTCAACGCTCTTTCCATGTGAAATAGGATCGTTCCGAATATAATATTTTCTCAATTTTGAATTATTGTACTGGTTTCAAATCACACTGCTGGGTGAGGGATCTTGGGAGTTAGGCTCGCCTTACCTTCAAGCATTAGACTCGTATTTCTCTAGGTTGCCGTGGACGGGAAGATCACTGGATAATCTCGTACAGATAAACTGGGGGATTATTTTCCACACATAGTATTCAGTGTGTTTATTACTATATTTCTACCTGTGAAAGTTGATGCATTTACTTTAGTGGCCCTTCTCATATATACTCTTTGGTTTAATTATTTAATAAACCCAATTTGAAAAGAACAAATATAAAAGCTATATTTATTTAACCAGCCCAATTTTTGAGTTTTATTTGCTAACTAAATTATTTTTGGTAGAAACCCTAGTTGTACTGGAAAATCCAAAGGTGTTTTTGATATTTTAAGGGACTTGTAAGAAGCTGGAAATTAGTAGAAATCACTAAAGCATTGGGACTAAAGTTTAATTTAACTGCATGTAAAAACGTAATTTCTGCAAAACTATACACTATAATTATAATATAACAATTTGTTAACTTATTGACTTATTGAATAAAAAAAAATGTATCCCCTAGTGCCAGAGATGGTTCGCATCCCCTTTCTCTTGATTCTAAGTCTTAATTTTACTTGAATCAAGGATTATAAAAATTTTGTAAAAAAAGAAAAACCAACAAAATTGATTCTGTGTTTTGATTTAAAAACAAGTTGAAAAAACATAATTTCCTTTAAAAGCTGTTTTACTTGATGAAACTAGATGTATCAAATTTTCCAAACCTATTAACTGCAAGTGTTTGAATTTTTTTATATTCGAATTAATAACTTGCTAAAAATTAACGTGTAAATATTTCAATATGATCTACTACTAAACAGAAAAATTACATTTTTAAGTAACAGTTTGTTTTAATTTATTTATATTTTATCTTAATGTGCTGAGGTTTTAAATGTATTTAAAATAAATTGTGGATTAGTTGTGAGCCATCAGATTTTTTATTTTTCTCTTTAGGAGGTCAGGTTTTTAAAATAGCTTGACGCACATATTTTAGTGTTCATAGCCTTTAATATCACTTCGGATAAGAAATTTTTGTAAGTATATAGCTTATATGACATGGTCAACTACAGACGGTTGTAGCGATCATTTTAAGGGAGCTCGCATAGTCTTATTCTCACCAAGTTCATCCTATTTACTTTGCTGGCAAGGTTGTTGCGAAGAGACCAGCCGTTTAGCACAACACGGTGCAAAAATAATATATATTTAAATTAATTATGTTTAGCTTCCTAATATCCATCTGTGCTAGTCGCATATTTACACAAATGAGAAAGGAATGAGGAAAGCATAATATGGTGGAATTGTGTTCACATTCACACAAAATTCGGGTACAGTGCCTCTGATTAATGCACAACTAATCAATCGTATGATAAAATAAGAAGAGGAGGGACTTTAATTTGGTTAAAAATGTGTATATTTTTATTGTATGCTTGCTTGGTGTGAAAATGGGTCTATTGTTAATTGGCTCGCTTTATATTATTTTGTATTTGCACTGAACATGGCCGAATTATCAACATTTAACTAGGCTAGGGGATAATAATGAGGAAGTGGCATTTAAAGGGAGTACATCCGGACAGGTGTAGAGGGAGTGTGGAAAATCATTTAATTAAAAACATTCGTTACACACGGCTGGGATTCACACCCCAGCCACCCGGCATAGGTAAACGATAATAGATGATATTGACGTTTAGTCCACGTGTCCATCTATTCGCTATATCTTTGTTTTAATTTGGTGTGAGATGAGTTTATAGTTTGATAAATATATGTTTTTTGAGCTTAATTTGTGTATTTTATGTAATAAGGACATTGCTATTGTGTTATTTATGAATGCTATACATAATTTATTTTTAAGAACAGTCCCAAGCCCTAAATCAGTGTCAAGTGGTTTTTTAAGGGTTTTTACACATTTTCTAGGCGCAAATGCTTGTACATTTCCTTATAATTCAACCTTCCTCATCCCCTTTCCATTATTAAAATTAATGTATTCGAATAGCCCAAATGGATACTTATTCCCGACTAGTATTAATATATAATATATATAAAACAGAAAGTCTCTGTGTGTGTGTGTGTGTGTTCAGTAAAACATAATGCACTTATAGATAAGCCGTATAGCTGAAACTTCAAAGGAAGGTAGAGGGATTACCTCATATAACCAGAGAATTCTAAACACATGTGAAATTTCAAAATTGAGCTCTATTAAATAGGGGGAGGGGAGATATAATAAGAAAAAACTTTAAAGATGAAATATAAAATTAAAATGTGGCAGACAAATAAAGAGACAACTCCCGATAACCAAATACATCTTGAAATATTTTATTTCTACAAGCGATTGGTGAAAAGAGGGTGAAGGTGGCTTCAAAATTACCAAAACTAATTGAAATATTTATTAATCGGTGTGGTAGGAAATTGAAATTTAGTAGGCAGCTATAGAGTTCATTCTAAATAGTTATAAAATTCTTAAAATTTTAATTCTGTTAATGGGGTTTCAGAAATAGGGGAGAGGTGTATAAACAAAAACAAAACTTCGAGTTGTGGTAGAAATTTTAATTTTGAAGTCAAGTAGAAGGACAACTTGAGATAACCAAATAACTCTTTTAAAAAATTGAGATTTCTAAATGATAGTTAGAAAAATTATGTGTAGCGGCAAAAGATTTAAAATTCCCAAAACTAATTGAATAAACTACATCCCAGTGTGTTAGAAACTTCGGATGGAAGGCTAAGGGACCACATTAATCAGACGTAAAAAAGTCTATACACACGGAAATCGGGGAATGGAGGTTACAAAAAGTAATACTTTTGGGTGTGATATGAAATTTAAATTTAGCAAGCCAATATAAAGACTTCTGAGATTTTTAATTGGGAGTTGAAGAACTGATAGGGTGACGGGAATCAACATTTCCAAAACTAATACATTAACCTATATTTCTGTGTGATAGATAAAGTAAATTCTTTAAGAATTTATAGTGACCACTCCAAATAAACATAAAAGTATGAAAATTTTAATTTTGTAATGTAATTCTGAAAATGGAGGGGAAGAGGCTATAGTTAGAAAATACTTTTGTAATGAGGTCGAACATTATAACATAGATAGAGAAAAACTCCTGGTAACTAAATGATTCTTAGAATCTAAAATTTCTCAAAGTGATGTCAAAAAATAGTTTGAGAGGAAGGCGGGGTCAAAAATTTACAAAACTACTACTAATTATTAATACAGTGTGAAACTGAAATTTGTCAGGAAAGTGACGATTTTAAAATGGGTCCCCAGCAGGAAATTTGGGGTGGAGGGGAAGGTGGTATAAGACTTGTAAGTATAGTATAAAATTTAAATTTGAAAGACAGGTAGAATAAATGACTCCAGATAACCCAACATACATACAAAATTTTAAATTTATAAGTGGTAATTGGACAACAGTGAGAGGAGTGGAAGGGGCTTCAAATTTCCAGAATTAGTAAAAATAATTAATTTCAGTGTGGAAGGAAGGTAAAGGCTCCACTTAAAATAACCCTAAGAATCTCAAAATATGAAATAAAACCCCGGGATAAAAGGGAAAAGAGGTGGGTGGAAAGTGTATATAAAATCACTTTTAGTTATGGTAGAACAATTAACTTTGGCAAGCAGGTAGAAGGACCCCTCCAGATAGCAAAATAAAAATAGAACTAATTGGAAAAATCACTGCTGATGAGGTGGGGGGGGGGGGGTCAAAATTTGCAAAGCTAATAGAAAAAACTACATCTTGAGGTAGTGAACTGGAATTTAGCTAGTAGGTTTAGGATACCATTCCAAATAAATATAAAGTTCTGAACATTTTAAATTTTAAAATGTAATTCCAGACGAAGTATAAATAACATGTTAAGGAATGTAGAAAATTAAATTGCCAGGAATGTAGAGTGACCCATCTAAACAACAAAACTATTAATAAATATTTTATCTTTATAATTGAGGGCTGGTAAAATGAGTTTTCTTTTAAATTCTAAAACTGGAAGAATAAACTACTCATCGGTGTGGTGTCTGGTGTAAATTCCACCCAAATTGCAATAAAGAACATTCTTGAATGTAAAAATAAATTAATAGAAAAAGGGAAGACACTCCCAAGTTCATCCTCTATTACCTAAAAAAATTAATTTAAACTAATATTTTTATTAATCGGTAGAGCAACCTCTGATATATCGTACTCATTTTAACCGACTTATCAACTTTAATTCCGGCAGCGTGCACTCGGGGTGGTGTCTCTAATCAATGATTTTATATATTTTCTTCAGATAAATGCTGGCGCGTTCTCTCTTAATCCAACCCGTAGCTCCTATCATATTAGGGGCATCCCTTAATATTCAAAACTATTTTTAATCAACCTATATTATTATCTTTTACTAATCTAACCTAACAAATGCATATGGTTAAATACTATTAAAGTCTAAACCATTTCCCATTCTCTCTCCATGCAAATGTGGTTATATTTATTTTAAAACTCTAGCATCCTCAAAACTATTAATTAATATATGCGTATAACCCGAACGTACTAATATGCTATGGGGAAAAAAATAAACACTGTAATCGTGACGGTTTTTAGTGGTGTGTCATTTTTATAGTCACGTGAGATCAAGGTCGGAGTTGTTTAACTACCTGTAGTTGCGTTAAGGGAATCATAATAATTAAAAAATGTATTACTTTGTTAAAGGTAACACAGAATTCTACTGGTTCCAAATTTGTTTGGTCATTTATGTATATTGTTGTGAGCTAAATATGTAATGGCGTTATGTTTAATTTGTACAAGTTTATTTACTAGCATATTTATTTAATTTGTACTACAAGAATATTTATTCACACAGTTATTATTGTTTTTTTTTGTTTTGACGCGAGAATTAGATATACAATATGAATATATATTGATACTTGTTAAAACTAGCATTTAATTAATTATTATTATTGCGTCTTACTACCCGTTCGGATTATACGCACTTACGCTAATGTGAAATGCTAAGGTGATTGTGAGAGGAAATGGATTTAATTAATTAAATATCCGAGAAAAATAAATATTAAAATTAGGATCTGACAAACAAATTATTCATATTACGCAAACATACCAAACTCAGTTAAGATTATTATTATTATTATTATTATTATTATTATTATTAGCACCGCGTCTTACTACCCGTTCGGGTTATACGCACTTAGGTTAATGTGTAATGTTAGGGTGATTGTGAGATTAAATGGAGGACCTACAGTTTAACGTGGAATCCGAACCACGGTGGAGGCCTGGCATTCCCCACATTCACAAGATGTCGTGTCAGAGGTGAAGGAAGGGTTTGACAATCAGATAAATCTTTGCCGGGACCGAGGATTGAACCCCGGACCCCAGCACAGAAGTCCGACACCTTGCCCCTAGACCTCCAGTTCACCTCTCAGTTAAGATATTTTATACAAACTAGTCTGCTAGCGAGTGGAATAAATCATGATTTACATTCAATTGCATAGTGATTGGTTGTGATGAAGCTTGAACTTGGCTCGGAACCAAAAAATCTGAACATCTTTTCTATAGAAATAAGTGTCATAAACAAATATCAATTAATATTAGGAATTACATAAATCTTATAAGTCAATCTATCACTTTTTTTTAAAGTTAATATATATATATATATATTTTATGTTCAATTTTTGTAATTTTGTGCTGTTACGTATACTACAAATAAGTTTTTTACCTAAGAACAATTTAAAAGAATTAAATATCATGCTATTATAATTACTTAATTTCTCAGATATGGACGAAATATGTTAATCATGTTTGAAATATAAGTTTTTTAAATGACATTTAATACATAAAGTTACTCGCGTTGGTGGCCACATGTTCTAGGTCATCACTCTCAGTAGACTAGACTGCCGATGACGAGGAAATCAAGGTTCGAATCTCGTTAGGGTATATTGAGGTGGTTTAAAAAAAATAGTTTTCCACTCTCCCTCCACGCAAATGTGGGTACACTCCTTTTAAATATGCCCTTACTCATCCCTAAAACCTCTAACTTCATTATTACATAAGCGTATAATCCGAACGAGTAGTAAGACGAGGTGCTAAAAATAATACACAAAGTTATCAAATTATTAAACAGTCATTTATTTCTCCTAAATTAAAAATTAAAAACCCGCCTTGGGGGCGTAGTTGGCTAACGCGCTTGTCGTGTTGAGCTCGACTGCTGAGGACGGGGAGATCGAGGTTCGAATCTCGGTCGGGTGAACTGGGGTTGGTTTTTTCTAAATGGTTTTCCACTCTCCCTCCACGCAAATGTGGGTTCACTTCCTCTAATTCAACCTTCTCATTCCTAATCCATTAGTGTAGTTAGTACTTAAAGCGTATAACCCGAACGGGTAGTAAGACGTGGTGCTAAATATATATATTTATAAATTTAAAACAAATTCTAAACTATATTCGGTCTTTGGATTATTTCATATTGTTAGATTTGACTCACTATGAATTTAAAAAGTGTAATCCACACACCCCTTCTAATTATAGTGTGGGACTGATTCCCGGAACCACCAATAGACGAAACGCTCCTGGTAATGGAAGTTATGAAAATTTGAAACCACTGAAACAATCCTCAATAATCTAAAACGGTTCTATTGTGATTTTGTTAAAAATAATTTTATTTGATTGAATAAGGAAAAAATTTATTATAATCTTAGACATTGGCGCACCCAGAAAATTTATTTAGGGATGACAAACAATCAAGGTTGTGTCGGAGCAGATGGGGGTGTGCAGGGGGGAGGGAACTACGGTACACAGATCCAAATTAATTGGAGGTGAAGACAAATCGAAGTAGCAAGTTTTATATAACTAGTTTGTTAGGCTAAATAATTATAATTTAGTAAGAATGTTTCGTATTATGAATACATTTACTTTACATCCATTACTGTTTCCAACCCATGCGTGTGTCGATATTTTACTCAAGCTATAATTATATTTTCCACTACCGGCTTGTTAGGCCTGTCATAGCTTCATATGCCTTAAAATCTAACTTAAGACTAGGACAGGCACAAAATCCAGTCCCCAGCCGTTAATTCATCACTGTGAAAGAGTAAACCCACATTTTCACCAATGATACATTTTTTTTTTTTTGCCATACCGGGAATAGAGCTCTAAGCTTTTAACTCAGTGGATAGACACGCTACCGACTGAGCTAAGGTGTCGGATTCGTATTATGTATAAATTGATTATGTAAAATTGTTAAGGGTGGTTTAGATAGTGTTTAAGTTTATATGTATAGCTATAATATTTGGTTTGTATGATAATAACACTGAGCTCTGGTGACTCGTCTTTGGTTGGTTGGAGAAAGGCGGTCATTATTTACCACATGTGGAATTTTAAGAATGTGCTGGTAAATGACACAAACACAGGTAGCACAGCTGAGTAGATGGTCGAGAGCGGAGGTGAAACATGTGTGAGAACACTCGGAATAAAGGGCTGCTAGCGTGTGGGCGTATTTTGTTAAGAGAGGCACATTTTCGTGAACAAGTTTATCTATTCATAGTTCCAATAAAAATGTGTCCTAGAAGTAATTTAATTAAAATTATAGTAAAAAATTTAATTTGTTTTTAAATACTTATGAGTAATACTATTGATCACGTGCACACTTGTATTAGGCCTATATAAAATATAACGATATCAGGGACATACAATTTAATTTGAATTAAATTGCGACGCAACAAATTTATGACTATTAAATGCCTCTAGAGACTATTTCAATCCTTTTAATGGTTAATGAGGTCATCGATTTAAATAATGTGACCTTAGTTAGATACATTATATCAAAACTATTTTTCCAGTACTTTTTCTTATTTGTAACTTTTGGATGCTCTAGGAGCTATTTTGAATAGTCTTTGCCTGAAGAATTTTGAAAATTACATTCCCTTAGAAGCTATTGTGTATGATCCTAATCTGCAAAATTTTAAAAAAAATTGGATGTCTCTAGAAGCTATTTGGAGTTGTCTTGTGCTGGAAGATTCTGGAAAATTTATTTGAGTTCTAGTAACTGATTTATCTGCCTCCCTCCCCACCCCCTTTTAGAGTGCCACTGCTCTTAGAACTTTTTTTACTCTTTTTAGATTTTTTATTTTTCAGATAAAGAATAATAATATAATAATATTTAGCTCCGCGTCTTACTACCCGTTCGCTTTAAGTACTAATTACGATAATGGATTAGGAATTGGGAAGGTTGAATTAGAGGAAGTGAACCCGCATTTGCGTGGAGGGAGAGTTGAAAACCATTTAGAAAAATCACCCTCAGTTCACCCGACCGAGATTCGAACCTCGATCTTCCCGTCCTCAGCAGTCGAATTCAACAGGACAAGCGCGTTAGACAACTACGCCACCGAGGCGGGTATTCAGATAAAGAGAAAGTATTTTAATCATGTACATTTTTTAACATAATTTGAGGATAGTTCATAAATACATTATTTTTAAAAATCTGAAATATTTTAAAAATTGTTTGAAAGAATTGTTTAAAATCTTTGTGGAGTGTTTATTTTGATTAACAAGAAGATATGTTGTTTTTCCTAGTGGTTTATTATTATTATTATTATTATTATTATTATTATTATTATTATTAAGCACCGCGTCTTACTACCCATTCGGGTTATACGCACTTACGCTAATGTGTAATGGTTGGGTGATTGTGTGATGAAATGAAGGACCTACAGTTAAACGTGGAATCCGAACCACGGTGGAGGCCTGGCATTCCCCACATTCACAAGATGTCTTGTCAGAGGTGAAGGAAGGGTTTGGTAATCAGATAAATATTTGCCGGGACCGAGGATTGAACCCCAGCCGCCAGCACAGAAGTCTGACACCTTACCTCTAGACCACCAGGTCACCGTGTTCTAGTGGTAGTTGTAAAACAGTGGGTAGAAGGAAGGGATTAAAAATTTCCAAATTTAATAGAAACAACTTCTCAGTGTAGTAGAAAATTAAAATTCGGAAGAAAAGTAAGTAGACCACTTAAAATAACCAGAAGCGTCCCAAAATTTTAAATGGGACCCTGAAAAATAAAGTAAAGGGGAGGGAGAGAGGTATATATAAAACACTATTAGGTGTGGTTAAATATTTAAGTTTGGCAAGCAGATTTAAAAAAATAACCCCTACCGATAACCAAATAAAAATAGACGTGTTTAAAATTTTAGATTACAAAGTGGGAGGGTGTGTGGAAGCAGTGAAATAGGGGACGAGAAGAAATTTCTAAACATATAGAGATAGCCCACCTTTATGTATTGTAGAAAATAGAAATAGCGCAAATAACTAGAAAAGTCTGAAATTTTTTAAAAAAATTTTAAGATCAAGGATTGAGTTAAAGGAGAGCTAAGAATGTAATGAACAATAAGTAATGGGTTTAAAAGAGTGGTAGAAAATTTATATACTTACAAGCAGTTAGGACGACTACCCCAAATAAAATAAATAGAAATTTAAAAATTGGTTCCAAACAATGGGGAGCTCAACACTTTCTAAACTAATAAATAAAAATCTTCTTGTGTAATAAAATTAAAAATTTGTCATGTAAGTAAAATAGCTTCTTGGATAACCAAATGGTATTTCAAAATTGAAAAACGGGAAATGTAAGAGATAGAAATGGATATAACTAATGTAGAACACTATTTTCAGTGTGTTTGGAAATGAAAATGTAGCAGGTTCAAAAAATAAAAAAAAACTATATCAGATAAAAAGATAAATACTCAAAATTTCAAAATGGGAATGTGGGAGTCAAACTGTGTTGGTGGAGGAGAGATATGCTTGAAATCTCTCCAAATCTAAATTTAGTTTGGAAGAAAATTTAATTTTGGAATTTCAGAATACGAATACAGGAAGTGGATGGAAAGGAGGGGCTTCCCCTCAAAATAGCTAAACTAATAGAAAAACTTATTTTTTAATATGGAAGACAGTTTTAATTTTGTATAGGCAGAAAAAAAACTAGAAAGAAAAACCCAAAAGGTAAGGGTTATATTAAGGGGAATCAAGAGGGTGGGGGGTCCCTTACATAGCTAAATGTCTACGGATCAGATAGACTATACAAGTGCTACATAGTAATTCATTTCATGTACGTTTTTTTGTAAACCATTATGCGCTTTTTACAAAAATGTTCCTGTAACAATGTATGTTAATTTATTTCACTTATCTTATGATCATGCTTAGGCAAATATTGTTTTGTTAGTGGATTGCGTTTATTTGTTTACTTCGTTTAGGGGCTAGGTAGAATTTTGTTACAAACATTAAGCTCCTTTTATTCATTTGGATTGCCATTGTTAGTTCAGGATTGTATAAGAAGTTAGTTTATAAATGTTGCCAACCAGATGTTGAACTTCCTAGTTTGATATTCTTTTGATGCGGCTTACCAATGCGAAGAAAAACTGGTAATACACTATATGAGAAAGTGTGTACAATTGTGTTGTATCATTTATTTTAAAATGTAAGGTTTTCATTGATATAAAAGGAAATGTCCATACTTTTGTCTTCCAATTTGTCGTGAACCTAGCAGACCACGTCTTCATATACGAGTATAACGCAAAATTTCTAGACGTCTGCACTCGAGTAAGGCGTCCTAACTATGGATGTGGTATCGAAAGAAAAGTATCGAAACTGTACTCATTAAAAGTATCAACAGAAAAATATCGATACCGTGCTAGTATCGAAAGAAAAGAATCGATAGCAGTAAGTAACGGTATCGAAATTTTAATCTGTAAAAATTTTTGTTATCTAGTATTAATATTCTTTTACACGCTTCGGTGTCCGAGTGGTCTAACGCACTAATATCGTGTTGGGCTAGATTGACAAAGACAGGGATATCGGGGTTCCATCCCGATCGGGTGCACCGAGGGTGGTTTTTCCCAAATGATTTTCCACTCTCCCATCACTTAAATTCAGGTGCATTTAATCTAAATTAAGCCTTCCAAGTCCCTAGCCCATTAGTGTAATTAGTACATAAGCCTATAGCATGAACAGGTAGTAAGAAGTTGTGTTACAAAAGATCTAAACTTTTGCATCATCATTTTATTTTCATTTTTATCTAAACACTGAAAATTGTGATGGTTTTTAATAGTTTAAAGCAAATTTTACAAGATGCTTTTTCGCTATATAACATATTTTTTTAAAAGTACCGTGTCTTACTACCCGTTCGGGTTTTACGCTTATGTACTAATTACGCTAATGGGTTAGAAATTAGAAAGGTTGAATTTAGAGGAAGTTAACCAGCATTTGTGTGGAAGGATATTGGAAAACCATTTAGGGATAACAACCCTCAGTTCACCTGACCGAGATTTTAGCCTCGATCTCCCCATCCTCGGCAGTCTAGCTCAAAACTAAAATAGCCACTGAAGCGGGTACCAGCTGCTTAAAAATCTTTCATAATTTACTTTTAGTAGGTGGCATTTTTTTAAACTACATTTGCCGTTTATGTACTCTATCAAGATAGATTATTAACTATTGACAACAATAGAAGAATGGATGCCATGCCTCATCTGCACATACATGTTTCTGCTTCATCTACTTGGAGCACTTGACTAGACTGAGTTTATTGTGATTCTACAAAAATCATTGGGATGACCTTGCTCATTGATAAATGAAGGGGGTGTTATGTAGACTAGTCTCCACTCTTCTGTCAACCAGTCAGACAACTGTGTTGATAAACAAAGATGAAAGAACAGCTATGAATTATGATATGCTAAAAGAGATTGAGGGCAGCATGCAAGAACGTGTAGTGAATTCTTAGTGGACCGATAGTGTGGTCCTGAGCACAATATCACTCCACCTTTTAACCTACGATGACGCAAGCAAACCCACGCTAGTGCCTACTTAGCATCCACTTAGTGACGTTCTTGCATAAGGCCCTGAATTCTGGAGTTGCTTCTTGCGTATCATGCAGAAAATGAGTGAGGATTAAGAAATAGTGCCATTTGTTCTTCCTCTATGGAATACACTAATAAACATTTAATCTCAGCATGGGCCATGAGTGACTATAGCGAAATGTTTGTTCCTTTAGATACCAATTTGATACCAGAGTTGAGTACTAATATCAGTAAAAGTATCGGGAAAAAAAGTATCGAGTGAAAAAATACTAGTATTGAGAGGAAACTACCGATATTAGTAAAGTATTGATACTCTTTTCACATTCCTAGTCCTAACTGACAAACTTCCTTAGAAACTTGTGATTAAATTTAAAAAAATGTCTGATTGGTTTAACACTGACCGTGCTAACCACGTTGGAGTAAAATACTTCTCATGACACGGGTTTTACCAACAAAAATCTACTCCCTATGGGGAAATCCCTTTGTCAGGGTCAGGATGAGGTAGGGGGCCTTGCGACTGGATGCGATGAATAGGTCGAGGAGGTCAAGCGGCACAGGCCTCCTCCCCCCACCTTGACCTTATCCCTCTGTACCTTATTGTCCGAGGATACTTAAAGAGTTTCACGTATTCCTCCAATAATTATTTATATATCAAACTTAAAACAGTGAGCTGTAAACGGTTGTCAGACGATTCGAATAAAATCAGAGATTTTTCAAAGAGCCTGCAACGGTCTGGCTCTAAGATGTGACATTTTCGTGGAAATAGAAGGACAACTTGTATAACACCTTTTGTAGGGATAAGGTAGTAATTTCTTGCAATATAAACCCAAATATCCTTTCATTTTCAACCTAGTTGTTTTTACTATCAAAATAAAAAATTTCCCATATCTCTGTGTGAGACCTAGTTACACTTAGTGAGGCCACACACTTGTCTAGCATTTTGCAAGATGACCACTTGTAGAAAATTCCTGATCGCAATTGTGAGTTGTTAGTTGGAGTGGCCACTGCACACTCATCTGTCATATGCTAGTCAGGAACATATCCTCTTCAACTATGTATTTCGTGTTGAGCTAGACTGCCGAGGACGGGAGATCAAGGTTCGAATCTCAGTAGGGTGAACTGGGGATGATTTTTCCTAAATGGTTTTCCACTATCCCTCCATACAAATGCAGGTTCACTTCCTCTAAATTCAACCTTCTCAATTTCTAATCCATTAACATAATAAGTACTTAAGCGTATAATCCTAACGGGCAGTAAGACGCAGTGCTAAATAAAAAAAATAAAAACCTATGGATTGGTGGCTGCACCGCTCACACATGGGCAGTAGCGTGCACAACCAACTCGCATCTGGCAAAAGTCGATAGCGTGAGGTCCCGTCTCGCAAGAGATTCCTGCTAGACAGAGTGGCTAGCATTTGCGATACATGTGTACGGCAGTACTATACGTTACCTTAATCTAGCATTCATCTAGCATGCGAGAGGTCCAACTAGCATTTGCAACCTGCAAATGCTACAAAAGTGACTTTTTTACTTATTTTAATGAGCACTACAGGAACCATTTTAGTAACATCCTGTATAACTGTAGCAATTATATATATACATATATATACATACATACACATATATATAAATATATATATACACATATATATAAATATATATATACACATATATATATACATATATATACATATATATATAATATATATGTTAGGGTGTCCCAAAAAAACGGAATTAATTTTTTTTTTTCGCATACCCTCTTATTTTTTTCCTTTTATGTCAAAACAATTGTAAATAAAGTTTCATGTAATTTGAACTACGGCAACCCGTGCCGACTTGCATATAAACGTGTCAGTCAGTACATGTATACTTGAGCAAGCGAACGCTGACGACACTTGTCTGTAGCGGAGCACCCAACAGCTGCAAATGGTAAAGATAAAACAAAAAAGATAAAGGAAGGTTTTGGAATGCTTCGTCAGTGAGATTGTGCAGCCCGTGAAACGTGTCAGTACCAGTTCACTCAGGACAGCGCACGTCTACGTGTCAATGTGCTTATAATTCCAAGTTGTTTAGTTAGTAAATGTTTGTATAGTTTTTAATAAGTGAACAGAACATGGCAGTGGAATTGCGTAGTTCTAAAAAAGTGATATTTTTAATAGGTAATATAAGACATCAAATAACGGGTTCAAAACTTCCGTCTAATGGACAAGTTCTCGCAGTTTTGTTTTACAATATTCGAGAAGTGAGTTTAAGTGTTAATGAAAGTGCAAATCTCGCTATTCGCGAATGTATTATATTTTGGGAAAAGGCACGCATACCTACCAAATCGTTGCCAAATTGTGTGAGGAAGCTTGTTAATATGTATCAAGTTTGGAGAGACTTACAAAAAAATGCAAAGAAATTACAAGACGTATTCAAGCGGCGACAACAAGAATTTGTAATTAATTTAGACAATTTGTTCGACATTGCACATGCTGATGCACTTCAATTAATGAAAATAGAGGAAGATAGGATGTTCTTGCAGCGCCAAAGAGAGCCGGGCCGTCCCGGTCACTTAGGTGGAGTGGATAAAAAACTGGCCAAAAGAGAGGAAAGGGCGCAACTGAGGGCTGTCAAAGAAGACAATCGGCGAATAAAATATCTTTCCGATTCAACATCCTCGGCATCATACGAACCATTGCAAGAAGATTCCTCTTCGAATTCTAGTGAAAATATGGATTCAGAAGATTTCCCAACACTGATCGAAAGCTCAGAACCTGGGACAAGTAAATCAGTATTGAGGAAAGACTTTATTACTCCAAAGTTAGTTGCTGCATTAGACAGGTGTCAGTTAAGTATGCGAGATTCTGTGTTTATTCTTGAAGCTACTATTGATGCGTTTGGATTTAACATTGACGAATTTCCGATAAGTAAGTCTTCAATTCAACGAATCCGAACAGAAAAACGGAAGGAACGTGCGGAAAACATAAAAATTGATTTTCAAAACGAGGTACCGGATGTAGTGACCTTACATTGGGATGGCAAACTGTTGCCTGCTTTGAGTGCTCGAAAATCGAAAGAAGAACGCTTGCCTATAGTTATTTCATTTGGACTAAAAGAACAACTCATTGCTGTGCCGATACTGGATAATTCCTCAGGCAAAGAACAGGCGCAGGCTATTTGGAAGGCGATCTTAGATTGGAATCTCGAAAACAAGGTCCAAATTCTCTGTTGTGATACTACGGCTTCGAATACAGGTCGTTTTAATGGTGCTTGTACGCTCCTCGAGCAAAAATTTGATAGGGAAATGCTTTTTTTCGCTTGCCGCCATCATGTATACGAACTGGTGTTAAAGGCCGTATTCGAAGTGAAAATTAAACAAGTGGCAACAAGCCTCGATATTCCACTCTTTAAAAAGCTCAAAGAGAATTGGAAAAATATCGATACCACTAAAATACAGTGCTATAGAGAAACAGTGGAACTGTTCAGAACCGTACCCGAACTTGAAAATTTGCTGGACTTTTACCGAGATGAACTTAAAAATGTTATGGTCAGAGAGGACTATCGAGAATTGATCGAACTTTCTATGGTATTTTTAGGTGGAGATGCAGAAAAAAAAATTAAAATCAGACCTCCGGGTGCCATGCACCAAGCTAGATGGATGGCCCGAGCGATTTACTCCCTAAAACTATCGTTATTTAGTTCTCAGCTGAAATTAAACACCAAGGATAAGAAAGCACTGTTAGATGTCTGCTTGTTTATTGTAACAATCTATGTTAAACCATGGCTTCAATGCATTTTGGCAGTTAAAGCACCCTACAAAGATTTGTGCTTTTTGAAATCTTTGAAAGCTTACGAAAATGTGAATGAAAATATCTCGAAAGCTGCTTTACAGAAATTTCTCCAGCATTTATGGTATTTGACTGATGAAATAGCAGTATTAGCACTTTTTGATGATGATGTGGACGAAGAAACAAAATTAAAAATGGTGGCAAATTTACATAGAGAAAATTTCTCGACTCATGAGAAAAGATACATTCCATCGAAGGAAGAACTTTGTGGTTCATTGTATGGTGAGTTTGATACATTGATTTTGTAATTGTTTATTTAGTTATTTATTTATATCAGACAATTGTTACTTGTTATTTTTTTTTTACAGAAAAAAGCATCGATGATTTCATATCAGTCAAAAGCCATTCATTGTTTTCTAGACTTAAAATTGATGATAGTTTTCTCAACGAGAGTCCCTCTTCATGGGAGAATAACGCTTCTTTTCTAGACGCAAAAAAGACTATATCAGTACTTAGAGCAGTGAACGATACAGCTGAAAGAGCGGTAAAACTAATGCAGGACTTTCATGGACTAATAACGGTTGAGGAGGAACAAAAACAATTTTTGTTTCGTTGCGTACAAGAACACACGAAGATATATTCTGACTGTAAAAAGCAAACATTGAAACGAAAATATGTTCAGTAATGCTTCTTTTACTGTAATATGTTAATAAATATCTGCTTTGATTAAAATGGTGTCTTATGTACCAAAGAAACATACATTTTACCATCTTTCCATAGTATTCCCCGTACAAGATCTCACGTTCAAGTTTGAAGTAAAGTCGGCACGGGTTACCGTTATCTTATTGCAATAATATATTTTATTTAAGTTACTGAGGTGAAATAGAAAAAAAATAGAGGGTATGCGTATTCGACTTTGCAAAAAAAATTTTTTACCTTGTATCTTGGGACACCCTAATATATGTATATATACACATAAATAAATATATAAGATAGACCGAATGGGTACTAAGACACATTGTGCCTAAACCATAACCACTGATTTATATAATTTAATTGTTTAAAACTTTAGTTCTTTTATTGTTAAAATAAAAAACATATCGGTGGGTACACTGTTCAAATTCTTGGCTTATATAGTAAGATTTTCCGGTGGTGGGGAGGTTGGGGTTTAATTTCCAACTAGGTTTAATGATGAAGGTTTATACTAAATGTTTTTTTACGCTTTCTCTCTAAAAATGCCAATACATTTTCTCAAAATTCTATTTAACTCGTCATACCTATTTTGGTGGTCACATGGTCTAAGTCATCAGTCTCACATTAAACTGGATTTCCAATGAGGGACAGATCGGGGATTGAATTCCGGTTCGGTGTACTGAAGCAGTATTTAAAAAAAAAATTATTTCCCACTCTTACTCCTAGAAAATGCAGGTACATTTCCTAATTATTCTACCTACTTTATCCATACCCCATTAGTCTAAATATACGGATAGCTTGGATGGGTAGTAAGCCCAATATGTGGTGGGATAAAACAAATCTTTGAGCTATCTTGTTAAATTGATTATTATAATTATATCTAATTTATATTGGGTTTCCACATAGAAAATAAACTTTCATTCAAAATTTATATTTTATTTGAATTGCTTACTGATTTTTGCCGAAGCAAATTTATTTGATTTATTTTTAACTACCAGTATTTTTATGAAATTTAAGTGACAAACACAACATACTTATTGAGATCTCCAAATACTTCGTATCCCGCTTACTTTCTGAACCCGTGAACCCCACCCGGGATCCGAACAAAGCAACTCTGTAGTGGGAGGTACAACGTACAACGCCTACACAATAATGTTTGTAACGAAGGCTAACTTGATTCTAAAAGTGAATCCGGGTTCAGTTGTTTTGGTTGGTAGAGCTATAGGACCACTGTGACCTTTCCTCCATATGTGTGCCTTTTACTTAAACGGAGCTCAACGTTTGGGTTTGGTTTATATTCATGGATAAAGCCTAACTAATAGTGAATAGGTCATGGCATCTAGTACACAAGAAGCTTAAACATAATATGTTTAATCATAGTGTTCGTAATTGATACATAGGGAATAGTGCACAACGCATCAAGTTGATTTAAAGTTAAGTTTATATTCAGGCGTAATGCATAGCTAATAGTGACCCGACACTCTTCGATGACCGCATGATCTAAGACGCTACCCTCATAATACACTAGACTGCCGATAATGGGGATATCATGGTTCGATCCCTAAATGGTTCCCACTATCTCTTTCCACGCAAATGCTGGTACACTCGCTCTAAATTTCACCTTTGTCATCCCCAACCCATTAGCATAATTAGAACATAAGCGTATAGCCCGAATTGGTACTAAGACGCGGTGCTACAAAAACACACATAACGCAAATAGCGCATTATTTTTAATGATAATATTCATAATCATAGTGAATAGGTTCAATCCTCGGTCCCGGCACAGATTTATCTGATTTCCAAACCCTTCCTTTACCTCTGACAAGACATCTTGTGAATGTGTGGAATGCCAGTCCTCCACCGTGGTTCGGATTCCACGTTAAACTGTAGGTCCTCCATTTCATCTCACAATCACCGTACCATTACACATTAGCGTAAGTGCGTATAACCCGAATGGGTAGTAAGACGCGGTGCTAATAATAATCATAATAATAATAGTGATAAGCGCACAGCGCAAAAAATTAATCTATATTCAGGCATTACGCTTTACTAATAGTGAATAGGGGATACCTCATGGTTGATTTAACTTTAACTGGTTATGCTTCTATGCATGTAGTGCAGTATAGAGATATTAATTGATCTTGAGACGATTATCCAATGAGGATGAAAGGATAGAGTACAGCCAACTAAACACCATATATAAACGAAATTATTAAGTTCAAATAAACAACTTAATTTGCTAAAAAATTCTACCATTCTGGATATGAAAAAAAAAATGTTTCAAAGAAATAGATAAAATATTTTTAGTATTTTATCTATTTTGGTTTAACTTATCTAAAGCTATTTGTTTTTAAGAGTAATTTGTCTATTTTCTGTAAAAAAAACTGTATCAAATTTACAATTCCTTTAACAATGGATTCTAGAATATTTATTTTAACATTGAATACGTATTTTAAAACACATCCCGTGCGAAGAACGTGTTATTTAACTAGTTTATGAAAAAATAAGGTAAAATTACTTATAGCTGGTTTCAGGATAAGTGTGACCTGAAAATATCAAACAAAGTGACTGAGTTAAATAAAATTCAAGAAAAGGAAATATTTTATCTATTTAAGATTTTATTATATTAAAGAGTGAGACTATATAATTTCTCCACGCCATTTTATTTATTATTGTACAGCGTTTAAGGACAGTTTTTAAAAGGATTTTAAAATTAATATTTAATTCAATTAAATTTGAAATTGAAGATTATTATGTGCAATTGACTCTTTAAAAAGACAAATTCCTCCATTAAAATTACACTATAACTAAATTAGTAGTTCTTTTTAATACCGTCTTACGACCCATTATGTTGTCATGCCTATGTAATAATTACGATTGTGAGTTAGTAATTAGGAAGGTTGAATCTAGAGGAAGTTTACCTACGACGATGTGTGAAACCATTAAGAAAAATCACCCTCAGTACGCCCGACTGGAATCAAACCATATCTCCCCGTTATTGGCAGTCATGTGGGGAATGTCAGGCCTCCACCGTGGTTCGGATTCCACGTTAAACTGTAGGTCCTTCATTTCATCTCACAATCACCCTACCATTACACATTAGCGTAAGTGCGTATAACCCGAACGGGTAGTAAGACGCGGTGCTAATAATAATAATAATAATAATAATAATAATAATAATAATAATAATAATAATAATATTGGCAGTCAAATCTATTTCAAGAGTAGCAACTTAGACCATGCTCACTAGTAATAAAAGAGAAATAATTTTTCATCAGGTTTTACTGCCAAAGTTATGAACATTTATATACAATAATGGGATAATAATGATAAAAGTAATAAATACACTCGTATTTGCGTGGAAGGATAGTGCAAAACCATTTAGGTAAACAACTTCAGTACACTCAGCCAGCAATTATTGAGTACTCATTTCTCCATTGATGTCAAACAAGAATAGATCATCTTTAGAAGCTTAAATTCAATGTCCATACGCTATCTAGAGGATGTTCTAGAAAGTATTATTATTATTAGCACCGCGTCTTACTAACCGTTCGGGTTGTACGCACTTGCTAATGTGTAATGGTAGGGTGATTGTGAGATGAAATGGAGGACCTACAGTTTAACGTGGAATCCGAACCACGGTGGAGGCCTGGCATTCCCCACATTCACAAGTTGTGATTAATACACGTCTTGTCAGAGGTGGAGGAAGGGTTTGGTAATCAGATAAATCTGTGCCGGGA
The DNA here is from genome assembly GCA_039000515.1 of Timema cristinae. Lineage (NCBI taxonomy): Eukaryota > Metazoa > Arthropoda > Insecta > Phasmatodea > Timematidae > Timema > Timema cristinae. The sequence goes on from JBCFYV010009882.1 coordinate 44,259,855, forward strand.
CCGAGGATTAAACCCCTGAACCCAGCATAGAAGTCCGACACCTTACCTCTAGACCACCAGGTCACCACTTCTAGAAAGTAGAAGTAATAATATTTTTTTTTGTCAATTAAGGTGGTTCATCATTTAAAATAGTTGAAACTTGAGTCATTTTAATGGAAATGATTCCCATTAGAATGGTTAAAAAAAATTTTTTTTCCCTTTTCTAACAAATTTTGTAATAAAATTTCCTAGTGCCTGCGAACACCAAAATTTGGACCTGTGTGGCAGTTCACTTATATAAAGATGAAGTATTTACACCACATTTGATACTTTATATAAAATGTGTTTGATGTTTTCGATTTATTTTACTTGAATATCAGAGGAGTACAACATTTTGAAATCAATGGAATATGGAGTATTTATTCTGAGTGGGCTTAAAATTATAATTGATTCTAGTCCATGCAATGTATATATCATATAATATACCATTAATTCTGTAAATAAATCGAGCATGCATTATTAAAATAATAAATATTGTATAGTATATATTATTAATATAATATGACATATATAAATATGGTATTTGTTTATTACATATATGTTTTATCGCTATGTCAATAGGTGTTTATTATATAATATAAACACACCAAAAGTTTCCATAACGATGTTAATTTTTTCTTTAAAGCCTTAATTTTAAATTACCTGTAAGCTTCACTAATCATCAATAATATCACTTGGCTTAATTGAATATATCTTTGAATGCTGCAATAGGAGTCTAAATAAGGGGAAGAGATCCTAGCATCCAAACCCCTTCACACCTCACCCCAATTTAAGCCAAGCTCAGCTTACAGTGAAGACCATATACAAATAATAAAACAGGCTATTCATATATAATATGGTTTTAGGTTGCCAATTACGGGATTAAAGATGGATGTAGAAGAAGGAGGCGTGGAGGAGCAATTTCCCACGGTTTTGGAGTTCTTCAAGGGCCGGACTATCCTCGTCACGGGAGCCACCGGATTCTTGGGGAAAGTCCTGGTGGAGAAGCTCCTACGTACGACAGATGTCGACAGGGTTTACATGTTTTTCCGACCAAAGAGAGGCCAGGAGGTAAAGCAGAGGATGGATACATTCGTGCAATCCAAGGTGGGTTTTAAATAGTAACAATTACTTGATAACTTACATAGTTCCTATTAGTGCACAATGCTCAAATGGTCCCACTGATAGCGTTTTGCTAATTAGCTTAATTAGTTTAATTTTATGAGTAGGCAGTAGGGCTTTCAGTCACTTCAGTGGCCCCATGGTCTAAGGCGCTATTCTCGAAGTAGACTAGACTGCCGATGATGGGGAGACCAAGGTTAAAGTCTCCAACAGGTGTACTTAGGTTTTTTTTCCAAAATGATTTTCCCCTTTATCTCCACGCAAATGCTGTTACACTTCCTATAAATATACCCTTCCTAATCCCTAAGACTCTTAGCGTAATTAGTACATAAGCGTATAAGCCGAAGGAGTAGTAAGACGTGCTAAAAACAACTTTCAGAATAGCCCGTTCGGAGAACATAGACTTTTTAAAGATCTTGCCCACTGTGCTCAGCGGATTCTGGCTTTGCCCACTGATCACATTGGCTTAGAATAGCATCATTAAGATGTTTTCATAATTGATTATTCTTATTTCTTGCAATGTAATGATTGATAAGACAAACAAACTTGGACTTATTCAAACAAACTTGTTAATTTAATAATAGACTTGTTTATTTTGTTCACAAGATTAAAGCAAATAACTTATTAATTTGGCCTTGGATAAGTTGGTAAAATTGAGTCAAGAATACGGTATTTATTCTTTTATTGCTTAAAAACCTGTGTTTTGCTTTTAAACATGTACAATTGTCTTAAATTAAGATCCTTTCAACATTATTAATATATATATTTACTATAGCTAATAAAGCTGTCCTTGATTTCCCTAGTTTCTAATTTTTTTTTTTTTCATTTCTAGCCTATGGTTAATCATTTTTATTTGTCTCAATATTTCAGCAAAAATTTTATAGTTACATTTGACATAGATTTAAAAATAATATTTCAAATGGTATATTTTCAAAATTTGAATAGTGTTTTTATTTAAATAACAATCAACACACTATATTCAAATTATTTGGCTCTTTCAGAGTTAATCTTGTGTGTGCGAACAATTTATTATTTGGTACAAATAAAAAGTGAAGATGTGAGTTTCACAGGAACTTATATTTTGAACTGTTTGTAATTCTATGGCACGAAGGCTACATTAATACAAATGTATCCCTTGATATATGTATTTATGAATAAGATAGCAATATTTTCTCTTATGCTCTGCTAAATATTTTTATTCTCTAACTATTATCTGGGCTGTATATATTGCACGCAAGCTCCTGACAAGTAGAGATGTTTTAATTTTAAATTCCGTCTACCATATGATTAAGATTAGTTAGTTAAGTCTGAAACACGAATTATCTTATAAGCCTTAAATAACCAAACATTTTGAAATTAACATATTTAAAGGGATTTAACTGAAAATGGTATAAAGCATACTAGTAAATGTTTCAAAATATTTTTAAAAATGTTATGAATATATAAGATCATTGATTAGCTTAACAAATATGTATACTAAAAAAAATTAGTACTGAGATCGTTTAGACTAACTAATAGTTTTTTAAATAATTTTTCTCCTTTCATTTTAGGTCTATATTTTAATTATTATTACAAAATATGTTATATTATTGCTGCATGTTTTACTTAATTTATGTTGAAAATTATAATTAATATTAATAAATTTCATATACAAGTCTAACCATAAATTCTTAATAAAACCATTCATTTCTAATCTATTGATATAAAAGTATGCAAACTTAATAATTCCCTCTCAGTTGTCTGCTTCCATGTGTCTTATTTTACATCAACAACTTGTAAATTTGTAATTTAACGTAAACATACGATCGTACAGGCAACGTAATAAGGCAACTCTGCAGATATTATTTTAACAATAAGGCAGTATTAAAAAAAACACAATACAATTGAAAAATAATTGCGTGAGTTTTTTTTTTGTACAAATTCCATTGTTGTTAAGGTAAGAACACAGAAAACCGATCTTCAATGCAATTTCTGGCGGAAAGTAATCGTGTGCACAGCTTTCCAGTTAATTGGACAAAATTTGGGCTTTTAAATAAATTATACTAGAGATTAATACCAGTGCTTCAAGTGACCAAATGTTCCACTTATTTGAGAAAACGTGAGCTGGTACATAATAATTTCTCACAAAGAAACATGTATTATTTGTTTTCGAGTATTGGTATAACTTTTGGGAAGTATTTAGATCAACAGCTTTCACCAAGTTTAAACATTGCAACATGAACTGTCTCATGGCCGTTATTATAGACTTGAAGTTTCCAAAAATACTTCCAATCCAACAAACATTCAAATAATATCAATGCTTGGAAAAATAAAGATACATACCTATATAAATATAAATACGCTTGTGTTATTGAATTTATCTGAAATACTTAATTTCATTTGGGAGAGTTTTACCCTTCTCATGTAAAACGTTTATAGCCCAACTTAGCTAAAACAAGTGAAATTTAATGAATATTTAATGAAACAACTTTGGTCATAATACACTTCTTTCATAGGTGTAACAATAACGTGGAGTAAATTTTTGTATAGGGAAGAGATTAAGGATTATAATTTGGCATTATATACGGTTAGTCAGCTGTCATTTATTTAAATTTATAAATGAACATCGGATGGGGAGTTTCTACCAAATTGCAATCATTTCAATAAAACAAAAATTCAATTGTTGCTATCTGCTAAAAATAACCTTTCCATTTTGCTTTCGTCGAAAATTAAAAATATATTGCTCATTTACTAGAAACGGTGAAACAGTTTGATATCGTTGTTGTATCAATCGTTTTATTTATATTAATAGAATGAATAAGTTGTTTGGTCAACAATGAGCACTGCGCTATATCTACTACACGAAGAAACCTGAGATTTTAAAAATGATCAGCCCCTCTGGACAAGACAAAAATGTGCACTTAGAAGCTGGAATCTTAAAATTTTCATTGGATTTCTTAGGTTAATTAATTTTTGGAGCCAGGTACACCCAAATTCATTTAATATCCTTTAACCCGCTTTGGTGGCCACACAGTCTAAGGATCTTGCAGCACACTAGACTGCCGATGAAGGAAACTCGGAGATAAACTCACAGTCACGTGTGCTGAGCGTTGTTTTACCGATATAGTTTTCCACTCTTTCTCTATACTTCCTCTAAATTCAAACTTCCTCATCCATAACATATTGGCGCTATTAAAACACATTCTTATAGCCAGGACGTGTTGTAAGACGTGGTGCTAAAACAAATATATCCCTTACGTTAGCACAAAGGGTATTATTATCGGCTTAATCTAAGAAACAGGGATAAGGAGAGTTTTTTTATCGCCGCATCTCACTAACTGATCAGGCTATACGCATATATTATATATTCTAATGGAGTAGGGATGAGTAAGGAAGTAGTTTATATTTTATATTCCTACAATTGCATGGAAGGAGAGTGGGAAAATATTAAATAAATCTACCCAAGTGGGATTCCAATCCCGATCTCCTCGTCATTAGCAGGGCAGTCTAAAACAAGAGTGACGCTTTAGACCATTTGGCTACTGAAGTGGGTAAGATGAATTTAATTTGAGAATAACAGCACAAAAAATTATCCTTGGAGTCTATTGTTAAAAGGGTGAATTATTATGTTTGGTGCTTGAAAGTAACAAATTATTGGAATGCATCCATCCAGTATATAATTAACTAAGGGTCCCGAGTTCAATTCCCGGCACGAACTAAAAATTAGTTCTCGGTGAAATTGGGGCTTTCACTTTCACAGAAATGGATTAACGGCCGTAGGACTGAATTATGAGTCTGTTAAAGAGTTAAGAACGTTTTTAAGTCATTTGCTCATATAATCAATCATTAAGGAAAGCGCACGTTAAATACCTCAAATAAAAAATGTAGCTGGACCATCTTTCTCTCCTCTTACCAAAGTCGCAATCCAACTGGACGGAGAAAGTGTATTGAAACATCACCATTCTAAAAACCTGTTGTCTTACGATGTGTTGTAATATACGGACACAGCTCAAGAGGCCTCCAGGTGGTCAAACCCCCTTACACGCACATGCGTTCTTTGTCAAGTTTCCCTGTTCGAGTCTTACTGGGGGCGATTTATATGGCAGGCTCGGGGGGATATTTGCGCGCAGTTTCTAGACACTAATACACCAATAGCGCGAGGAATATTAAAGGCACTACCTGGAATAATGGTTAATCTCCCCTCCTCCCCTAAGCGCGTTTTAATAGCCATTCAGGATGTATTTTAATTACGCTAATACCAGCTTCAGTGGCTGCATGGTCTAAGGCGCTACTTTCACAATAGACTAGATTTCCGATGATGGGTAGATCGTGGTTTAGACCCAGTTGAGTGTACTGAAGGGTTCTTTTCATAAATACTTTTCCACGATCTCTCGCTCTCTCTTCCCGCAAATGTGGCTACACTTGTTTAAAAATCAACCTGCTTCATCCCCAACCAATTATCCCAATTAATACATAAATGTATACCCCGAATGGGTAGTAAGACGTGGTGTTAAAAAAAAGATGCTAATGGAGTGGGAATGAGGACAGTAGAATTTAGAGGAAATGTACACGAACTTGCGTGGGAAGATAGTGGAAAAACATTTAGGAAAAAGTACCTTCAGTAAACCTGGTGGTATTCAAACTCTAAATGTTCCATCAATGCCAAACCAAATTAGACGATACTGACATTTAGGCTGCGTGCCCACAGATGCAGTTCTTGCCTCACTACAAAAATTAACAGATTGGTTCAATCTCTTTATTTTTTATCTGTTCTTGTAAATATACGTTTTGCAAGTTTTCAATGTTACGGATTACCCAAACGGATAGCAAGACACAGTGCACAACCAATTAACATTTCAAGGCTAACTACAATTTTTATTTACTATTTGAATTTAGTTTATATTAGCTTTTTATATTTCACAAAATAGGTTCAAGTATCGTACTTTTCTAAGTCTGTAAATTAACTTTCAAGTTCTTAATAAGTGCGTTTCAAATTCTCTACAGTTTCTAGATAATTTTCTTAATTGACTGAAATGTATGTTTGAATCTTGGCCGCACTTATTTAGTGTAGTATTCTACATGTGGTATTTTCTTTAGATTTCACATTCTTACCATACTAATGGGGACACACTGTCTTTAAAAATCCATCATCACTCCTACCTATTAAATAACCCTAATATTACGATTTATTAAAACGCCAATTTGTTGTCTGATTGGTATAATTCGTCATTCCTGCAATAGACAGAACTGCCGATGACGGGAAGATCGGCTGTTCTGAGAGATGTTTTTCCAAAATAGTTCTCAACTCTCCCTCCACACAAATCAATAAATTCAATCTTCCTCCTCCACAACGAATTAGCCTAGTTATCACATATACATATAACCCAAACGTGGTGAAATAAAATAAAATACGCTATAGTTTGATTGAATTTTGCACGTTTTTAGTGCCTGCGTACGTAATACAAGCAACAAACTTTTTTTAGTACCACATCTTAGTACTGTTTGAGTTAAACACCTACATATCAATTACGCTAGTGTATTAGAGTTGAGGAAGGTTGAATCTAGAAGAAGTGTACCCGCATTTGCGAAGAAAGAGAGTATAGAACTATTTAGAAAAAAACACCCTTATTACATCCAACTGGGGTTTGAACTCCGATCTCTCCGTCATCGGCAGTCTAGTTTACTGTGAGAGTAACGTCCTTAGACCATACGGCAACCGAAGCGGGTTTTATTGGTTCAATTTCCTTGTTTTTATTTAATGAAACACAGAAAATCAAAATACGATGTGACGTCTTGTTTGAGCTGTATTATCTACCTAAATTAGATTTCATCCCGTGTGTGAAACGGGCTTTTAAGAGGATAATGACAGTGTACTTTAATGATATGCACCGACATTCGTCTGGGGAGAGTGTGAGCTTTCAGATTTGAGTTTAAAACAAAGCATATTATCATTGCCTTTACTTTAAGATTGAACCCCTGCCCCCTCCTGACTCACAATCACACATACTAGCATACGCTTAGCTCCTCAGATTTATTGAGGTCATGTGTGTGAATGAAAGTGAAAGAGGATGTCTAGTCACTCTTACTTGAGTAAAAAAAAAAAGAAGAGAAGAAGCCATTATCTGTCTGAATGTAAAGGTACCGGCCTGCCTGGCTGTGTAGAGATGACATGACGTCACACATCCTCTTCATCAAATTGTCACACCCACATCGTTGGTAACATTGTCAAAGTTTTAAGGCGTCAGTCTCGCATTCATCCGGATTGTCCCTGACGTGGAGATCAATGTTTAAATCTATGCCGGGTGTTGTTTCCACATCCATTATCCACGCTAATGCTCTTCCCTCCAAGTCATCCTTGTCATTCCTACCTCTTAAGTTGAACCATTAAGCCCATATCTCGACCAGTAAACCTGGGTATATATATTTTTTTAATTTTCCAAAGTATCTTACTACCTATTCAGACTAAACATTTAATAACACTGATATGGTATTATAAAGGTAGAACTTTAGATGAAATGTAACCGAATTTGCATGGATGGATAGTGTGAAACCATTAATGAAAATCTGACCTCTGTATACCCTCTGAGAATCGAATCCTGACCGTCCCGTCACCTGTAAGCCAGACCAAACTAGGTTGACGCCCCAGCTGGCAGGCTAAGTTATGCGGGTAAGGCCTTTGGTAGCCATGATGTTAAACGTGATCATTAATAAAACAATTCAATGCACTAGGTCAAAGGGAGTGGTTTGATTCAATATCACAAGACGAGATGAATAGAGAAGTTAAGGTGACCTGGTGGTCTAGGGGTAAGGTGTCAGACTTCTATGCTGGCGGCCGGGGTTCAATCCCAGCTCCCGACAAAGATTTATCTGATTACCAAACCCTTCCTTCACCTCTGACAAGACATTTTGTGAATGTGGGGAATGCCAGGCCTCCACCGTGATTCGGATTCCACGTTAAACTGTAGGTCCTTAATTTCATCTCACTATCACCCTACCATTACACATTAGCGTAAGTGCGTATAACCCGAATGGGTAGTAAGACGCGGTGCTAATAATAATAATAATAATAATAATAATAGAGTAGTTGCTCACAAGTTCAAAAGATCTTGGCTTGATTCCAGCTGATCTTTTTTTATTTCTTACCGCCACGTTATACTACATGTTCAGTTTATACACATACATTATAATTACTTTAATGGGGTAGGGATGAGGAAAGAAGCATTTTAAAGGTAGTCAAGCCGCATTTTTGTGGAAGAAGAGTGGGAAACCATTTAGGAAAGTCCACTCTCAGTAGACCTAACCAGGATTTGAGTGAGCCCCATTGTAACACGAGAATGACGCCTTAGTCCATTCTTCCAATGAAGTGTGTCAGGTGATGTTGATGATGATATTTACTATTTGCATAGGGGTTCATCTATTTCTACAATACTAGTAAATAAATATACGGCATTCTTGGTTAAGTTAGGCAGGGCTTGGATGGATGCATAACGCGTAAACTAATAAGGGATAATGCATACATCTGAAATATTACTTGCGATTAGCGTTCATAGCCGAAACATAGTAAACATTGCACAATACATAAAGTTTATTTATCTTTACCTTTCGGTTGTTGCCTCATCTTCCGTGTTGAGTACTAGAAGCAGTACTCAACATTGGTTGATTTGGCTGATTTGTTTTTAGAGTTACAGGTTGCTTTCGCAAACCCTTATCCTCTTTGTCTGAAATAAAAATTACCGTAAATGTTACCTTGAATTAGTTCCTGCAAAGAAGTGTACAGTTAGTATTAGTTAAAACACTTTATGGAGTATGGAATTGATATATGAGTTTGTGTGGTGATTTTTTTTTTGTAGTGTCTTGTTCTGTGGAAAGGATTTGGAGGCTGGGGTTGTTGTTTTTAGCTGTATGTTTGTTTTTCTTAAGGTAGCTTCGGTCTTTTGCTGTATCTTGCTTCTTGAGGGTCATATCTCCCCAGTGTTTATACTATTGGGTTATTGTGTTCTTCTGCCTTCTTGAAGAATTTCTCATTTCTCTCTTTAAATATTTCTTTTAGAGTTTTAGATTTAGTGTTATTGTGGAGGTCTGTTATTCTTGTTCTTGTGTCTAATCCTGTTATTGTCCTTAGAACTTTATTTTGTGTTATTTGCAGAATGTTTAAGTGAGATTTTGCCGCGTAGCTCCATGCCTCGCATCCATATAATAGTATCGGTTGAATTATGGTTCTGTATAAAATTAGTTTAGAGTGTTGAGATAGTTCGCGGCCTTTCATTAGTGGATATAGTTGTATGAATCTTGCCATTCCCTTTTTTTGAGTGTTGTATATGTGTGTTTTCCATGTTAGTTTGCAGTTTATGTTCACTCCCAAGTATTTAGCTTCTTCTCTGTAGGGGATTTATTCTTCGAGTAGTTTGAGTTTTAAGTTCGGTTCCATGTAATCTCTTTTGGTCATACATAGGGTTGCCGACTTTGTAGTGTTTACTTTGATTCTCCATTTTTTTAGCCATTCTTCTATAGTTGTTAGGTATTCATGTAGTATTAGTCTGGCGTAGAACATGTCTAGTTGCGTGGTGTATATCAGCGTGTCGTCTGTAAATAGTCTTGTCTTGATCTCTTCGTTTGTCGGAATGTCTGCTACGTAGATACTGTACAGGTTCGGGGCTAGTGTTGACCCTTGGGGTACTCCCGCTTTTATCTGGTGTTCTGTCAAGTTTTTCCCGTCTACTTGAACTGTATAGGTTCTACCTGTCAGAAAGCTGTTGATTAGGATTACTAGCCAGTAGGGATATTTATTTTCTATTAGTTTTAGTATTAGTCCTTTGTGCCGCACCTTGTCGAAGGCCTTTTCTATGTCTAAGAAGACGGCAAGTGTCCTCTCTCTTTGGTGGGAACCCTCTGACACATGTTCTATTAGGTTGACTATCGGTTGCGTTGTCGAGTGTTCTTCTCTGAATTCAAATTGTATTGGTGGGATTATCTGTGAGTCCTTGGTGTAGTTGTTCAGTCTTATTTGGATTGTCTTTTCAAATAGCTTGCTCAGTGTGCATAGCAGGCTTATTGGGCGTCGATTTTGGGGGAATTTGGGGTCCTTTCCCGGCTTTGGTAATGTAATTATTACTGCTTTTTTCCATGTTTCCGGGAAGTAATGTAGTCTGAGTAGGGAGTTTAGTATTTTGGTTAGGTGTTCTATTGCATTTGGGGGGAGATTTTTCAACATTTCGTTGGATATTTTATCATGTCCTGGAGATTTGTTTTTTGGTAATTTCTTTATTATTATTTGGAGTTCGTTTTCAGTTATGGGTTCTGGTCTTGAGTTTTGTTGTGTATTTAGGTAGTTGCGGACTTCTCTTCTAGTGGTTCGTGTAAAATTTTGGTCTTGTGGCTCCTCATTTGGTTTAAACTGGTCTTCTAATGTTTGGGCTATGGCTTCTGCTTTGTCAATGTTGGTGTATGCCATTCCATTTCTCCCGTGGATGGCTGGTGTCGAGTTTTTTTTGTTGGATCCTCTTAACTGTCTCGTTACTTTCCAGATTTTGTTTGTGTTTGTGGCCGCTTCTGTTACGTAAGTATTCCAGTTTGTTCTTTTAATCGTCTTTATTTGTCTTCTTACTTGTGCTTTTAGTCTGTTGTATGTTGTTCTTTGTTGTGGGGTTCTTTGTCTTTGCCATTCTCTTCTGGCTTCTCGTTTTTGAGCTATTAGGAAGTCCAAGTCGGGGTAGTCTTTTCTGAGGTTTATCAGTGCCGGTGCAGTTTTGGTGTTTTCTTTGTACGTGTCTTGTATTGTTGTGGTTAGGATCTTTATGGCCGCTTCTGCATCTTGCTGGTTTTCTATTTGTAGGTTGTTTGGTATTACTTCCTGTAGATTTTTTTTGTATTGCTTCCAGTCTGTTGTCCTGATTTTTGGTCTGTATTTGTCTATTTGGGATTTTGTGCTTAGGCTTAGTTCGCAGAATATCGGGTTATGGTCCGAGTCCAGCTCTTGTAGTACTGTTAGGTTGTCTATTGATAGGTCTGTGTTGGTTATTATAATGTCGAGTACGTCTGGTTGCATGTAGTTGGTTGCATAGAATGTGGGTTCTTCTGGTCCTATTATTGAGTAGTCATTTTTTTCAGAGTATTTTAGTAATGTTCTGCCACTTGTATTCGTTGTTCTGCTGTTCCATGACGGATTCTTGCTATTTAGATCTCCTGCTAGAAATATAGTTGCTTCTTCAGTTATGCTGTCTAGGTCTCTTTCCAGCATGGTCTTCTGTGGAGGTTTGTATATGGCTGCAAAAGTTATTAGTCCACTTCCGGTGTTGAGTTGGACGGCAGTTTTTTCTATGTTTTCAGTGTCAGGTAATATCTGGTGGTGGTGGGGGAGATGTTCTTTTATTAATATGGCCGTTCCGCCTCCTCTTCCTGTTGCTCGGTCTGTTCTGTACATGTTGTATTTGTAAAATGAGAGTCTTTTTTTTGGATTAAGGTGTGTCTCGTTAATCAGAGCGATATCTATTGTGTAAGTTTGGAGTAGGTCCTCGAGTTCTTTGGCCTGTTGGAGTAGTCCGTTCGCATTCCATGCTAGGATGCGTGGTTGTTCTTTTCTTGTCATGTTCCCTTTAGTCATCAGTAAGATATTCTGTTAGTCCTTCCAGCAATATCATTATTTTTTCAGTCTTGTCTTTTGTCTGGCTGATCCTTTTCAGATAAGGTTTGAAGTGCGCTAAAAGGCGTTTGAAGTCAATCTCCTTTAGAATTTGAAGTATTTCCCTGAGTCCTGATCCTTCTGTGTTTGTTTGTTCGTTCTCAGCTGTTGTTTTTTCTTCCTCTGTCTTGTAAGGGCTCTTTTGTAGTTTGCGTGGATGTTTTCGGCTGTTGTCTGGTTTTGTGTTGTTCCAGGAAGTAGGGGATAGTCCTTTTCTTTAAATGTACTTTGTGCCTTTTGAGGATTTAGTCTGTCTTGTTTTTTTTGAATTAGCATCTGTTTTTCTTCAGCTAGTTTGATGTATACTGGGCATTTTGAATAATTTGCCGAATGGTCTCCATTACAGTTGACGCATTTTGCTGCGGTGGTCCTGTCTTTTTTAGGGCATTTCGTCGTGTCATGTGGGTTGAGGCATTTAACACACCTTGGGTTGTTGTTGCAATGGTTTTTGGTGTGACCGAATTTTTGGCATCGGTGGCATTGGATGATAAAGTTTGGGGGAGGTCTCTAGTACTCTATTTTTACCTTTGTATGGTTTATGTAGCGGACATTGTAGATTTCGTTTTCGTTTTCTGTCTTTTGTAGTGATACTATGAATATTGGTAGTGGTATTATTGTCTGTTGGTTTGTGTTTTATCTGTGGTTCTTCTTGTCATCTGGCTTGTATCCTTCACTTGGAATTCTTTGTCGTTTAGTTCTTCTTTTATGTCATCAGTGTTTGTGTTTGGTGGGAGCCCCTTGATTGCTACTTTGAATGGTTTGTCTCTGGGCAGGGAGTATGTGTGAAATTCTTGTCCTTCTTGTTTTAGGAATTTTTGTAGTTTGTTGAAGTCCTCGTTGTATGTTGTTTTGATTTTCAGTCCATCCCTTACGTAAAATATCTCGACGCTGTCAGTGTTTTCGTCCATGTATTTTACAAGTTTGTTGTAGATGGTGGTACCTTTGATCACTATGGGTGGTTGTCTTGATTTGGTTTTGGAGGGTTCACTTGTGTTGTTCTCCTGAGTGTCCTTATCATTCTTTCTCGATTTTATTAATATTCTGAATGACATTTTCAAAAATCAGTTAAAAATAAACTACCCTTAAACAAATGATTGCCTTATTTCTACTCCATCTACCCAATTAAAATGGAGAGGGTAGTGAAACGTGGTGAAAAATAAATACGTTGAAGCGTCGTGTTTCAAATTACCTCATGACCAGCGTCGCCGAGCAAACCCATTTGGAGGTATTTAGTGTTGAATCCCTCTGGAGTCCAAGGGGAACGATCTATTCGGAGTTAACTATGTATGCGTCCTCGAGTAATTAAAACTTTTTTCCCTTGTCCACCCAGATTATTCACATATTTACATTGATTAGGTATGAATGAGGAAGAAAGAGTTGTAAATGAAAGCTGCCTAAGTATGCGTGTAAGGTAAGGTGGGAAACCATTTATGAAATGCGTATAACCCGAACGGGTAGTAAGACGTGGTGATAATAATAATAATAATAATAATAATAATAATATTAATAATAATATTTGGAAAACCCACCTCGGTACACCCGGCCGGGATTCTAGTACTGACCTTATCATCAACAGCAAAGCAGACAGGAATAGACTGACGCCTACATCCACGTGCTAACCGGTGAAGGGTTTTTACCAATAGCTCAGGATTTACGTTTAATGCTTAATCATTTTAAGATCTGTTATATTACGAGATCTTGTGAATTGTTTAAAACAATAAAGTTAATTTGAATAGAGCAGTTAGAAAAATCTTGGTTACAATTATGAGGGATAGTCACCACACTTACCTTAGTAATACTGGAGTAAAAATTGTTTGGATTAAATACTTAAAAAACACACAAAACACATTTTTAAGGACAATCTTTCACTGTCACAGACAGCTTCTTCAAGTTAAGAGTGTAGACTGATGCTCTTGGTTGTACTGCAAGGTTGACTTGTCACAGTACACCCAAGAGCATCAGTCTACTCTCTTGAACTAAAGAAGCTGTCTGTGACAGTCAAATATTGTCCTTAAAAATGTGTTGTATGATTTCTAAAGTATTTTATCTAAATGGTGACCTGGTGGTCTAGGGGTAAGGTGTCAGACTTCTGTGCTGGCGGCCGGGGTTCAATCCTCGGTCCTAGCACAGATTTATCTGATTACCAAACCCTTCCTTCACCTCTGACAAGACATCTTGTGAATGTGTGGAATGCCAGGCTGCCACCGTGGTTCGGATTCCACGTTAAACTGTAGGTCCTTCATTTCATCTCACAATCACCCTACCATTTTCACATTATCGTAAGTGCGTATAACCCGAACGGGTAGTAAGACGCGGTGCTAATAATAATATTTATCTAAATAATTTCTATTCCAGTATCACTAGGATAAGTGTTCTGACTATTCCTCATAATTTTTAACAACGATCAAGAAATAGAATAAACTGCTTGTGACAGGGAGTTTGGGACTTGAATCCTTGGCCTGTATAGGCCTGTTGAGGGTAATATTTCCTAAATATTTTCCCTCTCTCCATCTACGCAAATGTGATTAGATTTAATCTTAATGCTACCTTCCTCATACCAACCACATTAGTGTAAATAGGAGGATAGCTCAAACTGATAAAAAAAGATAGTCAAAATAGTTATTAAAATTGTTGCGGCTTTTTGGAAGGGCGTAGGGAATTAGTTCTTCTAAAGAGGGAGGGGGAAGGTTCGCTATAAAATTTTACTAAATTTTGAGCCACAATTTTTTTTAATATATCTATATATGGATTCCCCCTAATTGGAAGGCGAGGAGTTAGGCTATCAAATTTCAGGGGGTTCTGAACCCCCCGTCTCCATGTTTATACGCACCTGGCTTTTTTGCTGTTGGTCAAATGATGAGCTTGACTTCGTGATCGGTTCATCAAACTAGTTCGACCAAGGTCAAGGCGAGGCTTCAAGGAGCATTATGGAACAATATTCGCAACGTCAGCCTCACATGTTGTGCAAGATTGTCAAGAATGTCCGGTATTAGCTCACGTCTCAAGATTTAAATATTTAATAAATTTCATTAAATATTTATTAAAAAATATATTTTTTAAATTAATGCGTAAACCGAAATAACCACAAGCTAACAGTTGCAAAATGATCATATAGAATTAGTGATTAAATTTGTTGTTCATCCTTGTTCAACTCCAGCACTCAAAATGTTAGGTTTTATTTCAAATTATTAATGAAGGAAATATACACAAACTGTAACATAGCTAAGTTGAAATTTGTATCATTGGGTACACACACTTGACTTCAAGGTCATCTAGTCTGGTTTACCAGTAATAGAAAGTTCCTAGTTTGAATCCTGGCTAGATATACTGACGGTTATTTTTTTTCTAAGCGGTTTCTCCCTCCAAGACCATTAAGATACATTTCACTAAATTGTACCTTCCTCATCCCTTGCCTCATGAAGTAACTCGAAACCTCATGGCCACCAGAGCGTAAGCCCGCCACTTAACCCTATCCCGAGACACCTCCATCAAATTCCTAGCCTGACCCCCAACTTCCCTCAAAACCACTTTTCCATCGTCCCCTCAACGACGTTTTGGCCTACCAAAACGTTATGTGTCTTCCGATTTCTCTAATCAAATATTGCATACATGCCTGTCATTATCCACGTGCCACATGACCACCAAATCTCAGCCTTGCGCGCCTTGATTATCCTTAGTATATTTGAGGATACATACAAATCAATAAGTTAATTATATAATTTTATAAATTCCATTCTGTTTTTTGTTCCATTAGGTCTAAATATCTCTTTCAACATTTTGTTTTAAAAATATATATATTTACTTTCTTGGTAAGCTAAGAAACCACACTTCACATCTTTAAGAAACAATGGGTAGGATTATAGACTGTACACCATTAGCGTAGTTAAAATGCATAAAGCCTAGACGGGTAGTAAGACGTGGTGGGGAAACCACAGCAAAAACAAAGTGTAGTTATATTACTATAGTACCGATGATTTAAAACAGATTGTATTTGGGTTGTTAAATTGTTTGTAACACTTGAACCATTTTGTAACATATCTTCTGCCAGCTCACAAATTTATTATAAAGGGGTCCCCTATTGTCTAATGGAACCTGGATAGTTATTGCTAATGTCAATGAAGCTAGTTTTTACATTTTATTTTTAGCACCACGTCTTACCACCTGTCCGGGCTATACGCATACGTACTAATTACGCTGATGTGTTAGGAATGAGAATGGTTTAATTTTAGAGGAAGTGCACCCTCATTTTCTTGGAGGAAGTGTGGAAAACTATTTAGGAAAAACCACCCTCAGTACAGCCAACAGGATTCGAGCCCAGATCTCTCCATCATCGGGAGTTTAGTCTATTACGAGAGTGATGCCCTAGATCAAGAGGCCACTGGAGTTGATAATAAAGCTAATTATCAATTACCCTAAGATTGGTCTTGTATCTGATTAGTAAATACCTGCTAGGTGCTTTGGCTGGGTGCAATACTATTAAGGTGTTTATTGTTTTGTTTTATTATTTTCTATGAACTGTGTCCGACAACCCATTTTTGATATTCATATACAACTACACTAATAGGTTTGAAATGATAATGATAGTCTTTTAGAGGAAATGTACTTGCATTCGTAAACAGGAAGAATGGTAAACCATTTAAGATACGGATCTCAGTACATATAGCCGTGATTCAAACCTTGACCTTAACTGGCTAGCTACATCGGATTAGCTTGACGTCTTGGTCGACCTGCCCACCAATATGGATTATCCGGCTGTTAGTTTGTTAGTTGTGAGTCGTGTGCTAGTATAATCTGTGTTTAGAAAGTAAAAGTTAAATATCCTAATTATAGTATCTGCAATTCTCAGTGTTGTATACAACTATAATAATATTTTATAATTTTTTTACATGTTTACTTTACTTGCACACATACACAACTTCATAACCCATAGTCAACTTTCAGAAAAATGCTCAGATAAAAATTATGCAACATTCAGTTTGAAGTCTACTTTTATAACGGTAAAACATCTTACACAAATTAAGTGTGCCTGATAAGATAATATTTTTAAATTAAAATATATCTTATATGTTTATTGATATTAATTGTGATGTTGAATTATTATTAATTAAAAACCGACTTTGGTTAGTTCACTTTGGTGTAAGGCTTAAACAATATTTTAATACCTCTATAAAAATCACACGTGACTAAAAGTATCAATTTATCTTACATCTTAACAAATTTTTTCAGAACAGGATTTAACTTTCAGAAATTCACTGTGACTGAACATATACATTTTATCTTTCATTTTAACACATTTAATTTAAGTTTTATTTAAATGTTCTGAACTAATTAATTTTAACTCACCTTTAAACACATATATTTTAATTGTCACCTATATCGACAAGCATTAATATACTGAATAATAATAGCACTAAAAATAATATATTTTTTGAAAAACTTTTAAATATTACTCACTAATTTTTAAGACTTTGGAATAAATGATCAAATACATAATTTAATATGTGCTTCTTGAGTTACGTGCCATGGGAAAATGAAATCAATCAACGTCGAATGAAAGTTTTGCACAATACAATTTTAAACATTTTAAAATGAACTCGTTATAGAATGGTGTCTGAATTTATTAAACGTTAGTCTAAGCCTGCACTAATGTTTTAAGCGGATATATATATTTCACCAAACAAAAAAACTACGTTTTTAAATGCACAAAATATAAACATAAATGCATTATTTATCTTACTATTGTGAAGCCAATGATTTACTATTTTAAGATAAATTACATTTTAACTTTTGACAACCCAGCCAAATTTAATTTTCTGAAAATAAAAATACCGCTAGTTAATATTCTTTCCATGCTAGGTATGTACCTCTTAGGTGTGACCTTCAACGTACTATCCATGGCATTTAAGCCACCTTGAATATGTATGACTCTAAAATTAGTCTAGAGAATGGTATGTATTTTTATCTGTTCATAGCTAGTGATATACTATTATGTGTTTTGATTTTACAGCTATACCACTTTAAAATCAATTATGAAACAGTCGACAAACCATAGTAAAATACATTACAATAATCACCGTGCTGTTCTCCGAAAATATAACAATACCAAATGATATAACGACAGATAAGAATACTTGCTAGAGTAAAAACTGTTAATTTAGTGAATGAAACAGAAGAAACATGGCAGTGGTAACTGTGCTCTAAAAAAAAAAAAGCGTTGGCTGCCAATAAGAAAGTTCTTAGGTAAGAAACCTTGACCATCAATTATTCACTGAACAACTTCATCACGAACCACCGTAAACCATAAAAACATTTTAACGTCACAAAAATAATTAAACTGTTATTTGCATAGGTAATAACATATTTCTTCAGGCGCTGACGATGTCACAAATAAATCGTGCTAATAAACCACAACATAATGATTAAAACGCATATACGAAATGACCAGACTGTTTTTATTTTGAATAACGACGTGTGAAGGTTTGGGACGTCTTGTAAACTACACAACCCCAAGATTTCAATATATATACTCCATGTGGAATCCAAAGAAGTTAATCAGGACTATCCCTTCATTCCAGTGACATCAAATACTACTCAATATGATTGGCAAGGTAAGATGATCCAAACAAGAATAATACTTATGAATGGATTAAATATGTACACTATCATTTAAGTACTTTATGAAATAAATAAAATGGGGATTTAAGAACATAATACTATTTTATACTACATATTATTGTAGAACTACAGTAGAACCACTAGTCAAAACCATGTAGTTCAATATATACGATATTCCAAACACAATTTTCATTAAATGAAGCAAAAAGGAAAAATGAGTCAGATAAATTATATTTTATGGATAAAAAAACTCAAAAGTTAAAATTGAATTGTGAGAAACAGTGATAATAAATGTTTAATATTTACAAGTTGTAATGAACACAATGTATTTTTCTTTATATAAAAATAACTACAGTACTGTAAAATGATATACATATAGGAAATGTAAAAATACAGTACATGTTACGTACTATAAATGAATAAATTTAACACTCCCTTCGGTGTTTGCATGACCTAAGACGTCACTCTCACAATAGACTAGACTGCTGCCGATAACAGGGAAAGCGGGGTTTGATCCCGGTCAGTTGAACGGAGGGTGGTTTTCCCTAAAATGGTTTTTTATTCTCCCTCCATGTAAATAAAGGTGTACTTACTATAAAATTCAATTTTCCTAATCCTTAATTATTTAGAGTAATTATTACAGAGTAGTAAGAACTGGTGCTAAAGACAAATGACGGATGTGTGGGATCGTGAACACATTGTCTTTGTGTCTCCACAGACCTATCCGTGCTGTCACACTTGATCCAAAGATACTTTAATAACAATTAGTTCGGCTTATCAAGGTTCTACTGTATATTGCTATAAAACAAAACAATCTTAAATAGCTTACAAAACATCTGTGCTGCAGTGAATTCAATATATTCTGTTTTTCAGGTTTTGATACTATCAGCCTTGCTGTCCATCATCACCATCTCATTCGGACATGGTCATAGTAATATCTGGAGTAGTGGTTCTAACAACGTTTATCCTGGTACCTGGGGCAGTTACAGTCATTATCCTGGTACTTGGTCCAGTTACAATAGTTATTATCCTGGTATTGGCGGAACAGGTACTTACTCAAGAGGTTATGATGGTTACGGACTACACCATAGCGGCTTGTACGGCAGCTACACATATCCTGGTATCGGGGGTGTTACGGAACTTCTTCACTCACCGGTGCCGGTTCTTCTGACTCTTACTCAAGAGGCTATGGTGGTTACGGACTACACCATAGCGGCTTGTATGGCAGCTACGCATATCCTGGTTTCAGGGGTGGTTACGGTACTTCTTCACTCACCGGTGCTGGCTCTTCTGACTTAAGATCTGCTGAAACAAGCACTTCCTCAAGAGGTTATGGTGGTTACGGACTAGGCTATGGTGGTCACGGACTAGGATATGGTGGATTGTACGGCAGCTACGCATATCCTGGTATCGGAGGTGGTTACGGCATTTCTCCGTCCACCAGTTACACCTCTTCTGGCCTCAACTCTATCACAACAGGCTCAACAGGCGTTTCCTCTAGAGGAAATTGTGGTTACGGACTACACCATAGCGGCTTGTACGGCAGCTACGCATATCCTGGTATCGGGGGAGGATACAGCGACTTGAGCGCCTCTTCGGTGACTGGTGGTGTCTCTTCTAATTCCGCTACCAGCGGATATGGAGGCCTTTACGGTCTGGGCCACAGTGGTCTTTACGGTAGGAGTCATTACAACGAGGGACTTTGTGGCGGTGGACTTTATGGGGGTGGACTTTATGGCGGTGGACATTATGGCGGTGGGCTCTACACGTATCCTTTTTACTGGGGTGGTAACCACGACGCCAACACCGGTTCGATTGCCAGTGGTGTGTCAACCACCAAAACTGAAACTTCCACTGTATCTGACGTTTCATCAACCTCTGTAGTTGGAGGATCTCATGAGGCGATTATAGAAAACACTACGGGAGAGAGATTTAATCTATAAATAAGGTTTATGGCTTTCGTATAAGCAAGTGCTATACCGGCTTATAGGTAGAAGAGTTGTGGGGGTAAAGGGTCTACGACAACGCTAGCACCACTGCCTAGACCACCAGTGCTCCAATATACGGTGTCAATGCAGTATCAACCATATATAGCTTTAGTTTATAATATAGTTTTAGAATAGTACTTTTATACTGTACTTTTGATATGTTTTTAATAATAAAATTATTTTTAAAACTTACCATTGTGGTATTTTTCATTTAATGACCTCAATACAGTTTATTATAGTTTATTCGCGCTGTGGAATAAGTAACGTGCTGCAGGAAAGTGAAGCGCGGGTTTGTTTGGACTGTTTTTTATTCTGTGCTTTGTTTTAATTGCCGTTATTGAGAAACAGCCAGAACTTCATGTATAATTGAATACACACACTTCAGCTACGTTTATCATTTTATTATTCAGCTTTATTTATTCGTTCCTTCGACTCTAGTCTGAACCTCCGACATATCCAAGAGGGTTAAAAATTGTATCAAGGCTTCGCCCAAATATATATTTTCTAAAAAAACCTCTTGCTCCAAAAACGTAATATAAATATTATTCTTAGTAAGCCATTAGTTTTAGATAATCGCGAATACAATAATAGTTGTTAATAAAGTTAGTTAGAAATAATTATTACTATTTTTTATAAAAAAACATTAAGACGAAGTTCAGTAATTTGCTCTACATTTGATTGAGACACACTTTGTCAAGTTGATCTAAAGCTCAGTTCACCAAGTGACAGATTTAAAAAGTCGATATCACCATTTCCCTACCAATAAGTTTAACCTAGATTAATCGAACTATCTCTGACTGTTTATAATCAGATTTTTACTCCTTTTCCGCCAAATTAAGAAAACTAGAAAAGCTATGAATTTTAATTGTTGAATAAAGCTAAACTACTTAGTACAGTTAATATATTCATGCTTTTAAAACTAATAATAATAAATTACGATTTTGTGTGTAAATATTTTACTGGATAATTAAATTTGTTAATGGACTATAAACCATATCAATTTCAAGATAAAGAACACCTTTAATGTAAGTTGTCCAAAAAGAGATAATTTATCAAATGATACAAAATTATTTTCAAGCGACTACATTACTGTAGATTGTGGTCAAAATAAAGTCCTGACACTGTATCAATTATTTATAATGATAATAATAATAATAATAATAATATATTATTATTATTATTTTTATAAGGCATCACTCTCGCAAAAGACTGGACTGCCGATAATGTGGAGATTGAGGTTAAAATTCCTCTTTGGTGTATTGAGACAGTCTTTATTAAATTTTTTTACAATCTACTTTCACGCAAATACGGCTACACTTCCTCCTAATTCAACCTTCCTCTACATAAAATGTTATCTTAATTGGTGCAAATATGTAAACCCGAACTGGTAGTAAGACACGGATTTAAAAATAGCTTCAGGAATAAAATACCAGATAACACTAGTGTAGAGCTTCATTAGATTGGTTAATATATTTGGGGGCAGTTTTAAACTAGAAATGAAAGAAAATTACTTCTAAACCTTAACATGAATGGTTTGTTATAGCTTATATAAATAACAAGAACTAGGATTGTTTGAAACATTATAAATCCTTCAAGTCCTATAGTGTAGATACATTATTAATACCTCATTTAATTCAAACAGATAGCTTATCGCCTGTATTTTCAAAAGGCTTAGTGCCTGAGCAAACAAAATCCTTTAGTCTAGTTCACCGGTAAGGGGAGGTCGAGTTTCAAATCACGGCAGGGTGTGCTGAAGGTGGCATGTCCTAAGAGTTTTCCTACTCTCTCCCCATGCAAGTATGGGTACACTTCCTCTAAAATTATAGCTTTCTTTTATCTCTTCCATCAGCGTAATTAATGTATACGTACAACCTGAACTAGTAGAAAGACTCGGCGGCAAATAAATAATATAGGAGTATATTAAAATACGATATATAAGTATATGTATGAGTATGTATATATGAACCAAACGGGTAGTGAGGTGAGAAAACAACTGATGCTCAGGCTATAATTTTCAACCTTCTTTGTTGGCCGCATGGTCTAAATCTAAGGCGTCATTCTTGCAATAGACTAAGCTTTCGATGACAGGGAGATCACCCGCCTCGGTGGCGTAGTTGGCTAACGCGCTAGTCGTGTTGAGCTCGACCGGCGAGGACGGGGAGATCGAGGTTCGAATCTCAGTCAGATGAACTGGGGGGGGGGGGGGGTTCCTAAATGGTTTTCCACTTTCCCTCCACGCAAATGCGGGTTCACTTCATCTAATTCAACCTTCCCAATTCCCAATCCATTAGCGTAATTAGTACATAAAGCGTATAATCCGAACGGGTAGTAAGACGCGGTGCTAAATAATAAATAATAATAGACAGGGAGATCAGAGTTTGAATCCCAATCGGGTGTAGCCTAGTGAGGGTGGTTTTCCCTAAATGGTTTTACACTTTCCCTTATGAAAAGTGGACACACTTCCTTTAAAATCAACCTTCCTTATCCCTAGCTCATTAGAGTAATTAGTGAATATGCGTATAAACTGAAAAGGTTATTATTATTATTATTATTATTATTATTAGCACCGAGTCTTACTACCCGTTCGGGTTATACGAAATTACGCTAATGTGTAATGGTAGGGTGATTGTGAGATGAAATGAAGGACCTACAGTTTAACGTGGAATCCGAACCACGGTGGTGGCCTGGCATTCCCCACAACTGAAAAGGTAGTGAGACGTGGTGCTAAGAAATAATATCCACAAACACATATATTCAAAATTCACCAGCAATCAAACACATGCTCTCCTCTTTCTACTTGATCTCCTTGACACAATACACAATAAAAAAACTGTTCCCTCGCTTCGGTGGCCACGTGGTCTTAGGCGCTAATCTCACAGTAGACTAGACTGCCAATGACGGCGAGTCAAGGTTATAATCTAGGCCAGGTGTACTAAGGGTGGTTTTCCACTCTCCCTCCAAAAAAATTTGGATAAACTTACTCTATATAGAACCTTTCTAATCAATAAAACCAGTAGCGTAATTAGTACACAAGCATATAACACACACGGGAATTTTTTTTTGCTTGGACACTAAAATACGCTTACAATCACATTCCTTTCTTCATTCACGAATTATTTTACAAAGAAATATAAATAATTACAGTATGTATTTAGTTCTGTTTTTAGATTCTCTCCGTGATTCTGGTAATCAGTTATTGTCTCACTTGTTGCATCATAATTTGGTTTTCTGAACGGGACATTACAACAGATAGAAACTCTATAGGCCCTACACCAATTAATTTTTTATAATTGATAAAAAAGTGTAAAGGTTTATTTCTTATAATTATTTTTTTTAAATTAAGAATTTTTTAAATAATTATGTGATTCTATTAAACTCTATAATAAAAAGAAAAATAATATATCTAACCTATGTTTCAAAGGTCTTTGAATCAATTGAAATAATCGATTAATCACAAGAAAATAATTGATGATTATAATGTTAATCGATTATAGCCCATCTGTAGTCTTAGTAGAGGTACGTGTGCTCACTGCTCCTCTTTATGCAAGAACCACCTTCAATTTGAGAACATCTTTCCCATACCATCGTTAGGCGTAAGTTGTTTATTAGACCTAGTTTATTTACAAAGTCCTTTACAAGGTGTTAATAAGGAATTGCAATAAAGATCAAGGTCATATACTTACTATTCCGTCAAGGATAGCTATATCGAAATCTAGTTTCATTAGAATCTGATCAAATTGATTTTTATTTCTCAATTTATTCCAATTTTGGACACTCGTCATTGTCATTTGGTTAAAATTTGTCCCAAACAAATTCATAAGTAATAAAAGTGTGTCCTATAGAAATACTGTTTATAATTTAAGGAGAATTATGTATTTTTCAAAAATGTTGGCAATAATTGGTCACAAGATTAAAAGAAGAATAAATTAACTATTATATTTTGTTGCCTCAAGATTCGCACTTTTAACTGACTCAGCGCATTTGGCCAAAATTCAAAAACCAGCCCTCCAGATTAATAGCGTGCATCACATGCCAATCAACTCTGTGATGCAGTCGGCTAGAAATCTTACATTTACTCGAACACTATTGCATGTGAATCATTTATGATTAAACATTAATGGAGATAAAGAGTTATTATAAGTTCCTAATATTGAACATTGTTGAAATATTAAATGATATTTGCATGAAAACTGCAAACATTTGGTTTTCTACACATAGTAATTTCAACAGTACTTGAATCTTCCTTCACCTCTGACAAGACATCTTGTGAATGTGAGGAATGCCAGGCCTCCACCGTGGTTCGGATTCCACATTAAACTGTAGGTCCTCCATTTCATCTCACAATCACCCTACCATTACACATTAGCGTAAGTGCGTATAAACCGAATGGGTAGTAAGACGCGGTGCTAATAATAATAATAATAATAATAATAATATAATAATAATAATAATAATAATAATAATAACAGTACTTGAATGTTTGTCATTGATATGGGCAGAGCCGTTTTATGAAAATGTGAGGCTTGGGGGAAAAAATCTGAGGCCCCTTTGTACGGCATTTTTTCAGTTTTAGCATTAAGCCGTTATAATATATTGATACGTACTCGCTACTTATGTTAATTGATGATTTATCATGTTTTGTGAAAATTGATCAACCAATTATATGTCTGTACTTTATTAAATGGAAACAAATTAAGTTAACAAAAGTAAATTTCTCTTAGTACCATTGCACTGTTAGTTTTCTGTGGACCGACAGTGGTAGCACAATAGTGTTGTTTTCTACTGTACTGCAGCACTTTACTCGAATTAAATAAATCTTGAGTTACATAAAGCTTGGGGTTTCAGGAATATGGAAAGGATTCTCATCACTAAGCTAAGCGAATAATACTTATTGCTGTTAATTATCTGTAAACTATTTGATGCGAAATTTAGAATAATAACTGTTAATTCGATTTAATAATTTTTTGGGGAAATGTGGCCCCATGGAATGTAAGGCCCGGGGCAGTTGCCTTGTTTGCCCCCCTCCCTAGACGTGGTATTTTAGTAGAAATTTTTCTTTTTCTTAATAAAAGTTTCTAATCAAATTCTACTATGCCTATACAATTATTAAATGATTTTTGATATATTTAGATGCGGCTAAAAACGTAACTAACAAATATAATAGCTTGGGCATTTAATCCATTATTATTTGCGCATTTCTAGATGTCATTGTACTATTGGCAGAACAAAGCCCTTCAGAGTCGTAGATGGCTGTTATCTGATGGCTCGTGATCTTAAATGATCACTTATATGTAGCTGACGATTTCCGCATGTCCATCACAGGTTCTGCCTTAAAATATGAGTGAAGAATGACCCTTGGCACTGGATGACTCCTGGACAGCTCAGTGACTAGAACATCGGCGTACTAATCCCAAGATCTCGGGTTCTATTCCCGTGTCCAGGTGTCATTTTTCAATTTAAAGAATTTAGATGCGGCTATAACCGCGAAACTAACAAATATAATAGTTTGATTATTTAATCCATTATTTCTATATTGACGCATTAGACCATACAACCACCAAAAAGGATAGAATATTATAATTAAATTGAGTCAAACTATAAATATACACTAATATTTAACAAAATAATACCCGCTTTGGTGGCTACGTGGTCTAAGGCAGCACTCTCAAAATAGACTAAACTGCCCATGATGGGAGATCGGGGTTATATTACAGTCGGGTGTACTGAGGGTTGTTTCCCCTAAATGGTTTTTCATTCTTCCTGCATGCAAATATAGGTACACTTCATCTAAATCCAACCTTACTCATTCCTAATAATAAGCGTACTATCCGAACGAATAAAAATATGCGTTGCAAAAAATAATATTTATTAGATTGTAGATCCATATTAAACCAAGTGCATTAATGTGCAAAACATAACAAATATTCAGCAATACAAAAAAAATAATTAATTTAGTGCTATAGGCTTGCCTAAGTAGTAAAAGAAATTATAATATAATACCTTTGTTCCATTGACAGTATATTATTTTATTTACATCATTTACTAAGATGTAACTTGAGGCAAATGTCAGCATAAAATGACAAAGAGCTCTTAGACTTCTCTTAATTGAGACATATAATCGAACACCTAGTGTATTACAACACAATATGTTTAAAGCTGTGCTTAGTAGAATAAATCATTAAATAAACAATGAGCTTTAAACATTTAAAGTCCACTCAGTATGTAATAAAACCTGTATCTCATGTGCTACTCAATGTTTTAACGTGAATTTATGTTTTTTGTACTTAAGTAATTTAATCTCTTGCAATAGCTTTCTCACTAACAATGACTTAAAACCTGATATTGCAAATAATTTTAACTGTGGAGTTTCAACATTAGAATTTATCGACGAATAAAACAAACTTTTTTTTTCAGTTGAATGTTAAATAACTCAAATTAATGAGATGACACAATTTATGGTTTCTAAAATAACAACAAAAATTATATTCCACTAGCCCTGAATGGTATAATGCTTACCTGTATTGGTTCCACAATACTGTAGCTAAGGCCGTAGTCGAGGGGGAGTTGGGTATTCAAATCCCACCCCAAAATTGTATGAACAAAATAGGTATAGCTTTATTCAGATTGTAAGCTTATGAACTAATTACGTTAATAATCTTGGGATGAGGAAGGTTGAATTTAGAAAATGTTTACTTACATTCACGTGAAGGGAAAGGGTAAAAAAAAAATTAGTAAAAATCCCCCTTAGTACACCCGGCCGAGATAGTAAGCCCCTATCTCCCTACCAGACTATTGCGGATGTGACGCCCTAGACGACGTGTCCACCGAAGCAGGTAACTATATAGTTGATAGACATATAAAAGAAAGTGGTGGATTACAATATTTGAGAACGTAATAAGAAGATTGTAAAATCATTTAGAAAGAACTAGTCTCAGTAAATTTGACATAGATTCGAACCATAATCACCCGTCATTGTCAGTCCAGTCTATTGAGAGAGTTCCACCTAAGACCGTTTGAAGTCGAAAGTGGGTAAATATACCCTGTTTAATTTTATTCTAAGCTGGACTTTGGGATATCGATTATTTTAATTATATATATAAACAAATAAACATGTTCTTAACAAACAAAAAAATGGGTGACCTGGTGGTCTAGGGGTACGGTGTCAGACTTCTATGCTGGCGGCCGGGGTTCGATCCTCGGTCCCGGCACAGATTTATCTTATTTCCAAACCCTTCCTACACCTCTGACAATACATCTTGTGAATGTGTGGAATGCCAGGTCACCACCGTGGTTCGGATTCCACGTTAAACTGTAGGTCCTTCATTTCATCTCACAATCACCCTACCATTACACATTAGCGTAAGTGCGTATAACCCGAACGGGTAGTAAGACGCGGTGCTAATAATAATAATAACAAACAAAAATGACTAAAACAACTTACGGTACAATGAATTTACAAAGCCTATCTCATTTCATAAATAATTTATGAATTTTTCAGGATTAGAGTAGATTTAAAATAAATGATACAACATAATCACACAAATTCCTTATATTGTACGAAAATATTCAATAATAGGTTTTCATTAAACTACCCTCAACCAAGATTTCCTCATCAAAACAAACACATCCTCTTGTTAACATAATAAACGCTCCTTATATATAAAATTTAAATCTAATTGATTAAATATTTCTAACAAATCTCAAATTTTCAAAAATAAGTTATTTGTAAATTAACTTAAAATATTTTATAACATGTATTAATAAAAACGTGTTCTTATTTCTCATGATAAACTACTCCCATGTACACCCATACACCAATTTTGAATCCCATATTCAATGCTGATTTCGGAAAACTTTACAGTATTTTTTTATCATGTAGATTAATACCATGATACTTATTTGGACAAAATCGTCAGAAAAATTTTCGAAACTCAGTCATCGGTAAACAACAATTTTTTTTTTAATAAAACAAAAATTCAATAGATATATTTAATATAAAAAACTTAATAGTTACCCATTTTCAACCAAATCACAAGAGCCAATTTTTAAAATATCAAATAAAAAACAGTCACCAGTAAACTATCATTAAACTAATTCTCCCCCAAAACACACCTATACAATTTTATCTGTCATGTCAAACACTCTCCATTTATACATTTTAAACAATCGTTAATGCTTTTAAAAATATTTCGAATTTTCCAGAATCACTCATCAATAAACTATCTTTAAACGATTTTTTTAACTCAATAACCAAGTACACAGAGTTTTTTTTATAGGGGAGGAGGGTCAAACACTCCCTAGATATCAATTTCAAACAAAATCGTTAAGACCATTTTCAAAAAATTTGGAATAAAAAATCACTTAACTACCTTTATTTTGAGGCAAGTGTCAAAAATGTCCCAAGGTATTATCTTTTAACATCCAGAGATCAAGCTTATACCAAATCTATCAAACTATTTTACATATGTGGCCAGGGACACACAGACAGCATGGAGAAAGACAGAATTGTAAAATCTACCTTTTTGGGTTCGGGAACATATGACGCGTAAATATTCATCAAAATCTCGAGGCCAAAAATATTCACAATTGCATTATTTTCTCTTTATATGTGTCTAGGTCTTTTCAATGGTTTCTTCCCATTGGGTCAATACTCTGAACATGTTTCTAGATTCTCCCATTCACGCTGCATGTAATTTGAGGTTAAAATTTTAATTAGTACAAACCATATATACAGTATGTTCGGACATTAAAGAATAACTTTTTTCCTTTAAAGGAAATATGTTTTAACACAATATTTTTTTGGGGGGGAAGGATGGGGGAGGGGGGGATTGGGGTTGTGCGAGGGGGAGTTCTCCTTGATATTTGATAAGATGTTTACAAATTTGTTCCCTTTATAAATTTCCAGTTTTATAGCGCATATAAATCTTAGATTAGCTTTGTGGAAACATCCTGATCATAATAAAGATTACAACAGACATACTGAAGAAAACAACACATTAGGAGGTGAATTTCATGCTCCACTCCACCATAATAAAACAGTTAATGGTATGTTTCCACACGCCTTTTATAAAGTAGTTTGCATGATGATTAATTTTAATATAAACACTACTTTCTCTCGACCCCACGGAGAGAGAAGTATTGTGATCGTCAAAATAATTTAATTAAAGATTTTGATAAAGGTCAACGTTTCCTGACCCCCTGAAACAAAAAAGTTGTTTTCGCGATGTCATCTATCTATCTAGGTCTATAGCCAAACCAATTTACCGATTGGGCTAGAACTTGGCTATCATAAGGTTCTTCCGCGTAGTTTTTGAAATAAGATATCAAATCCTAAAATTAAGGGTAGTTTACTGAAGGGCAAAAAGATAAAAATCTATTTTCTTGAAACCTGCTTTAACGATTTTAATAAAAAAAAATTATCTAAGTAGTCTTACACATTACAAACCAAAGAATGATTCTCATTTTACCATGAACATGAAGGTGAGAGTACTAAATATAAGTGTAAATATCCTATTTTGATAATATCTCAGTAAATATTTGAGATATGAAATAACTATCACTGTAAAGTTTTAGTACCCTTATTAAAAATAATTTAATTGAAATATATTTTTATAATACCAATAGTTTCTGAGCTACAAGTAAATAAATTAATAAATAAATATATAAATATAAATTTATAAATAAATGTATATATATGTATTTAAATACGTATATTTAAATAGCAATCTAAATATATATATATATATATATATATATATATTATAATAGAGGTCTTTAAGATGGGAAATTGATTAATATGTTCTTTGGTGGATTGAAATGTTCCTATTTTCTCAATGGTTCTGTAACAGTGTATACTATTTTTGTTATTCTCTTTGGTGGTGTAAAAGTATATATTATTTCATTTATGCTCTTTGGTGGTGTAAAAGTGAATATTATTTCATTAATGCTCTTCGGTGGAGTGTTTCTGATTAATATATATCATTTCGTTTCACATATCTTACGAGATTTTAGAGATATTTTAAGATAAAAGATAGAGAGAAAATCTGTGTGGTGCACCGTACCATTTATTTTGAATTATTTGCATTAACTGCAGTTAAAAAGAAAATTCTACTTTCAAATAACGCTACTAATAAATTAAACTTATTTTTAATTGTTTATTTAAAAACTCATATGTGTAACATAGTTAAATCATTTGTGTTATTGTTATTGGTATTTTCCCTTGACACTCAGACGCAACTTTTGACTTTTTTGGGTTCTTTTTAGCACCATTCTAGCTACAGGCATAACGTATAGAGTGGTGAACAGTTTTAGGATAAAACATTCTCAGTATATCTGGCTGGGATTTAATACCCAACCTCCCAATTACTGACACACCAAACTTTACTTTACAACCTGTGACCTGGGTCATTTATTTATTCAAGCCATGTATTTTCTACTACCGGCTTGCTAGGCCTGTCGTAGCTGCATATGCCTTATAATCTAACTTGGGACCAAGACAACATCCAGTCCCCAGGCGTTAATTTATCAATGTGAAGGTGTAAACCCACGTTTCACCAATAATATATTTTTCAGCCATACCAGGAATAGAACTTGGGACCCTTAGCTCAGTAGATAGACATACTACCGACGGAGCTAAGGTGACACAACAAACTAACCAAATCATCAAAACATTTAGACCACATGCCCCTTGATGGTGGTAGTTGAATTGTTAAACGCTTCTTATAATAAAACCTTAGCTATTATCTCATGGCATTTCTTGCTTGTAAGTGACGTGCGAACCACACACATCCTATATTCTCTTGGACATTTCACTTGTGTTTTACTTTATTTTTTCTTACAATAATTTAACACATAAAAGTATTTTACATATTTTTACTCCCGTTACTATAATTGGCAGACCATAGCTTAAATTAAAAAAAATATATATAATTTTGCAATATACATCTTTAATGCTAGCCAATTACCCATACATCGCATAGAATGTGTTTTATAATACGTATTCATTGTTAAAATTAAATGATAGTATCTATTTTTAAAGGAATTGTAAACAAATCGAAATAGTTTAGTCAACAGGTAATAAAATATTTAACGAGTCAGACAATACAATAGAATACTTAAAGCCAGGCTGTTCGCTTGAGGCCGTATTTAGTCAGACTTCCCATAGTTTAGGAGTTAGGGTTCTGAACAGGCTAAAATGCCCTAATCAATAGCTGCTATATACTTTCAAGGTTACTGTCATGTCTAATATATATTTAGAAAACTTTCAAAGTGGTCCGTTGAAAATCCAATGTGCAGCAACTGAGAAAAAGTCCAAAAAATAGTTATTAGTAGCCATCATCTTGAAACAAAATTTCGGACGTAAATTGTCATTAGCTTATATTTTAACCGTACATACGAATTATCTCATGTGGAATTTAAGTATAATCGGTATAGTGGTTTTTGCGTGTGAGTAACAAATACCAACATTTGATAATAATAATATTTAGCACCGCGTCTTACTACCCGTTCGGGTTATACGCTTTAAGTACTAATTACGCTAATGGATTAGGAATTGGTAAGCTTGAATTGAGGAAGTGAACCCGCATTTGCGTGGAGGGAGAGTGGAAAACCATTTAAGAAAAACCACTCCCAGTTCACCCGACCGAGATTAAAACCTCTATCTCCCCGTCCTCAGCAGTCGAACTCAACACGACAAGCGCGTTAGCCAACTACGCCACCGAGGCGGGTAACATTTGATAGGATATGCACGTAATTGACGCTAGAATTTTAGGTAAATCATGTTTGAAGATCAGATCGAAGCAGGGCTACTATATATATTTACTAACCTTGTTGTATTTGGAATACCTATCAAATTGTTCTCTGAATACCATTTTAATTTAAATATTTTGGTTTGAGACATGAATTGTCTTTATCCTCGAGGTTCTTTATGTAATGAAACGAAAATATTTCACCTCTACAAAATGTAGTCCTACTATTACTAGCTAGTATTCACCCGCGGCCTCGCTTGCATTAAACAATACATCAATATATTCAACAACTTCAAACGCTTTAAAAGGATGAAACCTAGTCGATAGCAGTGTTTTATGCGCGTACGAAGATTCACGATGACCCACTCCCACCTACCCTTCCATACCCATGTTCATAACATTCATAATACATCATATATACCCGCAACACCAGCCGCGACATATAGCCACTGCTTACGTCGGGTTTTTTCGACAGAACTTGGCTCACTGGTGAGATAGCGTGATAAAATCGAATATATTGACAGACCATATAGTTCTATTGTATGTATAGATACTTGTAATTCGCACTTGACTAGTATAAATAATGTTAGTGCCTGTATCAACAGCAGCATGGTTTAAAGGGCCATTCTAGGAATTCCAAGGACAAAGAAAATGTGATTTGAATCCTGGTTAGGTGAACCTATGGTGTTTTCTCTAAATAACTTCCCACTATCACCATACGTAGAATCGGTTACGTTCTCTATATATTCTATATTCCTAATCACCACACCACTTATTGCAAATATTTGAATAGCCCAAACGGGTGGTAAGACGTAATTCCTAAAACAGTATTCTCATTGATTTTATTGTTTATTAATAATATTCTTATATTTTTAATATTGGTGAACCCATTTAATCAAATGTTTAAGTTAAGGATTAAATTATTCTTAATACTATAATTTGAAAGCTTGATATGGTTTATTGACTGTAAATAGTATAAATCTATTAATACATCTGTATTTACTCTCAAAAGTTAATATTCCTAAGGATCGATAAAATTTTTACACATAACACTATCTTTTTTTTGGATGTGATTCCTCGGTAGAAAGAAAACTGGATTGGACACTTAGGAGTAACTGTCTTCTGCATGATGTCATATTATTATTATTATTATTATTATTATTATTATTATTATTTATTATTATTATTATTAGCACAGCGTCTTACTAATCGTTTGGGTTGTACGCACTTACGCTAATGTGTAATGGTAGGGTGATTGTGAAATGAAATGGAGGACCCGAACCACGGTGGAGGCCTGGCATTCCCCACATTCATAAGTTGTCTTGTCAAAGGTGAAGGAAGGGTTTGGCGATCGGATAAATATGTGCCGGGACCGAGGATTGAATCCCGGACACCAAGCACAGACCACCAGCTTATCCCACGATGTCATAGAAGGAAAGGTTGTGGGAAAGATGAGCTTAGGAAGAGTAAAGATTCAAATTGTGGATGACTTGAAGGAAAGAAGAAAGTTTTGGGAGTTTAAAGAGGAGGCAGAGGACAGGGCGTATTGGGGGTTTGGGTACACTTAAAATAGGATTGGACCTATCGTAAGACAGAACGCATACACTAATACTACTACTACTAGTAGGGATATTATTAATAATAATCTGGAATGTTTTTTCCAAAGTCTTTTACGCCAGGCTCATTAACACGACGCACAGGCGTGGGAAGCGGTATAAATGAGCTGAGTTGTCCCGGATGTCCCCGAGCTTCTGAGTAAGGTGTTGTGACCCTCAATTATAAGCCATTGTCCCATGTTTGAAGATAAGAGTTAACACTTTAGCACTTCTGCATATAAATTATTTTTAGTGTAAACTTTTAGGATAGGTTTACTTATATCTTAGTAAGACCAAAAATAATCAGTTGATCATATAAATAATGACTAAACATAAGCTAATAACAAACATATTACCAGTGAAGATATTTACAACTGCACACGACCGACAGTCGATGTCAATTTGATCAGTCGAATTGTTCACTATAGCCTAGCTTCACACACGACAAACTTAAAAGACGGACGGACCTACGGAAATGTGACAAGTTACAATTTACAACATAATTCACACACACACACCCGATTGTCGGTTGCCCTTCGTTAGGGGAATGGGAGGGAATCCTGTATTCAAGCGTGGACACGCACACAAACTACAACTAAATCTGATTGACATTTTTGTAGCAGTGCACGAGGTGCGTGCGCAGCCCCACGTGGTATGTAAACTTTCAGTTTAGAGGACCCAGTAGGCCTATACTAGCGTGCGTCTTCCTTCATTATATTATTTCCAAAATTCAAAGCTGTTACTCAATGGAGATTAATTGTGATAAGTTAATTGATTTAGTGCAACAGCACTGTGCTTTGTATGACCTAATATGTGCTGAGTAGGCCTACTATGACAAAAATGTCAAGAAAAAAAAGTGGGAGGAAGTGTGTGCACAAATCATTGATAATTTGAGATTTCTTATAAATATTGCCAAACATCTCAAACTTTGGAACTCCACCAACATTGACTCTTCCATGGCATGAATTCAAAGAGTACACAAACACAACAACCAACAAACTGACGGTGGTTGGTTGTGTGTGAGGCCTCTATTTATTGGCCTTAGATGTCTGACGGACTGTCGGTCGTGTGTGGTGTCCCGACACTTTACTAAGAAATTTATTATTATTATTATTATTATTATTAGCATCGCGTCTTACTACCCGTTCGGGTTATACGATTTAAGTACTAATTACGCTAATGGATTAGGAATTGGGAAGGTTGAATTAGAGGAAGTGAACCCGCATTTGCGTGGAGGGAGAGTGGAAAACCATTTAGGAAAAACCACCCCCAGTTCACCCGACCAAGATTCTAACCTCGATCTCCCCGTCCTCAGCATTCGAGCTCAAAACGACTAGCGCGTTAGCCAACTACGCCACCGAGGCGGGTTACTAAGAAATTGTATGCCACAAACTGCCTGTCGGGTGCGATTGCCCTTTGGATTTTTTTCCCTATACTATCTTTACCACATTGTTCAACGCTGGGATTTATATGAACATAAATTTACGTAAATCAAGAGTTTATTATTTTTTAAATAACTATGGTCATTATTGGCGTCTGTGAAAAAATTTAATATATAAAATTATGTATAAATAATTCCCAATTGTTGTAGTTATTTTACGTTAGGCGTTCTTCAGTATGAAGAAATTATTTGCACGTGACTTGGCATTACGAGTTAAGTAATAAAAAATAAGAACACCATATTAATCACATTATGGCCGTTTTAATAACATTTTTTCAAATCTAGAACGTAAATATTGAGTAGCACCATTGGAAAATAATCATCAATATTACGGAATTAACACAAATTCTCATCTGTTAGGGTTGCGTATGTGGATTGATAGGCGTACTAGGGGTGACCTGGTGGTCTAGGGGTAAGGTGTCAGACTTCTGTGCTGGCTGTCGGGGTTCAATCCTCGGTCCCGGCACAGATTTATCTGATTACCAAACCCTTCCTTCACCTCTGACAAGACTTCTTGTGAATGTGGGGAATTCCAGGCCGCCACCGTGGTTCGGATTCCACGTTAAACTGTAGGTCCTTCATTTCATCTCACAATCACCATCTCATTACACATTAGCGTAAGTGCGTATAACCCGAACGGCTAGTAAGACGCGGTGCTAATAATAATAATAATAATAATAATAATAATAATAATAATAATAATAATAATAATAATAATAATAGGCGTACTGTAATAGAATAAATTAGTTTGTACCTCGTGTCTTATATGACCTGTGTGCTTAGAAAGGCTACATTGAAAAACACAATTTAAACTACTCTCTAATCTTGCTTATATAAGAACCTATCTCTTCACCGATTAACGGGTCATTACTCATGTTATTTATATATTTAAGCTCGAACTGAAAATCTTTTCGTATGGTGGTTTTCTGCATTATTTTCTTGACAAAATAAAATTTAACTTTAATGATTGTTTTTCATTTTAAAATTATGGTTTATTAAATAGGGAATAAATTTCCCTATGTTTTCAAACTATTTATCTATGTTTGTGAGCAGCAGGAAACATTTTAGAAACACCAAGAAACTGTTTCTAAACAAAGTTTTCACAAAATGTTTCTGAAGGCAACAGGCTTTTAAAAACTTTACCCGTTTCTTTTTTACTTTGTTATATAGAAAAAGTATTGTAATATTGAAACATTTTGACCTCTAGATTATAATGAATCTTGAAATTTTATGTAATCCCAAGCTATTAAAAGTGAGTTTTACAATTCTCTCTGTCCATCCTTCTGTGTGTAATTTGCATTCAGCCAAATCGATTTGATGGAGTTAATTCAGACTTGCTGTTTAGTTCAAATAGTGATTTAATTTATTTAACCCTAAAATTAAAGATAGTTTAGAAAATACGGACTTTTGAAAATTCTAGTTTTTGGAAAAAGGCCTCAATGGTTTTATTTAAAATGGGTATATAGGGAGTGTTTAAAATAATAGTAAAACTCCTCCCCCCCCCCCATACACACTTCCCTTGATCAATTTGTACAAAAATATAATAATATAATATCAACTCTTAATATTTTCGGAATCTTTTAATTAAGTACCAAATTTATTTGTCGACAAAGTGACCCCGAAAGTCGTAATGACATAAAAATTACTATGTTGTTAACAAATTTTTGATTTAAAATGTATTCTTGGTATTAGATAAACTATTTAAATGTATTTTTTTATTTAAATATAAAAATTATTATTTTACTTAAATTCATTTTACTCATTAAGAAATTATCTTTGTTGAAATGCGTCCCTCCTTTACACCATAGGCGATAGCCTAGGTTCACCTGATGGCCTTGTCTCCAAATAAATACTGTTAAACTTTATCTAAATCGCGTGTTCTTCATCTCTACCTTGCTAGGGTGAATATGTGCATAACCCGGGCGGTAGTAAGGCGATTTGCATTAAAGTACGTAATATAAAAGGAGCTTATAAACTTATTTTAATATTCATACATTATTGAATGACTAGATACTGTGGTCTGCCATAATCCTTATTCATCCATCTTAATGATATACACTCACACTTCACTGTGATTTAAAGCAAATGTAATAAAATATACAACAAAAGAAATAAATTTCTAGATCGCTTCCGGTGTAATAAATATCAAACTTAATGTAGTAAAGAGTTAGTTGAGTCATCATGACTATAGCTATAGAAGCGTTCACTATTCCCCTTTAAGAGTCAGTGACAACTTTATGAACATGAATAAATCAGTGTAAGAATATTTTCTTTCTAAATTATAGATCCAGGGTTTATATTTTTGTTTGTTCACGATTAATTTTCATATAAATGGAATAAATTCTTTTTTTCGAGGAAAAAGATAATCTTACAACATAACTGCTACATAGTTACTATAAATGTGTTGCTGTCATAATTAAGGTTAGCATAAATTATTGTCAGAACTCTGTGGTCTAGTGGTCAGAGTTCCTAGCTTCAGACCCCCCAAAGCCTCCAGATTTTCTATAGAGCAGTGGGTCTGGAACTGGGTCAACTAAGTCTCATTAAGACAAATGAGAAGCGATTTGAATAACAAAATTAGTGTCCCCAGTCTAGAAAACTGAGAATAACATCCAGAGGGTTGGTTGTGATGATCGCACACCGACCGTGTCATGCAGGCACCCATACCAGACGTGGGGCCCTGGGCAAACTTCGTGGGGCTCCCCATTATCTACTTCACACGTTCCCGTCCCCTAAAAAATAATTAAAAAACTTAAATCTTTGTTTAATGTTATTACAGTAGTTTAGTTAATTAATTTTTTTAGTGCCACGTCTTACTACCCATTCAGGTTATACGCCTATGTACTAATTACACTAATTGATTAGGGACTAAGAAGGCTTAATTTAGAGGAAATGCACCCACATTTGCATGGAGAGAGTGGAAAACAATTTTGTAAAAAACAACCCGAGATTAGTGCGTTAGACAACGCGGCCACCTAAGCGGGTAGTTAATTGTTGAATTATAGGTACTAGCCAAATGGGAAATAAGATGTGGTGATAAAAAATATATATAAAATAATACATATAACAAATAAATGAAACAATTTTGTACAAATACACAATATAGATCTCAACGTTTCTTTTGACATCACATGCGTTGCATAAGTCAAAATGAAGTTCCTTCAATGAAACGTGTTTAGGAAATCGAATGGTCTAAGTGTCTCTCTCGCAATAGACTAGACTGCCGATGACAAGAAGATCGGGGTACATATCCTAATTGGATGTATTTAGGTTGTATTTTCCTTACTGATTTAACATGCCCACCCCCCTTACGAAAATGCATAGACACTCCCTCTAAATTCAACCTTCATCATACCCGCTTCAGTGACCGCATGGTCAAAGACTTCACTATCATGTTGGACCAGGCTGCTAATGACGGAAAGATTGGGGTTTGAATCCTGGATTGGTCTACCGAATGTTTTTTTCCTAAATAATTTCTCACTCCCCTTATTAACCAAACGGGTGGTAAAATGTGGTTTCAAAAACATATTAAAAACTACACTTCACAGGAATGAAAAACAGGTATTTTGGCTCTACATGCCACTGCTCTACTATCTGGTCATCCTGGCTCGTCTCATATTTAGGGTCATCTTATACTAGTTGATGTATTGAGTCTAGTAAATTTATGGTAACTGGTAAAAGTAATATTAGTTAGTCATTGTTACATTAAAATGAGATCAGTAATCTATATTTTAGTGAAATACAATAATAAATATAAATGTGTCATTTTATTTCAAATTTTATTTTTTATAATTTCATTTTTAATAGGGAAAAGTCCCAGCGCAGATTTATCTGATTACCAAACCCTTCCTTCACCTCTGACAAGACGTGTATTAATCACAACTTGTGAATGTGTGGAATGCCAGGCCTCCACCGTTTATTTAGACATAGTTAAAATAAAAACATTAGTATTACAATCAGTCAAATACAATTTAGATAAACAACAAAACAGTTCTTAGAATAATAACCTTAACAAAACAAATATATTCGACTAAGTGAAAAGGGACAACCTGAATATTATCCTAGACCTAACCCCAGTACTTATTTAAAAAAAAACCTGGGGCGTGCTACCCTTCTCAACTCTATTCTCCTATTTCACAATTCTTTTTTTATTTATTAACTACATCGATGTTAGCGCCTAAACCTAATGTCCATATATTACCGTCTACCATTTGTTGTTCAACTAGTTGGTTCACCCCGGGTATATTACGCCCCCGGTACCCCACCCCGCTGGATATCCCACCGCTAACTGATCCGGTGGTTCCGGGTCAGCAAGAGCCCCAACGGGGCTGGGCATCCCCTTATTCACCACCTGGGGAGGTGCCCTATCAAGATCTCGCTCCACCTACCTTCCCCACAAAGCCAACACCATGGACCTAAACCTAACTTATATACTAATTACTAGAAAATAGTACATTTCACTTAGTCGAATATATTTGTTTTGTTAAGGTTATTATTCTAAGA
Organism: Timema cristinae; assembly: GCA_039000515.1. Taxonomy (NCBI): domain Eukaryota; kingdom Metazoa; phylum Arthropoda; class Insecta; order Phasmatodea; family Timematidae; genus Timema; species Timema cristinae. The sequence goes on from JBCFYV010009882.1 coordinate 44,299,541, forward strand.
ATTTTTTTGTTGTTTATCTAAATTGTATTTGACTGATTGTAGTACTAATGTTTTTATTTTAACTATGCTTAAATAAACTAAACTAAACCTCCACCGTGGTTTGGATCCCACATTAAACTGTAGGTCCTCCATTTCATCTCACAATCGCCCTTCCATTACACATTAGCGTAAGTACGTATAACCCAAAAGGGTAGTAAGACGCGGTGCTTATAATAATAATAGACCCTAATAATAATAATAATAATAATAATAATAATAATAATAATAATAATAATAATAATAATAATAGGGAAAATAACTGAGTCGCAGATGCTTATTTATGTGTCTCACTCATAACTTCCCAACTAATTTGTAGATATCGACAAAAATGTAGTCACACATACATCCGCCAGTTTTGTTTTTGATCTCTTCCTCTGCCTTTATAGAGGCAAGTATATTCAAGGTAAAATGATGAATTATTTTGTGTAAATTTAAAGCTATAAAAGTATCACAATTATTCTAGCAGCACTGAATAAATGTAATGAGCCTTATTCTGAAAAGCAAATATTAAAACCTAATGTGTAGAAACAAGTCTAAAGAATTTTGGAACATAATAAAAGAATAGTGGCGAAAATGAACAAACAATTTATACCATTTCGACAAAACTTGGAAAGCATATACTACTCACATGGATCATATTTAATGTATTATGCAAATTTCATATCAGCTTAGGTTATTTCAACTCTATTCTGTATATACACATTCCCTCTAAAGCAAATACATTATTTTGCAGTTTATCCTGTAGTGGCAAATTTTAATCATGCCAAGTGTATCAAAATTGGCCAAACTTTTAGAGGGGGAAAATAATCCTTCGGTCCGAATCTAATTAGACTTAGTTGGTGACATAGTATTATCTTAGGAGGTAATTTATTAATTATTATTTTGTCAACAAGTCCAAATTTTTAATAAAATAAAAAGCGTTATATGATACCTTATTTAAATAGTCAGTTTCACGTCATTTTAACGAAATAATGCAAGTCATCTTGGAATCAAAAATATATACCTACCTTTGTAACTTGCGTACAATGCCATATTAATGATTACTAAATTTGAGCATTTCTAAAAACAGTTCTATACTAACAAAATTATGCCACTCACATTGGTTACATTATTTTTGTAACCTATATTTACTGAGTCACCATTGACCAACCTAATGTTTTAATTAGCAAATTTTAAGTAAACTTAGTACACACATATAAAAATAATAATTACAATTATTATTATAATTATATATTATTATTATTGTTACTATTGCTATTAAGGGTTCTGTTTTATAACAGATACATTCCTTTTGTCAGTGAAACTTAGACCACCAATGCACCCTATCCTCTGCCTCCCCCTTCAGCTCCCAAAAGTTTCTTCCTTCCAGCAAGTCATCCAATATTTGAATTCTCCTTCATCCTAAACTCCTCTTTACCTCAACCTTGCCTTATATGACGTTGTGTAAAAGACAATTCCTCCTAAGGATGTGTCCGATTTAGTTTGATTTTTTCCAAAATATCACACCTTAAATGGTTCTCTTCTCACCCCACTCTTCTTAGAACTTATTTATTCGCCACCCTCTCTGTCTAGCTGATCTTTTCAATTATTCTCCAGCACCACCTATTTCTTTTTCATCTACTTGAGAGTCCAACACGCACATTAAACTTTAAATATATCAATAACACATTGAAATATCTTTCCTGAAATTCATATTTTGAGCAATAATGTTCAATTCATAGAAGAGTGAGTTGCTTGAATTTCACTCAAGCATTGTATTTCTTACACTATCTATAATAAATCCTGTACATTAGTAAAATATATTATTTGGTCCCTCCTGTCCATAATAACTGGTCCAGTAGAATAAGAGGTATATTATAAATCTTTCAACTAAAGTAATATTTCAACAAATCCTTGAAAATGAAGAAAATATAATATTGGTTTTATCATCGCTTTTCAGACTTAGCCTAGTAACGTGTGATTTCAAGAATGTCTACAATTTTATCATATTATATTATTTATACTACTCATGCGAATAAAAATATATTTGTACAAATGAATTACTACTATATACTGATTTTGGTATGAAGGGCCTCTTTTTTCAACCAAAACACTACTGAATAGTAGGATACTAGAAGGAAACTGCCTCTCACAAGGACCTTCTATTGAAATTTGCAAACCTAATTAGTGTATATGTTATTGTATTCTACCAACTTGGTTGGACTCAAAATAAAGTTCTATTTTAAAAAAATATTGTAATATTCTATAAAAATTTTACACATCTAAATTAATCTAGCTCACCCACAAATTATACAACTATAACACCTTTTAATAGTACTTGGTAGTTACACCAATGGATGCCTTAAATAGTTTTTGCAAAGTAATGGCGCATTGCACTTATATTATAGATTAGGATCCAATTATTTAAGTTTTCTTGGAACTCTTCTAAGCACAGTTTCTGGCAACACCCACTCCTAAAAAGGCTTTTTAAGATTTGGAGCAATTAATTGAATCCATCGTCATCTTACTTTATCTTTTATATTAAAAGAGGTGTTTTATCATCAATGAAGAAGACTAGATAGCATTTGTCCCATGCGCTATGTGTAGCTGTCCCTGAACCTTAAATACACAAATTTAAATCTGGTGATATATAAAGTTTTTATTAGACGTAGAAATATAGTTTTTCTAATTACTTATACATTGTAAACTATTTATAAAAAAATAATTGTGATACTGAAAAAACTTTATCAATATGTTAGAGATGAGGAAGGTTGGATTTAGAGGAAGTGTACCCAGAGTTGCATAGAGGGAGAGTGAAAAGCCATTTAGGGAAAAGTACCCTCAGTACACACAACGGGGATTGAGTCCCAATCTCCCCACCATCGGCATTCTAGTATATTGCGAGGGTGATGCCTTAGACCATGTGGCCACCGTATAGTGCACCCGAAAAGTTTTTGAAATTTATGCCGGAAGTGTTCTTATCAAGAGCTTACCAAACAAATTTTGTGTCTAGGGGTAGAGGTAGGGGGGCTATGAATGCTGAATACCTCTAAAACAGTGGTTCTCAACCTTTTTCAGCTAACGACCCACATTGTAATTAGTCAAATTCCCTCCCCCTACTTTTTGGGATCGTTATAAATAGATATCAAAAAAGTATTGTTTTATAGTCACGTTATTTTGTAAAAAATTCAATTTATTACTGGCAGCATAATGGTTCAAAAATATCACTGAAGTTTAGTGCGATGGTTGAGATTTTTGTTTTCATTGGTTCTTGAATATTGGGCTTAGGGCTACTTATTGGGTCTTATCTACTTTGGAAAAAGGGATGGAAATAAAATATGTCTGGTCTTATTAGCTATTTTCCCAGGTTGATAACCACTCCTTTAAAAGCTATTTTTGTTTTGTTTTTATGAAAACTAAGATCAAAGGTTTAAAAATAATAGAAGTGCTATAGATATCATTAAAATAAAAAACACTCAAATGTGTTAAATTTATACACTATTATTTGGTTAGTGAATAAAGGCTAAATGAATATTACTGAAAAAGTTAAACAAAAAGTATTTAAACTAAGTATTATTAACAAAATATTTTTTTAAATATAATTAAGAACCTAATACAAGTTTTTACGATATTAGCAAGATTCTTACTAACTTATATTGTGATATAGGCCTAATTTTATATTGTCCAGAGATTTTTTTTATAAATTACCATCTTATTATTATTATTATTATTATTATTATTATTATTATTATTATTATTATTATTATTATTATTATTATTATTATTATTATTATTATTATTATCAGCACCGTTCGGGTTATACGCACTTACGCTGATGTGTAATGGTAGGGTGATTGTGAGATTAAATGGAGGACCTACAGTTTAACGTGGAATCCAAACCACGGTGGAGGCCAGGCATTCCCCACATTCACAAGAAATTACAATCTTGACATATAAATTAATTCAATGTGTCTGGAGTAATTTTTCGAAAAGCATAAAGAAACTTTCTGAAGATATCACTCATAAACCTTACTATTTAATTATATAATAATAATAATAATAATAATAATAATGTATTACCTAAATCAGTCATGCCAAATAGCTTCCAAATCTTGTATTAATTTGATGAATCTGTCGATTTCATATCTTTATTTAAAATCTCAACTTTTTTTGGCAAAGTTAGTTTGTCTAACTTCCTCTCGTTCTGCGATTTTTTTTTTAGTTTATAAGCTCTACTACTTCTTTTGTGTTCACGGCCGTGACCTTTTAATCACCCTTCTTTCTGCTTATTTGTTAACAAAAATTTTTGTATTATTATATAGAAATTAGTTAAGCGAAAACTCACTGATTTAAATAAATATATATTACATTTAATGATTATTTCGTAAATAGTTTGATATTTTCCTAATCTCAATATTTATATAAAAAACTCGCGCTTGATGAGTTCTGAACACTTCACTGATACTTGACACTTCTATTGAACTCATTGCCCGGATACATTTTGGTTTTGTTAGGAATTCTTCTCATTAATTCTCTACAAATACTGACAACACTGTAAAAGCTTAGGTGAATAGTACTAATAAAGATTGTAAACCAGTCAAGCAAAAAGGCTAATGAATGGGGCCAACAAGGGCTTTGCTATGTTGTTCACGAAGGTAAGGAGAGGGTGGAAGGGGGTAGGTGAGAAAAGTTGATTCAACAATCTTGAAGACATTAGAGTAGCGCAGGTTAAACTTGAAACTGGATACACACAGTAGTATCTCCTCACCTACCACCTGCAAGTATCCCTGTCTGCTCCTCATAGGGTCGGTGTTCACCTGACACATGTACCAGCCTCGGTCCGTCTCGTGAACGTTCTTAATGTGCAGGTACCAAGACCTGTGGCCGTTGATTGAGAAGATCGTCTATAGTACACAAATATTGTTTTCAAAATAACACTTATAGGAGTTTATTGTTTCATACAGCCTAATATAATGTTATGTTTTCCTAATTTATTTTTGACTCCCCCCCCCTTAAGTCATGGTTAGTTGAGTTTAACACTAGAAATAAGAAGTTTTGAATAACAGAACAAAAGACCATCATTAAAATTAATTCAGAACATATGTATCTTTGTCTCAGTTATTCGACCGTCTCAAGTCAGAAAAGCCAGGGTTCGTATCTCGGTTGACGCCTCTACGTGCAGATGTGTCCCTGGAAAATGCAGGCTTGAGCCCGGAAGACCGGAGGAGGCTCCAAGAGGAAGTGAACGTCGTGTTCCACTGCGCGGCTAATGTGCGCTTTGATCAGAAGCTCAAGGACGCCGTCAACTTGAACACACTTGGAACCCGCCGGGTGTTGCAACTATGTGAGGGAATGACAAACTTGTTGGTAAGTATACAACTTTGAGCTATCTTTGTTTACAGGCAATCATATTTCAAGTGAACTCCTGACTAAATTAAATTTAAAAATGTACGCATCTTGGCTGGTCACGAATTTATTAAGTATATTCGAGACTACAAAACTTTATTGTTGGGAGTTTTTAAGTTTTAGGGTATCTCTATAGTTCTCTAGTTGATATACTAAATTTCCTTATTTTAATCAGTAGCGCACCCAAAAAAAAGGGGGGGGGGGGCAGACGGGAGACTTGAGCACACCAAGAGAATAAATATAGTTTTAATGAAAACATGTATCATATAAAGTAGAAATGAAATATTGAGCACCAAAGATGTGTCAAATTAGAAGAAACGTTATAAGACCAGGGTTTATATATTCCAAAGGTATTACACCATACACATTAAAAAGGCCCCTAAATTTACAAATAAGAAAAAGCTACATAACTAATAGCTTAGATGCATTACATAAAATATTACTTACATTGTTTTAAACGCTACCCTAAGCTATCATTAAAAAATAAACTAAAATTAACTTAAAGTGGTTAAATAAATATGCTCTTCCAAAGCCTCCCTCCACCCCGAAACTGCATTTTAGCTACAGTCTCTATTGGATGACTTAGTATATGTCTTGGTGCGCCACTGCTTCTAATTAAGATATTTGGTTACTCTTTTCTGTTGACCTGCACGTGGGTGGATTGCACTTTTAATCCATTTGTCTCGCCTTTCTGTGGCCCCTCTATAGTTTTTGAGTTTATGAACTAATTATAGTTCTACATACGTTAAAGATTTTCCTCCATTATTATCAATAAACATTTTTTTTCCCCAATATTTCCCAAACAATATTAGATGTAAAACTAATCAATTCTATTAAGAAAAATAAAACCATCTATTAGTATTATAATTGAAATAATAGTACTGTAATAAGTATAGTTCAATTACCTATTATCCGCATTAGTAGGCGCATGCTCATCATTCTCACTCTAGACCGGTTTACTGGTGACGGAAAGGTTGGAATTTTAACACCATCATATGTACTTATAGTGATTATTTTTAAAAGTGGTTTTACCACTCTACTTTCACGCTAATGCGGGTATAGTTCCAATAAATTTCATCGTATCCCTAACCAAACGGTCCAAAAACCAATAAAAAAATATTCGAGATATAGTTACGGAAGTTCAATTTCCTTGTAAACTTCTTTAGAGTTAAACCAAATAACTAATTTGCAACTCCTCCTTTTTCAGGTGTTTTGGAATTATTTTTTTTACGGAAAATTGAAACATTCTCCAACAATGCCTTAAAAATCATAGCATTTAAGAGACGAAAGAAAATTTCTTCCTTTGATTTCTCGAAATATTCAGTCTAGTAACACTGACACAATAAAAACGATGTTGTTAGACCTTTTAGCTGAACATGTTAAATTTGGTACAGGCAAAATCATTTATTTTGAAAGGTATCAATGAGCTTTGACCTATGGACCACTGGCGAACAGTCATCTATATTGGAAAGGACATTCCAGTGTAATTTACACAGGCCTCAAGATACCAAATGAGAGATTCGGTTGAACGTAATGGCTTGTATAAGAGATGTATATCACAACTTCCAGGAGTAATACTTATTTCTAGCCATCTCAAATGTCTGTGTAGATTACTATTGCTCCCATATAGTCTGTTCATGACACCTTAGGGTTTTTCTAACAGTGGTAAGATTACGTCTTAAAAATTCAAAATTCATCCACCTAGTAAAAATGTTGTGTCAGTTTAAAAAGCGATTTAGATTGACGTGGTTCGTTAAGGTGATAGCACATGTTTACAAAGCGTATCAAAAAAATAAACTGTGTTCTAAGTAGCTAGTCAACTATAAGAAAAGAACCAGTTACCATGAAACAGTTAGCACACACTTGTTTTAAAATTACATATTCTTGATGTGCGTTTCAGCAAGGTATCTCCACGCTCGACTCGCAATAACTGAGTATTCGTATTGACTTCTGTTTGGACAGTCAGGTCATTTTTTTGACATGAGGGAAAATTGTCTGTTGAAACATAAGCCAAGGACGTTAGAAACCTCTTTAGTCAGTTAGGTCAAGTGCTGTTTTCAAATGAACTTGGATCTTAGTGTAAGGTAAAGGTCCACATTCCAACGTTTTCAGTAGAATTTGCGCTTACATGTAAATAACACCATACCAATACTTACTACAATGATATCCATCGTCAAGGTGGTCAACCACTCCTTCAATGTTGGAGGTGTAACTCATGTTACATAGCCAGTCATAGTCCCTGTTATGAAACTGCTCAAGACCCGTAATTGCTAGAAACAGGTTTTATTTGGGTAAGCTTTGTACGTAGGTAGATTGTATTTATATGTGAATATATCGCCAATTTTGCTTGGTCACGACACACAATATTTGGTATTTTATATATATATATATATATATATATATATATATATATAAATTATTTACTACCGAGAATACCATTTTTGATAATGTTTCATAAATATTTATCTATTTATACATGGCTTTTAAAGTTTCAGAATTTAACAAAAATATACTCTAGCTCTGTTCAAAATTAAAAGTATTGAGTTAAATGAAAATGAATTTTTGTCTAATACTGATGTGAAACTGTAACTTTTGATAAAAATTATATTTACCCATCAAATAACATTAATAAATTAGTGGAAATGTATCAATTTTGCCCAAAAATGAAAAAAAAAAGCTTATGCTTTTCCTTTGAAAATTGGGCTATAGTATTCGCCTGTAGAGAGGTTAAAAAACTATGCTGTTTAGAAATCATCTGTTTGGTATCAATTTTTGGTCCTCAAAGTCATTTTGGGGAATATTAGCGACAGTCCAAGTTTCACTAATTATCTCAGTGCTTGATTTGATGAACACTCGCTTTCAATCACAAGGCTGACTCAGCACACCAATCTAACGTATTCTAAGACAGCTCACTCTATACTTCAAGCGCGACCCTAATGCCAGATATTAAAAATATTCACGTAATTTAACAAAATATAAATTTTTTCTTATTTTTTACCCGTTTGGGATATACGCACATGTACTAATAGTTCTGATATGCTAGGGATAAGGAAGTTTGAGTTTTAAAGTACGTGTACCTGTGTTTGCATGGAGAGAGAGTGGAAACTAATTTATGAAAAAACACCCTGAGTAAACCCAACCGAAATTCGAGCCCCGATTTATCCGTCATCGAAAGTCTAGTATTTGCGAGTGTGACGCCTTATAGACCTTGCAGCAACCGAAGTGGGCCCTACTACAATTTATTACGCTAATGACCTGCTTCGGTGGCCACATGGTCTAAGGCGTCACTTTCGCAATAGATTATATTGCCGATGACGTGGAGATTGGGGTTTGTATCCTGGTTGGGTGTACTGAAGATTTTTCCCCCTCAAATAGATTTCCACTCTCCCTCTACGTAAATGCGGGTACCTTCTTCATCCCTAACACAGCGTAATTAGTACCTACATATGCGTATAGCCCGGATGGGCAGTGGAACGCGGTGCTAAAATGAACCTGCCCCTTACAAATAAGAATAATGCACCTGATATTTTAGTGAGCGTGCCAGGCAATTGTGTGTGACAACATATTTCCTAAATAAAAAATAATGTACAGGTTGGAGCAATCCAATATTAGAAATTTAGGGACTTTCCCTTTATAGTTGACCTTCGTAAATGTGATTCACTACTTCAAAGTATTTCAGGATCTTGAAACGTTTCTCCATTCGATACTATCCACATTGTTTACTTAACTGGTTTAGCAGTTGTAAGATTTTGCTTTTGCAACTTCAAGATAAGTGAAAATAAGAGAAAGCGTAGTGGGGTGATGTAGAACGTAGGTGTTGTGCTTCATCTGGATTGGTGGAAATTAGTTTCAAAGCTTGAAGCTTGATAATAACAGATCAACATTGATATATTTATTCATGAAAATGCTCATTTAGAAATATATATTAAAGCTAGTCTTTCTACAAAGGCAAGTGCCTTTATTATTACTTCGCAAATATATATTAGCCAGTATTGGTCTATTATTAGTTTTTTTTTCAAAGCACCGCATTTTACTAGCCATTCGGGCTATAAACTTATGTACTAATTACATTAGTGGGTTAGGGATGAGGAAGGTTGAATTTTAGTGGAAGTGTACCCGCACTAGCGTGGAGATAAAGAGAGAGAGAAAAAGGGAGAAACCATTTATGAAAACCCCCCCTCAGTACATCTGACCGGGATTGAACCATGACCCCACCGTCATTGGTAGTCTAGTCCAATGCGAGAGTAGCACCTCAGATCATGAGACCACTAATCTGGGTTATTATTAGCTATGAATTAAAAGAAGGAATGCAGTTTACGACAACTCGAACCGAAAATATACTGTCGTACTTTTGACTTGAACATTTAACTGAGAAAATAAATGGTACGGAACTTCGCACGGACTTTCTAGCTCTATTGTTTAAAAATGGAGATATTTACTCAATACTCGTAATATATGTGAAACGAAAACTATACACCAACAAACCCAAGCATAAATTGCACTATAATTGTGTAAAACTTTTTTTTTTAGTCCCAGTTATAAATTTTATAATCTTGTTTTTTAAGAATTGATGTCCTCATTTGTATTTTTGGACCGATAAAAAAGATCAATATTGGGTCAACAAGGGTCAACACTTCGTATTCAAAATTTCAAATTCCGGTTAAAATTTTCGACATTTTATTAAGTGTTGCAAATCTTCATGCCATCGCATTGCTATTAAATTCCTCATTTATAAATTTTAACCAATAAAAATGTAAATATTGACTATTGAGTCTAAAATGGAGATAGATCATTGTTGTACAAATATTTCTCTTAAAAGGTTTAAGGAAAAACAACATAAGCTTTTAGAGACTTACTTATACTATTACTCTATGACATTGGAGAATTATTGCGTTAAAACTTTAGTATCTCTTTACAACTAAAGCTCACAAAATTTTATTAATATATTTGCCAATATCTTAGAAACGATTGGATTTATAAAAATATATTTCATATAAAAGTTTTTAATTTTTAATAGTACTACAATTTTGTAATCATAAGTTATTTAGTATCCCAAATAGTTGCGGAGATACGGATGTTTCTGCCTCTGTAAAGTACCCTCAAATTCATTTTCATGGTAGAAAGAAAATAGCCAGTTTATTTATAATCTCAATCAACACTTATATACGAATTTTAATCAAAATAGTTTAAGTCGATTAAGAGAAAATCTATTTTTTCTCTTTTCGACCTTTCTTAAACTAATCTTTATGTTTTCTTTTGCTGTCGCAATACTTTACCTTTAGTGTTCGAAAAGTTAAAAAATATATATATTTACGTATAGCTTGAAAGTTATTGGTTTTATAAAAGTATGCTTCTTATAAAATATTTGTATTATAAAGAGACCTACATATATGTAACAACAAGAAATTTCATATCACAAATAGTTTAAGAGATATAAATTAAAAAAAGATCATTTACGCATCAGACCGGAGCCCTTAAAGTCATTTTTCCGAAATATTGAGAGAAGCCATTTTGTTTGGAATATTTATAAATAATTAGAAATGAAATTTAATCAAAATCATTAGAGCCGATTTTGAAAAAAATCAACTTTTTCTCTTTTTGCCCTTCAGTAAACTACCATTAGTTTTAGGGTTAAGAGATCCAATTCCAAAATCCCTTGTGGCAACCCTATGAAAACCCTAAATTCCAAGTTTAAGCCCGATCGGTGTAATTGCTTAGGCTCTAGTTGGAGGTACAGACAGACAGACAGACAGATGGAAAGTCAAAAACCACTTTTTTTGGATTCGGGAGGTCATGAAACGTCAAGATTCAACAAAATCTTGAGTTAGATTTTTTTGACGATCACAATACTTTCTCTACCTGTAAGATAGTGAGAAAGTAAAAATTATCCAAGAATTTGTCACTCCTGCAATAGATTGGACTGTCGATGACAGGGAGATAAGGGTTCGAATCCTGGTAGGATGTACTGGGGATGTATTTTTTCTTAATTGTTTTCCACTCAAATGCGCGTACACTTCCCCTTAATTCAACTTTACTCATCCATAATATATCAACGTAGTTCATACATAGACGTGCTAAAATATGCTTTCAGAACTTTATCAGATATTTTAGTTGTTTCTTCTTTGCAAAGCTGACTTATATATATCGAGTTTTACACAAAGCCATTTAGTCATCACGCAATGATTGAAACGTAGGTTTTCTTATTCAAAAGTTTAACTTCTCCAACCCATATAACATATATTATAACATAAATTTACTACATATTTTATATTTTCAATTCACTCATACCTCTTGTTAACTTTAAATAATAAATACCAAATTTGTCAGTCCGTGTATTTCTCATCGAATTTAAATTTATCATATTATCATTTTATGTGTTCTATACTTTCGTATTTTTATATATTTATACTACTTTCCTGAAGATGACATTTAAAATGTCGAAACTTGTTGATAAATTATACTTCGAGAGGACTTATATCCATTAGAAATTAAAAGAGCAAGGGACTCTTCAATTAAGACAAGACCTCGTATTTATAGCTAAACTCTTCAAATTTTTATAATCAACTTGAAATATTTTATTTAAATAATGCTTTCTATAACCACTGCTGGTTTAAAACAAAATTTTAATTAATTATCCTATTTTCACGGTTTTTTATTAACATTCTCCTATCTAACATAATATCTTGTCATTATATTATATACTTAAATTTGCTATCAATTTTCTAAACATATTTTATTTAATTGTTAATATGACACATTTTATGGGATAATTTAGTTCGCTACAGGAGCATATATAATTATATTTTAATTTTTACATGCTATATCATTTAAAGTATTTCATTTATACATTTTTTATCAATAACATTTTTGTTTTATTCACACTTCATTTCTTTATACATTTTAATGTGTTTTTTTGTCATTTTATTGTGTATACTTCCAGGTACTATAGTCATTCGTTATTTATTAAATTTATATTGTTAATATGCGTATAATCCGATATGGTAGTAAAAAGCTGTGCTAATGATAATAGCAATAACAATATATTGTTAATAATCTTATTTTGGGCATCTTATATTCATTAAATTTAAACACATAGTAAGCTCATACCATTCACTTCTATACTGCAGCCATTGTAATTATATCATGTTATTTATTGTATACTTTGCCAGGCACGTTGTTTTACTATCTAAGCAAGGATATTTGTTTTTATTTTTATCATTTATATCCATTAAATCTAACAATTAAATATCATAGTCTTATCTATTATTAGGATATAATGATTATAAACTTCAAGATAAACAAGGGAAGTTCATCAATAAATTTACTCTAGTGAAAGAAAGGTGGGGTTCTCACTTTGAATACTGCTGTTAAAGTTAAACAGCGTCATGGTGATAAATCGTTCGACATGATGCCAACCTTACAAAACACGGTACAAGAGTCTTCACTTACGCCACAGTTTTGTCATTCTCCGCCCACTGTGTCCAATAGCTAAGCAAGCTTCTTGTTTACAAATACCAAACACTCGGTAAGCGATGATGGGACTTGAAAGCCATCTCATGTTTTTGTTATCAGCTAGCCTTTCTCCCTCCACGCAAATGTGGGTACACTTCATCTAAATATAACCTTACTAATCCTTAAAACCATCAGCGTAATTAGTACATAGGCGTATAACCTTAACAGGTAAGACGGGTTCTAGAAAAAATAATTAAATCATAAATTTATTTCTTGTGTAGTCTGGTTGGCTGGTGGTGGGGATTTCCGTATTCGAATTCTGGCACGGTTTAGAGAGGTGGCTTTTACTTAATAGTTTCCATAATACTTCCACGCAATTGTGAACACATTTCCTCCTAAATTGTATCGTTCTCGTCTTTATCACACTATTGTAAGTATGCGGATGGGTAGTAAGACGTGGTGCACAACAGAAAACAAACGTTTCAATGAAAATATGGTTTCTATACACTTGGTAATAATTTGCTTCCTGTGTAAAGTAAAATAAAACCGTTAAAAACCGTATGATATCATTAGAATCTTTAAAAAGTAGTAATATTTTAGTATTTTTATTCAAAAATTATATAATAGAAGTGCTAAATTTAGAGAATAAACTGTTTGAAACTTCATGTAACTTTTAAAAGAAAATAAACAACTTAATTTAAAAAAATTATCTCACAAGAATTATAAAGTAATATTACTGTAAATTCTCAACTCTGACAAAATGTAGTTAATGCCATTTAGATATATCAGATTACTAAATTAAGTCATTTCATCTGTAGGACACTAGGAACAGTCTATTGAATAACAGCCAACACATATTTATATACTTAGATATGTTTACAAAGGTATATTTTTGGTGTAGCATTTTTTTTCATATCCAGAAAACTCCGTACATTTTTAGTAATATGAAACCCGTATCGGTGGTAAAATGGTCTAGAACTATAAAGCGTCACTCCTGCTAAAGACTGGACCGACAATGATGGTGAGAATGTTGTTTGAACCCCGATTGGATTTACTGTTGGTGTATATTTCCTAAATGGTTCCCTACTCTCTCTTCATGCAAATACGGATAAGGCGCCTCTAAATCAAACCTTCCTCATTCCTAACATATTAGCGTAATAAGTACGCAAATGTAAGAGTATAACTCGAATCGGTTGTAAAGACAAAGTGTAAAAATATAGTTTTTTTTAGCACCGTGTCTTACTACCCATCTGGGTTATACACCTATGTGCTAATTCAGATAATGGGTTAGGGATGAGGAAAATTGAACTAAGAGAAAGCATACCCGCATTTCCGTGGAGAGAGAGTGGGAAACAATTTGAAAGATACACGGGGAGTCATATTACACATTTTTTCCAGGACAGCAACTTTTATATCTCAAATGTGAATGTGGGGAATGCCAGGCCACCAGCGTGGTTCGGATTCCACGTTAAACTGTAGGTCCTTCATTTCATTTCACAATCACCCTACCATTACTACACATTAGCGTAAGTGCGTATAACCCGAACGGGTAGTAAGACGCGGTGCTAATAATAATAATATATCTCAAATCCCATAAAGACCACAACAAAAATTTATTTTTAAATAATTAAACTATAAGAGTTACATCTTTAAACCATAATATTAATGTATTAGAAAGGTCTCATGATTGTCTAACAGATGGCAGCAGTAACGAAATTTGAGCTAAAATGGATTCTGCCTATTTCCCCTGTATCCTTCATTTAGGAAAAACCACCCTCATCGGCAGTCTGGTCTATTGCAAGAGTAGCGCCTTAGATCATGCAGCCAACAAAGCGGGTTAAAAAAAAAGTAATATGAAGAGATTTAGAGATGTTATGGATATGCACGTATAGATTAGGCAAGCTGAACTTGTAATGCTACATAACTTGCAGTGAGTATCCGCGTGTTACGAGCATGCCACGAACAAACCAAGTAGTGATGTCATTTCAGTTCACTAGTTCCGAAGGTGCACTACAGCTAGAACATGTCTGAGAACGAGGAAGCATTAGCTTTATGTGTAGTAATAAACATTTAATATTCTTGGAAGTTTTCATGTGATCGTATTTAAATATATACACGTGTATATATAGCAGGCTATTAAGTCAAATATAAGAAAATCATACACAGTTAATAGGTTTGTAAAGTTTTATACGTCTAATTTCATTAGTTAAAACCGATTTTAAATGAAATAAAAAAGTAAAACAATAATAAAAATACTCTTTGAAATCAAAACACAAATAAAATAAGTTTTGTTTAGAAAAAAGTTGGTTTTCTCAACAACAACAAAATCTAAGTACATGTTCCCTTGAATTGGGGTTGTAGGAACGCGATAAAAGGTCAGTGTTTTTTTTATATCAAAGCACTTTCTTTGGTCAAAAAAATAAAATATTAGTTCAGTTAAAAAACATAGAGTTTACTTTTTTTTTCATACGGTCACATCAACATTTATTGAATATTTGTCAAAGCTGTCCTGGAATTTAATGACAACTTTTTCTCTTCGTTTATTTGTCATCTAGTTTTTCTATGCTCATCACAGATATTCATCAATTATTGATGATGTCACCATATCTGTAATGAAGCATTTTTTTTTGCAAAAAATATTTTTCTATATAAACTGCAAAAAACTGGCCTTTTCTCGCGTCCCTTTCCACCCCACCTTAAGAAGGATGGTATTAATACTATCATATTTATTATTAATATCAGGAACATAGGCTTAACCCCCAAACTCATTAATTATTTAAACATACCTATTATAATATACAATTAATGAATGTGTTTGCAATACATTAATGAATGTGCCTGTATAGTGATATAGTTATTTAGGAGAGAAAGGCCAGAACCTTTTCTTACACTTAACCCCTTGTTAATAAAACATGATTATTCATTTTATACTTACGTTCTAATTAATATGATAGTTAAAACTAATTTTAATATCTATATAAATAATAATAATACAATATTGGCCATCTCGCTCTTCACATAATTATACTCTACTTTTATGGACCAAATAAAATAAATGAGGAAAGCAGAACTAAATAATGGATATATATAATTAAAACATACAAATTTTTGTATATCATATGTACAAAAAACTATATTATCAAATTAATAAACAATAGTATATACTGTACAATACATGGATTCATAACGTCCCACTTCCTATCTGGTACATCTGAAAATTCATACTAATAGAGTAAGGATAATTCAAGTGGAATTTAGAAGAGTTTTACACGATTTTGCATAAAGGGAAAGTGGGAAACCACTTAGGAATAAATACCACCAGTAAACCCGGACAGAACGATAACATCTGTAGAAAAAGAGACTAGATATGCCGGAAATTTAGTCCGCATACCCACCGGAGAGGGTAGTGGAGTGTTGGTTGGTATGTAGACATGTCATAATTAGAGATTTTAATTACACGCTTGAATTACTTAGAAGATTTAATATGAACAAATTTCAAAATCAAAGCTTTTTTCGCAGACTTTAGACTCCTACGTGAGTTGGTACGCAGACGTTTGAAAATTTAGAGATTTAGTACGCATACTTGAGACCAGTGAGCGAGTTATTATCTAGAAATTTAAAAATTTGATGATTTCATATAAAATCTTGAGACCCCCTGATTGAATTATATGTAGATATTTGAAAATTGGGAGATTTAATTCTCAAACTTGAGACCCCCGAATGAAATAGTATGTAGACATTTGAAAATTGAGAGATTTCATACGTAAACTTGAGACCCCTTAGCGAGTTAGTATGTAGACATTTTAAAACAGGATATTTCATAAGAAGACATTAGAAACTTAGAAGAGTTGGACTATTGTGAGAAGGATTACCAAAACTCTCTAGCCCCTCTTGTACAAATATATCAGAGGATAGCTTGGGTAATTATTTATATCTCATTAACTGGCCATATTACAGTATCCAAAAGTAAAATTATAAATGTTTTATTTTATAATTATTGCATAATGTAGTGTTACAGTGGATTTAACCTTTTTATTTGGTAACCAACCAAACCTTTTACTTGATTCATGACACTGAGATGAGATTTATTTATCTAGCCATTTTTGTTTTACACAAGCTAAAATAGTTGGTGCAAATGTTACACCACATTAGTGAATTTGCCCAGTTCATGAATTGGGCTAATTTCTAACCACAGCGTAAACTGCCCTGTCCTCTTGACCATTTTATGAATTGGACAAAAAGATTGCCCAGTTCATGAACCGGCTTTTTCATGAACTGGTCCACCCATTTTATAAACTGGATGGATTTTATTCCGGTCAATAAAAAGGACAAGAGAAGAACAGGTTTGGTATTTGAGTTAATTTAACTTTTAATCTTCTTAGAATGGAATGTTAGGCTAAGTTAGGTTGGCTTAGTTTAATATCATATTTTAAAACAAAATTTAGTTAAGCTTGTAGTAGATAGTACAATTAGTTCCAGTTCTTGAAATGGACAAAATTTAATTCAATTTTTGAACAGTTCGTGAAATGGAGAAGCGAAGGATTCAGTTCAAGGAAAGAAAGGAAATTTCCCCAATTAATGAAATGGGCAATTTCACTATTGGGGTGTAACACATATAACAATCTCCCCGCCCCGTACCAACCCTCCAGCATGTCCTAAGATTGTCTACTAAATATTTTATTATTATTATTATTATTATTATTATTATTATTATTATTATTATTATTAGCACCGCGTCTTACTACCCGTTCGGGTTATACGCGCTTACGCTAATGTGTAATGGTAGGGGGATTGTGAGATGAAATGGAGAACCTACAGTTTAACGTGGAATCCGAACCACGGTGGAGGCCTGGCTCTCCCCAAATTCACAAGTTGTGATTAATACACGTCTTGTCAGAGGTGAAGGAAGGGTTTGGTAATCAGATAAATCTGTGCCGGGACCGAGGATTGAACCCCGGCCGCCAGCATAGATGTCTGACACCTTACCCCTAGACCACCAGGTCACCTTACTAAATATTTTAGGCGTCCCCAAATTGTGTATCAAATATCTTTTACCCACTTAGGTGGCCACGTGGTCTAACGTGCTAATCTCATGTTGGACTAGACTGCCGAATACGGAGAGATTGCTGTTCGATACTGGTCGGGTGCACTGAGGGGGGTTTTCCTAAATGGTTTTCCACTCTCCCTCCCCGAAAATGTGGGTACATTTCCTCTAAATTAATCCTTCCTAATCCCTAGCCCAATAGTGTATTATTATTATTATTATTTAGCACCGCGTCTTACTACCCGTTCAGGTTATACGCTTAAGTACTAATTGTACTATTGGATTAGGAATGGGGAAGGTTGAATTAAAGGAAGTGAACCCGCATTTGCGTGGAGGTAGAGTGGAAAACCATTTAGGAAAAACCACCCCCAGTTCACCCGACCGAGATTCGAACCTCGATCTCCCCGTCCTCAGCAGTCGAGCTCAACACGACACGTGCGTTAGCCAACTACGCCACAGAGGCGGGTCCCAATAGTGTAATTAGTACACAGGTGTATAACCTGAACAGGTAGTAAGACGTGGTGCTAAAATAAAAATCTCTGTCCATCTTAATGGGGGATACCGTTTCTTTTAGGTGTTAAATATCGTCTTCATAATGTTTTTGCTTGAAAAGTCTCTATAAAAAAATCTAAGGCCTCAAGGCAGTCTTGATCGCATGGTTAGTGTTTCCGACAACTAATCTGAAGAACGGGATTCAATTCAAACCGGTTGAAAAGAAGGTGGTTTTCTCAAGTCATGGTTTCATTTTTCCCTCGAGGTCAATGCCATCACAGTTTGTTATACTGACCCACCTCATACATATGTTCCTTATATTTAGCATGTTAACAAATAAAAACTAACTAGTAACAGCAGTAATTACTGATTATCCCAGTCCATGTCATAACTATGAAATCTTAAGTAGTACTTGGGCAAACATCTCTCCTAAACGTAATTTATTGTGGAAAATATCAGCATTATATTTGTTATTTATCAACCGTTACTTTTAGTTCTAGTCATAAACAGGTTTTTATTAAGAAATCTGCTATAACAAAAGTAGTGTGTTGATTATTTTACGTATAATCATCTTTATATATATATCTTCTAAACAACCTTGACTCTAAAATGCAATCGTTCTTTCATTAAAACAGTTTACACAATCACAAGGTTAATGCTGTTATGGATTATTATAGGCTGGGAGAATACAAGAATGTAAGTGGGTCAACGAACTATAAATAATTATTTTCGTAGAAGGACAATATAAAACTACACCATAGGGGGAGTTTTTTCTTTTAATAATCATACTTTTTGAAACCAACCGATTCTTATTTAATAAACAAAATAAAATTATATTCTATGATAAAATTTTCACTGAATTTAATATATTTGTTTTCTTGTTTAGACCATACTTTTAAGATGTCCCCATATCACTTGAAATTTTCAAAAATTGAAAAATACCTAATTAGAGAACTTTAAATTAATGTTTTTAGATAGATATGTTAAACTTTTTTTCAATTGTGGCTTTAGATCTTTTGATAATTTGCGAATTAGGTGCATATAAGCCATTCTTTATTTAAGGCCATAGATTAAGATAAACCATCAGAGAATATTCTTTGACTTTATCTTTTATAAACAAAAGTATATCTTCTAGATAATACAAATGGTTTTAAATGTGTTTCTTTAAGCAAGATATATTTGTAAATATTTCTTTTACTAAAAATCATTAGATAAAAATATGTTCCCCTGGCAATTTCATACGAAACAGTTAGTAAATGTCAGATGGTACTTCATCTTGATTCAGGTTACTAACATCTTTTCAAGTATATTCCTGAAATGGCTCGAAATAATTAATCAATTATAATACGTTGTACAGTAGTTTTCATTAAAGTACGTACCCAAAAACCCTAAAAATAAAGATATATTGTAAACAGGAACAACATAATGTGTTCAGATTTTCCAATCGCTAATAATCCTTGCGTTCATACATCTTTTAACCAAAATAATAATGGTTATCTAAACACCAATATTATACAAATCCCACGCGAGGCCGATTAGCAGCTCGCAAGTAATGTATTTAGTGGAACCAATGTTTTATCCACTGCGTTTCACTACTGATTAAGTTTATATGCGTGAACACTATACAACACATTAATTGCGTTAGTAGGATTGAGATAAGGAAGGTTGAATTTAGAATAAATATACCCACATTTGCGTGGAGAAACACAGACGGAGAGAGAAAGAGTGGAAAACCAGCTCATTCATAGAGGGTACAATAGAAAAAATCCTTGTAAGGTTAGGCTAGTTAAGAACAACAGAAATAAGTCATATACCTAAATATGTATATAAAAACAATTTTTGGGGATAAAATAACAGTTTACACCGGGTCCTTTTAAAAATGACCATAAAATACTCTATCTTATTTAGTAATTTAATATTAAGGCTTTATCTTGAGATAAATTAACTGGTCATTTAGTTACTTGAGATTGTTTATTATTTATAAACAAAATAAAGATATTGTAATACGCAGAAATGTTTGCTAAAGTGTTTCTTAAAAGTACAATAGGCCTACCATAGAAAAACTAAAAAAAAAACTAATTTTAAAGAAAATACCAGGAATGCACTTCACAATAAAAGATTATTCTCGCTAAAATGTTATTACATCAAAGACTAGGATGATATATTCAAGGTATCTCTATAAATATAAATATTTTATATTAGTTGCAGGTGCCTAGTGTTGTCCACATATTGCTACTCATTCAGAATATACGCTGATTCCCTTTTAATAGTACAATTCAATTATTACTCGAGTCAAGTCTTCAGGCCTGTAATATTTGTATAAATTGAAAAATACATTATAAGTCACAATCGTACGTAAGTTACTTTCTTGACAAGATTTTAAAAGATCAGTCATCACTAAACTACCCTAAAATAATTTTTTATTAAATTAACGAACGTTCATTTTATCTATCCCATAAA
Source organism: Timema cristinae (assembly GCA_039000515.1). Lineage (NCBI taxonomy): Eukaryota > Metazoa > Arthropoda > Insecta > Phasmatodea > Timematidae > Timema > Timema cristinae. The sequence continues at coordinate 44,320,413 of JBCFYV010009882.1, forward strand.
GCACTTCCTTGATACACATTTTGATCAAAAATTTTAAAGCAATTTTTGAAAATTATAGTATTGTCGCAACCTACCCCCCATGGGCTTAATTTGTCAGGATATCTTGTGGGAGGGGCTAGGTTGTAGGCAAGGTAGTTGTGTGGGTTCGAAATAATTAGTGTTACGAATTTTAGTTTTATAGAAGTTACTAAATGATAATACAGAATATGTTATTTAGACGGAATATAAAGAAATAAAGAGAGTGGACGCCCGCGCTCGTGGTAAGAACTGGCTAAACTCGTTGAAACTTAGACCGATGAAATTGACTGACAATGCGCGTGACATAACCCAATCTCGGGACCTTGGTCTCGAAGGATGCCCTCTAAGTACAAGTGCGATTGATGACCCATATGTGTAGTCTGATCTGGTACGGCATCGGGCAGCATAGCTGCCTGCGATATCGATGGAATTGTGACAGCCCTGTGGAAAAAAAATAAAATAATTTTATACCATGCTATGGACCCTTTCCTGGCCAACTAGTTAAATTATTGTTATGAATTGTCAGTAATCCCCCTGCAACCTTTCTATTTCGTTACTTCATATATGCTAAGCCAGCACTTTTCTGCCTGTGTGTCCACTCGAGTTTTATAGATCAAAACAAACATTCAAACATTGTTCAGCGGTTATGACAGTATTTTCAAAAAATATGTATCAGGAAACTACTCGTAAATGAATTTATCCTCAAAAACAAGTTTGCAATGCCAAACATCACCCATAAATCAATTTTAAAACAAATTATTATATACATATTAGAAAAAATCTTGATTTTTAAAAAATCGTTAATCAGTAACTACCCTTAATTTTATGGGTGGAATCAAAATTAAAAAAATGTCCCAAGGTATGACCACATTAAAACGTTAAGAATCGTCATAATCGTAACGTTGAAACTTTTCCCGATTACAATAATTTATCCTTATATTACAGAGTATAAAATAACCTCGATGCCACAATCTCAGTTTTAATAAAGTACTGATGTTGAACTTTCTAAGATTCTTGGTTTTGGAGTTATCCGTGCCAATGGTCAATTGGTCTAGGTCGTAAAGCTTGGTTAAATATGTATTATTTAAAAGTAAAAATGCACTTAAGTTACACACCATCAGATTTTCATAAGTACTTAATCAAAGATTTTGGCCAACAAGTTACAATGTTAACATAAATATATCGATTATTACGTTCTTTGCTACTATGGAATTTAGGCTGCCTTTTAAATGGGAGATGGCGTCTGTTTGTCTGAAGAACTATATATGTGTAGGCTAATGTAGAATAAAATCAAACAGTGCTGTGGACTACCATTTATTTGACAAATGAACGTTTTTACCTACTTATGATATTACGAAACAACCAACCAAAAAATAAAAACAGATATCAATCCTGTAAATTCATTTTGAATTTCAAGTTGTAACATCTCCCTAATTTCCCCTTCTCACGTGATTTAAGACGTCAGACTCTAAGTGTATAATATCGACTTTGTATATTTGGATATTTAAACATGGTTTTCTTATGCATTCTTTGCAAGGGTTAGCTTTTGGAATCTCTAATTTTGTAGGCTTCTGAGAAACAAATTCCATTCTAAATTAAGTGTAACGGGTTTGTACTGCTTTGAAATACAACACTTTTTGTATAATGTGAACATACTTGGTTTTCTTGTGTTGCATTCTAAATACATTCCGTTTGATGGTTTTCTTGAAGATGTGACGATTGGGACGGAAACAGGCGAATGTGGTTTTTCACTATTTCACTGTGATCCTCAAATATTGGGTTAGGTCTTGTACTATCGCGTATCCTGCTGTCAAGAAATGTCAAGTAAAAACATCTTAAAGTATGTTAGCCCAAGCTAGCATCTTCTTTTTAATATAATTTTAATATAAATAATATCTAAGTGTTAAATTTATATGATTTAACCACTGGTTTGGACAGGTTCTTGAACAGCTAAACAAACATTAAACATTTTGTAGGATAACAGATTTCACGAATATAAGCTACCATAATCTTTCCCTTATCTCAACAATTCTATTACTTTCTCATATAGAGAAGGTATTATACTCGTTAGATTGTTTTACTTCATGGTTATTACGAGATTTGACGTAGTATCTTCCTAAAAAAAACATCAACAATTTTACAATGTTTTTCCTCTGTCTTTATTATTATTATTATTATTATTATTATTATTATTATTATTAGCACCGCATCTTACTACCCGTTCGGGTTATACGCACTTACGCTAATGTGTAATGGTAGGGTGATTGTGAGATGAAATGGAGGGCCTACAGTTTAACGTGGAATCCGAACCATGGTGGAGGCTTGCCATTCCCCTCTGTCTTTATGCATATCCTGCCTATACATAGGGCTACAGCAAGATAGGGTTGAAAAATTTATTTCAAACTTGATATTTAAATGTTATAAGGTCACATCTTCAATAATATGATCACAATTTTGATTTTAGTTTCAAAATTAAGGTTAGTGTAATGAATATTGATACGAAAAATTCATAAATGTTCGGAAACGGTACTATTGGTTTGGTTTAAAGCTGATTCCTAGGGCGTGTTTTAAATTCAAACAAACGCATTATAGGTTTATACTTATTTTTTGGGGAAAGAATCAATTTTGATTTGTTTACTGATGATTGATTTATGTAAATTATACAGTGTTCAAATATAGCTGGAACCATTTGGTTCAAAATTGTTATCTCAGGGGGGTTTTACAAGATAAACAATACCGGATACTTTTTTTGTTGGAGAAAACCCTTTTAGGATAATTTATAGTTAACCTATATCTGGGAAAAGTTTGTTTCAATCTATAATAGACTGGGTGACCTTGTGGTCTAGGGGTAAGGTGTCAGACTTCTGTGCTGGCGGCCGGGGTTCAATCCTCGGTCCCGGCAAAGATTTATCTGATTACCAAACCCTTCCTTCACCTCTGACAAGACATCTTGTGAATGTGGGGAATGCCAGGCCTCCACCGTGGTTCGGATTCCACGTTAAACTGTAGGTCCTTCATTTCATCTCACAATCACCCTACCATTACACATTAGCGTAAGTGTGTATAACCCGAACGGGTAGTAAGACGCGGTGCTAATAATAATAATAATAATAATATAATAGACTGTATGAGAAAGTTTGTATGACTGTGTCGTAACATTTATTATTTTATGGGATTAATGCAAGTGATAGGATTGGCGTCTAACTCGTGTTTTACCTGCTTTAAATACAATGGAAAACTAATTTCAGGCTCAACCAGTATTCTAAAAAAGCCTTTGATAAAGTGTGAGAAAAATGGCCCTCCCACATATAGAATGACGTCTCAACGTATAAGGAAATGGCCAAGGTTACTTTTTATCCTTTAGTACTAAGTATTTTAGTAACTGCACATGACTTAAAAGGAAGAATATGAATTTTGATGAAATGAAGAAGAATTTGTTAGAGAAAGTACGGGTAAATTAAAGGTAAAGCTACAACCTTGGCTTGATGAAAAAATACACCGTTCTCGTCTTTTCTAGTTTTCCATTGATGGGGAGATCAGGGCTTGAATTAAGGTCTGGGCCTGTATTCACTAACGGGAGCAAATAGTTGCTCCAGCGCAAGTTTGAAATATGTTCCAAATCCCTATTCACTAAAAGGAGCAGGCGCAATTTGAGAGCAAAGTTGCGCCTTTTATTTGCCACCTCTCAAGAGTAGGTGCAATTATTAAATCATAACTGTCACTTCAATAAATTTAAATGGTGGCATATTATTGTATTGACTTAAAATACAATTAGTTACATAACTGTACTCCAATTAATAATGAATTAATTTAAATAACAAAACGTATGTCAAGCACAAATTTGTTTCAATTTAGACAGTGGTAACAAAACAATTACGGACCTTTTATTGTTGGATTTTTACATTAAAACAACGCAATGGCATTTCTTGCAGTATTACAAAACAAAACTACGAACTGTGTAATCTTCGTCTAGATCCAAAGAGGTTTCTATTCCTCCAAGTCCAAAGACATCTCATCACTAAATATGGCAGTTAGTATAACTTTAAAATAAGTTTTAAAGTTTCTATAAACATTAATGTTTTATTAATGGAACTTAAACTTTAAACTAATAATATAAATAAATACAAAATAATGTACTAATATTGTTTTTCTAAAACATCCAGAAAGAGACCGCTTCTAATTTTATGGCTAGTTTATGAGAAAATTTTTAAAAATCTTTGTATATGCTGTCGTTTTCATTATAGATCTAAAATAAAGTAGCCTTGACTTTGGAAGTAAATTCTTCACAAGGATTGGTCGAAAAGAGATCAATTGATGACGTTTATGATGACGTCACCCTATTCCTGCCACCAGTTTGCGCCTTGATTAGTAAATACGGAAATGGCGCAAATAAATTATTATTATTATTATTATTATTATTATTATTATTATTATTATTATTAGGACCGCGTTTTACTACCCATTCGGGTTATACGCACACTAATGTGCAAATATAAAGTATGGTGATTGTGAGATGAAATGGAGGACCTACAGTTTAACGTGGAATCCGAACCACGGTGGAGGCCTGGCATTCGCAAATAAATAGGGCGCATCTTGGGGAGCATTTTGGGCGCAAAGTTGCGCCCTTTCTATACTTGCGCCGGAGCAGATTTGCTCCCGTTAGTGAATCCAGGCCCTGGTGTTCTGGGATAATTTTTCATAAATAATTATCCTCTACGGAAATGATGATACATTTTCTCTCTATTCGTTATTCTTCATCCTTAACCCGTAAATATAATGTACAGATAGCCTGAAGTGGTGTAATGAGTAAGGGAAAGATAAGGTAAATTTAGGTGGAAGTGAAACAATATTTTTTTGGAAAAAAAAAAGAAGAGAAAACCATCTCAGTGCATCCAGCTGAAATTTAAACCTTGACCTCTTCATCACCAGAAAATAAGAATGTACGAGACAAACGCGTTTTTTTAAGTGATCACCAGTACGAATTTATATCATTTCTAAGTGTTTGCAAATTAATCAATGATTACTGAAACACTAGACTATGTGAGTGCTGTGGTAAAATGGTTATTTAAGCAATTTAAAAAAATAAATACTCCCAACACAAAGGCTTTGAAGTTAAAGATACGTTAACTTTTATTTAAAATTTCAATTTGATATTGAACAGGATACAAACAATTTTTTTTATCTGCTATAATTACCTTGATTTCTCATATATTTGACATATAATTGCATATTCAGGGCATTTTAAGTTTAAGGGCATGTTCATGGTTAAACTAATATAAAATATATTCTTTTTCAGTGTATAAATGCATATTTTGTTTTACTTACTTTTTGGCGTTAGAACTCGAAAGTTCATCGCCGCACTTACAAAAGTATGCTACCTATCCCTATCTTAAACTAGCTCTATCCAGTCGACCTCATTACACCATATCTCTCACAGGTCCATTCTAATGCTATCCTCCCATCTATATCAAGGTCTTCCCAATGGTCTTGTAATGTACCATTGGGTTTATCAGTCAATACCTGAACAAGGTTCTAGAATCTTCCATTCGCACGGCATGTCCTGCCCAATGTAATCTACGAAAATGGTGTCCTAACAATGTATTGTACAGAGTATGTAGCTCATCATTATGTTATTTGAACAAATTATATGTCTTTTAAATTATTTAACTGGTAACAATAGTACATGTAGGGTATGATTGAAAAACCTAGTTAACATTTTAGAAGATAACTTTTTAAGGCGTTTTGTTAAATTTTTAAAGGTATACTTTCATTAATATTGTACGGTTACTTCACCTCTTGGGCAGGAGGGTTGGACCGAGTTGCTTAAAGTAAATATCGCCACTTAGATCTAATCATGGAGAGAGCGGAAAAACCACAGTGAAAAACATATGTTAAGATCCACTTCCATAACGCCCAGCAGGGATTTTAATCAGGTCATGTTTGTCAATGGCTACCAAATGTCAAACGAGTCTAACACATTAGACCTGAAGACCAAGTGTATGAATAGCTTTAGTTATAGTAGATTATGTTTCCAATAATACTGCATTTAAGACTGCACACCAAATCACAATGTTAACCTTATAATTGCGCCGTTGTATTTGTCCTTGATTTTACTAAAGGCCCACCTTATTTATTTTAGATATTTATTAATCCAAGCATAATTCTGAAACTTGGTTTATAATTTTTAATTCTTTTAATTAAAATTGTATTATTTTGTTAAAATAAATTAAAAATAAAAACTCACTAATTGGATTGTGAATCGCATTATTGGTTGTGCACACCGCAGCTTTCTTTACCTTTAGTATAGGTTAAAAATATCGGTATATTGCTGCAACACATATTTGCAAACAATGTTACCACAAATGATATGAAAATTAAATTACCATGTCATCCTTAGTGAGGAGAGAGTGATAGTTTGATTGGACCTACCAAAATATAACTGTAATATTTGACAAACTCTTTACAAATATATTACAAAGATAGCTTGGATAAATAAATAGGAGTCTAGTACACAACTTTGGAAGAAAAGTTAATTCAGATTCGAATAGATGTATTTATATTATAAATGATCGAAGTGTGGTTTCAACCACAACCACGATCCCATATCCTCCCTTTCCACTCTTAGGATTTATAAGGCTAGTAAATTTGCATATATAAGGGGCTGATAGTTTGTAAGTAATGCATGGTATTCAAAATATTACAGTGAAATACCCACAATTTATAAGAGAGCGTTTCTTATTAATTATATCATTATTTATAATATCTCAATGTTTGTTTCTTTGGTTGTAAGAAATTACTTTTCTTTCCCATGTAATACCAACTATCATCAATTACATGTAGGATGGTCTCGTTTTACGGAGGTATAGTGGCGTGTGTAGCACTTGATTACCATATTAAGGAGCAAACCAACTTGTTACGTGCAGGTATTTGAGCAGGTCACGAAGAGCAAACCAATTTGTTTCGCCGGAACTCTTTCCTCGCCTTACCCGCTTCAATGGACGAACGGCATAAGACGTCACACTAGCGTTAGACCGGCCTGCTGATGACGAAGCGATTGAGGTTCAAATCCCAGTACTGAAACTGATTCTACTTAATACTTTACGACTATCTTTCCACGCAAGTGCAGGTGGATTATTTCATACCTAATCTATTAGAGTAATTACTATCACAATATATATGCGTGTAACCTGAACAGGTAGTAAGTAATACGTAGTGATACATATTTTTTCCTAGCATTCCGTAGATAAACATATTCTCTTTTTTTAAAAGTCCAACAAGAAATAAATTAATTTAAGAAAAGCTTCAAACTGGATTTGTACCGGGTTGGAATATTTAAGGTGATTTTTTCCATACACTTAAACTAAGTTACATAAGTAGTTGATTTAAAAACTAACTTAAGAGAACACGCTTGAAAGTTTATCTCACTACTTATTAACCGGGAGATTGAATATAAGATTACACTCGAACCAAAAAATGTATAAACATGAGGATTCTTTACTTGACAAAAGTAAAATTGGGATCAGTTAAATAGTTTTCTCACTATAAGATAGATATTTTTAATTTTTCTAAAAACAAATGTCAGAACGTTTAATTGGTCTCCACCCCACTGTTTAATAAAATAAAATACAGCAAATTGCATCAAAATGTTGCGTCTGGCTTAACCTTTATCGCATACCTAAGCTAGGTTTTATCCGGGGTAAATACGGGCTCTTAACTATGCACATCCAACTCTAGCACCTAAATATTTACTAATCAGATAGCGGGATGAACTGATGTGACCCATCTTGGTGGCCATATGGTCTAAGGCGCTACCCTTGCAGTATACTAGACTGCCGATGACGTGGAGTTTGAGGTTCTTATATAGGTTGGATGTATTGAGGGTGGTTTTTCCAAAATAGTTTCCCACTCTCTCTCTCCACGAAAATGTGGGTCTGATAAAAGGAGTAATTTATTTTCGTTATTAATTATTGTATGATTATACTCTGCCCTTCCCTTCTCTCTGCTCTAATCATCCCCATAGTGCTATATAAAAACCATATAGATATATTACGTCGATTTTATAGTGTTAATTACGCCCTTTCTGACGAAAATATTAAATAATTTATCCAAAACTAATCCTTAAGCCAGGCATGTTCAACCTGTCCCCAACTAAGGACTGCATAAGTACTTGAGTAATCGGCTGGAGGTGATACATGAGGTTTATAGGACCTAATGCCCAAAAAGATTGAACATACACATACACATACACCCATACCCACGCCCATACCCTAGCTCTTCCATACATCAATACACAAGTGACATTATAATAATTACAATTTTTCTGGAATTTACATGAAATTTAGCAAGCATTCACATCAGCTACAAGAGCCTAATTCATCGCTTATTTCTATAATTTAATGCATTTTGATTTTAGCTGGCAGGCAGCACATAACTTACTCGCGGGCCACAAATGGCAAGTTTTACATGCCTGTCTTGAACAAATACAACAACCATAAATTCATATACGTCAGTTAATTTACCACTAAACTAACCCAACTGCATTACAATACTCCTGAAACCCCCAAACACTTTTGAATACATTTCGAACAAATTATTGTTTGTTGAAGCTGGACATGACTTTGGTATTGAAACTAATGGTTCACAATTAAAAAATAAACCTTGTTGGACCGAAGGGGTTTTTTACGATGAATTAATCAAACCCCAACTATTTTAATGTGTTTATTGAATCTTTAATGTGTTTGATAGTTTAACTCAAACATGTCGAGGTGTTATTATTATTATTATTATTATTATTATTATTCGCACTGCGTCTTACTACCCGTCCGGGTTATACTCACGCTAATGTGTAATGGTAAGGTTATTGTGAGATGAAATGGAAGACCTACAGTTTAACGTGGAATCCGAACCACGGTGGAGGCCTGGCATTCCACATATTCACAGATTGTGATTAATACACGTCTTGTCAGAGGTGAAGAAAGGGTTTGGTAATCAGATAAATCTGTGCCGAGACCAAGGATTGAACCCCGGATCTCCAGCACAGAAGTCCGCGTGTAAAAGTCATTTAGATTAATACGTAAGGTCATGTATCAGGGAGGAGTTTAGAGAGACTAATCAGATTTACATATTACATTTTTATTTGATAAAAATAAAGAAAGTAGAGTATTGTTTTACACATATTATTACTATTAATTATTAAGGTCACCCGGTTATATTGGTAAAAGTCAAGAACGTAGCCAGGGTAAGGTTTAAGGGATCCAATCCCCTCTGAAAAGTATTGATTTTGTAAATGATTAATTATTTACTTACTGTTTGAACCATACTAAAATAAATATACCAAAATATCTTTAAACGGTATCCACTATTTTGATTATTAATGGGGTTATTGTTTGTAAGGCTCTTAACATAATTATGTAAATGGTCATTAACAAACTTATATTTATGTGTCTATATACATATATATACAAATTTTATATCTATAAAAGTGTGTCGATGACCCTTAACATAATTATGTTAAGAGGGTTAAAAACAATAATACCATTAATAAACAGAAAAGTGGATACCTTTTAAAGAGATTTTTATACCTTTATTTTAATATAGTTCAAACAGTAAGTAAATAATTAATAATTTACAAAATCAACACTTTTCAGGAGAGATTGAAGCCCCTTAACTTAAATGCACTATATATATACTGTAGTTCATAATCTCTCGTGTCACACCCAATTTTGCACCATGTTTGATCTGGCCGGGATTCGAACGGGCAAAGCTAATAAAGTGAAGCCAATGATGAACTAATTCATATTTAAAACCATTAAATTAATATTTACTAACTGGATTAAAGGTTCTTACAGAGGGCTAGTTTAGTTTCGGTTAAATTAAGTGTGCATTTATGTATCCAAAAAATGTAATTAACTATTATTTATAAATATAAAACTTTTTCAAAATACCTCGATACAGTATTTAGTCTTTATTCAATAAAAAATATATTAGTGTTCACATTCGGGTGATTTTTTTATGTCAACTTGAAAAATAGCTTCTATATGTATTTAACATTTGCAAATTTTCTTCACCTCCAACAGTATGGGGATTAATCCACCTGGCCCCCCCATCCTCCAATAATATTAAGGGGATGGCAAGACTGAGTGAGTGAGCGTGCGAGCTTGAAAGATAGAACTGGGTCTATTTTTCAAGCTCACGCCTCGACCTGGTACAGTCTATTTTACAGGCGCTAGGCACTATTATAGTATGTTGGTTCATTGAGTAATAGGAAAACTTCTCATTTTGACATTTTTATTACTATCGATAGGTTTAGTACACTTGCTACTAACGGCCTAATTTAATTGGTAAGATTATAAACCATACCTATATGTATGTGTATTTGTGTGTGTGTATATATATATATATATATAAATGATATGTTAAAATACATCAATATTATAATCAAAATAGGCCTTTACAAATAAGAATTACCATTAACGCGGAGAGAGGGTGAGAAAACCACAACAATAAATCACTTGTCAAAAACCACCCTCAGTTCACTGAGCCAAGATTCCAACCTTTGCCTCCTCGTCAACAACTATCGAGAGTTATCAGCTAATCACGCGCTCACTCGCCAGTTTGGCCACCCAGTCGCTCGCACGCTTGTCAGTCTGGCCGAACTCTAAGAATAACTACAGCCTATTTTATCTATAGATAAATGGGGTAGACCAATAACAATGTTTGATTTAGAGCTAAATCCAGAAATTCTACGAATAGTTTTAAAAATGCACTAAAGGAAAACCCAAAAAGTATGCTTAGTCCACTTAGCCCTTCAATATTATTTGTAAGCCCAGACAAGACCAAGTCTTTCATTGTGGCTCCAAAGTGATGTAGGCTATTTTCATTTTGAACTTATCATTGTTTGGTGTTTCAGGCGCTGGTTCACGTATCTACCGCATACTGCCATTGCGACAGAGAGATCGTGCAAGAAGTAGTCTACCCTGGCAAACATGACCCTCACAAGATCCTAGACACGGTGGCTTGGATGCCTGACCATATATTAGAAGAAATAACGCCAAAGTGAGTTTAAACACCAATATAATATTGGGTTTAATTACCAAGGACCTCAAGAATAACTTAAGCTAAAGTAGCACCATGGCTTCTTTGGTGCTGACTGACAGCTCACAGCTGACTTCTGACAGTCAACATTTAGGTATATACCTAAATTTAGGCTGTTAGAAATGACAGCTGCTAAACACATGTTTTTGCAGATCATATGGTTTGGCGTAGGGATACATAATTTCGTCTGGTAACATTTCAAAGCCGTCAGCTGTCAGTCAGCACAAAAGAAGCCATGGAGCTACTGTATGTAGATACCTCAGACATTAGATCAGCTTTCTTATGGAATAATGTGGTGTATGTGGTTTCTTCCTTGAGTGGTAATAAATCATGGGCAAGTATCCATCTTGCTTTAGGTGAACCTGCATTATGTTAATCCAACTGTTAAATTCTGATTCAGGTATTTCCAGTTTTGTGCAAGGCTTCATGTTGCTTTAAGTGAAGTTGCAATCTGGTCATCGATCCGGTAAATTATGATTCAGGTACTGCTGGCTATTGTGCAAGTCCTCATGTTGAGTTGGAACAAATAGTTGTATGGTAGTCGATCTGGTATTTTCTAATTCAGATACTTCAAGTTATTGTGAAAGGCCCCATGTTGGTTTAGTTAAACTTTCGGTATGGTAATTGACTCGGTATTTTCTTATTCAGGTACTTCCGATTATTGTGCAAAGCCCTGTGTTGAGTTAGGGGAACTTGCTTAATGGTAATCGATCCAGTAAATTTTAGATTTTTATAATTCTGGTTATTTTACTCATATTATAGCTAAGCACATTCTTTGGACTTGATCAACCCAGGCACGGCATAAAGCCGACTCAGTGTATCACCACTCAGTGTGACGGGTTCATATAATTTCCCAAAAAATTATTGATAATAAAGTCTTGAATTATCCAGATGATTGTCAGGATCCCTCTATGATGCACCCCCTGGGAAACTCAACACCCATTTGGCTGTATTATTTAACCTCCAAAATTGAATCCCTGACACTTAGTGATACATCGCCAACTGATGTATCATATATTAAAAATTGAGGGATCTGCTTTGTATCTCCTTACCTAGTTCCAATCTGGTGATAGAGGGGGATCCGTCTAGTGCTATACTACCTTTTGAAAATAGACATTAATATCCGGTATAGTAGTAGAATAGGCAGGATAAGTCTTTCACCAGAGGACGCAGAACAAAGATAGTTTTCGATGACAATAGTATCATGTAAATTTAATGGATGAAATATATCAAAAAATTACATGTTTTAACAGAATTTGACTGAAATTACGAATAAATTATATTTTACCAAAAATTGTAGATACATAATATATGCTAAATAGATTTACTACCAATACTTATATTTTAGGCAATATTTATTGTAGAATCAAAAAATAATTATTCAGTACTTAAAAGGGTTAAGTATATTCTAGGGATTACACGTTTTAACATTATGACATTAAATTATGTATTTTTAATTATTTATAAGCAATAATCATCATCATGTTCATATTTTCTTAGGCCTGTAACCGGGTCATTTTAGTAAATTGACTTCATCGTTCTCTATCATTCCACCATTCTTCCTTCTTTAAATGCTTCCATTCTTCTCCTCTCACTTGCACAGTTTATGTTATCTACACTTTTAATCTCTTTATTAGCTTTTATTGCAGTATTTTTTCTACACACCTAATTTCCACAATTTTCTTTGGTATCCTCTCCTCCGTCATCATTACATGCACATACCATCTCAGTCTTGTGTCCTCCACTATCTCGTGTACTCCCTGTGTTCCCACTCTTTCCCGGATAATTTCATTAATAATCTTCTCTCTTCTTATGATAGTTAACAAGTTTCTTACCAACTTCATTCCCATGGCCTCCATTTTTATAGTCTCTCTAACATTCAATGTCCCTGTTTCTTTTGCATGTGTGACATTGGGTACTTTGTACAACACTTTCTTACACTTCAAGAGAACCTCTATTCTCCATAGCAGGTCTCTTACACACCTATAGAATAACTCTCCCTGATGTCTTCTTCTCACTAGATCCTCTCTACTTCCGCCTTTCCCTTCAACCACGCTTCCAAGATATTTTATGTTCTGTACTCTTTACAGCTCTACTCCATCAAACATTATAGCTTTCATAGGCCTTATCCTTTTACCTGTCATTACCTTCACTTCCCACCTCGCCACGTTAAATTTCATTCCACACTCTTTCACTTCTTAATTTCATTCCTGTAGCTATTTTCTACTTCATCTTCCTTCCCCCCTCTATTCCCCCCATACCATCAATTCATCAGCAAACATCATGGCTTTCATTATTTCCTCTTAGAGATTTCCTACAACTTTCTTTATGACCATTTCCATTACCATTATAAATAGTAGTGATTAGAAGGCACTCCCCTGCTTCATTCCATTTATTATTTAGAACTACTCCGTCCTCCCAGTCCCCTTCTTAACACAACTCTTGTTATCCTTACACATGATTTTCACTCTCATTACAATTCCTCTTTTCACTTCCGCCTCCTTCATCGCCTTTCAAATTTTATTTATATCCTCGCTATCATATGCCTTCTCCACATCCATAAATATTATTACCAAGTCATTCCCTAATTCATACCTTATTTTCATCAGCTACTGTATGAAAAAGATAAAGTCTATTGTAGACCTATTTTCACTAAATTCATACTGTTACTCCCTTAACCTTCCTTTAATTTTATTTATTATTCTTTTTTCCAGTATCTTATCTGATATTTTTGTACATTGGCACATCAGCGTTATTCCCTGTGTACACCTTTTCCTGTCTCCTTTCACGAAAATGGGTATTATATCTCCCTTTTACCAGTCTTCCGGTGCCTTGTTCTCCCTCCAAATTATTCTAAGCATCCTGATAATCATTGTATACCTGTTTCACCTGCAGCTCTTATAATTTTAACAGTCAGTTCGTCCAAACCCTGTGCTTTTACTTAATATATCCGCTTTGATGCACCCTTCACCTCTTTCTTTTGAGACCTCTTTCCTACTCTACTGCTACTTCTTCCAGCTCCTCTGTTTCACTCTCATCCCTTTCCTTTTCCAGTTTGAAATATATAATCCATAGTTCCTTTACTTCCTCTCCCGTTTTCAACATTATTCCTTCTTCATACATCATTCTAACTTCTTGCCTTTTCTTTCACCTCTTGTTTCTTACTTGGCTAAATAACACTTTATCACTTCCTTCCACGTCTCGTTCCACCATTTCTGTTCATTTTACTACTAATACCGTAATCAATAATTAATGTCCGGGAGCTAACTTTACTATAGGACCTTTGCAATGTTTATTATGCAATAAAACATATTTTTACTTGAAATGTTTGGGGTTATAAAATAAATGCTTATTTATTTAGGTCTTACTACTATGATAATGTTAAATAATAATTAAAAATGTGTATTTAGTTTACACTCTTTATAAATACTCAAACGAATATAAATGGAAATCAAACAGTATTCCCGAGTGGCAAACTTTTATTTAAAATGGATATAATGTGCCAATGCATTATTATAAGTTTTATTTTAGAGCAATTAATATTAATTTCAGCTTATTATTAAATATAATTTATTTAATTGAGGGTTTCTTATCCCTTTTTTTAAATATAATTATTTTGAAATTCTTGACTTAAATAAAATAATAAACAATCTTTTTCACAAACGTAGCAGTCTTGAACGCAAAGCAACTCCAGTAATAAACTACCAAGTTTACAGTAAAAATCGATAGTCATCTAATATATTCTTGTAGATGGTTCTTAAAATCATATTCTCCCCGTATTAATCAATACTCAATAATGTTATGCCAATGAGGCGATCGAAATGATTTATTATTTTGTTGTAGGATTGTATCAGGGCAGCCTAACACATACGCTTTCTCCAAGAATCTCAGTGAGAAGTTAGTTGCTGAATATGCCAGCAAGATTCCTATGGGCATTGCCAGGCCTTCTATTGGTAAGTGCCCTTTCATCTGCATATCCCCATATCCCCAACTTAAAGGTGTTTTGTGTACCCTTATATCAACAATGGCTGTTAAATTTTGGACCAAGATTCCCCTAGACACTATGGAAAATAACACTTTGAAAAAAATCCTTCTACTTTTCAACACCTGCTTCGGTGGCCGCATGTTCTATGACTCTAAGCCGTCACACTCGCAATAGACTAGACTCGCGATAAAGGGGAGATCGAGGTTCGAATACTAGTTGGATGTAATGAGGGTGATTTTCCTATATGGTTTTCTGACACTATCGTCATGCCAATGAGGGTACACTTTCCATAAAATCCCATCTTTCTTATACCTAACACATTAGCGTATTAAGTACTGTAGGTAAGTGTATATCCTGAATGGGGTAACAAGTGGTGCTGAAAAAAAACTGGCCAAGATCCAAACCTTGCCGCCCGATAAAGAATCATGAGTGCCAATTGTTTGTTGAACCCAGATAACTTTGGCCCCATCCATTCAGTTAAATTTGTAATCTCTTATAATGTAAAAATGATACACATTCTTAAGTTGTACTAACAACATAGCTCAATGGAAGATATAAATTTTGTTCCCGAAGTCATTTTGAGCTCTACTTAGGAGAGCAAATGATACGCATTTTAGTCGGTGACCTGGTGGTCTATGGGTAAGGTGTCAGACTTCTATGCTGGCGGCCGGGGTTCAATCCTCGGTCCCGGCAAAGATTTATCTGATTACCAAACCCTTCCTTCACCTCTGACAAGACATCTTGTAAATGTGGGGAATGCCAGGCCTCCACCGTGGTTCGGATTCCACGTTAAACTGTAGGTCCTCCATTTTTCATCTCACAATCACCCTACCATTACACATTAGCGTAAGTGCGTATAACCCGAATGGGTAGTAAGACGCGGTGCTAATAATAATAATAATACGCATTTTATAATAACTTGTGTTTAGTATCATGTTAAGTAGGGTTGAGATAAGGTAATATTCAATGAATAGTGTTTTTGTCTGTAAATATAACAAATTGTAGCTTTCTGTGATATCTTAAATAGCTTAACCAGTACTTGAATAAAATACATATAAAAGAAACTAGACATAAGTAGTGTAAGATGAATATTATTACGTCAGTCATTCAAAAATTGTTTGTAGAAGTTATAACTTATTACAAGTTTCTTCAAAGTCGATATTTAATGTTCATATATTAAGCTTCTATTCATAAGAATTTAAATGCTGCATTAAATAAAGTTTTGATACATACAATATCTACTTTAATTTTCAAATGGTCATATTAGAATGAAAAAGAAATATATATTCATAGTCTTATTGCATTTTATTGTAATATTAAAAAAAGTTAAAATATCGGCTGACAAATATTTCACAATAACTACTTGTGAAATGAATTATAAAGTTTTAGCTATTTTTACACGAACATGCATAGATTACTCAATGAGGGCATAGAGATTATTTTATATATTTGAAGTATTTAACGTGCACTTTCTGAACCTAGTGATTATATCAGCACACAAGAATTTCTATGAGCAAGAGCGTAAGGGCATTTCAATTTTGCCGGAAAAGGTATTTACATCACATACCTTCCAGGGTTCGTTTACATACCACACTCTGCATAGGACGGGCGGCTTTACTTCCCCACCGAAGGAAATTAGAAGTCAAACCTTGACCTTCTTGTCACCGAAAACGCTGACTAGACAAGAGAGACACCTTAATCTGTGTAGCCATTTGTGCGAGTTCTGTTGAAATTAAGAGTACAGTTGAATTCAAAACTGTTTACAGTAAAACTCAATTTATCTATTAGGAATGTAATCTACAAGGAATATACATGGAGGTCACATATGTTTAGTTATTAATTGTTATATAAAACTTTCCAATAATGGTTGCGCGTATTTTACAGACTCACCAACTTGATACCAAGATACCGTTGCTACATTTAACATTCTGCTGAATCACTCGACCTCTTTCGCCAACACAATTATTCTTTGGCTCTGCCTGGACTTCCCGACCAATTAGTTGAATCACAGAGACTTGACAACCGTTATAATCTTAGAGCCTTCACTCAAGTCATTCCACTTTGATATAATAAAAAACATTAAACAGAATACTATAGCTATGATAATATTTTTAAAACTTCATTTCCTTCTAAGTGTGGATGGGCAATCAACAAAAAGTTGTAGTAGGTTTGCAATGTGGTGTTGAAATAAAAATTAAGTTCACTATGAACCGCATCGATGGTCTCATTCTCGCATTGCCGATTACGGGGAGATCGGTGTTCAAGTCCAAGTCAGGTGTATTTGGGGCAGTTTTTCCTAAACGGTTTCCCGGCATGACACCTTGTAGATAATTTTATATTTCCTTTAAAAAGTATAAATCATACTTACATAATCCTTACACAAATATTGTAAACATGTAAATAGACTCGGTGTTAGTAAAAAATAAAAACGTATTCATCTACTTGTAAACATATTCATCTACTTGTGACTTCAGGTGATTCGTCCAACAAGCTTCTCCTAGAATAGGCTATACATTTTTGACAGGGAATTTTTAACATGGTTGAAGGATGAGTGAGGGGGGGGGGGGTTGTGTTGTGAAGGGGGGATGGGCAGGTGTAGTGGGGAAGTAAGCTGGGATTGCTAGCCCTTTGTTCCCAACAGAGTTGCCATAACACTACCTCTTTTTTTTTTGCAAAGGAACTTCACTGTTACAGTCAACTCTCGATTCTACGACCCCGGGAATAGCGTCCCTCTCGAAGTAACGACCCTTTTTTGGGGAACCGTGAAAAATGTGGGGAAAAGGTTGAAAAGTTTAAGGAATTCGGCTGTAAAATGTGTTTGTTTTATTTATTACGTCACTGCGTTGCAATTATCTTTGTGAGCGCTGTATTACTAGTAACTGGGGTGGGTCAGGTATAAAAATAGACACCACCTCATCAATCAATTCCAGCCAATAGCACTTGACTCTGTACACCCCTCCCACAAGCAAGACAATGTTTCCCCAAGCGCGACTGCCGCTACATCACGCGCCAGGCCTGCTTTTGCCATTGTTATTTCGATTCTCGATTTGGTTACTATTTTGGTTTGATTTTGTGAACAATTTTTGATGACCCATGCTATTGTTTAACATTGATATTTTGATATGGTTACGTTTTTGGTTGGATTTTGTGAACGATTTTTATGACCCACGCTATTTATTGTCTAAAAAATGCAATTTTTTCGTACTAAGGTCAGGGGTGGAACAAAATCTGTTAAAATTCCAATAACGACCCCTTCGAAATAACGACCCTTTTCCAGGGAACCGTGAAAGGTCGTAGAATCAAGAGTTGACTGTACTTAGTAATTTAGAACATGAATGGCCACTGCATGACTCAACCGGGAGTTGTGGTCGTGAGTTTGAATCCTGGCTACTAAGATTCATAGAATATCAATAATTTAAAATAACGAACTTATTACACGTGTCTCAAGGTATTTATTGTACCGAATACTATTAGGCCTATATTTACAAAATGTGTTCTTAGAATAAGAAAAAATGTATTACTAGGCAATTTAATGAAATAATTTGAGTGATGAAAGTTTAAGGGTTCTTATATTATTCTTTTAGCACCGAGTTTTACTATCCGTTCGCGGTATACTCACATGTACTAATTAAGCTAATTAGTTAGGGATTAGGAAAGCTTAATTTAGGGGAAGTGCACTCGCATTTGCGTAGAGAGAGAGAGAGTGGGAAACAATTTATAATAAAACTACCCTCTTTCCACCTGACCAAGATCGAACCCCGATCTCCCTTTCTTTAACGATCTAGTCTACGGTGAGAATGACGCCTTAGAGATCATGCTAGTACCGGAGCAGGTTCTAGAATTCTTTATTTGTAGTAAAAAGTATTACTTTTGGTTGTTATTATTATAATAGTTAACAGAGCTCATGACTGGCATCTTACAAACCGGCCGAGAAGCTGTAAAAATGTTCGAATGCCACGTAGGTCAAGTGGCCTACAAGACTAGGACCAACTGGTCGACTATCTAATGCATAAGAAGGCAAAGTGATCAACCAACATGTTTAGGACCATTTTATAAGATATACAACTGTTTGGCATGAGAGGACCTGCTGGTATACAAAGGTCGAGATGGATTGTCCAATTGACCGACAAGTTAATAATACATTGCAAACAACGTGTTCAACCACAAAATTGTAAACGGAAAATAACAAGTAAAGTCTATAAAATATTTATTTTTAATAAAATTTATAACTCTAATAAATACCAACATTTGTGGTCACATGGTCCAATGCATCATTCGCATTCCCTATTCTGCGCATAGCTCAAACGGGGAGTCAGAAGTTAGGGGGAAAAAATATCAATTTAGTGGCATTTTTTAAGCACTGCGTCTTACTACCCGTTCGGGTTATACGCTAATTTTGTGGATTAAATCATCATTAGTAAGGCATCAATTTTCTAAGTTGGTCTTTTTGGGATAACCAGTTGGCTGTCAGATCATTTTGTCCGCATATGTATGAGTTCAAACAGTTGGTACACGTCATGTCCTACTCGTGTAATCAGGTCCCAGGACATCAAGCAATAGTAGATTATAAACCAGTGGTAACAAGGCTCCGGGATATCAAACAATAGCAAATTATGAACCAGTGGTAACAAGCCCCCGGACATAAAATAGAATATTATGAAACAGTGGTAGCAAAGCCCTGGGACATAAAGCAATAAAATATTATGAACCATTGGTAACAAGGCCTCGGGACATCAAATAATGAAGTATTATCAACCATTGGTAACCAGGCCCCGGGACATAAATAATAGCAGATTGTGAACCAGTGGTAAAAAGGCCCCGGGACATAAAATATAATATTATGAACCACTGGTAACCAGGCCCCGGAACAACAAACAACAGTGGGTTCCAAGTTGAAGCTGTAATTCAAACCAAGATTCTTAGTAGATAATTTGAATGTATGATTTAGAATGATTTTAATAGGAATATCATTATTCGACCACTAGAAAAGTTACTAGAAATGGGTTCACTAATTCATACGTCAAATCATGTAATCTACAGCTTATACCTTTGATAAAGGCTTATACTATAATATTTACATAAGTTATAGTCTGAACTGACTAAACTTACTACACTTTTATATCGTCAGTGCGTGTGGGTATAATATCACGAGTGAGGGAAGAATCCTTGTTAATTCAATGCTAGAACATTGACGCGCTAAGATCCCAAGTTCAATTTTATTCTAGTGTCCAGGTGTCATTTTCCAACAAATTTAAATTAATTAAAGTGTATTCTCCTCCATACGGACATTCTCGTAGTTAAAATTATTTGCACCTTGGGTGTTGATATTCATTAGTAATTATTTAAGGAAGCCGTAATTCAAACCAAAACTCTTTGTGGTGAATTTAAATGTATTATATAGTTGCTTACCAACTCCAACAATTAGGGAGCTACTATGTCTTTAGTAAATTATATATACGCCACATATATATTCCCTACGTTTGTTATGAGTTTATTACGTACCCAAGGTCGTAGCCAGACAATAATTTCAGAGGGGGGGGGAGAGGGGGTTGGTGAACACATCCCTTGGTTGCCGGAAGATAGATTTTTTTTAAAAAAGATAAAAAGTTCTAGAAGCTATCTAAAGTGGTTTTTATTTTGGCAACATAGCCCGCTAACTGCCAAAGGCTAGGACAAATTCTAAATATTAAACAACTTTAGAAGCTATCTGAAGGGTTTTTTTGGGGAACATAACATCATAACTGCCGAAGGCTAGGAAAAATTCTAAATATTAAACACATCTAGTAGCTCTCTGAAGTGCTTTTTATGGTTACACAGCTACCTAATTTGTACTTGTATCTTAATTTTGATATGGTTTGAACCATAAATAAAGCCATATATATTTTGTTCATAAAATTTCAGGGAGGGTTTGAACCCCCAAACCCCCCTCCCCCCTGTCTTCGGCCTTGTACGTACCTGAAAACATCATAGATCAATTCTTTAATGGTTTTAAGTTTATATCGATTCTTGTTCGATTTCGCCTCTTTGTTTCGTTTTCTTGGTCTTGATGCACGTTGCTTTTTAGGGTTGAACTTAGCAATGTTCAATAAACACGCAAAATTATGATTTTTTTTTTTTTTTTTAGAAAATGCCTAAATAAATGCAGTACTCATGTGATATTAGATATATTTTCAAAACTTTTAAGATTTAATATTCTTTTTAATGTCCAATTTACAACCAGTAATAAAAGTAAAACTCATATTTTTATACATTCATGAAGTTAATTGTAATATTCAGATAAACAATCGGTTCAAAATCAAGACGCCTATTGATGTACCAAGAGATGAGTGCCTTTGACACTTTGAGCCGAAGAATAAAACTAACACAGTAAAATACTATCCAAGTGCCAAATTACTAGAGGAAGGAAAAAGAGACAAAATAAATCTCACAGCTCGTCACTCAGGTAGTAAGACGTGGTGCTAAAATAAAAGCACTTACGGGAGAGTGATTAGTTGGTGACCGGGGTAGAACGATCCTTCCTTGGTCGGCTAGTCTGTGTTATTTGTAGGTACAGTCAAAGCAAGAAGTTTCATGAAATGGACATAACAAATTTACGTTTGCATTGATCAACGCGGTCTAATAATAAAATAAAAGAGTTGAGTTAGACTAATAAACCAAACAAATTTTGAAATAACAACATTATGTACTCCAAAATTATATAAAATCAAAGTATCGGGGTATAAACGAAAAGTACTTGTATAAGATCAAAAATTATGTAATTTTACAACTATTAAATAATTTATAAATTAAAAACTAGTTTTATTTAAAATAGTGTAAGTACTTCATTGATTGCATACATTTTAAATGCATGTCTAGCTAGAATAAATTTAATCCTCATACATTAACTACTTTACCTTAAAATTAGTACGTAAAATTGATAAAATAATAAGTTTGACTACTTATAACTCGAGAACTGTAATGATATAAAATCATTTAATCAATATTTTTAGCTTATATTTATACACTTATTAAAATAATGCATTTAAATTTTGATGGTCGAATGATTTTAATACATCAAGGCATTATACTGCATTAATCATTTCATCGATGGACACGTGGACTAAATGTCTTTTTTGGTTTCCTGATGACAGTCAAGGCAGTGTGTATTGAGGTAATTTTTCCTAAATAGTTTACCACTCTCCCTCCATGCAAATGTGGTTACACTATTTATAAATTATACCTTCCTAATCCCTACCTCATTCATGTAAATTCAACCATGCTTAAATGGTTTAGGCATTTATTTAGTTAAATCACAGGGATCCTTATTGACCACCACTCAAGTTAAGTAAATATTCCCTATTTGATTATTTAAACAACTTGTATATAAGGCAGGGACCTCGCAAAAAACAAAACAGGAGATAACAAGATACTTAGCCTTGGCCAGTTTATTTAACAATATAACAAGATGTAAAATATAAAAAAAAAATATATATATATGACATAATATTTAGAATTTAAGCTTGGCGCATTCTTACTCGCTCTGGTCATCAAAACATAGATACTCCTGATTAACTAGTCAAAACAATATATCATGACAACTACTTAAAGTACTATACTTAGTTCTCCTAAACTAGCATACCCTACGTTTGTTAACCCACAGAATTCAATATATAAACATATTGAAAGTTACTTGAAATAAATTTCTAATCAAAACAATGTAGCATAACAAATATTTAAATTACTAAACTTAGTTTCCCAAAACCTACTTTGTTTAACCTGCGGAATTAGATATATAAACATATTGAAAGTAAATTGTCCTAAATTTCTAATCATAACATTATAACATGACAAATATCTAAGCAACTAACTTTAGTTCTCCAAAGGCTATTTTGGTAAACCTGCGAAATTAGATATATAAACATATTGAAAGTAAATTGTCCTAAATTTCTAATCAAAACATTAAAGTACAACAAGTATCCAAAGTACTACATTTAGTACTGCTAAACTGTTCACATACTGGAGAATCAATTTATAACCTACAGTCTGCCATTTAACGATGCAATACCTCTAACTAGCTCGTCATCATTATGTCAACTTACATTGTTGGGAGTATTAGTTCCTCTAACGGCTAGTGGCATCAAAGAGTGATTTTTCCCATGTCAAACACTCGCCTTTATTCATTTGAATTCAGAGGGGGAAAAAAAGGGGGTTGGAATGAATAGCCATAATTCGATATCATATTGTCCAATCGGCGACTAGAAGACCTCATCGGCGCCTGCGCAGAACGCAATGAAGTCTTGGTCTTGGATTACCCGGGGGGGGGGGGGGGGTGGCGAATACACGACGATTGAGAGCTAGCCAAGTTTATCAGATCGCGCACGCGCTTTATTCACTGCCATCTATCTTGATGATGAAACAACAAGTTGTTCTTCCAGGACGTTAGATAGAGTTTGTTTTGTTGTGTGAGTGGATCGTACTGGTCGAAAAAGCTCGCCTTCGGCCTCGAATGTGTTCTCCGACAGGGCAGTAAAACAGGGTGAGTAGCCAGGCGAACTAAGTGGTGGCGGTGTAGTATGCGACCACGGTACAAATCCTCCGCCCCTACACGAGGCAGCCTCTTCCGTACTCAGGAATTCGGGTGGTCCAAGCTTTTGACACAGCGATCCAAGAGACGTCTTCCTTGATCTCAGTATCAGCAGCTGGTCAACACCGCTCTCCGTCAATCTGGCAAGAGCTCCACGCCTTTCAGCCTGTCCTCGCCACCCCAGCAACTGCGCTGTACCAAACCGAAGGCATTTCGGGCTCTTCTGTTCTTTGGCTCGACGACAGGAATGAAGGAGGGATGAAGGATCCCACTGAACAAATAAACACAAAGCGAGTACCCAACGAACACCACCAGAATTTTATCTCCCCACTAGCCGTACACAACCTGATATAATATAAAGCATTACAATCGCAAGCAAAAATCTAACCTAGCATTCAATGTCACAATTAAAAAAAAACAGTCATTATATAACCTTTAGTAAAGATTTCTCTAGTAATTTTACTTTGCTATAACACTGGGACTATACCAGATCATGATGTCTCCTGCGAGGGTATCATCCATTTATAGGAGTTAACATTGCTTCAACTAGGAGATTCCATCTTACAATCTTAAGTTTACAAAATCTGGTAATTATCTCTGTTGCTTAATCTGCGGGCTTTCCCGGAGATGATAAATAACTTACATACTAACACTTACACTTTTACAGCACGGACTCACACACATACTCATCCCTGGACCAGGGATGAGGACTCTTTGATGCCACAGGATTTAATTTGAGATACGTGGGCCCGCCTGGTGATTGAAGGGTCACCAACATCACTAATCAGTACAGTTACAGGGGTGAGGAAGCGCTCCACTCGCCATGGACCATTCCACTTCGGACTGAGTTTTGCTGAGATTTTGTCAATTGCGGAGCTCTGTGGATAACTTTTATTGAGGACCAGGTCTCCAATAGCAACCGAAACAGGGGCACGTCCAAGGTTATACCTATCAGCCACCTTTTTATGGGCCCTTTTTAAAGCTTCGAAGGCCTTTTGGCACCTATCTTTATGCGAGAACTTCTCATCCCCGCCCAGCAAGGGGTCCACATCCCATACCGTTAACAGAGGGTGGTTGAGTTCTCTACCCAGGAACACCGAAGCCGGAGAGGCATTGGTTGACTCATGAAACGCGGAATTAAATGCGACATTTAAGAACTCAATATCACGATCCCACCTAGCTTGATCAACCGAGTGGAAAATGGTTAAGGCCACCTTAAGATTCCTATTGAAACGCTCCACGTGGTTAGGGCAAGGATAGTGGGGGCTGGTGGTTATGTGTTTAATGCCCCATCCAAAGCACAAGTCTTTGAAAGTGGCAGACCTAAAACAGGGCCCATTATCGCTCACTAAACTTCGGGGGGCACCAAATATCGCCCACACGCGTCTAGCAAGCGCGTTAGCAGTGGTCTTTGCTTTCATGTCCCTCAACGGTAAAATAATCACAAATTTAGAGAAAGCATCCAACACAATGAGTATACAAGTATTTCCTAAGGAGGATCGGGGCAGGGGGCCAACATAGTCGACGAACACCTTTTCCCACGGAATTTGAGCCACATCGGCCGAATGAAGCCCAACTTTCGTGTTCTGCGCCGGTTTTGCCTTTTGGCAATCTTCACACTGCTTAACTTGCAGTTTCACATCTCTGTACATCCCTGGCCAAAAGAACTCCCTAGAAATTTTACGATAAGTTTTAAGTATACCCAGGTGACCACCAACAATAGAATGATGGAAATAACGCAACAACATTTTGCGTACCACAGTCGGGACAACAATCTTCCTTCCTTTCCCTTTCCCACTAGATATCACAAGAAGTCCTTTGAAAAGAGAATAAGGACCCTCCTCCTCTCCCTTATTTATTTTATCTATTAGTTCCAAGCACCACGAGTCACTCCCTTGATGATCTCGAATCGAGATGAATGACTCCGGGATGGAATGAATTACATTAAACGGCTGTACAATATTTTGGGTCTCAATCGGCTCCAGATCTTCCGCCATCCGAGATAGGGCATCAGCAGTCACGTTATCCCTTCCAGGAACGTGATGCGTGCTGAATTTGTATTTCGAAAGGCGTAGCACCCACCTCCCGATCTTTCCTAACTGCTTTGGGTGTCGCCACATCCATGACAACGCCATGTTGTCAGTGTATAGTTCGAATTCGCGCTGTTCTAGATAGTCAGAGAATTTCTCAACGCCCACAACACATGACAGACATTCTTTCTCGAAAGCACTATATTTCTGTTCTGCCTGAGACAAGGTTTTGCTCGCAAAGGCCACGGGACGAACACCGTCCGCAGTTCTCTGGGACAAAACCGCGCCAAGGGCGACAGAAGAAGCGTCGACATGAAGAAGGAATGGGCAAGTGAAATCGGGCATGTGCAAAACCTCGGGGCTGATCAGTTTGCTCTTGAGAGTTTTGAAAGCACGAGATTGTTCCTCTCCCCAGACAAATGAGACACCTTTTTTCTTTAAGTAATTTAAGGGGGCAGCAATTTCAGAGAAATGCGGGATAAAGCGTGCGTAGTAAGCGCACATGCCAACGAAACGCATCACACCCTTTATGTTTTTTGGTTGTGGGTAATCGACAATGGGTTTCACCCTTTCGGGGTCGACCAGCATATTCCCATTGGAAATAATATACCCAAGATACTTGATAGATTGCTTGGCCCACGTGACCTTGTCGGGGTTAACAGTCAAACCCGCCAGACGCAAACGGCTCAGTACAATGTCTAAATGTTCAAGATGTTCATCAAGAGAATTACTGTATACACAGATGTCGTCAAGGTAATTAAAGACGAACTTATATTTTAAGTCTGAGAAGATGTGATCCAGAACACGGCTTAATGCCTGGCCACCGATACTAGCGCCCAACGGTACACGATTAAATTCGTATAATTGCCAAGGGGTAACAAACGCCGTGAACTTCTTTGACCGCTCTGTGAGAGCGCATTGTAAAAAACTGGCATTCAAGTCAATGAGACTATACACTTTAGCGCCCCCTAGATGTTGGAACGCACTCTCCACACTAGGCATGGGGTAGGGATCAAACTGGATTTTTTTATTTACCTTCCTATAGTCTACAATCAACCTGTGTCCTTGTCCTTTTCTCGGAATAATAAATGCCGGACTAGCGTACGGGGATTTAGATGGCCTAATCACCCCTTCTGTTCTAAGTCCTCTATCAACTCGCGAAATATTTTCATTTTGGGTGGGTTACATGAATAGGGACCCGACCTAACCGGAATCTCGTCCGTGACTACAATATCATAGGGGAGTATGTCACATTTTCCCCAGACGGGTGTTATGACATCCGAGTACTTCTTAATCAAGGTATTAACGCGATCTTCATCGCTTCCTAAGTGACTACACCACATGGGTCTAGAACATAGACACAATGGCACTTTAATCTGAGAATTAAACCCAAACCTTAAATGTCCCAAGCCTAAGTCTAAGATACCTCTAGTATCCCACAAAAAGTCCATTCCTAATATGACGTCGAATACTAGTTTGCTTACAACATATAACTTTCTTTTCCAAGAAAAACGATTAATTTTGAGAGACGGATAAACAAATCTGTCAATAATAATGCTACTTCCATTCCCTAAAACAAATGTACGGGGAGCACACTTATTTATTTGAACGTCACATTTGAGTTTATTACCCCGGATGCTACTCAGAAACTCAGCATTAATGAACGATGCGTTAGCGCCCGTGTCGACTAAAGCGGCACCGTGATTTGACCCAATACAAAATTCGACCATGGGGATAGGGGTCTCGAGTGGTTTATTAATATTAGTAAAGCGTCGTGTAACTTTACCACTCCTCAGGTTACACGTCACACGTTTCCCGCCGGACATTGGTACCGGAGGTGCCCTAATTGCTTACAACCAAAACATCTAACTCGAGATAGGTCGCGACTATTATTCCCTCCTCGATGTCCAGTAGGTTTGCAATTATAAGGTCTATTAATCACGGGGGCGTCTGAGAATACGTAAGCTGACCAAAGCTGTTTTTTGACTTCTGGTAAAAAGGGGTTGATGAAGCGGAGGGTTTAGACACTGTAATAGGGTGCTTCTCAAAATATTCCCGTTCACCCAAAAGTGATCCCTCAATTTTGGAAGCCAGAGAGTACAACTCTGAAAAGGAACACGGCAATTGGGAAAATACAAAATGTCTCCTAGTAAGAGGCGACACATTCTCTAGAATAATTTCTACGATTTGTCGCTCACTGAGTTTTAAATTGAGGATGCTCGCTGCTTCTGACACAGAAAGAATAAAAATCCTAAGAGACTCGTGTGGAAGTTGGAAACGGTACACGAATTCTGAACATAAACGTTCCCTCTCTCTCCTAGAAACTAGAGAGTCAAATATGTTATCCATAACAGTAACCCAGGGGGTCCCCTGACTTATCCCCTCGGAGATAAGGTGTGTTAAGAACCCTGAAGTTTTCCCCAGACATAACACTAATATTTCCGCGTCCTCAACCAGACGTAATTTATGGACTTTGTTTACTTCCAGCAGGAAAGCGAATAACGCGGAACTATTCTGTCCATCACACACAGGAATGCGATTCAACCAATCACTGACTACTTTGGACCGAGTCCTACTATCATGTGAACCGTCTGACCGAATAATAACATGGTTAGAGAGTGGGTTCTGCGAAGATAATGTGTTACCAACAGGATCTAATGGGGCCTGCCTCTCAACACTGGTCATAGGGACCTCTCTATTCCTACCGACCACCTGACCGGGCACATCACTATTATCAACGTCAGAAAATAATGGATTTTTCTCACCCAACTCCCGAGACAGCATGGTCCTCAATTCACGAACAGTGGATTCGGGGTTAACGGCTATCCCTCGGCCCACGAGCTCCGCAATTAACGCCTCTCGGTTTAGCTTGTATACTTGAGATTTACAGCCAAGTATTTCTGAAGTGTCCATCGGTGTCCGATCCATGGCGTAGAACGAGGATTGTAACAAACAAACAACAATATGAGTGCAATGATCAAAAAGATATAAATATAAATATAAATATAAATATAAAACCCTGTGAAGCAGAGTGGGGGCAGCTCAACCATGCTTAAATGGTTTAGGCATTTATTTAGTTAAATCACAGGGATCCTTATTGACCACCACTCAAGTTAAGTAAATATTCCCTATTTGATTATTTAAACAACTTGTATATAAGGCAGGGACCTCGCAAAAACAAAACAGGAGATAACAAGATACTTAGCCTTGGCCAGTTTATTTAACAATATAACAAGATGTAAAATATAAAAAAAAAATATATATATATATGACATAATATTTAGAATTTAAGCTTGGCGCATTCTTACTCGCTCTGGTCATCAAAACATAGATACTCCTGATTAACTAGTCAAAACAATATATCATGACAACTACTTAAAGTACTATACTTAGTTCTCCTAAACTAGCATACCCTACGTTTGTTAACCCACAGAATTCAATATATAAACATATTGAAAGTTACTTGAAATAAATTTCTAATCAAAACAATGTAGCATAACAAATATTTAAATTACTAAACTTAGTTTCCCAAAACCTACTTTGTTTAACCTGCGGAATTAGATATATAAACATATTGAAAGTAAATTGTCCTAAATTTCTAATCATAACATTATAACATGACAAATATCTAAGCAACTAACTTTAGTTCTCCAAAGGCTATTTTGGTAAACCTGCGAAATTAGATATATAAACATATTGAAAGTAAATTGTCCTAAATTTCTAATCAAAACATTAAA
This sequence comes from Timema cristinae, assembly GCA_039000515.1. Taxonomy (NCBI): domain Eukaryota; kingdom Metazoa; phylum Arthropoda; class Insecta; order Phasmatodea; family Timematidae; genus Timema; species Timema cristinae. Next base: position 44,349,840 of record JBCFYV010009882.1, read on the forward strand.
GTACAACAAGTATCCAAAGTACTACATTTAGTACTGCTAAACTGTTCACATACTGGAGAATCAATTTATAACCTACAGTCTGCCATTTAACGATGCAATACCTCTAACTAGCTCGTCATCATTATGTCAACTTACATTGTTGGGAGTATTAGTTCCTCTAACGGCTAGTGGCATCAAAGAGTGATTTTTCCCATGTCAAACACTCGCCTTTATTCATTTGAATTCAGAGGGGAAAAAAAAGGGGGTTGGAATGAATAGCCATAATTCGATATCATATTGTCCAATCGGCGACTAGAAGACCTCATCGGCGCCTGCGCAGAACGCAATGAAGTCTTGGTCTTGGATTACCCGGGGGGGGGGGGTGGCGAATACACGACGATTGAGAGCTAGCCAAGTTTATCAGATCGCGCACGCGCTTTATTCACTGCCATCTATCTTGATGATGAAACAACAAGTTGTTCTTCCAGGACGTTAGATAGAGTTTGTTTTGTTGTGTGAGTGGATCGTACTGGTCGAAAAAGCTCGCCTTCGGCCTCGAATGTGTTCTCCGACAGGGCAGTAAAACAGGGTGAGTAGCCAGGCGAACTAAGTGGTGGCGGTGTAGTATGCGACCACGGTACAAAATAAGCGGGATTAAGACGTGGAGAACACAAAACATTAATTCCGTTCTAGAACTCAAGCTTACATCTTGATTTCATGTTAGCCAAAATCCATATTGATATTATTGGTCGTTCAGAAACCATAATATGAACGTTTCTTCTATAAAATATTCTTGTCATTAGCTAAAGTCTCCACTAATTAGAAACCGTCAACGTTTCATGAAAGTGTCAAATCTGATTGGATATCAAGAGGGGATAAAGGACCCTGTCGTTATTACATAAGGTCTGCTATGAGAAAAAATAGTTGTCACGTAAGCTAAAGGAAAATATATAATTACTATCTAAGAATACCATCTTAATATTTTGTTAATAATATGATTCCATTGGTTAAACTCATCTTCATCGGTAGACACATATATCAATGCAATGTAATTCACCCTATGTTAATTGATTGCACGTTTTCCATTGAGCATGATTATTAACTTTTACTAACTATGTACTACTTTCAGTATCAAGCAATTAAACCAATGTTACTAACATTATGTTTATTAATTCTTCTTCCCTATGAAGAAAACCTTACCTCTTAATGTTTGATAGTTCCGTATTTTTTTAAAATTTGCTCAATATTCTTAATTTAAAAATAATAAACTGGTCACGGTTAGAGAACTGTTTCTAAGAAGTATCAAAATGGGGAGGAGAAACTTATTATCGTTCTTGCAATGCCATTTGTCATTCTGTCCAATGTATTTTTCCTAAAATTTCTTATTGTAAGCTGAATCATGTTTGTTACAGTGACGGGAACGTGGAAAGAGCCCATGCCAGGTTGGGTAGATAATCTGAATGGGCCCACTGGTATTATGATTGGAGCGGGTAAAGGGGTAATACGTTCAATGCATTGTAAGCCCAACTATAACGGAGACTTCATGCCTGTAGATATCACCGTCAACACTATAATTGCCATGGCTTGGAAGATAGCAAATACCAGGTCTGTTTCATCCAATTTTTTAATTTATGGGTCCAATTTGGTCACGAATCCTCGTTAATTAGATACATTTACTATTATATTTATATAAAATTTCTGGATAAACTACTAAATCAAGTTAAATGGTGTCTATTACCTAAGAAGAGTTGATTAGTTCTTTAAAGCACATTATTTACATTACTTAGTTAAAATTCAGAAACATTTGAACTTTAAATAATAGGCAGTCAATAGAGTTGGCTATTATTTGTTGTGAAACACACCAATTCACATGCGTGGTATATATATATGCTACGGGTAAAGTCCGAACTTAAATATAGTCAATTTTATTCAGTTAATGTTAAGTGATAGGTGATTGAATAATGTTTTTCGAGGTTTATCCAAATAATATTGACATTATCCACCTGCACTGGGATAATGTCAAATTATAGGGTTGGGGTTAGGCCAGATTAGACTAGGTTAGGCTAGGCTAGTATAGGTGATTTTATGATAGGTTTGGTTATTTGTTAGGTAAAGTAAAGTTAAGCTAGGTTAGTGAAAAGGAAAGCATCAACTTGAGGAGTTTCTAATGTTAATGCATTGCTACGATCAGTTTTTATAGCACCGCGTTTCACTATCCTTTCGGGTTATACGCTTAAGTACTAATTACACTAATGGGTGAGGAATTGGGAAGGTTAAATTTAGTGGGAGTGAACCCGCATTTGCGTGGAAACCCATTCAGGAAAAACCACCTCAGTTCACCCGACTGAGATTTGAACCTCAATCTCCCCGTCCTCGGCTGTTTCGTTCAACACGAGACTAACGCGCTAGCCAACTACGCCACCGATGCGGGAACGATCAAATTTCAGGTCACAGATTGAAATTTCGCTACAAATATAATCCTTGTTGAAACGTGCTTGGATTTACAAATATTGCTCAGTGTTATCCATGTCTTGCCGGCTAGTGTCAAGATTATCCGGATTACTCGGATAGTGTTAACATCTCCCGGATAATCTCGACACAATCCAGATTTAGCATACTACCCGTAACATATATTATTATATATAATGCATTTTCATTGATTCGAAATGTTTTTAACTTATAGGATTCACTGTACAGAGAGTATTATTAAGTGTGGGATGTGTTCGGTACTAACTGCTGTAACTGTGATAGTAAATAGTATTGTTAGCTATAACTTCAATTTACAAGTGATTTAGCGAGTACAAACTATGCTATGTTTTCATTATTAAAAATAGTACACCTCACTCTCCATATAAAAAATAATGGTACTATACAATCGCACTTACCTTCTAAATTTGTGTATTAAGTTATAGCTTCGAAGAAAATGTTCAAAAATAGGTTTACAGTAAACTACCCTTAAGTAGGTTTTACTCACACACCCTCAAACACATCACAATAAACAACACAATAAAACTCATAATTTATAATTTTTCACTAAAATTGTTAAGATATTTTTAACAAATTTCCAAATTTTAAAATTAAGCTATTTGTAAACTACCCTGAAATCTTTTGTAATTTGTAAAAATAGAAACGTATTCTTATTTAGCATGAACAAATATTCCCAGATACCCATTTTGAGTTAAATCCTTAAGGTCAATTTGGAAAAATTTCATATTTTCTATAACTTATCATAAGTAAACTACCATTAAATTAATTCATCTTATAAAAATAAAGATACGTTGCTCATAATTTTGTATAATAGTCCACCGATACCAATTTTGGATGAAATCACTAAGGCCTATAGATGTTTTAAAAATCTTCAAAATGTATTTAAATCAGTCTTCAGTAATCTACTATAAAAAAAAATTTTTTTAGGAAACCCAATATATCCAATTATTTATTATTTAAAAAACTTAAAAGATATCCATTGTGAATCAAATCACTAACCATTATCGAAAAATCTGTAATTAAAAAAATCACTCCTTAGTAAACAACCCTTGAGGGCTGAAGTAAAAATAAATAAAGCATTTTGTGGTATAGCCAACCAAATACAATCTCAATATTAAACTTAAACAAGACCCATCAAACTGTTTTGGATCCGTTGCCAGGACAAACTGTCAGATAAACAGAGAGACAGACAGACTGACTGACATGGAGAAAGACAGAATATTAAAATATACTTTTTTAGGTTCAGGTTTACATAAAACGTAAGGATTCTTCATAAACTCAATATCAATTTTTTTTTCACTATTACAATACTTTTTCTTGAGATGAGAAAGTAAAAAAATAGTCGAAAACTTAATTTTCGTTTAATGTCATAACATTCGTTTGCACCTATATATCAATTTGTAACCGTATAAAGTATAAGGAAATGCCCTAAAACTTAAATACATGTAATCATTAATGGTAAAAGCCGTGTTTTGATTTCTCTCCAACCCTTATTTAGATTTTCTCCCGCAACAAACATGAGCTGAGACACATAAATGCAAATTGGTCTCTTCACTCGTTCAATAAATAATACCACATTATTATGTTTTTATTTATTTTTAATCTCTGACAATATTAGCAAGATCACCTATACAGGGAGCCCACTATAATAACGATTAATTAAAAATTTCCTACCCCGACTTGTGTTTTCCTCTCTGTCACCTCGGCAAGCGTGGAGCCCTGCACGGCCTCACCATTCACAAACTCCTAAGGGCAGCCCTGTTTACAAGCTATATATTAAACTATATAATGCTAAATATATTTAATTAAAGAAATGTTAAATGATTTAAATTTAGTCTTGCATAGTTTAGATTAAATAAGTATTAATACAACAGAGTGTGTTGAGATAAGCGGAGTTAGACCCCGTCTATCTCTATTGTATATTTTATACCACGTGTGTCCTCGTTATACGACCATATGAATGAATATTATGTAAAATATGATATAATAAGGAGTCTCGAAATTCTAAACATCCTTCTTTACCTGAGTTTTACTGCCACAATAATAAAAATATCAGACAAAAGAACTGATTAACTAAGAAGTAGTACGAAATGTATCACCTGCCATTATTTGAAATAATATAATTAATGTGATTATTTGTATGCAAATTTTGCTTCATACATAGCAATGAACAAAATTGCCACTAAATTCTTGTTCATAATTAAAATTATAAATATTATATTAAAATAGTCTTGAACTATTTACATGATTTCCCTTAATATTTCAATATTTTAACTACTTAAATAACAAAATATGTTATAAATCGTTGTGCTCCTTATTATTATAAAAACAAGCATTTATCTTATTAGTAGGAATGGCATTTGTCAAATACAGGAATAGCTTGATATATTTTTTGAGTGTGTGTATTTGGCATATCCTAATTTAGTACTCATTTTGAATGCTTTTTGTTGCAGGCCAAAGACGCCTATGGTGGTGAACGTGACTCTATCAGGTGACAACCCTGTCACATTTGGTCACGTTCTTGAAGTTGGTCGAAAGTTGTTGTATGACTACCCTCTTGAGTACCCCTTATGGTATCCTGGGGGCAGCATGAAAAGTAACAAGTTGTTACACGATGTTTGTGTCCTTTTCTTCCACTTCTTGCCAGCTTACTTCATCGACTTCTTGCTCATGCTCCTTGGCAAGAAGCCTTTGTGAGTACAAAATTAGATTCATAATTGATACAATATTGGTAAGGTACATGGCTTATGTATTTTCATGTGATTTGTTGGAAAAAACTAACCAACAACCCACATCGGTGTCTACATGGTCTAAGGCACTATTCTATCAACATACTAGACTGCAAATGACGGGGAGATTGAGATTCGAATCTCGGTCGGATGTACTGAGGATGGTTTTTCCAAAATGTTTTACCACTTTCCCACCATGCAAATGCAGGTATACTTCATCTAAATATAGCCTTCCTCATCCCCAACTCATTAGCATAATTAGTATATAAGCGTATAACCCGAACGGGTAGTAAGATACGGCGTTAAAAAAACTAAACAACAAATAGATTATGCCTCATTTTCCTGATGTTTCATAAATTATATACATTGTACATTTGATAACTATGTATAGCTGTGAAACTAAGCTTCTTCTTTCAATCTTTCATTTAATCAAATGATAGAATATAAGAAAATGGTAGAGCACAAATAAAAGTAAAAACACTAACACTTATATTCACACACATCAATATTTCGATGCTATTATAACATCTTCCTCCTAAAAGTAAAAACACTAACACACTTCCTCAGTAAGATGTTATAATAGCATCGAAATATTGATGTGTGCGTAAATATGTGTTAGTGTTTTTACTTTTATTTGTGCTCTACCATTTTCTTATATTCTATCATTTTATTTATTACCAATTGTTTTTGCTCCATGCACTTTATTTCATACATACTCTTTCATTTAAAAAATTATGGCTGTCCTTCAAACATAACGGTAAATAAAGATTTATTACCAAGAAAACGCTGGACAAAGTTGTATAGCTCATTATTAAAACCTAAGTTAACGAATAGTAATGTTCCGTATTTGATGGCTTGGTCTGATAGTTGATTACATGCAATGACTCAATAGTAAATGTACTATGTTTAAACTTATAAAGTATACATATTATATACATAATGGCCAATATAATAGAAGAAATACTGCTATAGTGAGAAAGTTATGTCTCAACATTATTAACCATGTTATAAGTGTCCGTAAGTAACAAAGACATCTGAAAAGCTGTCTGCTACATACACACGTTTACTGATTCAACTGCAATAAAATATACACTGTCAGATCTCATTTCTACAATAAATAAATACTTCGATCAAAAAGTCAGGGTCTATCCTTATATTGAAGAAAAATATGTTTTAAAAACTCGAAATAACATTACTAACAATATGAGTTTCTAGTATAAATATTCTTTATTAATGTTTTCAATCAATGTCTTTTTGCCATGTGATAATCGCATACAGTTCTTAAATATTTTGAACAAAATTAGGTATGATTGTTAAAGACTTAAGTTGGAAGGTTAAAATAATGTCCAGATACAAGACTATTTAGATTTTGTTATGATGTAATTATTTTGAATTTTTATTTTTACTGCAAACTCTGAAACACTTAGCACAAAGTTTTCCACAACAGAAACATGGAGAAGAGTCAATTTTCTTCCAAGAAATGCCAGAGATGTTAGCCTGTATTATTATAAATGATAATGCTTAGAATTGTTGTCATTGATTGGAAAGTCTTAGTTTTCTTTTATTAATGGTAGATTTATATCAAAACTCATAGAGCAAGAATGTGTTACAGCATGGTCAAAGTGCAGCGACGTATCCAAGGTGGACTTCAGATGCTTCAATATTACACAACTAAAGAATTCGTGTTCCTAAACGAAAACCTTCATGCATTGAAACGTTCCATGACCCTTGAAGATCAATCTATTTTCTACATGAACGTGAATGAGTTGGACTGGGTAAGCTACACCAAAACGATGTTACTTGGCACCAGGGAATACTGCCTCAAGGAAGATCCCTCCACTCTTCCATATGCACGGATCCACATGCGCAGGTTAGTTAATGAAAAGGTTGTTTGAGTTAAATCTATTACTAATACATAAACTTGAGCACTGTGACCAACTCTTCAACAAAATTAGGACTTGTAATAAGCAAGAAACATAATTATATTCACCATATACTTTTTAAAATGTTACGTATCAGCTTCCTATTTCATGGCCAGATACACTCTTTGAGTCAGACATGTTTTGTTTCACTCCCAAAATCCCAACTGCTCTCGACCCGTTGTTGCCCAGACGAGAATACGAAAATTAAAATCGTCATGAAGGGGATCCATTAGCGTTGTAATAACGAAGGTAAAAATCAAATGATAAACTGCACTTATCAAGCAGCGACATAATAATTAAAATAAACAAATTATGGTGAAATAGCTTAGTGAACTATGATGCATTTTGGAAAACAATTATGCTTATTATTCATTAGGTTTCTGTAACTTAGCTATTCTATGGCAATAGGAACCCAAAATGTTATTGTCACACTTACAACAGTAAGCTGCCACCTATCTTTATCTTGAGCTAGTTCTATCCAGTCCACCTCATTATACAATTTCTCTCTAAGGTTAATTATAATGTTATCCTCTCATCTGCAGCTATGTCTTTCAAATGGTTTCCTCTCATTGGGTTTGCCAATCAATACCCTGAACATGGTTCTAGGTTCTCCTTTTATGTGCTGCATATCCTGCCTACAGTAACCAACGAAACTATTGTATAAATAGGTTTCAATTCTTTAAAGTAGTTAACTAATGTGTTGAGCCACATGTATTTTTAATGTATATTCAACTTTTAAAAATACTGAATTTATTGATAATTAATTATTATAACATTTATATATCAATGGGTTCACAATTTTCCCAGTCTTAAAATGTATTTAGAGATTAACACATAAACTGTAAAAATTCGGAGTGTTAGCTTCACTCTAAAAGGGATTCCTCGATACAAGACTCAAATTTTTATTTTTGGAGGTCTAACGAATGTTTAAGAATAATTTTTATTGTAAAGCTGTCATCCATACAATCGTACACAACTTAGATAAAATAAAATCTTATGTTTCAGAATGTATTGGTTGGACAAAGTGACGACAATTTTGTTTCTGGCGCTGCTCATATGGCTGCTGCGCCCTATCTTCTCACGACTTTAGTATTTCATATTCACAAAGTCCTAGTTCACGAATGGTTATAAATAAATAAACGAAATTAATAAGATCAAGAAATCATTGTAATTTTTGTTGAGATTAAAAACCTCAAAGCATTTTGAATATGTAAAAAGATAAATTTAATTAAATTTACTGGAATAGCTCAGCTAGTTAATCTAGAGAACTAATCCTGAGAGGGAGTAATACTTTTATTTCTGTGTTTTAAGTTATTTCAATATCGTTTTAAGTGCTTATTGTTGGGCGAATGAGCTCTGTACCAGGTCTCAAAGCTATTTCAAAGTAAGTGTAACAATTTAAATTGAATAATAACACGAGAAATTAAGTTGTGAAACATATATTCTATTTATGTTTTATTTTGTATTTTATATATATGTTACATAATATGTCCATACAACTAATTTTGAAGATCTTTTTAAATTTATATTAAATCAATTTTTAATAAGATTAGTTTTTAAAATGATGCTATGCTAAAATAGCATGTGTTTGAAATATATTCATATCGTATTTTAAATAAAAAAATTGAAAAAACTTTTATAGTTGTCATATTTTAATTGTTATTTTATCATAGCTAAATCTCTAAGGTTGTTCCCGAGTTCCCATTTTTCTCCAAACAAACAAACAAAAAATTGTGAATATTATCAAATTATAAAGTAATATCACTCCCCATTCCTGCGGGCCTAATCTGTCAGGACAGCTTGCGGGGAAGGGTAGGGACGATGGCAAAATAGAAGTGGGTTCGAAATTAAACTGATGGCTTTGGGTTTTAGGGTTTATTAGTAGCACCAAGAGTTACTACAAAAATGTATTGTTAAAAATATGTTACAAGAAGATATAAGAACTTTGACGTAGGAGCTCATGAGAGAACTATCTTATAAGGAATACTTTACTGGCTTGACTGACACCCCTTACATATTCGAACCTGGTACCCTGGGTACGACGGTTGCCCTTTAGCACAAGTACCCTATGAATAGATGTTCTAATCCACGTGGCCCTGAAAACGGGCAGGGTGACCCCTCTGAATAGATCTTGCCTTTTCAGCCTCGATAGCCCTAAAACAGAACCCTTTATACTGCGAATCAGCACAATTGCTGAGCACAATCGTGATAAATTGTTGTGGGTTGTAAGAGTTCCTTCCTAATGTTTACTAGCTCATCAAAACAAGCAAGCTAGATCAGTTATTTCACTTGCTTCGTTTCAACACTGACAAACATCCCAATCTAGGGCAGGGATATTACAGTAAAATTATTAATCGCTATGTATAAAGGAGAGTTTCTCTACCTATGTATATTTAATTATAATTATAGAGTTAATAAATTGATTTGGATGAGGTTTTTCTTATATTATGTAGAGAGCTCTACCAGGAAGGTTTTAAAGCTAGTGATAAATGTTATGTGCTATTATGAGACTGAATAGGCCTAGTTATGTAAAAACCAACTTGTGATAGTTTTTCACATTTGAAGGATAGTTTCTGAATCTATGTATGTTGGTTTATAGGCCTAACTAACAAACTACCGAAATGATTTAGATAAGATTTTTTCGGGAAGATGTAACAGCATACGTGTTTAGGGGGCTAAACATTGCTGTTAAGGCCAATAAAAATTGATCATTTTTTTAAAATAGAGTTTTGCTATCTAAATCTGTTCAATTTTTAAGGCAATAGCTTAAAACTGTATATCTTTATAAAGTTTGTTATAAAAGTACATTTTTTTAGCACCACGTCTTGGTAGCCACTCGAGCTATACGCCTATATACTTGCTAGGCCTCCACCGTGGTTCGGATTCCACGTTAAATTGTAAGTCCTTCATTTCATTTCACAATCACCCTACCATTACACATTAGCGTAAGTGTGTATAACCCGAACGGGTAGTAAGACGCGGTGCTAATAATAATAATAATAATAATAATAATAATATATACTTGCTACACTAATTTGTTAGCGATGAGGAAAGTTTAGTTTAGAGGTAGTGTACCCACATTTGAGTGGAGGCAGAGTGAAAAACCATTAATGAAAAACAACCTTTAGTACACCTGATCGAGATAAAACTCTGATCTGCCCGTCTTCAAAAGTGTAATCTATTGTGAGAGAAGCGCCTTAGGCCATGAGGCAACCGAAGCAGGTAAAAGTAGGCTTATATTATAAAAATATAATTGGGGAGGAATATTCCATATGAATGTAGATAAGATATGAAGGTAGCGTCTTGTGGCAAATAATTATGAATGGATTCGCATGTGATGCAAATAAGTACACACATTGAGGCAAATACAATTTCAGTAGAAATTTTTTCGTTCGAAGCCCATTGGATATCTAAAAAAGATTGAAATATCCAAAATTCAGAAAATCATTTGTATGAGTATCTAGGCTGCTGGTTCACAATAAATCAATAAACTCAAAATATGTTACATAAAAACACACATTTTATATGTGCTGAATAAAACACACATAATATACACAGGGCGAGGCAGTCAAACAGCAAGATTTTAAAAAATCGCAAAAAATGAAACCATTATTTTCTCTTTAATATTTTGATATAAATGTAATGTGCATGAGTGTAAATTACTAGTGTACCTGGAAAATGTTCATTTTATGACGATGGTGTCAATAAGATGACATGCTTGGTTTTGCACACATTGTCGGAGTCTGAGATCAAAGCTGCCCATGACGTTACGTAGCATTTCCAACGGAATGTTGTTGACCTCTTGCCGAATTCACTCCTTCAAATCATCCCTGGTCCTTGGCGGGTTCTCCTTGAAAACCTGGGATTTAAGGTATCCCCAGAGAAAATAGTCAGGAACCGTCAAGTCTGATGAACGGGCAGGCCACGAGAAATCACCGAACTTAATGATGAAATGACCAGGAAAAGCGAGCCTCAGCAAATGAATTGAAACTCCAACAATTAGTTATTATTATTAGCACCGCGTCTTACTACCCGTTCGGACCGACAATTAGGAAAGTTGTGCCATCTTGCTGGAAACGTGTGTTTTCATATGGATCATAGTCATCGAGTGCAGGCAGGCAAAAAGTTGCCAACGTGTCAGCGTAACGATCGGAGTTCAACGTCACTATGTTACCGTGTTCATTAAAAAGAAAAGGGCCGATTATTCAACGAAATAATACTGCGCACCAAACCGTCACTTTTTCTGAATGGAGGGGAGTTTCGTGGAGATTGTGTGGGTTATTTTCGGCCCAGTACCAAAAATTCTGATTGATGACGAAGCAACTAGGGTGAAAATGATCTTCGTCACTTATCAATAAGTTGTGAATCCTCTCTCCATTTTGTTTAGTTAGATTTAACATCTGTTAACAAAAGCGTACTCTGCTATTGTAATCTTGAGGTTTGAGGACTTGCATTATCTGAATCTTGTATGGATGGTAGTAGAGGTCATTCTTCAGATTCCTTCTCACAGTTCAATTACCAAGACCAAGTTCTACGCTGTGTCGTCCAGCCAATTTTCGTGGATTTCTTGCTAAGGCTATACGCACGGAAGGCACGTTGAGTGCCAACGAAACTATCCTCGTTTTTGAAATACGCCTTTATGGCAAACGAACGCTGCTCACTCGACCAACGCTATATAGCTACTAAATCCCGGGTGTCTATACGCCCAAGGCCAAGTCCCCCGTTCTCACAACCCCCCACCACGACCGCCAGCCCTTTCTGGAATCTTGCCGTTGGACTGCCTGACACTGTACATAAACAAACATGAAAAAATTAAGAACAATTTTAAACACAATATATCTATAAAACTGGGAAAAATTAACCTATTAAAATTGAAAAAGTAAATCAGTTTTTGCACTTATATGACAGGAGGTTGAAAAAATTAGTTAATCTTGGTTTGTTGTAATTGTATTTTCTTGACGCAATAAACAAAATCTTCAAGTTCACTGATTGCATTAAAAGTGTTGTTTTTTACGTCTGTTTCGGCTTCAGTTAATCTTCACAAGTCCATGCTGTGCTTCAGTGTGACAAGCTGACGAAGACGCAGAATATATCATCGTCACTACAGCAATTAAAATGGCACCAATACATCAATCGGTGATTATTGTAAGCGAAGATATAGATTTATTAGTCTTATTGACTGCCCTTTCTCAATCCGCCAATGTTTACTTCATGAAGCTGGGCAAAGGCAAAGTTTCACAACAAATTTACTCACCTTCTGATATTGAAGAAAAGGCAGCCTCTGAAAATGTCATATTTTTACACGCTTTCAGCGGCTGTGACTCTTCATCTGCGATTTTCAGCCATGGTAAAAAATTTTTATCAAAGTCCTCGTCTATAACCCAGATTTTCTTCCCCCCGCACAGTTATTCCATACTCCAAATGCCAACCCACAAGCTATCGTAAAAGCTGAGAATCTATTTTTACTTCGTTTATATGGTTGTAAGGATGAAAACATGACTTTGAACTGTTTTAGACATTAATACCGCGTACAACAGTGAACACAACATTGCCTCTTCGCCCTCAACTGAAGCTGCTGCTGAGCAACACACATTCAGGACGTACCACTAAGTCCAACTTTGGCATGGAAATGTTATGGAACCAGAAAAATGAGTCTGAAAAAAAACCTGCTTTGGACCATCTTCTGTCATTACTTTGAAACCTCCCGTTCCACCAAAGTTTCTAAGGCTTATCTCCTGCAGGCGTATAAAAGCTGCCACGGCGCGTGTGTCTGCAAGAAAATTGGGTTGAAATATTCCCTCATGTGCCTCAAGTGCAACAATTCATGCAAGAATATCCCTGAAGATATCATCGAGGGTCTGGATGAAGATGATCCACAAGAAGGGGAACTCGATCTGTTGACTGAGTAGACTGATCAAGGTGATGAGAGCATTCTGGAGAAATCGCGTGAACCTGAAGATCCAGCTTGTACAGATCTTGGAAAAAAAAGGAATAATGCAAGGTTAGTCGTTTTTTTACCTCCCATATTTTCTCCCTTTCTCTATCAAACCAACAAATTAATCGCTCAATAAACCAAAGTTGCCAGGTTTAGTCGAAAACTAAACATTTTTGAACATAATTCAACTAATTTTTTTCTTTTTTCCACCAATAGTAGTCTGTAGTAAAAAAACACCATGGAAAAAAACTCGATTACATGTAGATTCCAATTATTATACAAAGAGACTTTTAGAAAATATAAGCCTTTTAAGCCAACATTTATAAAATAATACTACAATATCGGTGATATTTTATAGGTATTAATAGTATATAAAATAGGTTGCTGGAGATCACTTGTCTTGACGTATGAATACGTGAAATTAGATCTAGTGCCTTTTTTAGTAGTTCCTATGAAAATGGGACTGTAGTTAGGTGAGACAGTGATCAGCTGTCATGTTCATCTCTATGATACGATTGGAATCTCGTAGGGGTGCAGTGGTAATAAGTCTCGATATTGAAATTTTCGATCTTGTTTTCTCTCTTGCGTGCCGGACCGCCCATCTGGGTTATCCGCATATTTATATCAATGGAACAGAAATCTATAATAATAAAAGGAAGTATTGTATGTGTGTTTGTTTGTGTGCGATGCCCAGCCAAATCTACGGCACGAAGAGATCTGAAATTTTTAACATAGGTGTACGGGACGGGGTCCGAATGCACCTCAAAGCTGGTTTTTTAATTATATTTTAAACTAGCTCGCCCGACAGACGTCGTTCTGTCAAAAGCTATTGGACTGTGGCAGTCCCACAAACTTATCTTTTCTGGTCAAGTTCTGGTGATGGCGTCGCTTATAAAGTGCACATGTTGTGATGACATCTTTAGTTTTCAGTAATGGTCACCAGAACAGATAAGTTTGTGATACTATACAGTCACAAATGTGTAATTTAAACAAAACATTGAATATAAAAGTATTTCAGAGAGATCACTTTATTTATTTACTTTCAAATATTTACCGTGGAATAAACAATAAATTTGCATAATGTTAATATACTTTTCTATGTATTTTTAATGTCATAATCATAAACAACAACTACTTACAAAATTAAGTTTTCTATTTCGTACACTGCAATACTTTAGTAATATTGTGTTAAATGATATTTTCATTGTAATGCTTTATGGTACACGATATTTTTTGTTTGATTGCCTGGCGCGTAAACAAACAAAGCTGATGGTTTTCCAACACGGGAACAGGCAACATAAAATTGGCCATGCGAGAAACATGGGTTTTCAAGATTAATGCCGCAAACACTCAACGACTGCCCCTGGGATTTGTTTATGGTCATAGCGAAAGCAAGCCGCACTGGAAACTGCAGTCGTTTAAATTCAAATGGTATGTCAGTCGGAATCATTGGGATGCGTGGTATCAAAACGTCTTCTCCTTTATACTTTCCCTTTACAATGGTTTCTTATATCACGTTGTTCAGTAATTTTTTCGCTGCTAGCCGTGTGCCGTTACAAAGACGCGGTTGGTTGATATTTCGCAACATTATGATCACCGATCCTACCTTTAATTGAAGATTGTGAGGTGGCAATCCTGGCAAATCGAGCGAGTTCAAAAATTTGGGTGGATAGTTGACGACATCATCTTGGTTAGTAGCGGAATCAACTGATTTGTATGTCCTCAATTCACCGGCAATTTCATTTTTAATTTTGAAATTTAATTCATTTACATCCATGATTTTGGGAGTCAATATAGCTCGTTCGCTCAACCAAATATGATCTCTGTAATTTTGAGCAATGTTTGGGAACACCTTTTGAATGAGTTCAGTTTTTGAATCAGTAAACTGACAAAAATTGTCAGGAAAGGTGACGCAGCCAGTGAAAGAGTCTAAATCGAAGTTGCCATTACCTATGTCAAGGAGTTGTTTTGAAAATATTTTTCCAGATCGATCATTTTCCAACTCGACACGCATATTCTTGTTTAAATTTAGTATTATTACGTGTTTCCACAAAATGGAGGACTTTAAACATGCATTAAGTTCATCAGCTGGCGTCGACCGTGGAATCACTGGCAATGTTTGACGAAAATCTCCTGCTAACAAAATCATCCCACCACCAAATCGGTTTTGATTGTTCCGCAGATCTTGCATGGTTCGTTCTAATGCCTCCAAAGACTTTTTATGTGCCATCGTACATTCATCCCACACTATCAATTTACATTGCTGCAAAACCTTTGCCATTGCAGAGTTTTTCGAAATGTTGCAGATCAGAGTTTCGTTGCTTTGCATATTCAACGGCAATTTTAGCGCTGAATGGGCTGTTCGACCACCTTCCAACAATGTAGCTGCAATGCCTGATGAAGCAAGTGCGAGTGCAATTTCACTGTGTGAGCGAATTGTTGCTAAAATCAAATAAATCAAAAAAGTTTTTCCTGTACCACCGGGAGCGTCCAAGAAGTAGATCCCTCCAGTTTCATCATGTACAACTTCCATAAGAGTATCAAATACATACTTTTGTTGTTGGTTCAACAGCGGAAGATTTATTCGGACTGATTCTCTTAAAGAATCGAGATCGTACAGTTTTTCTCGTTGCAACTCTTGATTAAAAGCGTCGTGCATTGGGCGATTGGGCGCGGCCATGCCTAATTGAGATAATACTTTGTTTGACATCATCAAGCACATGTCCTCAACCTATATTAACGCCTCGTAAATTTCTTCACTGACTTGTAAATTTGGATTTCCTGTTCTAATGCGCATTTGATGCAAGATATCGTCACACATATCATCTTTGTATTTGTTCCATAAATCAATTGGTTTTGATGGGAAGCATGTTGATATAATTATAGAAAACAATGTTCGTATTTGATGAGCTTGTGAAGAAACTATAGCATCATTGAGAGTTTGATCCCAATGAGCGTCATTTTCTAACAGTTGCAAACGTTGACAGGCTTCTCTGTAAGAGCCACACAATTCACCATTAACAGTTCGTAGCTGTTGGAATGATGTTGGGCCTCGAACATTGACTAATAGTGATCGCATATAAAAAACACTCATCGTTGCTTGAATGGACTGAATAAATTCGACCTATTGCATCGGTGGAATATACATTTGGGTGACCTGGAACTGATTTTCCTTGTTTCCGTGGTTGAAATTTCTTTGTGGATTGATTCCAAGTATAATATTTTGGCATTTCGGAGTATAGCAGTGTTCGGGCGAAATCATAATTCTGACACATTTCAAAAAAACAGGTTAAGGTTGTAGATGGTGGTTGAAAAGCTTGTTGTAATGCGTTCTGTGCCGTGAAATATACTCTTTGACAATTTTCTAAGTGTATGGCTAAGTGAACAACAGTGGGGTGTCTTTCATGAATGGGAAAAGAAAAAATGCGCCAAATTGCTTCATTACTGCTAACAACATACCGGCCCATTTGGTATTGGGTAACTTCGTCATTGTAATTATCTGCACCAACTCCCATCACAGCCATGTCACTTCCTTTGGTTACATATTTACAAATATATATTGATAGATTTCACGGAATGGCAAGATTCAACATTGATGTGCGCCTTGAATGTCTTTGATAGGATCGGTGAATATGGAACAATCCAACGATTATCAATTTCAATGTCTTGTTTATTAACTTTGATAATTGTTGATCTTCCGTTGTCTGCAGTCGATCGGCGACGATACAGTGGATAACCATCATTTCCGGTAATGGTTTCTGCTACAAATGCCCGTGGATAACGCTTCGAACATCCACCATACACGGTGAATTTTGATTAAGTGTTCCACAGGGACCATGAATCATATTTTTTATAACTACTTCATGCAAGCCTGGATCTACTTGTACATCAGGGATTTCATCTGATATCACTTCATCAACTTCATTTGGTCTTATCTTCTCAACCAACCAAATCAGAATATGTGCATGAGGCAATACACGTTTCTGCCACTCCACAGAATACATCCAGCAGCGCGTCTCGCCAAACACGCTATGTTTCACAATGAAATCCATTAAAGATTTCAACTTTTGTTTGAAGACTCTTGCCGTAATGTTATGGCGATCAATGGATGATTGACCAGGGGATAAATCAAATTTGATTTCTATCCACTGCGGATTGCACGTGAATGTGATAAATAAATCTGCTGTGCCATAATGACGAACATACGACATGGCATCTTGAGCATATTCATGCATATGTCGAGGACTTCCGATGTATGTTGCTGGAAGAATTGTCATCCGGCCAACATTCTCTGCATTTCCATCAGTATTAATTGCATCTCGAAGGTGGATATACTCTTTAGAACAGAGTTTGGTCTGGTTCAACCTGATGAATGTCAATCGCTCTGTTTCAATTTTGACATACATATCAACAGTATATTGGTGAAATAATCGCCGACATTTCAAGATGTGATTGTCTTCATTTTCACGAACCATCAGGCGGTATGAATAATAGTTCATTGAACTGACTTTCTTGTTGATTTCGGCACCTGTAAATAAATTATTGTTTTAATGACAGTGATTGAACTTGCATATAATACATATAATAGCTGATACAAAATCTCCATTGCTAAACTAAATTTGTAGTTACCTGTAAGGGGATTTATCATCTTGATTGAGAAGTGATAACCATCTTCACCTTGCCAAAACATGGTGGGATATTGTAGCGCATCATATGAGCGGTGTGTTTCATACACACGATGTAACTGATCATTCCGGCGATGTAAAACAATATCACGGGCTTCCACATTTTCTCCAACTATAACAATAGCAACTTCATCCATTGTTGGTGCATTGAAACGTCTTGCATGTTGTCCCACAGGAGTTTTATCAGCTCTGATTACAATTTTGTGATTATCATATAGCATGAGATCCAGTGCAGTTTTGAACAATGTAATCAACTGATTGTGTTGATGAAAGAAAGTTTGTAATTCTTCTACAATAAACCTCTTCACTGAACTGTTATGTGCACAACGAAGATCAATTACTTGTGTTGAATTTCCCATGAAATAAATTTGCAGGAATTTATAGTCGCCATCTGACACCGGCAACAGTGAACCTGCTCGGTGATATATTTGGCCTTGTATCTGTGAATTAAAAAGACAGGTTTATTACTTTTGTTACAAAAACTATAAAATAAAAAACAAAGTAATACGGGGGATAAGTCTGTTTGTTATATATTACCTTGAAAGTTGGCATGAAGTTGTCCCGAACTACATTTGTTGCCCCAAATGAAGTCATTTGAAAGCAGTTGTTATATTTTTGGATATTAGTAAAGAAATCTCCTGAAACCAATGAGTACAATGGCTCTGGTGGCGGAACCAATGGCACTAATTTCACTTTGCCATTTGCGCAACACAATCCAACGGCTTCATTTTTGTATTTCAATGCCTTACAATGTGGGCAAACTGAGTTCATAGATCCAATAGAAACTCATTGGTAGGCACTGTAGTCAATTGAAATATCGTAACTGAAAGCAGCTCGTTTCAAACCCGCAAGATTATTAGCAGAATGACGTGCTGCACGGGTTTGTGATATCCGAATCCTTTCAATTTCATTTCGCTCTTCACGTTGCTGTGCATTCCGATTAGAATGAAAATTAGCTTGTTTTCTAGCATTTAGAGTTGTTCGACCCAAATTGCTTCGCCCGCGTCTTATAGGCGGCATGAGTCTTGGACTGAGTATAAATAGAAACACACACAAAATAAACCAAAGATAAATCGAGGAACGTCAAACTGTATATCATAGAAAGAAAACGTGTCAAATCTACGGATGCATTCAAGTAGTTTATATTAATTTTAAGGTTAAGTTCATAATTATAAAGTTACTAATTAAATTTCAAATGTTTTTTCTTTATATTTTGGTTTGGTACTCTTTTGTTTTATTTGAATAAAACGAAACAATAAGTAAATGTGTCGATTGAGAAGCGAAGATTAATCACAACAAAGAAATTAAACGCACAAATTGATAATCTACTGAAAAACTGTCAAAGTCAAATTGTATATGGTTTTTTCTTTATATTATGGTTTGTTACTCTTTTGTTTTATTTGAATAAAACAAAACAATAAGTAAATGTGTCGATTGAGAAGCGAAGATTAATCACAACAAAGAAAATAACACGCACAAATTGATAATCTATTTTAAAACTGTCAAATTGTAGATTGTTTGTTTCTTTATATTATGGTTTGTTACTCTTTTGTTTTATTTGAATAAAACGAAACAGTAAGTAAATGTGTTGATTGAGAAGCGAAGATTAAACCCAACAAAGAAAATAACATGCACTAATTGAGTATCTACTGAAAAACTGTCAAAGTCAAATTGTATATCGTAGAAAGAGAAAGTGTCATATCTACGGATGCATTCAAGTAGTTTATATTAATTTTAAGGTTTCGTTTATAATCAGAAAGTGTCAAATATACGGATGCATTTAAAGTTACTAATTAGATTTCAAATGTTTTTTTTCTTTATATTATGGTTTGGTACTCTTTAGTTTTATTTGAATGAAACGAAACAGTAAGTAAGTAAATTGAAAGTTGATTTTAGGGTGTCTGAGATCGATTCACTTAATCGATTCATTGCTCAAATCGACCTTAACGACCCAAAAAACTCGATTCTTCGATTAATCTATCTCAGTTCCCCATCCCTAGGATTGACAGCTAGGAACAGTTTAAATGGAAACAATTAAAATGTTTTTTTACCTTTTTCAGTGCAATTTTTCCAATTTTTCTCTTCATAAGAACGTTCCTCGGTCTTCAACGAATATTAGAAAAAAAAATTTGCCGAATTGGTCCAGCCGTTCTCGAGTTTTGCTGTTAGCAACACATTTAGCCATTCATTTTTATTTATAAGATTAGGATATTTTTAACAGAATACCAAAGTGGATCACAGGCAACGCCGTGTGGGATTGCTAGTTATGAATAATTTAAAAGTTAAATGTACCCTCATTTGCGTGAAGGTAGATAATGAAACCATCAATTCATCCAACCATATTTAATCCCCATCACTGGCAAAAAAAGACTAGGTCCTTGGGTAGCAATCTACCGTCACAATCCATTTTATGCATCGTGGTCGCATGGTCTAAGGCGTCACTAGATGGGTGATGATCGTCGTTTTAAGCAAATGCGGTACACATACTACTTGGTATAGAAAAATCTGGTCAACCAGCAAAGCCCCTTCGAAAATGGTGGAGGGTGCAAGAAGTACAAATGTTCTAAGGCTATCGAGGTTCGAATACCGGTGTGCACGCTGTCTAAATTTGTATACTTGCATCGATGGTCCCATGGTCCAAGGCGTCAATAGACGGCTGAAGAGAGTGATCGACGTTTGAAGCAAATGCGGGAACACATTCAAACTGGTCTAGAATAATCTGGTCGACTGGCAAAATCCTTTCGAAAATTGTGGGGGTGCAAGTAGTACGACCGTTCTAAATATATCGAGGTTCGAATCCTGGTGTGCTTACCGTCTAAGTGTCAGGCTCATCAAATTCTGACGGGGGTGGGTATCGAATCCCCAGCGGTGTAAACTGTAGGTATTTCTCCCTCCGGAACATTTTCTTAATCATCCCTAACGCACGTCTTGCCAGAAAGGATACGTGTCACTCATATAGTTATGGTGGGGGAGGTCGTGGGTTCAAATCTAGTTCAGGTGAACTGGGTTGATTTTCTACTCTCCACCCCTTCGCGTAAACTCTGGAACATTTCTACCTTATTCCTCCAGTCTATGACGGATACCTACATCCACGCATGTCGACGGACAATACAAATTTTTTGCTTCTTTTTTGGTTCATATCGATTCTACCTGTTTTAATGTTTGAAATAATGTACGGCTGATAGCAATATTTTTGGTATTTTAAGAAAGAATTGGCTTACAATGGGATGGTTAAGACGTAATAGACCCATGGTCTAACTAAAGTGGGTTCAAAATTAAAGGACTCATCGGTGGTCTATGCTGATTAGTTTTAATAGGCCTAGGTCATGTGTACCGTGGGTACAAACCAAAATAGCCACCAACCTTCGCCACCTTAAGAGAGTTTATACACACCCCATTTTACCGGGAAGTCAGCGCCTATTATGGACATTCCACGCACGTCAACATAGAAGAACACTGCTCATCGTTCAACTTTGGCTAGGAAACAAGATTGAAGTCGCGAAGTGGCGTATGACCCCTGTTCACTTGTACCTATCTCTTGTAACAATATAAGGGTTGTATTGTACAATCGAAGCCCCACCCAACCCGATGCTGCATATACTATCGTCTGAATCATACTACCCACTCCAAGAAACGTCACCATTAATTCAAATCCCCTACAATAGTCTTCTTCATTATTGTAGTTCCATGTTACTTCAAGCAATATATAAACAATAACTTTCAATATAATTCACTATCAACACTCAATGTTCTGACCTGGCTGTCTTAGATGCATCGGATGGGCGTTTTATCTGCACGCCTGGCGAAATCTGTTCTCTGACGTCAGCAGCCAATCCGTCAAAAAGATGTTTTGTCAACAAACCTGAGAAGCGTCTAGACGAAGCGGGATTAACAATCAGCGACCTACAAGCAAGTTGGCGTGTGTGCCCCTCCACGCTGCGACGTCACCCGGCTTAAAATGGACTGTTCCTACCAAAATTCCTACGCAGTTAGCTCACTATATAATATGGATGTTGGGAAGATATTATTGGACTATTGAAATCGGCACCGGCGAGGATGGACCTCCGTTATATTTATTAAATGTACGACTTTTGAAATCGGCACCGGCGAGGATGGACCTCCGTTTGATTTATTAAATATTGTACTTTTGAAATCGACGCCATGATGGATGGAATGTGGAGATTAATTTAGATCGTAAGGAGACGACTTCTAAAATTTTGGACACTGTAAAGGAAAGTTAAAATACTCTGTTAATATGTTTTGTTTGAATCATGGAATTCTAACTATTTAATTTAATTTTGTTATAGCCGAGATAGGCTGATGTTTGTTTATTAGATGTGGGCATTATATACATGCGATTTTCTAACTAAATGTAACTTCAATGTCATGTCGACACTAAGGGCTTGTTTCTTAAAGATGATAGTAAATTTCTTAATGTTAGGTGGTATGAATTAACGTAATGTTAATTGAAATATACTAAAATCATGTATCTTAATTATCTGGACTTTCCGTATTATTCTAGCTTTTTTGTTGTAAATTTAAATTCATTTATTTACAATTCAATATTTTGTGTGACGTAAATTTGGCAAACTTCTAATGTTCATTAACTTAATATCATTGTTAGACTTTTTTGTAGTTGAACGATGCCGATTCAAGTAGTCCCACGTGAGTTTGCATTAGGTTTGAGATGTTAAACTCTCGTGTATATTTTGACGTAATGTTTGTAGTTAAAATATGTATTGTAGTACTTGAAAGTACTTTCGTTTTGTGTAAAATTTAATATTTAAAGTCGAGATATTTAAAGTAAAGGCATGTAAAATTATGATATTACTTTACTTTGGAAATGTTAATGTTTTCGTAATGTCTGTAGATAATCAGACGCCTTTGTAACCATTTGGAAAGGCTCTACAAGCTTTTTATATTTTTCTTGGATAGATATTGATTTACTGTTTATTAATAGCTTTTGATATAATGCTAACTTGGTCTAATTGCATTAATCTTCTTTAGAATTAATGTATTCAACTATGTTTTTATCCGTTATACTAGATAATTGAAGAGATTAAGGTCACTAAAATTACTGTTTGTTATTTTTTTGAATGAATTAAATTACTTTTTACATTTAACTCTTGCTTGTTCTATTTTCTCTTTAATATTGTTATGTTAGATGACTCCTCTTATCCTTGTAGTATTTTTGTTAGTGACCTATTCCTACGAGGTAAAGAACTGAGTAAGGGGGTGTTGCCCTCTGAGTTCAAGACCCTGCGCAGGCACTAAAGCTTGATTAAAGGAGCGAGAATCACTACCACGTGTGTCTCCCTATCCCCTCATGGTCATCCTCACGTCGTTGTGTGCATATGTTGGTGAGAGGGTCATTTCTGACTTGCTGTGAATGTATTCATTGGTCATGTGATATCTCCCTACCAAATTTCCCTGCTGTTCAAACTCTAATATAAGCTAATACCCAGAATGTAACTTTAATCTTTGATGCTGATAGGGATTAGGGACTTACCAACATGTAAGTGATCGTTATTTTGGAGAAAATTTTTTATAAATTTTTTATTGAAAACCAGTCATCAGCTAAATTTAGTCCTAATTATTTAGGGATTAAATTTGGTTATTTTTCGGCATATTTATTTGTTTTGTTTTTTACTAAATTTAATTTATATTTGTATTTGTTTTGGGTACTGACATATAATGGTCTTAAACCTTTTGGATCTGAGTTCGTATGATTTATTCTCAAGTCAATATTATTCTACTTAACCTTTGAGTACTATCGTACACTTTTTTTTTCTATATGTGTACTGTTGAAGTAAGTCCATGCGTTACTAATGATTTTATATCATAACATTTTATGTTTATTGTCATTGGGGAATACATTAGATATTTTTATAATGTTAAGAGTTTATTGTTAACCAAGCTGATAAGGTATAATGTAGTTAGTTATTTTCCTGCCTAAGTTATCCTGGCCTCACAGATTATTGGATGGGAATAATCATGTTTCTGATTTACATTAGTTGCAGTGCTAGATACGAGCAAAATACTACAAGTTATTTTATAAAAGTATGTTTTATATTTACGGGCGTGTAAAATGTTTAGACTTCCAAGACATGCTTTATATCGTTTATTTAGAGTTATCTATTTAACAACTTAGCCTTTGTGGGTAGGGGATGGGTTTTATCCATGCTAGCTTTCTAATTTGCGTATTGTTCGCAATTATTGACCTTGTTTGTATTTGAACTGATACATGTTTCCAAACGATATATATATTTCTAATTTAGTTAAATGCGATTCAATCGCTTTCTTTTTTGAGACCGTTTCTATCGTCTGAGAATAAATTGGTCTTCAGGCCTATGTTAATTCCATGTTATTTGTTTTGCATTAATATTAGATAATACCCTAACTCCCTCAACGTCAATATTCGAATGCTAATCTTTTCTAATGTTAAGATAGCTAGGTCTGAATACTTGGGTTTCGCATATTTGAGAGTACAGTCAACTCTCGATTCTACGACCTTTCACGGTTCCCTGGAAAAGGGTCGTTATTTCGAAGGGGTCGTTATTGGAATTTTAACAGATTTTGTTCCACCCCTGACCTCATACGAAAAAATTGCATTTTATAGACAACAAATAGCGTGGGTCATCAAAAATCGTTCACAAAATCCAACCAAAAACGTAACCAAATCCAAATAACAATGTTAAACAATAGCATGGGTCGTCAAAAAATTGTTCACAAAATCAAACCAAAATAGTAACCAAATCGAGAATTGAAATAACAATGGGAAAAGCAAGCCTGGCGCGTGATGTAGCGGCAGTCACGCGCGGGGAAACATTGTCTTGCTTGTGAAAGGGGGTGGACAGAGTCAAGTGCTATTGGCTGGCATTGATGAGGTGGTGTCTATTTTTATACCTGACCCACCCCAGTTACTAGTAATACAGCGCTCACAAAGATAATTTGCAACGCAGCGACCTAAATAAATGCAACAAACACATTTTACAGCCGATTTCCTTAAACTTTTCAACCTTTTTCCTCACATTTTTCACGGTTCCCCAAAAAAGGGTCGTTACTTCGAGAGGGACGCTATTCCCGGGGTCGTAGAATCGAGAGTTGACTGTAGGTCAAATAAAGATCCCTGAAGATATATTTTTTTTTTCCTTGTCTTTCAACTTTCTAATGACTTATATAGCCTACTTTAAGTTAATTAACTTCCGACAGGCCTACGGTATTAATGCAAATCTAACCTTAATAACCGTCAATATAGCTTTGTTATGTTTCTTATTCAAAATTTTGTAAGAAAATTAATAAAAAAAAAAGAATAGGCTTACCTCACAAATCCTGTGGAGTCCTTTCCTTGGCCAATGCGCCCGCTTTAGATTGGATTCCCAAATGATACTCCTTTTGAGATCAGCTGGAAATAATTTTAGTTTACATTTTTCTGTTGTGTAACTGCATTACACAGCACAACTATTGGTGGCATTTTGCTAGTTTTAACACTTGGTCCCAAGGATGTAGAGCTCACATTAAATTATATTAAATTAAATATAAAATAATTCACGCATTAATCAACATAGTACATTTTCAAAACAATTATCTTGCACTATCACAGCATTACAAATGTGTGAAATTTTGCTTTTGTAGTATATAAAATTTAATGAAAAAAGTTAAATATAAAATAACTAAGGAATTAAAGTTAGATATAAAATAATTCAGGAAATTACTGAGCATAATTTAACTGAAAAACAAGCTTGAAAAAGGGGAAACAATACTTTAAAATAACAGAGCCAAACCGAGATGATCCGAGATGAGCCGAATCGGGTACACCCTCAAAATGGCGGCTCCTTGTTTTCGTTTTTCTTTTATTTTCTCTTGCCTGGTTGGATATTAGCATTGCCATAAGGGAGAAACGGCTAGCAAGTAATCATCAAGGAACGCATCAAGGTTATTCTAATATAGCCGTAGTGTAGCGATCCTGGCGTCAGTCACAACAACTAGTTGGAATTTCAATCTCGTTATCTTTGTTCCAATCTTCAAGTGGTTTTCTTTTTCCATTTCATCTCATTCACCAGTCACAAGATACTGTAGAGTGTAGAGGGGTGAGAGTTTAGTTGGAATGAATGTGTAGCTACAAATAACCCCTGCACATGCGCACACTTCTGGGTTTGTAGCGATATTTCTGATCTTGAATAATCCAAGGAAAAGTCACAACTGGAAGTGAAGAGATGTTTAGTTTGAGTCTGAACCTACAGCAAACCTAGCTAGAGTTCAGAACTAAAAGAGTTGTTGAGTCACAACGTCAATAAGAATAAACTATTGAGCAGTAAAGATAGATTGAAATATTTTACAAGTTATTTTTCAAATACTTTTGAAAAATGTACTTTATTATCAAAAGAATATTTTATTTATTAACCACTTCACACTTAATTACCCAACTCAGTGGCGGATTTAGCTACAGCGCCAGTTTCGTGTTGAGCTAGACTGCTGAGGATGGGGAGATCGAGGTTCGAATCTCAGTCGGGTGAACTGGGAAAGGTTTTTCCTAAATGGTTTTCCACTCTCCCTCCACGCAAATTCAGGTTCACTTGCTCTAAACTCTACCTTCACAATCCCTAATCCATTAGCGTAATTAGTACTTAGGCGTATAGCCCAAACGGGTAGTATGACACTGTGCTAAATTAAAAATTATAAATAGTACACTTTATTAGGCCTATTTATTCCCACGAACTTTTTGTCACAACATAGTAGTAGCCATTGTCAATCTAAGATAGCTTAACACGGATGCAATCAAATATGGCAGATTGAAAGAGTTGGCTGCGATCAAACGCTACGAAGAGAAGTTTCATCGATCTGTTGCTTCTTGTGGTATTTTCGTTGATCCTGATCATTAGTATCTTGGAGCTATCCCAGACAGCTTAGTTGGTGATGATATTCTAATTGAAATTAAATGTTTGCCTCCACTCAATCAACTAAAAAGAGACAGCCCATCAGTCACCACTATCTGAGAAGTAACCAAAATTAAGAAATTTGGTGTGTACTTAAACAATAATGATTGGATAGAATTTATCATTATTTTTAACATATTCAAGGACAAATAAATATTACAAGTAGATATTTATTTATTCTGATTTTACTTTGTGATTACTATACAGAATTTATTAATGTGGAGAGCATGAGCGCCCGCAGTAACGGATAAGGGGGCACCTGCCCCCCCCCCTCTTGAAATTATGTTTTCTTTGACAAGAAAACCTTGTTGGCATTTTTTAAATCCTCTAGGTTGTCTTACAATTTTTTTCTTCCAACATTTAACATCGTTATATATTAATATCATATCCACTAGATGCATTTCCGGATAAAACCTGTCACTACATTTTAAACAAATTGTCGAGATTTCATCAAAATCTTCTCGTTTGAGAACAAAGAAAACGAAGGATATCAAGTGCTGCTGTATTTTTAGTATCTTTACAGAGCAATTATTATGCCAGTAATCGTTAGAATCTTTTCCAGGCGAGCGTGCAAACGCGTGTGTGTTTGAAGGAATATATTTTGCCCCCCTTGGAAAAATTTCTGTGGGTCCTCATGGTGGAGAGGAATATAGGATTTTGGCTTCAAAAATTCTTCCAAAATCAAATAAATCTTACTTTGAATGTATCCTTTCCAAGATTCTAGATCCTAGGCATACAAGAGGAATACCAAGAAGAGATCCAAAATACATCAAAGATGAGCAAGCAAGAAGGAAAGCAACTAAACATAAGACGAAATAAAACTGAATCAAACATGTGAGGTATATTTATATTGAGCGCTGTAAAACATAATATAATAATTAATCAATAAATTAAGGAAAAATTATATTAAGAAACAACAAATATAAAAAACAATTGATTCCCTGTTGATTTCTGAGCATCTTCCCTTTTCTTTCTAAAACTTTTGTATTTGCGAGTAAATTTCAAATAATATTGTTAGCATAATATTAACTATTTTAACGCAGACTTTTATTTATAGCGTTAATATATTGTTGTAGTGCAACATATGATTTTGAAACTTTGCAAAGTCGTGAATACAAACCTACTTTTACAGCTAGCTCAATGACGTGCGCTAGACTCCTGAAAAAAACAAAATTGGAAATACAAGTTTATTATTGGAAAAGGCAAAGAATAAAAATGATGAACAAAAAATTAAATTATTAATGAAATTATTAAATATGAAAGACAAACCCTCCCGGACTTGTGAACTTCTTATTCGCATCTTTCTGGCGTAAGGACACGTAAGCTCCCCCCGCTGGTGATAAAGTTAAGTAACAATGTTTTAATAATTTGTACCACTATTGGCACCATATTACAGCCAATTTTATGCTTTGCGAATTAAAAGCTAATATTACAATACAAAGTGACGCAAAGTTAGCAAAGGTAAATATAATCTTTTGTTATTCCATTGACCATATTTATTTGTATTTTTATCAATGCATCTTATTAATATATTTATTTATGATTGGAAACGAAATAAGTCTGTACTGATATTATTGTGTGCGACTAAGAAAATAATAAACTTAAGTTTTTGAAATGTGTCACTTGTTGGTAGGGCACATTGAGAACCCCGAGCTTTAGACTCAGATACATCAGAATTAATGTACACATGATAGCTTTACAGTCTACTTGTTAAATAAAGCACAATCTGTAGAAGAGAAAGTTTATTTTTATCTTTGAAAAAATATCTGTGTTAAAAAGAGGAAAATAATTGGAGGTCCCTAGCCAGCAGTGGGTTCAAATATATTATAGTTTATAATATACATGAAGTTGCTCCATTTAGGCCTAAAAATGGCACTATTTCGTAACGAGAGAGCACCATCGGCAAATAATTGTGCAATTGTTGGGGATAGTGACCACAACCAGCCGATCCTAGAAAAGTATTCATATACAACATGTACAATTATGACAAAAATGAAATTAATTTGCAATAATATATTAGAATTCGTGAAAGAAGAGGGAGCAAAATACATCCTACTGTGAAAACTATTGGTGTAATCTTATTTCAAAATAAAATTAATTTCACGATGATTATTTCGTATTATTATAGTACCCATCTATGTCAATTAGGAAAAAACTTATTAACAGAGTGAAAATATGTCTGCAATAAAAATTGTATTATAGTTTTTTTCAAAGAAAGAAAATATTTTTCTAAACGAACCCGTTAGAATATGGGAATGCTAATATAATCATAATGGCTAATAAGGATTTTGTAAATAATTCCGAAAAAAATACGGCTATAGTCAAAATAGTTCCGGAGAAACGGTGAGTTAAGTTTTGGGTTGTTCTAATATTCTATCGCGGAAGTGCTGATTTATTATACTCAACTCGATGCACTCGAGGAAGCTGTTATGAAAGAGGACGAAATATACAGTGAGTAAAAGAACCTTTCCTCCTTCTTTCCCTTCGTCTTTGCCAAAAAGTATACGCGCGAGAAAGCGAGATAAACCTTTCCCTTCGATTCCCTTTACTAAACTGATTGGTCTGCTCCCTCGCATCGGCTTATATCAGGTTGTAAAACTTTAATGGGGAGTATTGTCGCATTTCAATTATGTAAAATTGACATCTACACCACGAGCCTACATAAAAATACTAGATTATGATAATTATTATAGCGGAATCCAAAGAAAAGAATTAAAATTGATATATTTAAGAATAATATGCTTCAACATCTACTTTCCATGACTGAATGGGCTCGGATACAGCCACCATGATTCCGAGAAGAAAATACTACAAGTGTGTAAAATAACCCTCACGAGACGAATCCTTATAAAAAATACTATAGCAGAATCCAAAGAACATAGTTAAAACTGATTCATTTAGTAATAATTTCCTTCAAGACTTACACACCATAACAGAATGGGCTCGGATGAAAGGACCAGTGATGCCTGCGTTTGGGTGTGGTCTAACACGCGGCCGCCATGATTGAGTCAGGGCCCGTGCTATTGGTACCACATTCATTCCATAGATGGCGTGAACTGGTTCTTTGTTGGGTTTTGTTTCCCTTTACCCTTTCTACTCCACACACTGCCGTTTCGCTCCATAGGATTTCAGGCTTGCCAAGTATAGTAGTAATTTTTTAATGTTTTTTTTATGTGTGTAATAATTTATTTTTATTATACAAGTAATTTTTATAATGTATGTTTGGATTTTGTGTTAAATGCCCTCTATATTAAATACGCACTATTTTTGTTTCGTTAAATATTTAAGGATATAAATCAAGGGTGTTAGAGATTTTGTTGTTGTTGAGTGTGTCGGGAAGTAAGCCAAACTGGAAAGGTTGGGTATTTTTTGTTTGTCTGTTGGTTGGCTGTCGATGGCTGAGATTCGGAACTGTGAAGTAGAAATGTGACCGAAGAAAAAAGTAAATAAATACGGGAATAGAAGTTCTTTCTTATTTTTAATCAGAAACAATTCGACTGTGAGACAGGGATGTTTCTTTATCATTGTGTGGAGCTACGCCATGCTGGGGAAGAGTAGTGTTGTGCGGAACCATTCCCAATGCTACCAGTGAGAAACCTGCGTGGAGAACTCTGTTCCACGTGTGTGGTCCGGCACGTTCTTCTTAAATTGATTGTTCTCAAACCATGGACTGGGAAAAGTAAGGTAACCTAACACAATCATTATAGGCCTAGTGCCTAAAACACCAATATTACCAGCCATCGTTGAAAGACCCGAGGTGAACCATGTTTCAATCATTTAGCTTTGAACGAAAGAAACATTGTTGCATTGTTTGGTTCCTTTGTTAGAAGCAGGATGTGCAAGTGGAAGTACAGCCTAACTGTTAAAGACGGTCCAACCACTATGTTTAAACTTTTGTTAGTTTTTTTATTGAGTTTAGGTCTTGTTCTATAATCAAGAAGTGTAACTGATATTTTGTTTTGATTTGTTGTAATTGTAAACTTTTTTGTTGTTGTGGGGGATATAAGTGGTTTTTAAGTGTTTGATGGGCTTGTTCTGAGACCATTTTGTTTGTTTGCTCCTTTATTCTGGAGGGTTAATAAACACATAGATTTTCTTTTCTCTTATCAACTATATCGGCCAGTGGCGAGTTCAGGTACCTATAAGCCCGAGATTAAGTTCAGAATGTTTCTGCACTGGCGCTAGCCGGGCAGGCATACAAATATTGTGTAGAAACAGGGATGCGAACCTGTTTGAATGCTTGAAGGAGAAGTGAGGGGGAGAGAACCTTTACACGGATACAATAACCATGCTTTCAAGGAAACTACAACGAGTATGGCGGGGACCCCAGCATGGTAAATCTCACACACGTCCTTACTGCATAACCCAATAGTTGAAATGGACGGGACCGGCTTGGGATCGAAGTCACTAGCCTAGAGCGCTGCTGCTCTTGCGGCGTTCCTTGGGACTTCTGTCTTTTCCTTTCCCCTTTTCTTTCTTTTCCTTTCTCCTATTGGTTCCGTCTCCCCCATTTGCCTGTGTTCACGCCCTATTCCTTTTATTTCTGTTTGGTCAGAGAAATCGTATATAATGAATGCCGCTCTGATTAACTTTTTGTACTTCACCACATCGTATCATCGAAGAAGAAACGCCGCTCTCTCACCTACAGAAGTACCAGCTCGCCATGAAGTTTGGATCGTGGGTCTCACTACGTCATCGAGGGAAATCCTCTTCGATCTTCTAAGTATCAAGGCGTTATTAAAAAGTCCATCAGAATTATGGGTCTAGTCTAACATACTAGAATTTGATATCATATCCTTCAGACTTAGTTTGTATAGTCGAAGCGACTATAGTGTTTGCCATGTCCTTCAGACTTAGTTTGTATAGTCGAGGTGACTATAGTTTTTGTCATGTCCTTCAGACTTAGTTTGTATAGTCGAGGTGACTATAATGTTTTTCAGGTCTTTTTGACTTAATTTATAAAGTGGAGGTGACTATTTTTCTATATTTCTTATTTCAGTTTAAGTGACTAGATTTTGGTTTTGTGTCCTTCTTACCTAGTTGGTGTGGTCAAAGTGACTCTAATGTGTTCTCGAGTCTTTCAGACTTCTTATTTTAGTCCAATTGACTTCCCTATGTCCATATGGCATAGCTTTAATATAGGAGCCTTGAGCTCCAGCGGTAATAAGGACCTAGTCTTAAAGGTTGCTTTTCTCCACAAGTACGGTACTTCCTTTTTAGCCCTTATGGCTAGTCTGATATCTCATGACGCCGTGGACGTCGTGTTCAGTTGTTTAATTTTTGTATGGCTACAACCAGGTTGTCTGTACTTTGTCTTGGACCCAGTTGGGTCTATGTGTTGAATCATTCTTGTTGGCACACTTTGCGTTTGGTATTAGCTAGGGTGGGTAACGTGCGTAGCTCCGCTAGTTTCCATAATGGGGTCCACGCAGATAATACATTTAATTTTAGCCCGTCGTTGGCTCCTATTGACTAAGTATTAAAAGTTAGCGTGTACTAAAGTAATGGTGTACGCCAGGGATGGATTATTGTATAAATGTACTATTGATTGCTCTGGCAGTACCTATTGGGAAAAGGACCAGCCATTGTAATATTTGGTGTTGACACCTGTTTGCTAGCCATCTACCAATGTAATTAACAAAACTTTCTCATATCATTCATTATACAATGTATCTTCAGGACTTTCTTAAGTCCCAATCAAGCAAGCAAGTTAAGTTATATATATATTATAATAGTAACTCTAAACTTATAGGATTTACAGTTAACTTTAATTGGTAATTGGTAATTATTTACCGGTTTTTTCTTTTAGACCCTACTGACAGTAGCCTGGCGCTTGCCCAGCTGTTTTGTTAGTCTCTTCCAGCCTACTGCCTTTGACCATGCTGCCTTGGATGCTTATTTACCCGAGCAGATGCAAGACAATCCTATAGTTTGGACTTGCTATATGTCAACACATTTTGTGTATAACGTAAAGTTTTCCGTGATCCACGATATGTTCACGGTCCCGGTACAGATTTATCTGATTTCCAAACCCTTACTTCACCTCTGACAAGACATCTTGTGAATGTGGGGAATGCCAGGCCTCCACCGTGGTTCGGATTCCACGTTAAAATGTAGGTCCTTCATTTCATCTCACAATAACCTTACCATTACACATTAGCGTAAGTGCGTATAACCCGAACGGGTAGTAAGACGCGATGCTAATAATAATAATAATAATAATAATAATGATGATGATGATGATGATGATGATGATATATTCACTTGTTTTCCTGAACTTATATATTACACGTTCAATTGTCAACCAGCATTAATCTTGTATAACTATTGTAATCTTATAACTTATTTATGTTTTTCTATAATACATCTATTTATTGTTAACTTAATTATTTTTCTTACGTAATGAATTATACAGAATGATAACACTCGTTACAGTAAAAACCTACATCTAACAAAATTCCCAAATTTAAACTATTTGAGCAAATTACCATTTTTTACAATGGTCCATTCCCCTTAAGGCGAAGTCCATTATACCAAGATAATAGAATGATGCACGAGAATGATGATGGTGGAAAGTAGAGGGGACCTACATTTTAACATGAGTTCCAATCCACGGTGGGGGCCTCGCATTCCACAAATTCACAAAGTGTGAAAGCACGCATTTTGTCAGAAGTGAAGGAAGGGTTTGGTAATCAGATATATCTGGATTTGATCCCCAGAACCATAATATATAAGTCTGACATCTTGCCCCTATACTTTCAGGTACCCCTGTTTAAATATCATGTACCGTATTCTATTAGATAGTCAACACCAGTGAAGATACACAAAAGCAGGCTGGGTTCCTGTCCTTTTAATTCTCAATACATTAACTTATGATTTTACTTAATCATCTACATATTTATTTGATTCTGTGTAGCTATATTTATGTGAAAGTGAATTAAAGCAAGGTTTTCCATAAAAAAATGTTTATTCTTATAAAACAACTTTATTTACAGGTAGCTTATAGAATGGATTATACAAACACATAATATAACTAAACATTGTTTTTAATTGAGTGATACAAACATCCTATCCTGTCTTTTGCCAATATATTTAACTTTAATATAAGGTACATTGTCTGTCCTGCCGGTTAGCGGGATTGATTTGCTTGATTAATCTAACATGTAGCTTGTAGGTATATAATCAAAGATTGTAAATAATCATGGGTGGCTAGTGGGTGGTTGTACTTGTCAAGCCAGGTTTCGACAGGATTATATTGGTAAATTAGATCCACCCTTTTGCTATCAATTTTTCTAAAAATACACAAAATAATATACCTAATGAACGAATATACGTATATTGGCTTTAAAGAGCACGTTTAATAGTGAATAAGAAGGAACAATTTACTAATACAGTCCTGTCATCCATTGTTTGCTTTGGCAATACCCCCACGCAGCACCCTTGTAGTAGATAACTATATTACTAACTATATTTATATATACAGAACAAAAAAATATATATATTCGACTTTATTTTAAATAAATATAAAACATCTTCAAATCGTCTTTGAAAGTCTCGAATAGTTAAAAAAAAACCAATAAATTAGAAGAACTTTGTGACAATGTAAAGAATTATAATTCCAATTAATGCTCCAGCACACTGCAAAACTAATGTCTTCAGGGCTTTCTTCTTACTCGTTGCCAGGTCAGTTTGAATCATCTGATTGAGTTCCGGAAACTAAAATAATAAGTATATTACTAACTTAGCACTATTGCTGCCTCGAGCTATCAAATAATTTATTAAATTATAAGGAATAATGATACCCCTATGATAGGTGAGTAGCAAGTACATTGGTTTTAAAGTTCCTATAGTCAGTAGGCTGTATAGTATGCCAGGATATATAAATGTCTAAAAAATCGCAATGTAAATTAGTAGTTCAAATATCAAACCATGGTGAACGCCTAAAATAGATAATATAGTAGTGTTCTGGCCCCCTCATTCCAAACACCTTTCTATGCCCCCTCTTTGTATGTTCATTGGGCGTATGTAATAGTTATGCTTATAATGATATATAAGATCATTGTTTTATGTACTTAACCATTAATTTCAGCCCCCGTATTCGGTGTTTCATCCACTCCCTTTCTGCTCTTATTTTAATACACCCCTTTCATTTCATATACTTTACGTATTACGTAATAAAGTTATTTCTATCGGAATATATATTTACTTAGTTTCCAGCATAAGCATAAAACTCGTTGTCATATTATATCTTACTTTAAGGTGTGAGATTTCCTGAGGAAGGGGCGCAATCCTTTTGGGAAAACAGCCAGGGGTGTTTGTGAGCTTAGCACCAGAGGCCAAGCCTCTATTTTCAGAGGCTGGTCTCAGCTACAATTCTCTAGGAAATATTACAAAATTCCACGTTTTGCTCAATATCAGCCCCTGTGTTTCCCTTATAAATTTTAAGCCAATGGATGTAATTGGTTTATAAGAAGCACTCAGGGGTCAAGAGTGAGTGAGTGAGTGAAACGCCTGTATAACTAGCTTAAAGGTGTTTCCAATAAGTACGACTATTTTATTATATTCATGGGAGGTTATTGAAACTTTATCAACACAAACATGGCCCATGTTGACGGCATAATATTGATACTGGAGATAAAAATAAACAATACCACACTTGTTTGCAATGGCTTTGAGTAAAGTAAAATTTCAACATTTATTCGCAATCACATGTAAAAAAAAAGTATAAAAGTGTCACACTCGCCCCACTTCCTATTTTAGCAGTCTAAATATGTTTAAACTCAATATCTAGGGAATATAATTAAACTAATTATGTCTCTGGTCAAGCGGGAGAGGGGGAATGCTGCCAGTTATGTTTTTTCTAGGTGCGAGAGCAAAGCGACCAGAGCCATCTTGCTGGCTGAATCTTTTTATTCATGTGCCATGCAGACAAATCTAAAATCCTCAAACTTTTGTAAAATATAATATTTTCTTTTATTCTTATTTATTTCTAGAGGGTACACTTTGCACCATTTGAATGAGTCACCACTGCCTTGAATGTAACTTCTTTAATGCTTAATATCTTATAATGTGATCTAGCTTAACTCAAATCCATGTATTTATTAAGTATTTATAACCTGCTTCAATGACCGCGTGATCTAAAGTGTCACGGTCATGTAATACAAGACTGCCGATGATAGGAAGATCTTGGTTTGATTCCCAGTTGGGTGTACTGAGAGAAATTTTCCTAGGTCTTACATTTTCCCTTCATTTAAATATAGGCGCACTTCCTCAAAATTCAACTTTTATCATCCATAGCTCATTAGCATAATTAATACATAAATTCCTATAACATTAAGAGGTAGATTTTACTTTTAACACTCATGGTTTTGTGTGCTATTGAATTGTGTTTTGCAGAAGTATAAATAAAATAAGTTTGTTTAATTACTACATTACCATTTAATTATTATATTAAAATCCAAAACGTGATTATTATTTACTGAATATGATAATTAATAACTAAAAAAGTTGTTAAATAATGAGTAGACCCAATAATTACAGAGACATTTTAAAACATTTAAATTAAGTAAACTAATTAAATATGAGCGAATTATTAAAATAAGTAAATAAATTCCACTTGCGGGAAGAAGTACAAATATGACATAAGTCAAAGTTATAAGAACATGCATAGCTGCCTCATGTTCAATTTTTTTTTTTGTGCATGGCTGCTCAAACATTTCTTATGTTTACGAGAAACAGACATTACTCTGAATCATCCTTGAATTACTTGCTACTTGCTAGTTGATTTTAATAAATTGAGCACCTTGATCTTCTTTAACATAAATTACAACAAATTCATACCAGAGTAGTTTATATCAAGCCCACAATTAATACCTTCAATATCACATAAATCCTCACTCAGGTATTAAAAGGTATTTATCATACATCTAGTTATTTCTACCCAAATGTTGTTGTTAGCTTAACCAAATAATTTAACAAAATAATGTGAGCATCTTTTTACAGCTTTTTCAAGAAAGAAGCAATTCCAGGCAACCAATTTACACCAACTCTCCAGAACCATCTATAGAAATAATATATTATTCTCCTTTAGTGAAGGCGGAAGACCTCCCTCCCACTCCTGACAAATAGAGTTTAAAATAGTCCTGATAAAACTCCTGCGTGTAAGAGGCAAACAAAAGAGTATAGCAGGGAAAGAATCACTGGCCTTCTAATGAAATTTCTCAACATCAAATGACTTATTAAAAGTAAGCCCCAAGACAAGTGATCTGTGACATGTCAAGGACTTACATGGCAGCCTATCACAAACGTGTTTTTTTGGAAACTAGTTTGTACCCAAACTTCTGTGTTCATTCATGTACTTTTCTGTTCAAGTTACTATTAATACAGTGTTTTTTGTGTGAACATTATGTAAACTGTACTAGGGTTACTCAACAAACTGATATAATACTTTTAAAAGGATTATAGTATAATAAAAAGTGATATATAATGGTTAATTCATGTGACTCACTGTATGTTTTTTCATAATTAAAAGAACAAATGAAATTTGTTTTCAGATTTTAAGCCCTTTTGAGATGTTAACAATGGTATTAATTACTCCATTAATATCAGGAAGTTTAAGCTCGGACTAGTCTAGATTGTGAACTTGGTCCAGCCTATATCTATTCTTATCATGTAAATGTTCCCTTATGTCAAAAGCATCTTTCATGCTATTAACTCAAGAAAAGGTGTTATTCGGAACTGGTCAGTGTTGATGATATTGAAATTTTGAAAATGCTAACTGATCAGGTTCTTAACTTATGTACTCGTACTCTACGTAAAATATTTTATTACCCAAATAAGCAAAAGCGCCCAAATTATCTTATGATCCTCACTTTTGGTAAAGGGTAAATAGAAAGTACGTCTGCTAACAAGTGTTTTAACTATAGAAAGGAACATCCTGTCTGGTCCTATGATTTACCCATGTTTAAGAAAGAGCGATTGATTCAGGAGCTACGTATGTAACGTGATAATATTTCAATCAGGGAAGCATGCAATGAGTTTAAGTAAGTAATGGGCAATATTCTGTTTTGTTTGGGTCTAAGGATGCTCGGCCAGCTCAAAGGAAGTATACATACACAGTCAATAGAGTAAACCACGAAGACGAAGGGATTGCCTTGTCACTTAAAGTCAATGCTAAACAATAATGGTTGCTTTAGTGACATGACAAACGGCTGCATCCGAACCCAATGGAAATAATGTTTGTGTGAACGTGAAGTACTCTAGGCCTGAAAAATCTACTGAAATAAAACATTATTCTTCCAAGGTGAAACGTCTTTCCTTATCACCACATAATGGATTTAGTGTAGGAGAACAAGTGGATAGTATAATAGATGGGTCTAGGCTAAGTCTTTGATAAAAATGGCAGACGTTGATGCAGCAACACCTATCCCCCATGCCAACCTCCCGCCCTCTCCCCTGGCCTCCAACATCTTACGACGCCCTTTAATCACCCCGATGCCCCCTTTATTATTTTATTTTTATTTTTTCACCCCACCCTCACCACACCAAGAATCCATTACGGCAAATTAACCTCCTCTCGCCTTCGCTTGTAAACCCTAGATATAAAGGTTTTCCATTATCTTTCCAGACAAATGCTGGTGCAATACACCTAAGCTCTACACACTAGGGTAGCCTAACCTACTACTTGCCAGCGTGACAACACAACAACCAAACCCTTGACGGTAAGCTCGCCCCAGCAACCTGACGCTAGACAGCTTGACCCTTGTAACCCCTCATAACCCTGCTATTCTATCAGCTGCCCCCCTTGTCAAGACTCATTACCCCTGCAACCCTTCTCTCTCTGACATGTGACTGATGACTTGACAACGAGTTGACTCCATGTGACAGATGAATTGCTGGCGTCCTGGCGCTAGACAGCTTGGCCTCGTAACGTTAAGTAACCCTCTCCAATTCCACACCCACCCATCCTCCTTTCACCACACTCGATCCCCCACACCTATAAACCATAAGTATTAATTTACCTATTCTAACCAACCGTTCCTCAAAATCCTACACTTTCTCTCCCTCTCCTCTATACCCCTCACCCTTATACCACCAAACCATCCCCCGAAAATAATATGTTGTAGATATATTTTATAAATCCTAGGGTGTTGATGTTGGAAAAGAAGATCCAATCCAGAAATCCTTCCCCTCCCTTCCTTGACTTCCTTCCTAGCTTCAAGCTCATCCCCACTCTTCCTGCCCCCTAAATCTTATAGTCTGAGAAGGGATCCTCCTCACGCCTTGGACCATATTAAGAAGGTATGTGGACCTCACTCTTTACAGATGACATCCTACACAACACAGATGTTTACGAGGTGAGCTCGTTCTATCCAGACCCCAAGTCAGACTTTGAAATGCACTCCATGTCTGGCTTTCTCTCTTGCCAACCTTTACCCACATAATACCTGCCAAACATGGAATCAGCCTACATTTATCAGAGTCATAAAACCTAAATTTAATCATAATACAATGTTCATACCATGAATCCTACAACATTTATTCATCATTAATGCATCATACTTAGAAAGGATTTGTCTATAATTCATCACAGACATACATAATACTTTGTTGATCATACATCCTATGACATTTAATCAACATTTATAGCTATAAAACTGTTTTATTATCATTCATTGATCACACCCTTAATACATGATAAAGTAGATCACCCCAAGCTCATAACGGTAAATTTACTAACTTTATAGCTTATATTCTCTTCCTAAATTATGAGTATTGATACATTAAGTACCATTAGTCTCATTCTTAATCTCTAATATTGTATTAAAAGTTGCGCTTTAATTTCTTGAAGAGAATGTGGATGTATGACGAGTACATCCTTTCTAAATGTAATATTTTTCACACACTATCTTAGAGGTGACCCCATCGTAATCTTTGATCAACTCATTGTTAATGAACATTAAATACAAACGTTGCATTGAAAGTCATTAATTGTAACTTGTATAAATTACTGTTTTCACGAAAAATCCTGCAAATATTTTTTCCCCGACCGGATTTTGGGAAATTATATTTTCACGAGTTTTTTCCTAAAGTTAGGAATACCGCATAGGCCTAATTTTAACTACTTTTTCACTATTCAGGTGTAATTTACTTACTCATTTCCACACAATGTTCTATATATAAAATTGAAAATCGTTTAGCTAGAATGTAACTTTGAAAAAAGTGAAAGATGTAGGTAGCTAATCCATTATTTGTTTTTAGAATCAACATTGTTTGTGACTAATGTATTGTTTCATCAGTAAAGGTTCTTGTTCTAGGTTGTTTTTACACAAGGAAATTGTTTAGGAAACCATTCACACAGCATGATTAGTTTGAAACTACTTTTGAATATTTATTGATTAATCTTCTTAAAAATAAACTATATACTGTTTCTACATTTACTTACCAAGTCTGCTAATGAAACATACAGAAAAAGCCCACCAGCAAAAGCAAAAATGAAGTTAACTTGAAGTTCTCCCAGAATAATTCCCAAAGCAAGGCCTCCAAATGATGTACAGGCCGACAAGAAGTTGAACAACAAAGCCTTCTTCACATGCATCCCAGAATTCACCAATATCGCAAAGTCACCTAGAGAATAATACAAAAACTTATTTGAAAGCGATTCCAGAGAGATAAAATAATATATATAAGGTTATAATCACTGCATGTAAACTCTTTCACTCAATATCATAAATAATTTCTATCTGGTATTTAAAATATTTAAAATTGGAATCAATAGACCTGGAGTCATGTGACCAAATTAACTGGATCTAACACTGAAATTTATCTAAAAATGTAATTACCTTATACCGCTTACTTAAGGCTAAATGTTAATCTTTATCAAAATATGGGGGAAACAAGAATCCATAAATAGTAACCACCATTATAATGTTTACTTAAATTATGTCTTTTAAGGCTCTTAATAACCGCTTCAGTGGCCGAACGGTCTAAAGCGTCACTTTCATGTTAGACTAGCCTACTGATGACGGTGATATCAGGGTTATTACTAGTAGGGTCGACAGAGTGTGGTTTCTTCTAAATTGTTTTCCACTTTCCTTCCACGAAATTGTGGGTATATAATCTCTTAAATGCGCACTTCCTCATCCTTACCCCATTAGAGTAATGATCATATATACGTATAGCCTTAATAATTAGTAAAACGCGTCGATAAAAAGGGCTCTTAGCACTATTTAAGGGGTACTAATAACTGAGACCTCATTTACAGAGGAATCAGAATCCCTCGTACTACACTATATTGCACTCCATCAGAATAAGTAACTTCAACCTGAACATTAAAAACGAACTACCAAATATACCAGGGTTGCATACTCGATGCATTGAGGTCTAAACTTAGCTATATACATTTTAGAATCACGTTGGGCTCTACGCATATGCACTAATTACGCAAGTGAGTAAAAGATGAGAAAGGTTGAATTTAGATGAAGTATTCCTATAACCCCATTTTCGTGGAAGGAGAGTAGAAAAACCTTTAGGAAAAACATCCTCAGCACACTCTTTTGGGATTCGAATTACAATCTTTCCGTCATCGGCAATCCAGTATATAAATAGAGTGATGCCATATACCATATGACCACCAAATCACGTCCTATATATCATGAAAGTTGTATAGAGCTGGAGATGGGTATTACAAATGTCATACAATTTCAACACATATTTTCTAACAAGATAACTATTTCCTAAAAACTTTTTTTGTGTGAAATTATAATTGGCTCTGTATGCATTTAAATCTTTAATCAGTTAATTTATAGACATCATATTTCCTCAGAATATTTCTAGTCTTTGAAATAAAACTGACTTTTAAACATTTTCGTAAAAATTCGTTAGTATTTACTTATAAACTAGAGATTAGTGTCTCTATATAGCACAGATGAATAATATTTTACTTTAAATACTACTCTCAAAAAATTAACTTTATGGGACTACATTATGTAAGCAACGCCCTTAGCTACCATATTAGCATTCTAAATAGCTTCAAAGGTATTTAATATTCATTTATTTTCTTGGCTTCTAGTGGTTGAAAGAACAGGACCCCTCAACCCCTCACCCACAGCCATAAACTCAACGAAATTATATCTTTTCAACGGCCTTGTTCTTTCCCCTTAAAAACTAAGTCATTAATTATTACTATTAGGAAAAACATAAAACTAAAAATAACCTACCAAGTTCATGGGGAAACTCTTCACATGCTATGGCTATGCTCATGCTGAGGCCAGTACTTAAACTCTGGGAGAAGCCAGCCCCTATCGACATACCATCTATGAAGTTGTGCAGACCATCTCCAAAAATAATCATCATGGCTACTGGTGCAATCTTGGTTGTCACTTTCTGTAAAACACAATATATATGATTAAACCTATACCGTAAGATGTTTGTTACAACAACTCCTTCTACATTTCTGAACCAATATGAACCGTTGAGGACCTCAAATCTTTTCGTCCCGACGCGATATGTCGATTAGAAAAGAACTGTCAGAATTTTTAAAATTGTGTTCAAGAAGAAGTTTTTAATTTTATATAAAAAAATATAATAAAGTTTTTGAATATATAAAAAGTCAGCTAACTTTTTCCTGAGCATAATTCTTAAAATTAACAACATTAGTTGCAAATCTACCCGGTTAGACAAAAAAATTAAGACATCAATGTTTAAAATCGGTTCACATTTTTAGGAAGAGTTGAGGTGATCATCATATTTATCATATTTCTCAATATTAAACTAGCATTGAAATACCCGGCTTTTCCCGGGAAAAATGTTTTATGTTAAAAAGGGTTTGAAGGTTAAAAAGGTTTTAAAAGAATAAAAGGGAAGCAAAGATAACAAAGATAAAAAAAAAGTAAATGTGATTAAAAACTGTTTTAAATTGTTAAAAAAGGTAAGTAATAAGGGTTAATTAAATGTGTAAAAAAGGATCAAAATAGCATTAATAAAAAATAGTATTATTATTACTATTATTATTATTATTATTAGCACCGCGCCTTACTACCCGTTCGGGTGGTACGCACTTACGCTAATGTGTAATGGTAGGGTGATTGTGAGATGAAATGGAGGACCTAAAGTTTAACGTGGAATCCGGACCACGGTGGAGGCCTGGCATTCCCAATAATAAAAATGAAAGAGTATATGATTTTAGGGTAAAAATAATAAAAAGGTTAAAATAATGTAAAAAATTACAAAAAGGATCAAAAATAAATGAAATCCAAACTACTTTAGCATTATTTTACCCCATTCACGCAATTTTTACCCTTATTTTCCCGTTAACCCATTTAACCCCATTTAAACCTTTTATCCTTTTTACCCTTTTCACCCCGATTGTCCTTTTTGCTCTTTTCACACTGTTTACCTACTTTACACTTTTTGTATCATTTACTCCTATAGCCATTTAAGCCTTGTATACTTTTTATTTTTGTTAGATTTTATTTTCTCCCTTTTTTATCTTTTTTGTACATTTAGTTATCTTAACC
Organism: Timema cristinae; assembly: GCA_039000515.1. Lineage (NCBI taxonomy): Eukaryota > Metazoa > Arthropoda > Insecta > Phasmatodea > Timematidae > Timema > Timema cristinae. Next base: position 44,393,030 of record JBCFYV010009882.1, read on the forward strand.
CTTTTTACTCTTTTAATCCTATTAACACTTTTTACCCTTTTTACTTACCATTTTAAACCTTTTTTACTATTTTTACTCTACCTACTTTTTACACAATTTTAAATTAAGTACCCGAATTAACAAGAGATAAATATTTTAGGGTAAAAATGGTAAAATGGTTAAAAATGTGCAAAAAGGGCATAATATAATATAATCAATAATATAAATATAATCAATTTTTTTTTTAAATGATAAGCTCGTGTATAGGTACTGCGGAACACAGCACCCCCTATTTCCAGTTGATATTATAGATAACATTTAACATAATAAGTCATTTTTTCTTTAATTCTCTATCTATTTTTGTAGTACAATATATATTTCTTAAGCTTAATGTCAGTACTTCAGTAGCCATCCCCCAATTTATGAAAAAGATACAAAAATCTTTGTATGGAACTGTGCGCTTAACAGTGCCAGCGACGTGGTGTTTGACTGTTGTGTGCATGCGCACATAGGAGTGGGTAGGGAGGAAGGCGGGACTGCCAGATAGATATAGCACTGTTGCTATAGCAGTGCCAGCTCTGGCGTGATGGTGGAAGGAAGTCTTTTATACTCAGCGTCTGCTGTGCTTAAAGACCGTATTTTTGAATGTTTTAAAGTGTAGAAGAGTGTAGAATTAGATTAATATTCTGCTTCCAGCAATTCTATTTGATTCATTTATTTTTCGGTTCTTTTATTCAACAGAAAGACTAAATGCGCTTGCAGTACTTTCAATGGAGAAAAATTTCCTCAATTGTCATTCAGAGATCAAGGAGAAAATTATTGAACTTTTTGCGCAAATCAAAACAAGAAGAATGAATAGATCAGGCTTGAACTGTAGCAATTTAAGTTAAAGTTAGTAAGAGATGAGTGTTTTTTTTATTAGAATTTTATCAAGTTCCTGAATACATTTTCTTTATGTACATTTTTTTTCCCTTTACACAATTTTAAAACAAAGTCTAACAATTTTATGGAGCAGCATCCCCACTAATTTTAGCTACGAGCCGCCACTGAAGATAAGTAAAAAGATTAAAAATTGAAAAAAGGATTAAAAGGTTGATAATACCGAACATGTCAAAAAGAAAATAAGACAAAAGGGGTAGATGTCAATAATGTCGAAATGAGCAAAAATGTTAGAAATGCTAAGACGGGTTAAAAAAATGTAAAGGGCCATAAAGTATATCTAATCAAAATTAAAAGGTGTGTGTAAGGGAAGGAGGGGGAATGCCACTCGTCCCAACATCTCAAAACCCTTTGCCGAAACTAATCTCCAAACCACGCTTTACTCTATCGGATGAAGTAGAAAATTAATTCCAGCATAGGTGACAGCCATTATCTCAAACACGTGCGTTATACTAATATTTGTGATTTTATTTGTTTTCATCTAGTATATACGTACCACCCGTAATAAGGGGAATTAATCCCATAACAATGTCAGAATAGAACAGTTGAATGGGATGAGAAGAGTTGTCGTACTTCACGAGATACGAAGGCTTGCCGAGGAGATGGAATTAGACGTGGTAGAACTGCTGGAAACATCTACCAAGAATGGGAAGATTCCACACATACCAGTCACTACGAGGATTATAAGAACTAGTATCAAATCATGGAATGCTGTTATTGTGTTTAATAGACACATAACAGTGACTAGGATCACACGATCCACTGATAAGCACGTTATATGTGAAGGCTAGAACTCAAATCCAAGATGGGCAGGCAAGTGTTGACGAATACATACTTTAAACCAGTGATGAAATAGTACCATACTAGGATAAACTTAAAGAGATTAACAGTGTACATCGAGGAGTTTCATCAATATACACTGCCATTTCTAACTTCAAGTCGCCCATGTGGCTTAGTTCTAGAATTGGTGAGAGAGGGGAAGCATTAGAAGGAGTAATAAATACCAGGTGGCTCGAAGTTGCTATTGAGGCTAACAGCCCAGCTACATATCTAGGAAAAGTGGGAACCATATAGATGCAACCCTATAAAACATCGCAGTCACCAACATGATAATAGGATGGCAGGTCATCGTGTATGCTGTCAGTAGTGACCACAAACTCATACGCTTCGATATAATCATGGAGAAAAGAGACAATGTGATAAATATAGGAGAAGGATGACGTCGATATAACATCGCCAAAGAATACTAGACTGGTACTGCTGACTCCGGTGACACAAGGGATCAACGTTAACAGGAAATATGAAAAGCTAAAGCAGTCTTTACAGGATGGCATGAGGGTGGCGATACCTCTTTAGAGATAAGACTGTAGATTTACCAATAAAACATGGAATTACGATTTTAGAGTCCCCGTAGGGAATCCCGAACAGCAAAAAGATCTACAGAAGAGAGCAGGATCTGAGAAGTAAGATAATTCTTCTATATACAATATATACAATATACAAAAGGAAGAAGAACACTTTCGAGCGTGATTTGGTAAAAGTAAAGGAAGCGAACTGGGAGAAGTATGTTAGTGGAAAACTGGCTAATGGCTCATGTAAAGTTCCAATTAAAATATCCACGTGTAAACTAAGGCCCCCAGTCTAGGTTACGACACTACAGTGACCAGACAAAACAGTGCCTACTTGCTGGGAAGAATCGTTGGAGTTGTTCCTGGAGACGTTGCTCCATGATGACAAATTAAATGATGAAGACAAACAGCATGAAGACACTAGAAAAATAATAACTGACTTATACGGTGACGAAACTGAAGTGGATCAAGTAACCCATGATGAGGTTAAGAGGTTCATAGCTTCAATGAAGGAAAACAAATCATCTGTATTAGACGGTATCAAGTGCAAGATGCTGAAGAAAACTACAGCTCGGATCACTCCATGTGTCGTCCAATTGCTGAATGATTGAATGGTACAGGGAAGGATACCGAATATCTGTAAACAGAGTGAGGTAGTCATTCTAATCAAGGGAGAGTAAAAAAAACCTTGCTACCTTAGTTATATAGACCTATATGATTGTTGAACACCTGTGGCAAGTTATAAGAAAAGATCATCTGCACAAGACTATAGAAATACAGTGAGATGGTAGGAATGCACGCAGTATGGCTTCGGTATGGGGGTGGGGGGGGGGGGGGGGGGGGAAGTTAACGGAAGATGCGATAGAAAATTGCTAGGGACCTAATAGACAATTCAAGAGCTAAGTACACGGTCAGAAAATTTTTTGACATCTCAGGTGCATTTGACAACCTATGGAGGCCAGCACTCTTAAAAAGGCTGAAATAAATCAGGTGCCAGGGTAAACTGTATAATAACTTCTTGGACTATTGCAGGTACAGGTACGCCACATTGAGGAATCCAAGAGTATCCCTAAGCAAGATAAAGACCAAGGACTCCCCCCAAGGGTCAGTAAGTGTGCCGGTATTCTGGGATGTTGGTCTAGAACCTGGGTATTAGACATGGAGGCGCTCCCAGGAGCAGTGGTATTCGTGGTCTTCACTGATGATATGCTAATAGTGATTGAAATAGTAAGACGCGGTGCTAAATAAAAAAAAAGTTATTGAAGGTCAATCAAGATTTCGGTTAGAAAACAAGGCGAACCAGGTACTACAGGGTCTAGATACCTGGTGCAAGAAGGTCAAACTAAAATCACCATCAAAGACCACTTGCATACTGTTCAAAAGGAGACTCCTGGGAAAACCTTCCCTGAAGATCAGCCTCCAGGTAATCAGTTGGAGCAAGACCACTAGATACCTGGGTGTGACGTTGGTTTAAAAGTGAAACTTCCAGGCCCACGTGAAACTGGTATGTGTCAAAGCAAGGGCATGGGCTGTACAAATCTCTTCTGTATGACTGCGGACTGACAGAGACAAGAAAATGTGACTGTGTAGACGAGGTAATAGATGTGCTCAGTTTTTTGGAAATGTAGTAGCACCCAATATTTTAGGAACAAGCAACATACTATGCTTCAGTAACGCCGTATCTACGACATCTTATGTGACCACGTCCTATTAAAACTTATCGACGTGGTCGAAACGATAATTTAACTCAAGGAACGAAAATACTATGCTGGCAGACTAAAATAAGAAAGACAAAGACAGTGCAGAAGAATTAGAGACGTTAAGGAAGACAAGGACAACGAAACAGACGAGGACAGTGATTGAGAGGACCAACAACATGTAGTGTGTATAGCCAGTAGGAAGATCTGTAAATCACAAACCTTCTAGGACTTAGCTAGGTAACCTACGGGATACTGAAATAGCCCAAAGTCTCCTTTCTCTATGTTTCCTGGAAAGGTCTGTTGGGATTCCAGAGGCAGCAATGATTTTGACGAACACCAGGCAAATCTATACCAACGCTAAGACCAGGATGATAAGGATAACTGAGAATAGAGCCCCATGGCCTAAAAACACTTGGCATCAGGTGTAATCCGAGGTTGGCCCCGGTGGATGACCAGGACATCAATTGACCTGAAGGTTGTATGAATAGCAGTCAAATATTTCAGCCAATAGCAGGACAATACCATCAATAAAATCACTCCTTATGTCAACTAGTAAACCGTGTAAAATACATGTGTGAAAATGCAGTTAACTGCATTAGTTTTAATTATTTTATGTTAGTTAGATGAGTATATAGTAATTAGTATTAAGGAGCCTCACTCCTATATAAAAGTAAAAATAAATGGAATAGACTAACCATTAATAGGGGAATATTTGAAGAAATATGACTCGAAATATAGTAGTTAAAATTCGAATTAAAGATTAAGTACAGAAATAAATAAATATTGTTTTCATATAATTCTTCAATTTGATATTCGTACGACTAAGCATTGCATAATTTGTATCAATAGTTAAGCTTTTTTTTTACGTTTATATATATATATATATATACAAACTTGTGCGCGCGCACACACACACACACAAGTTTTTCTTCCAAAATGTATTAGCTTTTGATAGCAATATCTTTAAACGGGATGCCATTACTACCCTTACTCTCTTTACACTAATACAAGTAGGCCTATAAGTCATTCACGAGCTAAGTTTACCTGGATGACAGCTCTAAATGTTACTATAAGTAATCCCTAATATATCACTACGCCAACTGCTGACATCTATCACTTTGGATGACCGTAATGAAAACCGATGGTAATATATTAATCTGATAGTTAACCACAGTAATTTAAGCCAATATGATTTATATATTTATTTGAGGTCGGTCACAAAGTTTATTTATAGTTTTATTTCCCTTTAAAAATATATTAACACCACTTTCACAAAAACTTCTAACGAACATAGCTTCAAAATGACGTTTGACGAATCCAAACCATATGATTGAGCATAACGGTAAACAAGTTTTTTACAATGATGCAGACACGCAGTTGATGAAAATATTTTATCCAGTTCAATATTTCAAAATACTATAAAATAATCATAAAATCATTTATTGTATTTTAAAAAATTACAACAATTTGCTCTTTTCCAAGTAAATACGAAGCCTGTATTAAAAGATATTGATGTGTGCACTATATTACACAAAATCAGTAACGTTCCTAAACAAAAAATAAGTACATTTAATCATGTTTAAATTATTGTTTCGAGTTGGATAAAAAGAAATTATTTAAAAAAATGAAATAGTATGAGAAAACTTTAGTTTACATTATTTTAATTGTAATATATAACAGGTAATTCAAGATCTTTACATCTATAACAAAACTGTGATCTTTTACAAGCGTTGGCAACCCAAAACCTAAACATATGATTTTCGAACTGTCATCCAGGTAAAGACCTATCGTGAATGCCGTATACTAGTAACTAGCTATCGCAATGCCTTTACTGCCCGGTTCGGTGGCCTCGAGGTATAACAGGCTTTTTTCGCAGTAGGCTAGACTGCCGATGATGGGAGATAGAGGTTCAAGTCTCACTTGTGTGTAAGGAGGGTGGTTTTTCTAAAATCGTTTTCCACTCTCCCTCCACGCAAATGTGGACACACCTTCTATAAATATATCCTCTCTAATCCATAAAACCATCAAACGTAATTGTTAAATAAGCGTATAACCCAAAAAGGTAGTAAGACGCGATGATAAAAATAAAAACCTATACTGGATTTCTGTAAAAATACTATTAACTAGGGCACAAAAAAATGACGAATAAATAAATTTGAATTAATTTATAAATACTATATTTTCATGCGTTGTTGTTGAGTTAAACTTATTTTATTGTACTGGCCACATTGTGGGCATTCAATATTGTTCTTAACCTTTCATTCTTAACATAATAGCTATTGTTAATAAATTACTCATTTACCTTACTAGTAGAATTCGCGTTGTCGGCTACAATGGTTTTCAATAAACCTTCTTCTTCCAATTGGGTTTCATTTTTAACTGTCCTACTGCCATCTGATTCCACTTTTTCAACAATGTCAACCTATACACAAACAAACATGTTTTATTTTACAAGGTGTATAATTCAGAAATATATTTTACATCATGCATATTATAATATGTAATTAAAATTTAAAGAAATGTTGGTTTGACTAGGAAACAAATACTAGTCAGTTATAATTTAGTTCAGTAAGGTGTATTTCAGTTAAGAAATAAATAAATTGCACTCTCAGTTTATCCTGAAAGTTATCAGTATTATCTTAATTAATAACATCATAGCCCTTTTTTAAAAGTTACACCATTGTATAAACCAATGAAGGCAAGCTTCCTACCTCTCATGGTATACGGTGGGTGCCTCTTTTATGTAAGAACATTTTCTTTACTAACGCAATCCAATGTCGCCAGGATTGCTATAGTGACTCACTACTTACTCTAACAATACCAGTACTTGGGGTGTTTCTTACCCATTATTTAGCTTCCCTTTCTCTCTCTTGGCAAATGCTGTCTACCTCCTATTCTTGTTTACATTGATGATAATCCAAACAAATACAAATAGCTTCTAGACTATGGAAATTAATGTACTATTGTGTACAATTCATTTAACCTGAGAGTTATCAAGCCTACATTGCTTGGTTCTACTATGACGTGACATAAAATATAGGCCACAGTGTTGCTTATGGATGTGCAAACTTACATATAGGAGGCCCAAATGAGCATACAAATGTTTGGTGGGCTAAATACTTAAACTCATTTATTTTTTCTTCAAAGCTCATTAGAATAAAATTATAAACACATTCATAAGAAACTTATATGGGGTTAAATTTTGATGAGGTGAGAATACAGATGCTTATCAGTAATTCGGTTTCTAAGATCACTATTCCCAAGTTTTATGGCTTAAAAAATGTGTTCGCATGAATATAAGGAGGCAAACATTGCCATACATTGGGCATGATTTACCAAGTTAAGAATATTCAATTTTGGAATTTTTTTAAATCAAGTTTTTTGTTTAAAAAAACCTGCTTCACAACAAAACATATTTAAATTACCCATCCCATGGGCTGGAGTAAACACACACGGGCCATATTTTGCCCATCCCTGCTTTAGTCAGTCAAGTTAAGAATGTTACTTTTTGACGCAAACGGAGTGTAAAACATTTAAAAAATGCAACACTAAAATCTATTTTAAAAGCTATTGTGTTTAGTTCTATAATGGTTTGTTAATTGTTTGTTTCAATTTCAAACCCACTAAAATATTTTAGATACAAAATATGGTATGAATTAAAGAGAGAGTTAATCTTTTTAAGGCTCTCCAAAAATATTTCTTAATAATAGATAAAAAGATAAAACTCACTTTATTGTCGTGTAACATTATCCTAAAAAAGACCTCGAATAGGTATAGGGCCCAAACACTGCCCAGCATGCATAATGAGGTGTCGATATAATTGTCGATGTAGTCCATAAGTCGAAAAGCCTACGACATACAGAAACAGTTATAAAATATATTAACATTTCCCATCCAAGAATAATCATGGATTTAACTCTAAATTTATAAACTAATACGTAATAAATATACTCAAGCCTCTATGAAAAATAAAATGTAGGCCTACTATTTACTTTATTTTGACACCTCGGAGAGAAAGTATTGTGATCGTCAAAAATATCGAACTCAAGATTTTGATTAGTGTCGGCGTTTCATAACACCCTGAAACCAAAAAGTGACGTCTATCTATCTGTCTGTACCTCAGGCTGGAGCCGAAACTATTTTATTGATTGAGCTAAGACTTGGTATCTGGGGTTTTCATGAGGTCCCTGGGGGGGCTTTCGGAATTAGGTATCCAACCCTAAAATAATTAAGGGTAGTACAGTGAAGGGCAAAGAGAGAAAAAATATATTTTCTCAAAACTCGCTCTAACGATTTTGATTAAATTTTATCTCTAGACACTGTTTATCATTATAAACAAGATGGCAACTCTCAGTTTCTTGTGATAATGAATTTGAGAATACTTTAAATGAAGGAAATGTTCCAATTTCCATCATTTCTCCGGAACTATTTGAGATACGAGATAACATAACATTGTAAAGTTGTATTACTATTAAAGATAAACTTTTATTTGAAATATATTTCCATAGAACCAATAGTTTCTGAGCTATAAGCAAATATGTATAATTCAAATTCTTAAGCTCTTTGGTGGGCAAAGATGTTTCTCTTATCTCAATTTTTCTGTAAAAGTATTCCTTGTTCCTAATGTCAATGATTAAGTAACAGTGTATATTATTTCATTTATGACCTTTGGTGTAATGTTTCTACAACAATGTATATGCCTATTATTTCGTTTCACAAATCGTGCGAGATTTTAGTAAATGTATATTTTAAGATAAAAGCGAGAGAAAATCTGCGCAGTGCTCCCTCCATAACATTTATTTCTACAAGGTAGGTTAGTAGGAAGAGCAAGTTAAAATCCGTATTCTTGAGTTTTTGTAATAAAAAATTATTGTTGGCCTAGATACATAAAATTGTGCTTTATAGAAAGGACAAGTTTAATTTTATGCATAAAGTAATCAAACGTTTTTAAATATTTGTCATGAACATAGTAACACTCAAGCCCGCCAGGTGCTCAAACCGGGCCCAGTGCCAGGGTAAAGCTTGGGCCCCCCTATATTTGTTATACTAGACTTCAGTGGCGGCGAAACCTTATTTGTCTAGAAGGGGTAACTTTCTATAGCAAATAAAAATTAGTTTTGAGGGTATATGACCCCAAATATAAACGGGAGCCTGGGGACCCTAGGTGAATATCTTAAAATAGGAAATTTCAGAAGATATTTGAGGTAGCCCTCGTCTGATTAATTTTTTAAATTATACTTATATTTAAGCTATTTGAAGTGGTCCCTCTCCAGACCTTTTTTTTAAAATAAGAATGTCCCTATAAGCTATTTAAAGTGATCTACACCCGGAAATTTTTTGAAAATTGGATGCCCCAAAAAGATATTTAGAGTGGTCTTCACTTGTGTTTTCTTTTATTTGAATGTCTCTCGTCATTATTTGAAGTTGTCCTTCCCTGCCAAAGGTTTGAAATTTGAATGCCTCCAGAAGATATTCGGAGTTTAATTAAATACTATTTTTCAGCTTGGTATTCGATAATATCAAAAGTGAGTGAAATAAATCTAAAGAGAGCCAAGTTTATCCCAGGAGAGAGTAATTGAACATTGAAATGTTACGCCCATGAAAAAATATTTAAATTTAAATTGAATTTGAATCACTACCCGACTCTCTTCACGCGCCAGATTTAATATAAGAACAAAATTATAGACTGTGTAAAACTTCCGAACATTTCTAAACGAATGACAAGACTAGATCGAGCCAATGATGATCTTGGATGATCTAGGAGTCCCTGGCCTGGTACCATGGTATCAATAGCACCCCCACCCCCAACCCCCGCACCCTCCACTTCATGGAGGTTCTGGTAACGATGGACCAGAAATATTTTAATTGAAGTGAAAAAATATTGGTCAAATTATGCAATGCCCAGGAGAGATATTCTAGAACTGTTTATTTTACTACTTGTATATAGCTAAACAATTTGTATGAATCAAATAGCCAACGCTATCATATATGCTTTTAGTTAGGATATAAATATACTCCATCTAGATATCAAACTCTGAAAATTGAAAAATGATACCTTGACACGAGAATCTAACCCGGGACCTTTGGCTTAGTACGCCAATGGTCTAACCACTGACCTATCCAGGAATAGTCCCGTGCCTAGGGTCATTCTTTACTAATATTTTAAGGCAGTCTCTATGATGAACGTGCAGAAATCGTCGGCTACAAATGCGTGATTTTATTAAGATCACGCACAAACTATCAGATAATAAAGCTACCTTTGAGAACATTGGCGTACTAAGTAAAAGGTCCCGGGTTCGATTCCCGTGTCCAGGTGTCATTTTTAAATTTTCAGTAAACAATATGTATATACTGAAGCAATATTTTATTTATTTTAACCAAAAATATTTTATATTTTTCATGAAAATAATGTAAAAATATGGAATTGAACTTGTGGTACAGTTCATCCTAACCAAAAAACTACAACGGAAAATGCAGAGGAAACGGCTGGGCTACATATCACAGTAACACTTGCGTGCTCCTCAGCTCAATAAACCCAATGTAAGGTTTCTTCACTTGCCTAATCTATCCTTCAATCTTACTCAAATACTAATTATAAACGCCTGCAATAAATATAATGATAATAAGGGCATCACTATTTCTGTTGCACATAACACTCTTTGTAAAGCATACAAATCAATGAGGATGAAATAGACCGTGCGGGGGATAGATTAAAATTTAATATTGTCAATTTCAGGGCCATACACAGGATTTGTTTTCGTGATAGGGGGGGTGGGGGTTGTGCTTCTAGAACAAAAGCTATTGGACCAAATAAAAACGCTAAATTTTTAATTATCAAATATATTTTATCGAATAAAAAGGTTTTCAAACATTTTTTTAAGATGTACAGTACCTTTTACAAAATAGCATAATTAACCAAACAAAATCCACACTTATTTCTTTTTTCATAGAAAACTCGTTAATGACTTGCTCAGTTGGAATATTAAATTGTCTATGCACAGACATTGGAGCTAATCCAGTGAAACGTTCCTAGCCACAGGGGTTTTAAGGTATGTTTTGAGTTTTCTCAAAGCTGAGATTTGAGAATGTTCTCTCAGCAGTGCATGTTGTTACTGGTAAGGTTACAAATATGTTCAACAATAAATATTCTGGTACCGTAAAGTTCACTATTGCACTCATTAAGAGCTTAATTTCTACAATCCACTTGAATCCATGAGAAGTATTTAAAAATTGAAATTTAATCATGGTGTGTTTTTATAGGGCTTATGTTTTGTGCACTAAGGTACAAAAAAATGGTATGACTAAATTTGAGAATACTAGATTCATTATAAACTATATTAGTGCATTTCAGTATGAATAATTGCATCCAAAAATTATTTGGAAGGACTCTAAAATATTGTAATACTATTTTTTGCATAGGATGATGTGGAATCTAACACTTATTATTAATAAAATAATAATAATACCGAATTAATAATGATAGTAAAATAAAGGAAAGGAAATTGATAGTATTAAAATCATCATCATCCTTAGAGTTATAGATCCAAACAAATTTTGAAATGCAAATTGAATATGGTATAATTGTGTTTGTATATGCATGAGCTACAATGTGTTTATATCTGAATACTTAACTCGGTCTTCTCTACTTACTGAGATTTGAGCTACTTTAGATTCATGGAATGGCTGAAAACGTTATCAATTGTGATATGGGGATTTACCCTTTCACAACGATGAATTGACCACCGGCTGACTTTGTGTGGTGCCTGTATTGAAATTAAGTTAATTTATAAGTAGTATACTTATGTAATAAGTTGGTATTGACCATTAAGGATACATACACCTATTAAAATGAAAATTTTCAAAACAAATGTATATGTAATATACCACTTTTGATTACACTCAACACTTTTTAAAACCATAATTGGTTTTATGAACCTACCCTCTCAAAAATCTAAATCCACTTCTGTTGGGGACTTTTATAATATTTTAATTGTTTCAAATATTATGCATTAATGAGTTAATACTTAAGCGTAGGACTTAAATAAATGTGTAAACCTTTGTATGTAACAATGAATATATTATGGAAAGTCCTCAACAATACTTTGTTTTGGGTTTAGTACAGAAAATACAAAAATAAAATTGCTCAGAAAAATCTAAAAGTATTGGGAGAAACTTTATGCGGCATGGGGGGGGGGGGGGGGGGGAATGGAACTCGAGTTTAGGTCCATAGTTTTACAATCACTGTAACAAAAACATTTATGTCCAAAATAAAGAAAATATTGCTGCAGTAGAGAAGTTTAATTTTTTTTAAAGTATTATTCTAAGAAATTCTTAAATATTTGTCAAAGGCATCGTGAAATTTTAACAGAATATTTTATTCTCCGTTAATTAGTTTCTGTTTATATGTTATTATGCTCACGAGAAATATTCAGGAATGTTTGAAATTACTTATAGTAGAAAATTAAACTAAGCGTATCTACCTAAGTAATAATTTATTTATTCAAGCCAAAAATGTATTTTGTTATAAAAACTGAAAAGTACCGACTATAACTGCATTCCTTTTTACCCCATCTTTACTTTCCCACTGGTAAATAAAGTTGATTTTTATTACGTATTCCATCCGTGAAGGGTAATTTATAGAGTAGCCAAAAATTGTGTATTAGCCTAATTCAGATAATAGCTGTACACCGTAAATTCAGGCACTTCCCATTTCTGTTTTTCTTACCTCCGGGATGAGTTGAAGTGTGGATGTGGCTGTAAGTGACCCTGCTGCAAGTCCTAACAGTAGCCGCATTAACGTGGAATAGAACTTGGTGTCGAGAAATGGCAAGAAGATTCCTCCAAACAGACCGGAAAGACTGATGATCCCCACTGCCAAAAGGCCAAACCCCCATACTGAAACAAGTTGATTTATTTAAGTACGTTTGTCTTAGAAATCCGTTTATTATAACCCTATAACAAGCCAAAACTGTTTAAATATATGTAATCAGATAATTCCAAATACACGCAGAAAGGACATGGCTGTGCCCAAAGGGGTTGGGTGATTTATAGGTTCAACAAACCCCAAAAGGACAAATAAACATTAATAGATCGGTGTAAAGTCAATTTTCTTAGGAAGACGGCTGACAGCTAGAAAAGTTACAAGATTTGATTTAACGTATTCATGCATCAGGTAATGTTATATGCAGCTAGAGTTGGGGAAAAGGCGATTTTATAAAACCGTAGTTTTTCGGGTATTATTTTTGACAACGACGGTTAGCTACTCTTTTTCAATTTTCTATCGTTTTACCACTAAATTTTTAAGATTTTTAAACAAATTAATATTTTTTAATGATTAAATATCTCAATTTTGTTCTTTATCAAAGTGAAAAAAAACTATAGGCATTATAGGCCTAAAAGGAGGCAATATTCCCCCAATAATATATCAGTTGAATGTTTTTATTGAAAATCAATTGTATTATTTAATATTGTTTAATACGTACATGTAAAAAAGTAGAGCTAAAGTTGCAATAAAGACAATTTATACTGGATCTGAACACTCTTAAATGTTCTGTAAGACTTATCCGAATTTTTTTTTTATATTTTTTTAAGAAAAATCAACCATATCGAACACTCTTTACATTGTTTGTTTGGTTAAGTATTTGTAATTTTTGCAGATAATATTGTCTCAGAAAAACAAGAGCACTTATTGATTTACCAGATAAGCGCGAACAAAATTTAGTACAAAAATTACTACTCAACAAAAATGTCCTTTCGGCATATGTTGATTTTGGCTTTAATTGAAAGTGCTTCGTAAAGATGATGAAAGCTATTGATCCTTTGAAAAACATTTTTAAACACTGAAAATTTTGGTTCAAGTAATTGATTTTGAATTATTGGTTTTTCAAGAGCTTTTAGTATATTTTTTATGACCTCACGAATTTCTTCATGAAGCGAAAATGGTATAATATTCATACTTTCTCTGTTTACTACTGCTTTTTCTAATGGTTATACATTTTCCATGCACCATTCGTTAAAAATAACATGATTAGCTAAACTGCCCGCACACATTTTGTGACGGGCTAAAAGTATTTAGTCTTGCACAATAATAGATTACACATTTTTTCACTGTTCCTAAATATCTTCCCTATAAACCATCAAAGAATCCACCAGTAGCAATATGTTTATACTTACCATGATCTCAGATTATGTGAACTATATTTTGATTACATGCATAGTCTTACTACAACTCCCGAGCCGATGGCGTATTCAAAGGGCCTATTCGATTATACCCACTCTTTCAACTTTAATGAAGACTTGAGAATAAAGAAGGAATGTCGTGCGCAAGCACATGAAGCTCCCCACCACAGTCATCTCTCAGTCACCTCTTCTAGTCAAGTGAAGTATCCACCTCTCTACTACACTGGAATGACGCATGGGGAAATAAGACTACTCCTTCCTTGCCCCTCTTGCACCCGCTATTTTGATTGTATAGATGTGGGTGTTCAGTTCACTAAATGAAACTTATTATTCAATCAATGACCGAAGAAGACAAGTTGCTACGTTTGTGTGTGGTTGCCTACTGCTCAACGCTTAGCTGATGTCTGTGAGGATGGTACCGATGGTCTCACAGACTAGGTAGAGAATTAATTCCCCTTTGGAAATTATAGGTCTGCTTCTCAGAAAGGTTTAGTTGCTATACGACAGCTTAGACATGTTAAAATATGGTTTAAATTTTGTTTTTGTTGGATGGCAGGCACTTTGTCAATTTATTTAAAGTCAATTTATAATGCAATAATGCTATTTGTTTAGGCGTAGCTTACTCGCTCAGGGTATTGCATTATGTTGCTGGGATGCAGTGCTTACTAGAGTACTATATTTTTGTGGGAAACATAGCTTAATTTCTTGCATGAGGAAGTGTATAAGTTGTAAATAAATGTAATAACTCTTTGGTATCCTAAAGAGCCAGTATATCTATTTTCTAGCATCATAATTTATATACGTGAAGTGTCCTAATACTTTGTATTATTCTCTGTGGGAGTTTAGGTCCAGGTAACTTTGTTTTATTGCGGAAGGGTTCTACTATTATTAATATAGGTGGATTTTACCACCATTATGACTTGGGACAGTGTGGATAACGACTATAGAGTTATTGTTGATACCTAGGTCCAGCTGTATATTGTCTTGCACCCTCAGTTCAGAGAATACAGTAGGCTCAGGTGGATTCGTCCACCCTTTATTTTTATGGACTCTCAGCTTTTGTATGGCCTAGTATGGGCTTTGATTATCTTACGTAATAAGCATTGTTGGGGCATTACCTATCTGGGTTAGGCTACTCAACTGCCACTAAGAATAAACTTACCCGTGTCTGCCAACTGTGTACGGACTTTCAATATAATAGGAGATCTGATTCACGTTCAAAGTGTAGTGTTGGCACAGAATATTTATTTATACTGTAGTCCCATTCGGGTATTAATATGTAATAATAATGATACCATATGGTTTGAAATTCTTAAAGCTTTATTATTGTTACTAAATCTTATGTTCTTGCCTAAAATAATTAAAATATTTGTTTTTGGAAGTTTCCAGTTCAATATTACAAATAAATGGACGATAGCTACTAGTTCCCTGCTTTTTTATATATATTCACAACAATAATCTTAGGGCTTGGTTATTAACTTACCCTGTGTATTTAAACAATGTATTAAATAAATGAATTTAAATTGACTTTCCCTATTTGTAATTCCCTGTTTCCTTACCCAATTTAAGAGTTCCTTCACTACATTGTATTGTTATTAAACGATGTAACATCTGGGGATGTTGTGGTAACGTGAGATTGTATATTAAAGGATAACCGGAGAACACATAATGCGGTCATCCTTCGTTACTTTTTGGACAAAGTTAGTTCGTGCGTCTACTGCACCGCTCATGGCGTGTGTCAATGTTGCCACTAGTAAGCTAAGTTTTCCTAGCGACGCAGTACATGGGCAGCGCAGTACGCAATGCGCTGGGAACTTGAACCATACTTGTGGTTTCTTTAACGACACAATACGTAGTGCATCAACGTGATAGGCGCGACGCAACATCCCTACTGCATTTGGAGCAGTCAAGTGAAATCTGCACAGCACATTAAAACGTATTTGTGTGTTTATTGAGGTCATTTGTATTAAAGTCAGTTTGTTTGAAATGGGAGTTAAGAAGCAACAAGGTAATAATCCTCGCTTTTCTTCCAGTGATGACGAAGAATTAATAATAATATTTAGCACCGCGTCTTACTACCCATTCGGGTTATACGCTTTAAGTACTAATTACGTTGATGGATTTAGGAATTGGGAAGGTTGAATTAGAGGAAGTGAACCCACACTTGCGTGGAGGGAGAGTGGAAAATCATTTAGGAAAAACCACCCCTAGTTCACCCGACCGAGATTCGAACCTCGATCTCCCCGTCCTCAGCAGTCGAGCTCAACACGACAAGCGCGTTAGCCAACTACGCCACCGAGGCGGGTAAGAATTAATAGATTTGATTTTTGATCATTAGATATATATATGGAGATATATAGGAGATACTTTGTGTGGTGTTCAATTACTGTTAATATCGTTCAAATATTCCATACGGATAACCTCATGTATTAAACATAAATACCTTTTGCACTGTTAAACTCTACTCACATTGTATAATTTAGTAAAATATGTCCCTGACATTCATAAATAACTAAAACATTATTTGAATTATTTTGTTTAAGTTCTCCATACGGTGTGCAAAAATATTCCAATAAAATTTCTGGGCTTTTTAAAATGTCTTATAATAAATACTAGTAATTAGGAAAGAAATTAAATTCTAGAAAATGTTAATCAAACGCATTTAAAATGCCTACGAAATCACAAAATGAGTGAAAATTAAAATTAAAACTTAATCCCAAAAAAGGAAAACTTTTTCAATTACTGATCGTATTTATTATTAATATTGCTATACGATAGGAAATGACAGATCAGATTTCTTAAATTTACGTAACGTTATTTTTCTACCTTTTTTTTACATTACTTCTTTCTTTTTATAGTATAATATTGGGTTTTATGTTAATCAAACCTTTTTCTGGTAACCTTTATATTTACTTATTAAATTTTGTAATTTATTTATAGAGTCTATACAGAAAAGTACTAGTAATGAAATAAAGTATCTATATAAAATAAAAACCCTTCCTTCACCTCTGACAAGACATCTTGTGAATGTGGGGAATGCCAGGCCTCCACCGTGGTTCGGATTCCACGTTAAACTGTAGGTCCTCCATTTCATCTCACAATCACCCTACCATTACACATTAGCGTAAGTGCGTATAACCCGAACGGGTAGTAAGACGCGGTGCTAATAATAATAATATATAAAATAAAATAAATTGTAAACTGTTTCCTTTTTGTAGGTGTTTTATTGATGTTGTTTAAAATACTTTCTGCACCATTTTCACTTATTGACTTTTCTAACCTTTCTATCAATTAATGTAAAAGATAATTTAAAACAACTAGTTGAAAAATTGCATCATGGCATGAGAATTGAACCCAGTACTCTTAAATTAGCATGCCATTGCTCTATCACTGAGCTAATAAAGATTTATTCCATTCTCTGGATCATGTTTTCATTTATAGCTTAATGACGAGTTTATTTATTATGAATATGTGCAATTCATCGGCTACTTGGAACTATAGTTGATACCACAACCCCTGATAATTTGTTAGTCTGCTTCGTGTACAGTTAAATAAAGGACAATTTAGTGTCAGCTTATAACTGAATAACGAGTCACCGGTACCTGTGGTTTCAACGATAGCTCGTGGTAGCTGATGAATTCCAAACGTCCATCATATACTGCCTTAAACTATGAGGATTAATGACCCTAAGCCATGGTACAAGTCCTGGATGGTTTAGTGGTAGAGAATTTGTCAGCTAGGTTGAGGGCCTCGGGCTCGATTCTCGTGTCCGGGTGTAATTTTCTAAGGTAATGTAGCAGTGACGCTATGTACAAAAAGCTTCATAATGCTTATTTCCTTACTAGAGCTCAATAAGTCATTCTCAAGCTATGAATTGTGTTCAGCACCATATTTCAATTCTAACTTAGCAATAATTGGATCATTGCCATTTATTACAGACACAACATAATGCTAAAGTAACCTAGAGGCTTGCCTGTTGCTCAGCGGTGGCTCACGTGGTAAAAGATTAATTTTATTATTGTTAATATTATTTATTATTTTAAATTTTATGGCACAATAAAATACTTGATTAAATGACAACTTTTGGCCAATTATTGATGAGATATTCTTGGGTTATATGCTTAAGTTTTTGAAGTTTCACGATCTACTTTTTTTTACCGTCTGATCTATTAACACATTTTAATTAAAAGTTAAACTTATAATAAATGTAGAATTTAAAAGAAAAGTAAAATTATTTTTATGGTTAAAAAGTGAGAAACTATTTTTAAAGTGCCACCTTACTGGCCTATACACGGCCAGGATTCGAACTCTAACTTTTATGTCACTAGTAAACCAGAAAAGAGGAGATATTATTCTTTAAACAACGTGCTCACCTATGGGAAGGACTTCAATTAGTAAATAGTTAATCACTTTTATGTATACAAATTCAAAAATAATACTTTACAACTTTTCTGATGGACTGTTGACAATAAATTTAACCTTTATTGGCAATTAAAAAATGCTATATTTGTTCAACCAACCGTAAATACGTTTATTTGTTTTGCATTATGATAAATAAAGTAACATTCATATTCAAAGTGTTAAACATATTTGGGTAGTGGATGTATACAGAACTAAATTTGTCATTTTTCAACTGTCGTAAAAAGTCTAAGAGACCTCATATTAGACCTCGTTTTATTACTGTCCAATGAACTTTCAAATTCATGAGTTGTTACTGAGAAACAGTTGACACAGCTTGATAGATGCTAGGTCTTGTCCAAGGCCGTTATCGTTAAGATAATGTATTTGGTTACGTTTGAAATAATGTGAACCATATAAACAAATAAAATTATTATATATATATATATATATATATATATATATATATATATATATATATATATATATATATACATAAATAAATATGTACATAGGTCTATATATATGTACTATACTTCTACCCTGAAAGCTAACAAGCGTACCTTGAGGGATTATACTATGGTGTAGGTCAAAATATAGGGTAACAGTGTAATCGACCTAGGTAAGACTGCTTGCTACCATTCAGCAAAACGGAATACATAATAAATACAAATTTAAAAAAATATGTGTATACAAATATAAATGTGTATAAAGAGAGAACATATTATGTATGTGTGTTTCAGAGTAGATTTTGTTAAGTTTTGCTAAAAAGACGAGATTAAAGTCATCTCTGGTTGCTAAGACTCGATTACCTCCGAACCTAGGTAGCACATAGTATTTTATAGATCTAGAAAACTGTAGGTAGTCATTTTAATTTACTAACCTTGGACCACGAGTCGTCTAACACTTTAAGTTTCTGTTCGGGGCTGTTAACCATTCTCTCAGAAAATCATTAAGTTTTTACATTTATTCAAGAGCAGTTTATGTAGTCCATTCTCGGCATTCAGCCAATATTCTTTTAGTAACGTAGGGGATGAATGTGGATCTAGTCCTCGAAACTTAACCTCAAAACACCAAAAGGCTTCACGTTCTGCAGTTATGACACACACAGGATCAACAAAAACTAAGTTACAGGAGAGAGTCTGCAATGTTGGGTAAGAGTAATGTTTTACATTACCAAACGGCTACACCCGGATAAGATCGCATTGAAACTAAATCTATAGAAGTTCCCATAGCACAACATGAGCTACGTATTTCTGCAGCGTACACGACTCCCAAACATACATTGACCATTGAGAACTCTAGGCTGTCTATCTGCACACCGAAATGTCTCTCTGCCAAGGCCGATTTATATTATAAAACTAAAATTGGATCAGCAAACTAACAACAGGAAACAGTCATAACTCCAGCTCACTATAAATCCGTATGAAACTACAATGTCTGGTGAAACTTACTTTTCAACCCACTGATTTCTAATTCCTTTCAGATGCTATTTACTTAATTTTTTTAAAGATTTGAATTAATCTACCGAAAGTAACGAATGATTGAATAGAAATAGACCAGGTGATCAAAACTATTAAAATATGGAGAGCTCCAAAAACTGACTACGTCATAATGGAGGGGTTGGGACAATTTCCCGAAATAGTTATTTTGTTTCCAAGGAAAGTATTCACAAAGGTAACGGAAGAAGGTTACTTCCCGAAACGTGCAAAGAAGCATATTATTCTCCCTAAAACAAGAACTATCCACTATCACGATGAGCTTCATTAGAAAGTTGTTTGAGACATTATTGATCAAATATTTCTTTTGGTGTTTTTTTTTTCAAAAAATAACAACAATAATATTCTTTATATCAATTTTGGGCTCCATAACAAAAATGTTACGATCTAGATTAAAATGAGCCTTGTTGAGGATGAAATAGGCTGATTCAACCACACAAAAAAAATGCAAAGTTATTCCGAAGTTCAAATTCAGGTCGGGTGTACTGAGGGTGGTTATTCCTTAATGGTTTTACACTCTCCCTCCACCCAAATGTGAGTAAAATACCTCTAAAATCAACCTTCTTCATTCAGCGCTCACTAGCGTAATTAGCATGTAGCCTGAACAAGTATTAAGACGCGGTGATAGAAAAATATTATTTAGTTAAAAGTGATCAATTTTGGATACAAAAAATCTTTATATTTTCTAAAAGACCCTTCTAAATAAAATTACACTGGTTCAGATTAAATGGGGTATTTGTTTACCTTCGAATCTTACTTATATATACGGCCTTAAAACACCACAATTATGTCATGTGCACTCTTAGGAACTTAAACTACAGATAATGTGTGGCTATGTCCATAACCTTATATTAATGGTAAGGCGTTTTGAATTAATTAAAATTACTATTTTTTACAATCTGTACTCTCTTGATTAATATATATTTGTTCTAACATAAATACTGCCATGGACATTCTTTAACATTTTAATTGTATCAAAACAATAATAATGTGTTTATGAAATAAATTGAGGTTTTAATAATAAATCATAAAAGTTCAATAAACATGAAAGTACTATTATATCAAGGTTACTATATAGAGGTTGCCTCGTTCGCTCGCGCATCGATTTGCGCACTGCGTCACTCGTAGCCCCTTTACCGGTACAGTCCGCATAGTAGGTAGGCTATTTATGTGTATTGTACTGCCAGTTTATATGCGTGATGTTCGGTGTTTTCATGAAATAGTCTCGTAATTATCAGTAATTTTCACAAATATTATATAACTAATGTTTGGTTATTAATTCGTATTTGAGTCGTGTACGTGTGTGCACCAGCGTGTGTGTATTTTTCTATGGCATGAGTTTTATTATTTTTCGAATGGTTCTAATGAAATTTATAAATATTACGAGCTATGCTTGGTAGGGCGCGGGAAGGTATCTAGTTTGGAAATAAATTAACTTTCTTTTGAAAACTCAAACCATTTATTTACTAACCATATTTAATATAGCTCAGTCTTGGATTATGAAAATGTATATTCAATTTGTTTTAAAAATAATCTCTTCATGGTATCTATTTTTTTTTCTATACACTGTTGTAGTCGTTGAACAAAACTGTTCATTACTTTTTTTTTTAATTGCTGGTGTGAAACAAAACTGTCTTTCAGCCTCAACTTGAACAATATAAGGCTTCACCAAGATGGTTCCATGGTATATACTTAAGACAGAGCATAGCAGTTCTGCGTAAATGTTTGTGGGTCGCTTGATCCCTCGGATTGGTAATGTGCCATGGCCTGCGATATTCCTGGAGCTGTCATATTCTGACTTTTTCTTGTGGGGATAACTTAAAGAAGGTGACCTGGTGGTCTAGGGGTAAGGTGTCAGACTTCTATGCTGGCGGCCGGGGTTCAATCCTCGGTCCCGGCACAGATTTATCTGATTTCCAAACCCTTCCTACACCTCTGACAAGACATCTTGTGAATGTGTGGAATGCCAGGCCGCCACCGTGGTTCGGATTCCACGTTAAACTGTAGGTCCTTCATTTCATCTCACAATCACCCTACCATTACACATTAGCGTAAGTGCGTATAACCCGAACGGGTAGTAAGACGCGGTGCTAATAATAATAATAATAATAATAAGTTAAAGAAAGAGAGTACTCATGGCGCATCACAATGCCTGGAAAATCTGAGGTTATAAATAGAGAGGAAATGGGAGATTTTATACCAGAAATGTTACAAAAAGTAATGAACATCATTGTTCAACAACTACAACAATATATTTAAAAAAACTGTAAACACCTCCAAGACAATGTTTAAATAAATGGTACGGAACTCAAAACTCGTAATATATAGGAAACGAAATAATATACACTAGCAAACCCAAGAATATATTGCCCTATACCCATTTAAAACATTTTTTGAGTCCCGGTTTTAAATGTTATAGTTTTATTTTTAAAGAACTAATGTCCTCATTTGTATATTTGGACCAATAAAAAAGATCAATATTGGGGGTCCACAAGGGGTCAAAATTTCGACTTCCGGTTAAAATTTTCGACATTTTATAAGATGTTGCACATCTTCATGTCATCGCATTGCTATTAAATTCCTCATTTATACATTTTAACTGGCTAAGGCACTAGTCGTGTTGAGCTCGACTGCTGAGGACGGGAAGATCGAGGTTCGAATCTCGGTCGGGAGAACTAAGGGTGGTTTTTTCTAAATGGTTTTACACTCTCCCTCCACGCAAATGTGGGTTCACTTCCTCTAATTCAACCTTCCCAATTCCTAAATCCATTAACGTAATTAGTACTTAAAGCGTATAACCCAAACGGGTAGTAAGATGCGGTGCTAAATATTATTATTATTATTATAAATTTTGACCAATAAAAAATGTAAATATTGACTATTGAGTCCAAAATAGAGAAAGATCATTGTTGACAAACATTTCTTCTAAGAGGTTAAAGAAAAAAATAACAAACATTTTGAGAAACTTACTTATACTTATTACTCTATGGTATTGGAGCAATATTGCGATATAACTCAAGTAGTATCTCTTTACAACTAGAGCTCACCAAATTCTATTAATATATTTGCCAATATCTCAGAAACTGTTGGTTTTATAAAAATATATTTCATATAAAAGTTTTTTTTATTTTTAATAGTACTACAATTTTGCAATGAAAAGTTATTTAGTATTTCAAATACTTGCGGGGATACAGAAATTTCAGCTTCTGTAAAGTATCCTAAAAGTCCTTTTCATGGGAAAATGAAGATATCCCGTTTATTTATAATCTTAATCAAAGCCTAGATACGAACTTTAATCAAAATCGTTTTTTTTCTCTTTTTTTGTCCTTTATTAAATTACTCTTAATTTTAAGTTTAAACATCCATCAACATTTCAGGTTAGTTTTTTTAAGGTCGCAATACTTTACTTTTTGTCTTTGAAAAGTTAAAAAATATAAATATTTACGTATAGCTTGAAAGTTATTGGTTTTATAAAATTACACTTGAATAAAATATTTGTAATATAAATAATTCTACATATTTGTAATGATAAATAATTTAAAATCTCAAATAGTTCCGGATATATGATAAAAAAAAATATTAAACATCCGACCGGAGCCCTTAAAGTCAGTTTATCGAAATATTGAGAGAAGCCATTTTGTTTGGAATATTTATAAATAAAATTAATTCAGATTTAAATTATCTTTGTCAATTATCTTAATTTTTTCAAACTCGCTATGCGGTAGATACTACCTTTACTCTGAGAGCATTATAAATTTGCGTAAAACTTTGATCTGTAATTTAAAATGAACATTCTATATTTCATCGTATTTAATAATAATGTGATCAAAATACAAAATTTACGAAAACAGAAAAGCGCACTAGGAAAGCTGTGTGTAGAAGTACGTATATTATTATATAATTACAAATTAATAATAGGCAGTAAATAAGTAAGAATAGTAGATGCTTTTAGTGGCTTGTCTAAGCGCCGGGCTACACGTGACGTCACAGCAGCGAGATGTGGTGTCTACACAGTGCTTACGGGAACGAGGTAACCTCTATATAGTAACCTTGCTATTATATAGCAATGAAGTAAAGCTTTTAAAATATTAAGTATCAAATTCTTGATACTATAAATATTGTTTAGTGAAATCCTTTCACAACTTATAATTATGGTTACTAATGGAATATTGAGATTTGTATTTATTATCTTAAAGTGAATGTATTCAGAAAACAAGATAGATTGTCAACGTCTAAGAAAGCAGCATTTCTTCATAGACAGATTGGCTACTAATCAATAGTTAGTAAGAATACGTTCACCATAGTACTTGATTTAGAATCAAACAACACACTGTTATCACTATTTTGATTAAAATGAAAGACTCATTCCTACTATCCCCAAATATCATGTTGGTACACATATTAATAATTGTACTATCCATTCCTTTTATTTCATTAAAGAGTAAACAATATGTACACACAAAGCCCCACCTAATCTGGAAGAGATATTTTGCTATGGTTTGCTGGCCATATCAAAATGTTCCAATACTTCCGTCCAGAATATTGTTAAATTTCTGTTAACAAACATTGAATTTACTTTTTCTTAGATTTGCTATATATGCTTGGAGAAATCATTGTATGAAGTCAACATTTATCCGCAAGATTCCCACCTTACAGGTCAACGTGTATTTGAGAGTGATTTCTTAATAAGGATGTCTTGTCAGGATTATCGCAGTCACTTCTCACACTTTCCTTTCTTTTCACGCCCTATTCTGTATATTCAATGAATCTTTATTAAAAACACAACTTTTATTTTAAAAATGTATCAACACTATTTGAGTATAAGACAATTATTTAAGTTTTTAAAGCTTTGCTTCAAATTTTGTTCTTTAACGAAAAGATTTGATTTTATTCCTAAATATTATCATTTTGATGGCAAGGAAGTAGTGAGGCAGAAGCTTTCTTTGGACTGCTCTCATGTTTTTCTCAACAGATGACGTTATCCCCTCTAAGGTACAATCTGAAACTTGCCCATTGATAAACAACTCTCCTCTGTTCAGTTGGTGTATTATTTCTCACCTATGACACTACACCTCCGCGTAGCTAGGTGTACTCGATTCTAACTCAGTTCATTCTTGTCAATGTGCCTCATGAAAATGAGCTCAACTGTTCAAATATATCTTGTAGCACACACTCAAATGTATATTTTCTCAACGAAACTAAAACGTTAGTAAAAAGTTTAAAGCGAACTTCATCTTAATGTCAACGAACGTAAGAAAGGTTTGCACTGTGCGATTTTTTTTAGCACCACGTCTTACTACCCAGTAGGGCTATACGCGCATGTACTAATTACCGCTAATGGGCTAGGGATGAGGAAGGCCAGGATCGAACCACGAGATTTCCGTTGTTGGCAGTATAGTCTAGTGCGAGAGTACTGCCTTAAATTATGCAACCACCAAAGCGGGTCCTGTGCAGTTGTCCATTGGTTAGTATGTATGCACCCTTCGTTTACCCTGTACGGTAGCAAGCTTACCTTGCCTTATTCCACTCTGGTATAGTCTATAAGATAGGGTCATGGTGTTATCCTTCAAGGTAAGAAAGCTGCCCTTCAGCGTAAATGATGTGTACGTAAACACTTCACACGTCGCAAATCGCACTCAAACTGACTTCACCTATTATCCAAATATAACCCTATTGAAATTCATTACTGACAACCTGAGCCCTGGTTCATAAAGGTTTTACTCTAGCATTATTATAAAAAAATAGTTAGTATTATTAGTATTTTGTTTTGTAATAAAATTGTCAAATATTATTAGTTACCTACTAGTGAACGGTCCCTAAACAAGAGTTATCTTTATTAGTATAGTAACTTGTCTGTCTCATAGAGCAACAAGGATAATAAAATCTACCTATATTATTAGTCTTATTTCATGAGTATATTTTGCCTAGATATATTATTGTAATGTTGAAACAAGTGTTAATGCTTTGTGGATAAAAGTTAATTGTATCAAAATATTTATACTTTCCTGATGGAGGTGGGCTGGGAGACTTCACCTATCCTTTGAAATCTTGGCTTATATCTCCTGTTATAAAAAATGTAGAATGTCAGTCTCAGCAGATGAATAAGAAGTGTGATAGAGTGCGCAAAAGGATACCCGAAAAAAAATTCCCTAGCCTTAGTAACACTATGCCCGTATTTGCATGTGAACTCATCAATACCTGTGTAGTCAGCCCTTTTCAAAATGTCAAGATAATTCCCAGACAACTACATGGTTTAAAAATGGAAAATTTGTACTTGCAGGACGAAGATGTTCGGGAACAAGCACATGGTGGACAGAGTGCAATTCGGGATAAAGATAAATTACAGTTCCTGCACAGCAACTTCATCTGAAAACGTTACATTTGTGTTGTGATAAAATTATATCCTGAAGTTGACCGTATTTTTTGTATTTTGTAGATAAACTCTGTTTAGCTACAATACTCCTGTCTTTATTATAATACATGTCTCAATATATGTCTCTTTGAATCAACCCTTCTTAATAATTATACATTTCCCCTCATCGTTTACGACATAGTCTCCATTTTTATTAACTATAATATCCCCTATTGAAACCAGGGAGTTGAATCGGAACCGTGACCAAGACCGATGACCAAAATGAACAGATATTTTTAGGGAACGAGAACCGTAACAAAAAACCAAAAAGTAAATTGCCTATGGGTACGAATACACTGTGGATTAAAATCTAGCTAGACAGCATTTAATCTAGTGTGAGCTCTTCTAAAGTTTGTGTAAATTGCATCCGAATTTTACTCTATCGAGCATCAAGTTAGACTACCTTAGAGCGACTCTACCTGGACTTCTTTATCTGATATTTAGGCTACACTGGACTCTAGGGCTAGAGTGTAATTAGGTAGATTTACCTCGTATTCAGTACTCTGAGAAATTGGTTAAATGACGCGTATCAGAGAAGTGTTGCTCCAGTGGCTGTAATATCATAAATATGAAAAAGACAACAGAGTAAGTAAAGGAGGTCATTGGTGAGGAAATGTATAGAAAGAGGAAAGGAGAAAGGTGCACATGGGAAGTTACTAAGGAAATTTGGGTATGGAGATATAAATTCAAATTTCTTGCTAATGTCTCCTAAGGACTACGAATATATGTTGGAAAAGGTTGCCCCAAATATAACGAAACAAGATATACATCTCAGAAAAGTAACATTGGCATCAGAAAGGCTCACTCTGACACTACGATTTCTAAACTCTTGTAAGTCTTATACAGACAATTCATGAAAATATTATTTAATAAACATAAGTGGAAATAGTGAACATAATACTTAATAATTATTTATTTGTTCTACTCTACAGGAGACAGCTACCATTCCCTCATCTATTTGTTTCGGATACCAAATACAACAATTTCAAAAATCATACCTGAGTTACGCAAGACATTGTTTGAAGTATTTAGTAGAAGTATCATAGTTCTCACAGAAGTTAGAGTACTTAAATTTACAATAGCTTGATCGGATAAATTCTTCTAAGGTACAAAGTAAGTAGCTCCTTAAGTTTGGTTGGAGTTCATGGGATGAATATTGAGGTACAGGAGTAGATATCGATGATCGTACTGCACATGTATATGCACCACCTGGAACATTTGACTGGAAAACTGCAAATGGTTTCATTCCTGGTACATGGAAAATGAAGGGATGCCTGAAACTACGTTCTATCCTATAGGACGATCAGTTGCCAGAAATGCCAAAGAGATCCGGAACAGTTCAGAGAATTCTTCTTGTCTAAGGAAGGTGAAGTTGCATGGCAATATAAACACATATAAGAATATAGGAAATAATCTTATGAAACTATTGTATATTTGTGTTATACTAATTTTTCCCATTAAATATTTCCTGGATGAATAACATTTTTTTTTGTGGAACAGTATTAAGTTTCAATAGGATAATCTGAATATTTTTGGTCGTAAATATGTATAGGTATGACACTAGGAAAAAGTGGAACTGAACCTTTTTAATGTAAGACAGTATACGTGAAATTGCAAAATACAGTAGTTTGCGTTGCTCAATAGAACTGATTCGCATATGTATACTGGAATTACAAGCGATTTGAGAGCTATATTATAAGGTGTTCCTGTACAGTTTTCCAATGCACACAATGTGTTTAATTTGATAAAGAAGTTATAGCCTAGCATGGAAAACGATTTTATTGTTATATATTGTTTAATAGGGGCACCTTCTAACAACAATTTTAGCAAAAACTAAAACTTTAGTATCGGTAACTGGTCAAAAGAGGTATGTACTAACCATACTTCCAATGCATTGACTGTATTAATGATTTCCAACCATAAACTGTAAACTGTCATAGAATTCCCAATTACTTCTCTACATTATGTTATATGCTCCATCGTCACTTTTCTTTTCCTTTGCGTATAACCCGAACGGGTAGTAAGACGCGGTGCTAATAATAATAATAATAATTCTTTTCCTTCATTTTCCTTATTTCCGAGTTCATTTGGAACTAATATTATTCTATTTCCTGCTATCGTCTGCCTTTCCCATTTCCAAAGTTTCAGCTATATTTTTCAGTGCCTTTGCTTTTTTTTATGCCTATTTCAATATTATTTAACGCCGACATTTCATTATCCAGTATAACTTTCAAAAAATTAAATTAAAGTTACTGTTTTGATTATATCCCACACTTCTTTAGCCTTCACCATTTCCCTCAAAAGCAGATAGTCTATTTGTTCGCGTATGTAGAGATAGAGCTAGAGACTTTCACTAGTTGTTCTCTTGCTACCGTTTCCACTGTCACTCTACACAGACGCCTAGAGACTAGACCTGCTCTCGCTAGGGTACTCTCGCGTCTGTTTAAACACTTGAGACTTCATTTAAACAGCTCTAGCTTGATTAACTATCAATGAAAACTTTACTATGTACTCGTACCTTACTAACCAGAACTGGAACCAGCATTAATATATATTTATTTAGGTCAATAAAGGTTCTTATCGGTTCCAAAGGTTTCTTACGTTTGGTAAAAGAAAATGTTTAATTGCATTTTATCCCCCTCTTTCTGAAACTTAATTATAATTTTAAAACAAAACTTTCCCTTTTTTTCAGGAATTTTCCAGAAGATTAGAGAAGTCTCAGTGAGCACATAGCAGTAAGCCCTAATGAGTTCAGATTCTTGAGGAATGATTATTGTCACATCGTGTAGGCTTTTCTCATTTTACTCTTAAGCTATGAATTTAATAAAATGTATTAAGCTTTGAATGACAACAAACTTATCTAAGAAGGGTGAATACTGAGAAATGAGAAACAGCCTAGTTTTAAAATAAGTCCAAACAAAAATACAAAGAAATGTACTTAAAAGTGCTATTCCCAAAAGTTAAACAATTTTAGTGGTTGTTAGATGGCCAGTTTTCATGGAAAGGTAAAGGTGGAAAGTCAAATATTATTAATTTTTTTCACTCATCCTTCTAATATCAAGTAAGAAGTCGTCTAATGTTTGTGTTCATTGTTTGTATATTGTAGTTAAGAAATCCTTTTATAGTTTTTATTAATAATTGAATATTTGCATTATTTGATCGATGGAGCGAAATAAATATTACTTAGTGCAGAATTTATTTAAATATCATGGGGAGTGAGTGATACATCACTAATGTTATTAAGATGATTTTTAAGATAAATTACATCAAGTTTATACATTGTAACTCTGCAAACTCATTCACTATTTTGGTGTGTCTATAACTTAAGGACTTCCAGAAAGTACTAACATTTTAAATCTAAAATGTTTGAATTGAAATTTACAATATTGCCGTAACATTATGTTAATACCTTGTTAATAAAGCCTAAAATAATGTTTTATACATACAAAGAATTGATAGACACCCTATATAGGTGATTTACATTTTAAGACAAATGAACTAAAATCATATATGTCTACACTATTTTATTTTGCTCCGACATGGTATGTAGCTGGTTTGGTTGCATTAAATCAGCTTTAGATAGTTTATTTACCTTTATTTAAATTGAAAATGCTCATAAAATACAATACCTTTTAATATTAATTTAAAAACAAAATGAAATTATTTTCATAAGTTATAAAATAAAACTGCATGACATCAGCCTACAATCAGCCATACCGAAGGAGTGGCCTCCATCTTTTGGTGAAGATAGTGCCATGTATTCAGCACAACAAACCCTTCTGTCGTTATTCTCAGTTTTCTAGACTGGTGCCACTACTTATTCACTTGACTCCGTTCCAGACCCACTGCTCTACAGAAAATCTGGAAGCTCCGGGGATCAAACCCGGGGCCTCTGGATCTGGAGCTAGGAAATTAAGAACTGTACCACAAAGGTCATTTTTTGTTTATTCTTCTGGTTCTGGCAAAAAAAAAGTAAAGTAATATCCAGTTCAAATGGAACCCTGAATTTTAAATAAATTTTGTTATTATCAAGCTCCTGATTTATTAGTATATTTTTTATTAATACCTCGTGTTGTAATGTATTGTGTTTTATTTACAAATATTTTAATGGGACTAAACCTAGTAAGTATAAAAGTTTAAAAGCCAGAAACTAATTAAGAATTGAATGGAACAGGATCTTTTTTTTTATAAATGTAACCAGAACTGTAATCTTCAATATTTTGTTTGGAGAACCGGAACAGGAACAAGAACCTATAATTATTTGGGTTTGACTCCCTGATTAAAACCACTATTAAAACCATATTAAACACCTATCCACAAAAACAACGACGCTGGTATCAAATGGCAAATTTAGCTTTTACTGCCAGCAAACATATCTCATCACCCGTTACAACACCAAACATAACCTTCAATGCAGTCAGCTGGCAAATTAACATAGTAATAGAACTCATAGACTAATAATATTACCTATAATATTAGTCAATAATACGAGTAATTTTATAAGAACCTCCAAAACATTTATGAAACGGAATTTTGTTTAACTAGTAAGATATTTTAATTAGTCAAATATTTTACGGGCAATTTATTTCAAAAATATAATTTTTTTTTAGTACATCATCTTACTACATATTCGGGTTACACGGTTATTTACTAATTACGTTAGAGGGTTAGTTATGAGTAAAATTGAATTTCAAAGGAAGTGTACTCGCATTTCTGTGGAGAGAGAACTAAAGTGGGAAATCATTTAGGAAAACCACCCTGAATACACATGAGCGAGATCGAGCCACGATCTCCCCGTTATCGGCAGTTTAGTCGATTGTCAAAGTAGCGCCTTAAACCATGCTGCACTGAAGTGGGCTTATTTTGTTATTCTTTTTGCTTGATCGGTTTACAGATTGTAATTTCTCATCCAGATAGAAATTATTTTCAAAAAATTGGGATTACAGTGAGTACTATTTTTGTAAATATTGTTTTTCCTTAGAATATTTCTTTATTTTATTTTCAATTCCATCTATAAAATGTTTTTCGTCAAATTGAAACCTCTACGTAAAAATAGTTTGTTAACAAAATATAAATTTCTAATATATATCTATTCCATATAAAAGGCATTAAATATTAGTTTTATACAAAATAAAAGCAAATAAGGGGTGTTTTTTTATTTTGACAAGTATTTTACTTCTTTGTTGTAAATTTCAATAGGTTAGGTAATGTTATGTCTTGCTTGTCATAATATTTTCGGGCTTTAGGTTAGTGACACGTTACTTCAAGAATCAATGAGCTGATCTAATGTGCGTTAGTAAGTATCGTAATTAAGGATTAAAAGTAGTTTTAAGTAGTAGACTATAAACATACTTGGAAATTAACGTGGCTACAAATGTTTACTTCTTGAATCATATAGTATGCATACCTACATTAAAATGAAAATAAATAAAAATAAATGTCACACCAAGTGATAAAGCATTATGCTTTTTTTATGAGAAAAATTCAACATTACAATTGAAACTACAAAAGAATTTAATGCTATAAAGAGGTTTTTAATAGATATTGGTGTCAATTTTAAATTGATTTTAGCTACACAAATGCTACCTTTATTTTCCATTGTTTCATTTTTTATTCTAAGCATTCAATAGACAGCAGTATCCCTGGGCTAAGGCCCTGATATCCTGGTTAATAAAAGGGACATGATGGGTGAATTGGAACTATTATCACACAGTAAATCCTTCCAACGAAGTCTTATAATCAACTTAAAAGTCGCAGATTCAAACTCGAATGTTGTAGCTGCATAAACCTAGTGTAAATACAAGGGTGGAGCCTGAAAATAATTAAATTTAGATTAAAATAAACTCTTAAAATTTCAATTTTGTTGTGATTTAAAAGTTACAATGCTAATTCCAAACAACAAAGCTGGTTAATTTTTCAATTCTCTCGTGATATAAAACTAAAGACTCACCTTTGGCGAGAGATGGTCTTTCAATGACTGGCGAGACGACGCTGGATCTGTTCGTTGAGTTTTGTTCATTAAGTTGAAATGTCAACTGAGCTCTGGAGGTTTGTGACACCAACTGTCAAGATTACAAAAATATTCTGTATCGATGAAATTGCATTATGATAGTATGAATAGAATAACAACCAATAGTATTTTGTAGCTAATTTTATAAGACTTTTCCAAAAGGACATAAATCTTATCATCTAATTGATAGAGCTTTCAAACTGGTTTAAAATTTAACTTTCACCAAATTAAATATTTTCTGAGAGTTAAATTATTTGTTTTTATTATAAAGTCTCTTTGATTTGTTCAATCCCAAACCAGTATAATCCATTTTAGATTGACTTCAACTTGCTATTACTGTTTTGAAGTGGTCATCGATGAATGATGAATATGCATTCATATTGACTTCATAACAAAGCATTTTACCAAACATGTTTTAAATACTGTTTAACTGGAGGTTAAAACCTCATATTGTAAAAGGTTCTTTGTAAATATTGTTAAATACTCTTTAGCTGGAGGTGAAAACCATATTTTGTCATGAGTCATATTGATCAACCATATGCTTTCACTTGTTTAGACCTGTTTGAAAACATAAAGTTTATTTACAGTAGAATATTTTGTTTATATTGGTTTATTTACTCATAAGCGTCCAGCTGTTAAAGGCCACACATGAGGAATGACAATGACCTTGACCACTCTTCCGGAGGAAAAAACAAATAACCACACATTTTTTTTATAGACATCTGTTATTGAGTTAGGCTTGAAATTCTAGAAATAGACAACATTCATTTTTCTTTTCTCATTGTATTTTTGTTTTTCGAATGATTTATTTGAAGAAAATACTCATCCAAGTCATTTAAAAAATCAAGATCCATACATTCATATTAAATTACATTGTTCTCATACAGCCTCGCAAACAAATATTCTACAAAAAAATGTGGTTTCCAAAATTCAACAATGCCCTAATATTGATCTTGTTGAACTCAAGGTTTGTTTTAAGTAACAGTACATTTTCATCACATTTCTATTGGCCTGCTGCTGATCAGAGGTAAATTTATCACACTTATAAAACTTCCCGGGGTCGCCAAAGTCACCAGCTGACATCAGCTCACTGTGTCTGGTATTTTGTGTTTAAATATATTTAATCATCTATACCAACCAGCTAGTAGCCGTCAACAGTAATTAATTGCATCCAATACCTTATTCAATTGACTAATTAAGTGAGAATTGAGTTGATAACTTCTGCCGGTCCCACTTATAAGAATACTGTATAAATGAATTAATTTTTATGTATATATCTATCATAAGGTGGGAATATATGTAGACCCAGCTAGTTTTTCTGCTTCGATTACACACACACATACACACACAAGCATTATTCTGATTCGATCATTTGAGGGTGAATCAGTTAGTCTGCTAGCGTTAATAAATAAATGCTTCTTCCTAATTTAAGCGTGTAAAGGTGTAGTATTGTGTTATTTCAATGTAGATCAGTTAAATCTCGCGTGTCTTTGACTGGGCTGGTTGGAACGGGCTGAGCACAACAATATTATAACATATTAATACTTGACCTATTCGTTATATCCTAAGAGTTTTGTGTTTTCTTGGCACTGTGCTCTTGCTGTGATTGTTTTTTGTCCTACGAACTTTTGGATCAGAAAGTAGTGGTCATCCTCAGAATATGTCTTACTCGATACATTCCCACTAAAAGTTGGTGACCAGTTTGAAGTGAGGATTTTCTTCAAGAGATTTTCTACCCTTGTGAAAAACTGACTTTCTCATCCTCTGAAGAGGGATGCTTGTGGTCACTTACGAATGAATGTCTTGATGCGTTGGCAGGAGAGAGAATATTTGAAAAATAGCCTGACTAACACTGTCGTTGGAAAAGCTTTTAACATTTTTTAATTTGTCCTTACCCGTCCCTATTTATCTCTTTTATATAGGCTAAGAGAATGTTACGCTTATGTGTGGACGAGAACACTATCCGTTCATTTTCCAATTAACTATTCGAGGACTTTCATTATATATATTGACTCTGAGCATATAGTCATTTCAAATGACAAATCAAAAATAAAACAGTTAATTCTTTCAAAATTGGTAATCTATACTTAGTGTTTCAAATGTTTGGTAAGTGCTCAACAATTGTTTTGCTCTCATAAAATTAATAAAGCTTACATTTTAATATGTGACAGAGCCTTGATCTTTGTGGAAGGGTTTATTTTCCATACAAGCCATTTGTGGCCTAAGAAGAGCCTTTCAAACCTTCGCACTGTGGTGGCTCTCTAGCCAATTTATAATTTAGTGAACAAGTATTTAAATTCCTAAAACCACGTGCAGCCCAAGCGTTTCTATATTACGCCTAGATTCGATGTTGTCAAAGTTATTTTTCTCGCATTTTTTTGTTTTTGTTTTTTTTAATCTGAAAAAACTAGCTGCTGGCCTCAGCCACAACTATTAGCAAATATAATTACAAAGTAATATTAACGCAGCCCAACCTTAGCAACCTTTCAACGTTTAAGCCTAGGTGTCCCTTTGTCCAACGGTTCAAATGGAGACAAAAACATTCCTTCTAAATAACTAAACTTCAACAAACAGAGAAACATTACTTTTAAAAGCTTTATTCAGGATTTCTCATTGTTTGCGTTGACAAAAAAACAACTAATATATTAATGTATTATTAAATTGGCTTAGTAATAAAGCTATTTTAACCAGTGTAGCGAGTGAGACCATGCTCGAGCCAGCCCTGAACGGTCGCCAGGCCCAACACCCCTCATAGCAAGGGGGTGGGGGACATTCCAACGGGCTGAGTGTAGGGCTTGACCAGACAGATAGATGTAACAAGAGACAGTCGAGCAACGGGGCTGAGAGTGTCAACATTAGAGTGCGTGTTTTCACATTGTGTGCGACGGACTCAAGACATGTGTATTTAATAGGTGTATTAATAAGTACTAATCTTTTGTAATATTGTAGTTTAGAAATAAGAGTAGTTAATAAGAACCGCAACAACAGGTTCCATTATTTGCCAAATCAGTAGGGAAGGCTTCAGAGCATGGAACCTAGGACAATAATTTCTTCAACTGTGGCCTAGATACATTTTTATTTAGATAGAAATAACATTTTTGACAGTTATTAAAGTTATTGTAACAATTTTCACATATTTATATGTCCAGGCAATCTGCTTATCTGCTAATGTTACTTACCATATATCATATCAATACCTATGAATTAATACTAATATTAAAATAAAATTTAATCAATGATGGTCTCAAAAACGGTGATTTTTTTTAAAATTCTCTTCTTACCAGAATCCTACTAGACACAGTTAAGTCTTAAACGTTACTTGTCAGTAAGAGGCAGTGCTAAAAATATATATATTTACATTTAGTGACTTGTTCATACACTAAACCCGCCTCGGTGGCGTAGTTGGCTAACGCACTAGTCGTGTTGAGCTCGACTGCTGAGGACGGGGAGATTAAGGTTCGAATCTCGGTCGGGTGAACTGGGAGTGGTTTTTCCTAAATGGTTTTCCACTCTCCCTCCACGCAAATGCGGGTTCACTTCCTCTAATTAAACCTTCCCAATTCCTAATCCATTAGTGTAATTAGTACTTAAAGCGTATAACCCGAACGGGTAGTAAGACGCGGTGCTAAATATTATTATTATTATTATTATTATTATTATTCATACACTAACATGGGAATTCGTGGGCAAAATGGATCTTTTTCCTGAGAATGTCATTTTCGCTTACAGCCCTAGTTCTAACGCTATGATTAACATTGATCAAGCAATATGCCAAAAGATGTTTAAGATATTTGAAAAATATTTACTCTACTTAAAATATTCTAAAGAGAAAACATGTTGACATTGTTTTGGTCAAACAGCTTGCAATATGGCCTCTTCTAATTATTGTAATGATTGAATTTATGCCAGTACTTATAATGATGCATAGTCCTGATCTATAATTTATAAAATATTATAGAATCACGCCGAGGTTTGGAGCTGTTTAGGATTTTAAACGTTCCCGTTCTTTTTTTGTACATATTTTCACTGATGTCCATCACTTTTTATTCATCCCATCCTTACTCAGCTGGATGAAAACCCTCTCTTATTGTAATACTGTATTTCACAAATTCTTAATGAAGCATTTCTCCCCTGAAAATAAACATAGTTTGCCATTAATATTTTCAAGAAAAATACACAAACAGTGAAAATTATTAATCTTATTTTAACAATGACATAAGTTTTTAATATATTTAAAATCGTTATCGTCAACCAATATAGGAATACTATTTTAACTTTTTCTTCTTAAAAGTTGGTTCTATCTGTAGTTATTTGTGACCCAGTAATCCGGGGTCTTATAGCATAGGAATGGATAAAATCCCCAAATGAACTAAAATAAATAATAATTTCTAAATTTACTAGATTATCTAACTAGAAATTACCAAACAGTAAATATATCCAGATAAGACTGGGCCAGGGCTGTGTTGGTAGCTTCTAGTAACATTTGTTGGTGAAAACCAAGGATAGGGAAAATTAGCCTAATATCGCACCCATTTTAAAAAGCTTAGTTTATGAAACCATTGATCTATAGAAATAAAATATTACCATTGTTCTGGTTTTATTTGTTACTACCCTAGCGTATTGCATGGTTGCATTTTGGTTTTATAGGTATATAAAAGTTTAAATTATCAAATATAAAAAAATACCAATTTCTGTTTTAAGAAAAACGGTGTTCCTAATTTTGAAAAGGGTGTGCGATATTGGTCCCAATTATGTTACCTTTCAAATTATGTTAAGCGTGGTAAATAAAAGTCAAGTAATCATTTAGTACTAAGAAATTGTTTTAATATGAGGCCATTGTGTTTAAAAAAACGTTGTATTACAAAATTCATATATAAAAATATATACAAATTAATAGGCCTTAAAGCTCATAAACATTATAGAAATTGTCACATAGGAAAACTTATTTCAATTTTTCACCCCCAGCTTTGAGCACCCAAGATTCCAAACAAAAGTCACAAATAAATGATTTATAATCGTCTGTCCCTGAGCATTGCTCATGGCATCAAATATGACACTTAGTGCAGATAATCCATACCCCCCCCCCTCCCCCCATTCTGTGGAATATGACTGGTTACAGTAAGAACATTCTCAATCATCTTCACTGTCACCTTCATCTGTGGATAAAGTCAGAGGCTCAGCCAACTCTTCTTACTTGATTCTGAAGAAGACACTTTCAGCTTCTTCCTTTTCTTTGTTGCATTTGTTTCCTTTCTTTTGTCCTTTGGAAGTGTATCCTTCTTGCTAGCTAGTTTTATCCCTTCAGATGTAGATTTTATCCCTGGCTCAACATTCTTCTTGCTTTCCTTAATTGCTTTAGCGTTCTTCTTATTTTCTTTCTTTGTAACAGCTGGTTTTTGTAAGGCGAGCTTGGTCTAACTCTCGCTTTAGTGGTTTGGGCTTGTACTTTTAAGGAAGTAAGAGGGCTGATATCAACTAGAATTATGTTAGGACTCCCTAGAGGTGATGAATGAACACTGCTAGAACCAAGATGTTGGATGCCGCTAGAGCTAGGTTGTTGGATGTCTCTTTAACTAGGATGTTGGATGCAGCTAGAACTAGGTTGTTGTATTCCACTGGAATAAGTTTGTTGGATCGTGCTAGAATCAGGTTGTTTGATGCTATTAGAACCAGTTTGTTGAATTCCGCTATAGCCAGGTTGTTGGATGCCACTAGTTCCAGTTCGTTGGATGATGGTTGTTGGATCAGAAGTATCGTCAACAGCAGCAAACTCATGCGGTTGAAAAATTTCACGGTTTAGGGAAAACAAGCCAGTTTTCCTGAAGCCGTGTTCTGCTGTCGCAACTGTATCTGATTTGTTGCAATTTTGAGCCAACAGTTATGCTATTTGATGGTGAGTTACAACTCTACCTATATTTTAACTGAGCCAAGATTCTATTGCTTGCTCGTAGTAAGACTTAAATGGTGCCATGAAAGCTCTCTCAAGCGGCTGCATTTTGTGTGAGCAATGGGGTGGCAAACTTACAATATGCATCCCAATATTTCGGGAAAGATCAATAATGGCAGGTTTCTGGTATGTGAGTAATGGCCATCCAATACCAAAACCACAGGATCGTCTTTGGTGGGCTTCACATTGGCCAAGAACCGCTCCTGAAACCATTTAAGAAAACTACCCATTTCTATCCATCCAGATTTATGGCACGCTGCAGTACTTCCGTTTGGGGCCCCATCGAGGAGCTCTGGTTTCATATTTTTTCTAGGAAACACCAGAAGTGTTGGAATAAAGTGGCCCGTTGCACTCATGCATATAACCACTGTCACCAAGGAACGCCTCTCTGCCGAATTAACTGCTCCAACTTGACGTTTCCCTCTTAAAGATAATTTGTGCTGTACAGTTATTGTCAGATCTGTTTCGCCGCAATTGTACAATATGTTTGGAGAATTTTTAATTAATTTGAGCAGAGCCTCGTACAGGTCAAAAACTATGTTGACGTTTTCTCGAGTGAAGCCTTTGACTCTTTTCATTGAGGTCGCTTGTGGTGACCTAAGGCTAAATTGTGAGTGCCTTCTCAAAATTTAGCGCAGCCACTTCCATCCAGCTACTTCATCTCTCTTGCCAAATGGATGCAACAGGCCTTTTTTTTTCAGATAACTGGGATACCATTCTTTTAATATCTTTGGCCGGCAGCCCAGAAAGCGAGACTCCATTTCCAAGCAGTATTTAACTAATGCCGCCTTTAATTTACTACCAAGTGCTAGTTTCCTACCAAGTTTTGTAGTCACTAATTTATTTATATCTCTTTCATCACAGTTCACTTTGTCTTTTAATGTGGATTTGGGGACATCAAAGTGCTTGGATGCACGTAGTAAATCCATTTCTTTCGCTCTGACGCCATCTGCAACAAAAAGTTACTTCACGTTGAGAGCTAAATAATATTTTTACTGTTTATAATATCGCACTATGTGATATTATGGAAACAAGAAGGGGGCGATATTAGGCACACTGATAAAATTAAATATGGTGGACGTTGCAGTTAGAACAATGGCCATAGCTAAAGTTATAACTGTGAGTAACAAAACTACGCTATACAGAGATGTTATTTGTGCAGTTACGTTTAAAATATCACGTCCCTTCATTGATAGCACTTGAAGTTGAAGTAACCTCTTGAAAATATTCGCAATGAAGTGAAAACTTAAAAAAAAATCACTGAACACGCAAATCGCTCTAACCACTCTCAATTCTTCCACTAGACTGGCAGCTGGCCCAGAGCATAGGGCTGAGCCTGCCACCGCTATATTGCAGCACCTATTGGGGAAGATATCATTGTGTGCGATATTAGAAAGTTTGCGATAATACGCACATATCCGCCTACTTTCATAAAAATTGTTTCATAGCACAACAAATATTTAAAATGAATGTTAGTAATAAATAAAAAGGAGGCATTAAAATTAATGTTATACTAACTATTTTCATTTAAACATACAAAAAAAGGGGGGGGAACTGTTTAAATACCCTTGGACTCCTGTTACTTCTTTTGCATTTGAGGGAATCCATGATATGATGTAGTACTAATAAATTAAAGCTGTGTTCAAGTTAATGAACTTTATCCCCATTTTATTTATAAAGACTACTCACAACAATATACTATTATTTAAAAATATTACTTGTCCTGTTCTTATTTTGGAAGTATGTTTATCTTTATGTTTAGTTGTCTTGATTCGCTTGGCTACATTAAATGTTCTTATTTCTAGTGATAATTAATGCGTAAGATGTGGACTGCATAATATAATTTATATTCGTGCTATAGTTTTTCCGCAGTCTTACGTCTTTTTAATCCACGTAGTCGGACTATGCTGGAACGTGGTGTTGACTGGTTGAGTTCAAAACAGAGGGTGTTGAAACTTAAAGTTTTTCGCCGCAACCAATCAGGTTGTATAGCTCCTGGTGGCCATTCATACAATTACATAGGCTTGTCTGAAATTTGGTATGACGTAATCCTGCGGCACCGGAACGTGACATGGTATCTAATTATATTGTTTGTGATTGTCTATAACTTATTTACTCTAAACTATCTACTACACTGTGTTCTTAAATAAAATATGTGTCACTTTACTACAGTAGATTATTTTTTACAACCCCGATTTGTTGGCCTAAAGCCTGTGTTACACGAGGTGAATTTAGTCACCGCTAACTAGTAGCCATTACCAGTCACCATGTCCTAGTAGCTGCTACTTGCCTGTCACGCGTTGCTACAATTTTCTGATTCTAGTCACGTCTAGTAGGCCAGACTGGTCCGTGCTCACCTTTGAAAATGTTGTATATCGGTTATCGTGGACACGTTTTACGACAGCTAATATGTGTGTGTTTTTAATAAGTGTGTTTTCATCCCAAATTTTGAAACCCACTCCATTCTGTTCACAATATAGCTTGGTGAAATTGTCCTCCCGGGTATTTCTTCGGATACAGTTTTCATTATTTGTGTCCCATAATTCCTCATATTTCTAATATATATTTATTTCACTTCATTTATTTGAGGTATTATTGTACAATTTCTGAAACTACTTATTATTTCAGCACATGATTTAAATATTAAATTAAAATTAAAATATTAAATTAAACTAAAATCTAGAACAAACACAACACCAAGCCCCCAGCAGATAATTCATCACTATCGAAGGGTAAACCCACGTTTCATTAATAATAAATTTTTCGGCCATGCCAGGAATTGAATCCGGAACCCTTTGCTCAGTAGGCAGACACTCATGTCACTCTACCGACTGAGGAAGGTTTGTAGTTACTCTCTTGTTTTAAAAGAGAGTCGAGTGATTTTGAGTGACACATCTACCCAAATGATCCCATGGCAATGAGTTAAACTCACTACTCGAGGGTTGGGAGGCTTGCATTGTAATTCGATCCAAATAACATAAGACATAAGATCTTCCTGTGAGCATTCCGCACTGAAAGTGATCTCTACCCCCTTATATTCAGGTTTCAAGCTGCCTGACCATTATACATTCAATACAAAATCATCTGTTTTAAAAAGTTTCTCACAATTTGTGAATTACTTTTATTTTATTAAAATAAACTCTTTTTTAAAATTCATGGTACCGGTAATTAAAGTGATATTAATTGTACCTATTTTATAGCGAATGCTTTAAATAATGTTATCTTTGATCAAATATTTAGTTTTATAAAAGTTAATATTAAAATACGAATCAATCACGTAGTCTTGCATGAGATCAATAACGACCTGCTGCACTGGATGAAAGCAGGGGGTCGAATAGCGATTTTTTTTATGGTCCCATTAGGCAAGGAATGACAGTGCATTTCCTATTACCTACTCTTCTCATCGATTTCTCCTTTGATTCGACCATTGAAACATTATTGTGTTTAGACGTACAGTTTCAGCCATTTTTATTTGTAATAGTTGAAAATTGTATAAAATATAGTAATAAAATATTTATGGTGAGTGCTGTTATTTTTTCTTAACATTAAATATAGTCATACTAGAAATTAACCAAACACACACTTTAGAAAAATCATCACAGAAAATCATCAGAAAAATTAAGGTTTCTTTCATTTTCTTCATTTTGTAACTTACTATAAATAGTTTCGTTACTTGCGACTGTGGGGATTGGATTTCCGTCACCGAGTAAAGAAAGTCTAGTATGTTTTATCCAGTACTTTTAAAAAGATTTGGAAATGTGATTTGCTTAGCTTATTTTTCGATTGCATACTTTAAATCTGCGAGTAACTTGTTTTTAAAATGCATGTGAAACATTTAAAATACTAAGGGTAATTTCCCGTAGCAAATAAAAGTGTTCTTGAAAAATAAGCTATATGGGAGCATTGCATTTAAATGGAAATAGCACGGTAAATCTTCCAGCCAATAAGTTCGATTCCCATTTAACTTATAAGAAAAGAGAAACAATAATAACAAGGACTGAGGTATTCTCTGAGATTTCGAACCGCCCAGTATTGTATTGAGCTACCTTTTTCAAGGCAAACCGCAACTGTCTTTTTTAAGGCAAACCCGAACAAATTTTCTTAGAGTTACACACTCTAAATCCCGATCACGCACACAAGACTAAACTCGAGACAGACTTGTCGGTGGTAATTTCTGTGGTGGATACCTAACGGTGCCAACGAAGCCACAGTAGGCTGTAAAGCGGGACCGGCTGCGAAACAATACCTCGCAGTCAGAGTCTGTCTTCCGGGACACCACTCAACACTCCTACAGATCCTCCCACACTGCACAGAGGAGGGTATCTTAGCCCTTCCACACTGGCCACTAGCCTGCCCTTTTCAGGGCTGAGCGAAATGGCCGCCCCCGACCACACCAGACCGAAAACAAAACAAAACGACACTGACATGGACTACTCCTCTACAGACAACTCAGACATGGAAGCCGACACTGACGGACAGGGAACTTTCACGATGGCCGACAAACTAGGACGAAAAAGGAAATTCAGACCACACAAGCAACCCCAGACAAAAAAGACAAC
This sequence comes from Timema cristinae, assembly GCA_039000515.1. NCBI lineage: Eukaryota > Metazoa > Arthropoda > Insecta > Phasmatodea > Timematidae > Timema > Timema cristinae. The sequence continues at coordinate 44,436,001 of JBCFYV010009882.1, forward strand.
AACAGAGTTGACAAACAAGTTCAACGCCCTGAAAAGGGCCGAAAACATTACTCCCACACCAGTTGACCAGAACACAGACAAACAGCAGACAACAACAACCACCACACACAAGACACGTTACCCGCCAATAGTGACACTAGGGACACAAAACTACGCTCAAATAACCAAGGTTGCAAAAGAGATAGGAGGGGACATTAAAATCACGTACATAACAAACGGACTGAAAATTCACACCACCAACAAGCAGGACTACGACCTATTACAACACTTACTGAAGGACCTAAAACAGGAGTTTCACACTTACACGTTGCCGAGGGACAAACCAGTTAAAGGTGTAGTCAAGGGGCTCCCTCCCAACATGGCTACCACTGACCCAGAGGCAGAACTTAAAGACATGGGATTCCCAGTGACTGACGTGAGACAATTCTCCAGGAAGTCGGCTGCGGACAACACGACTCAGACAGTAACACTTCTCCCTACTTTCCAAGTGACTCTAGCAAAGAGCACAGACACTAACACTATCTTTCAAGTTAAATCCATCAACCATACCAGAGTTAGAATCGAACCCTACATTCCACCACTTAACACAGTCGTACAATGCCATAAGTGCCAAAGATACGGCCATACTAAAAACAACTGTCAAAACAACCCCCGGTGCGTCAAGTGCTTAAAACAGCACATCACCAAAGACTGCCCCAAAAAAGACGCCACCACTCCTGTCCGGTGCGTAAACTTTATGGGAAGCCACACGGCAAACTACAGTAAGAGCCCGGTGTACTTAAACTTACTAGAAAAGAAGAAGACTACACAAATACCAGAGACAAACACAGAGAGCAGACCTTTGACCCGAACCATGCCCCCACACTCCAACACACAGAGCTACCCACCAATGCGGCAGAGACCCGTTGCAAACCCCCCCGTCCCTGAGGCGGCCAGGATCCACCGATCCTACGCCCATGCAGTGCAGGCAAAACAGACTCAAGTTCCCCCACAACAAGAAGCCGGGTCAACCGGTTCTGACATAAAAGACCTCATTAGCCTACTCAAAGATTTAAACATTATTAAAATCATAACTCACTTTAAACCGTACCTCAATAGACTCAGACAAACAACAGACACAACAGAGAAAATGTTTATAATGATAGAGGGAGTGACCGACTACTTTGTAAACCAGGATGACTAGACAAGACAAGACGCGGACCAACGCCGTACGGCTCTTGCCCGACATAGAACATCTGACTTGACAGTTATGCCACGCCAGGTTGTCTATGCAAGGGCTGATTTGTTGTTTGAGTACCGAGTCATTGTCATGACTCTTAACCTCGCGAATGAACTTGTTTACCTGATGAAATGGAACAGATGAAATGAGCCTGCAGAATACTACAGGTGTGTGGTTTTTGTAGCCCTACTCAAGACATTTCTACCTTGACTCTGATGCCAAGCTAGGCCGCCTGTGAAAGGGCTATATTTGTGTTAGAGTACGGAGTCACTATCGTGACTCCTGGCCTCTTGTATAAATTAATACCTTGTACAAACAATTGTATAATTATTGACACTGTGAGTGAAGTTGGTGATAGTGAACGATCGCGCTGGGTCTAGGGATTTGGGGAGGATTTTCTTTTGTTGGGATGTGGGAAGGTGTGTATAAGGTATGATGATGATATATGTTGTTGTTTCATGAGTCGATTTCCGGGAGGAGGATCGAAAGGTTTAACTTGACTGTAGGGAATAGGTTTGGCGCGGATGGTTACATATCCATTCCCCATCTGGGGCCGTCAGTGGCGCCAGCGTTATTCTCTGGCTAGAAAGTTGACCTAGGCGGTTATCCCAGTGGAGTCCGGCGGTGGCAAAGGTTATAAAGAGTTTCTTGTTGGGGTAGGATTTTCTTTTCTTGGGATTAGGAGTGAGGTGGATACATTTCCATTCCCCATCTGGGGCCGCCCCGGCGCAAGCATTATTCTCTGGCTAGTAGACAACCTAGGCGGTTATCCCAGTGGCGTCCGGCCGTGACTAAGGTTGTGATGGCATGAAATGAGCGACTTGTGAATGTCAGGTCTGGGGTTGGAGCAAGGAAGGGATAGTTGGGTGGTGGGTTGTCATCGATCCCGTTGGCCTGGCGTAGTCGATTGTCAATTTGGTTAATTACTACTCTAATTTTTTTTAATTTTTTTTTTTTCCTAAATCTAGGTATCGGGGTTGTGTTTTTTTTTTTTCCAAGATTATAATAGACACTGAGTTAGTCATAATAATGCTCTCCTACGCCAGCCGTGGTCTCTTGTAGCGTCTGGTCTCAGCAGGGTCGTAACATCCTAGTTCCCGTACTATGTCGATAGTGTGTGTCTGCCTGTTCGTAGAGTTTTATGTTCCTTTCCCTGTATATGTCATGGAGGGGTCTGCAATTTGTCATTTCATGTAGGTGTGTTGTTCTAGTTCGCCAGGGTGCTCCAGTGATGGTTCTGAGTATCTTGATTTGTGTGGTTTGTAGTCTATCTGTGAGGTGTTTGGCTCCGTAGCTCCATACCGCGCAGTTGTACAGTATAATCGGTTGTATCATGGATTTGTATAAGACAGTTTTTGTATGGATGTTTAGTTCCCTTCCTTTGAATAGAGCGTACAATTGTACATATCTCCCAGTGGCTTTTTTTCTTGTGTTCTCTATGTGACTTCTCCAGGTTAGTTTCAAGTCTATTGTAGTACCTAAATATTTTGTATCTTTTTTAACAGGTATTTCTGTGTCGAATAAAGTGAGTGGTGCTGGGAGTTGTTTGCGTCCTCGGCTAATAATCAAAGCTGCTGATTTTGTGGGGTTAACTTTTATCCTCCAAGTCGTGAACCAAATTTGTAGTTCAACTAGGTACCTCTGCATTTTTAAGCTGGCAAAATTTATGTTTTTATATATGGTGTAGGCCATGGTGTCGTCTGCAAAGAGTCGTACTTTTACTTGTGGATTGGTAGGAATGTCTGAAATATATATGCTATAAAGGTGTGGTGCTAGTGCAGATCCCTGGGACACCCCAGCCCTTATGTCGTGTATGGGTGATTTTGTTCCGTCCATGACTACCTGAAACTTCCTTCGAGCAAGGTAACTGGCGATAATGTGGATGATCCATTGTGGGTAGTTGAATTTAATTAGTTTTTGAATTAGTCCTATGTGCCAAACTCTGTCGAATGCTTTTTCAACGTCTAAAAATATTGCTACGGTGTGTTTTTTTTCTTCAAATGCTTTTGTGGCGTCCTCAATTAAATTTAGTACGGGGTGAATAGTCGAGTGATTTTTCCTGAAACCGAATTGGATTTTTGGGATGATCTCATTTTTTTCGCTAAATTTGTCTATCCTTTTTAGAACTAGTTTTTCAAATAGTTTGCTCATAGTGGGGAGGAGACTAATAGGCCTTCTGTTCTGAGGGAACATTGGGTCCTTTCCTGGTTTAGGAAGAGTTATTACTGTCGCCAGTTTCCATACGTCTGGGAAGTGACAGAGTGTAAGTAGAGCGTTGAATATTGTCAGTAGCGTTAGTATTGCCCTCGGTGGTAGTTTCTGTAGTGTTTCGTTTGATAGTCTGTCGTGGCCTGGCGCTTTATATTTTGGGAGTTGTTTCATTGTGTAGTTTAGTTCATCTAGTGTTATTAGGTCCACCCGTGACACTATTGGTCTAAATAGGTATTCCCGTACTGATCTCTGTGCGTCCCTGACGAAGTCTGCGTCTCTCGGGTTTTGGTTTGGTGTAAACTGTTTCTCCAGAGTCACGGCTATGGCCTCCGCTTTCTCTGAGCTTGTATAGGCCATACCGTACTCCCCGTGTATAGCGGGTACCGACCGTTTGTTGCCTGATGATTTAAGCTGTTTTGTGACTTTCCAGACTTTACTGGGGTCCATGGCAGCGTCAGTGATGTATGTGTTCCAGTTGTTGCATTTAATAGTTTTAACTGTACGTCTTACTTGTGCAGTGAGTCTATTGTAGGCTGTTTTGTGTTGTGGTGTTCTGTATGTTTGCCAGTCTCTCCTTGCCTCTCGTTTCTGGGCGAGCAGAAAGTCAAGGTCTGGGTGTTGGCGTCTCAAGTCATGTTTTTCCTGTTCTATTGCGGTGTTAGTTCTGTATGCTTCCTGTACTGTGCTGGTAAAGAGTTGGAGTGTAGTGTCTGCTTCTTCAGTGGTCGTGATGTTTATGTTTTCGGGTACTGTTTCGTCTAGTGTTCTTTTGAACCCTTCCCAGTTAGTAGTAGTTTTTAATGTTGTTTATCTGTATTTCTGTGTTTGTTGTGATCTCGCACACTATAGGGTTGTGGTCCGAGTCTAGTTCTTTAAGAACTGAGAGCTCTTCCGGTGTCACCCCTATATTGCTCAAGACCACGTTTATTACATCTGGCCTATGTAGTGGGTTTGAGGGGTAAAATGTCGGTTCGCCAGGCCCGACTACCGTGTAACCCTTAGTGTCCACGTGATCGTTTAGCATGCGTCCATTCCTATTGGTCAGTCGGCTATTCCAGTTCAAGTGTTTGCTATTCATGTCCCCTGCTAAGAATATCTTGTCGAAGTTCGTAAGTTCGTCTAGGTCGCTCTGTAGTATTGTCTTGGTCGGTGGTTTATATATGGCCGCGAATAGGATACCTCCGTTCTTTGTATTTACTTTTATTGCTGTTGCTTCTATGTTTTGTAAGGTTTGAAAAATATGTTGGTAGTGGGGAATATTGTCTTTGATGAATGTTGCTGTTCCCCCGCCACTTCTGCCGGGTCTATCTGTTCTATATAGATGGTAGCCGAAAAAGTTAAGTCTCTTGTTTTGGTTTAGATGGGTTTCATTGATTAGTCCTATATCTATTCCATATGTTTTAAAAAGTTCTTCTAGTTCATGAACCTGCGTCAGTATCCCGTTCGCGTTCCATATAAAAACGCGTAGAATGTACTTGTTCCGCGTCTTGTCTTGTCTAGTCATCCTGATTTACAAAGTAGTCAGTCACTCCCTCTATCATGATAAACATTTTCTCTGTTGAGTCTGTTGTTTGTCTGAGCCTATTGAGATAAGGTTTGAAATGTGTAATGATCTTCATTATGTTTAAGTCTTTGAGTAGCCTAATTAAGTCTTTTATGTCAGAACCGGTTGAACCGGCTTCTTGTTGTGGGGGGCCTTGTGTTTGTTTTGCCTGTACTGCCTGGGCGTAGGATCGGTGAATCTTGGCCGCCTCAGGGACGGGGGGGTTTGCCACGGGTCTCTGCCGCATTGGTGGGAAGCTGTGTGTGTTGGAGGGTGGGGGCATGGTCCGGGTCAAAGTTTTGTTCTGTGTGTTTGTCTTTGGCAGTTGTGCCGTCTTCTTCTTTTCTAGTAAGTCTAAGTACACCGGGCACTTGCTGTAATTCGCCGTGTGGCTTCCCATACAGTTTACGCATCGGGCAGGAGTGGTGGCGTCTTTTTTGGGGCAGTCTTTGGTGATGTGCTGTTTTAAGCACTTGACACACCGGGGGTTGTTCTGGCAGTTATTCTTAGTATGGCCGTATCTTTGGCACTTGTGGCATTGTATGACTGTGTTGAGTGGTGGTATGTAGGGTTCGATCCTAACTCTGGTATGGTTAATTGACTTTACTTGGAAGATGGTGTTTGTGTCTGTGCTCTTTGCTAGAGTCACTTGGAAAGTAGGGAGAAGTGTCACGGTCTGAGTCGTGTTGTCCGCAGCCGACTTCCTGGAGAATTGTCTCACGTCAGTCACTGGGAATCCCATGTCTTTAAGTTCTGCCTCTAGGTCACTGGTAGCCATGTTGGGAGGGAGCCCCTTGACTATAACTTTAACTGGTTTGTCCCTCGGTAGCGTGTAAGTGTGAAACTCCTGTTTTAGGTCCTTCAGTAAGTGCTGTATTAGGTCGTAGTCCTGCTTGTTAGTGATGTGAATTTTTAGTCCGTTTGTGATGTACGTGATTTTAATGTTCCCTCCTATCTCTTTTGCTACCTTGGCTATCTGAGAGTAGTTTTGTGTTCCTAGCGTCACTATTGGTGGGTAGTGTGTCTTGCGTGTGGTGGTTGTTGTAGGCAGCTGTTTGTCTGTGTTCTGGTCGAGTGGTGAGGGAGTATTGTTTTCGGCCCTTTTCAGGGCGTCGAACTTGTTCGTCAACTCTGTTGGTGTCTTTTTTGTCTGGGATTGCTTGTGAGGTCTGAATTTCCTTTTCCGTCCTAGTTTGTCGGCCATCGTGAAAGTTCCCTGTCCGTCAGTGTCGGCTTCCGTGTCTGAATTTTCTGTAGAGGAGTAGTCCATGTCCGTGTCGTTTTGTTTGGTTTTCGGTCTGGTGTGGTCGGGGGCGGCCATTTCGCTCAACCCTGAAAAGGGCAGGCTAGTGGCCAGTGTGGAAGGGTTAAGATACCCTCCTCTGTGCAGTGCGGGAGGATCTGTGATGTTGTCTGGTGTCCCGGAAGACGTGCGCCGACATCGAGGTATTGTTTCGCAGCCGGTCTCGATTTATGGCCTACTGTGGCTTTGTTGGCACCGTTAGGTATCCACCACAGAAATTACCACCGAAACGTCCCTTCCGAGTTTAGTCTAGTGTGTGTGTTCGGGGTAAACCTGTCTCCTATACAATCTGCTCACGTTTGCCTTAAAAAAGGCAGGTTTGTCTTAAAAAAGACAGTTGCGGTTTTGCCTTGAAAAAGGCAGCTCAATATAACACCCGGTGGCTCGAATCTCAGAGAATGATCGTGACGCGGACCAAGGAAACTCTACGAGTTTTTATATGGAACGCGAACGGGATACTGACGCAGGTTCATGAACTAGAAGAACTTTTTAAAACATATGGAATAGACATAGGAATAATCAACGAAACACATCTAAACCAAAACAAGAGGCTTAACTTTTTTGGCTACAATCCATACAGAACAGATAGACCCGGCAGAAGCGGTGGGGGAACAGCAATTTTCGTCAAAGACAATATTCCCCACTACCAGCATCATTTTCAAACCTTACAGAATATAGAAGCAACAGCAGTAAAACTAAATACAAAGAGCGGAGGTATCTTGATCGCGGCCATATATAAACCACCGACCAAGACATTACTACAGAGCGACCTAGACGAACTTACAAACTTCGACAAGATATTCTTAGCAGGGGACATGAATAGTAAACACCGGAACTGGAATAGCCGACTGACCAATAGGAAGGGACGCATACTAAACGATCACGCGGACACTAAGGGTTTCACGGTAGTCGGGCCTGGCGAACCGACATTTTACCCCTCAAACCCACTACAGAGGCCAGACATAATAGACGTGGTCTTGAACAATATAGGGGTGACACCGGAAGAGGTCTCTGTTCTTAAATAACTTGACTCAGACCACAACCCTATACTGTGCGAGATCACAACAAACACAGAAATACAGATAAACAACATTAAAAAACTAAAAACTACTACTAACTGGGAAGGGTTTAAAAGAACACTAGACGAAACAGTACCCGACAACATAAACATCACGACCACCGAAGAAGCAGACACTACACTCCAACTCTTTACAAGCACAGGACAAGAAGCATACAGGACCAACACCGCAATAGAACAGGAAAAACACGACTTGAGACGCCAACACCCAGACCTCGACTTTCTGCTCGCCCAGAAACGAGAGGCAAGGAGAGGCTGGCAAACATACAGAACACCACAACACAGAACAGCCTACAATAGACTCACGGCACAAGTAAGACGTACAGTTAAAACTATTAAATACAACAACTGGAACACATACATCACTGACGCTGCCATGGACCCCAGTAAAGTCTGGAAAGTGACAAAACAGCTAAAATCAACAGGCAACAAACGGTCGATACCGGCTATACACGGGGAGCACGGTATGGCCTATACAAACTCAGAGAAAGCGGAGGCCATAGCCGTGACTATGGAGAAACAGTTTACACCAAACTAAAACCCGAGAGACGCAGACTTCGTCAGGGACGCACAGAGATCAGTACGGGAATACCTATTTAGACTAATTGTGTCACGGGTGGACCTAATAACACTAGATGAATTAAACTACACAATGAAACAACTCCCTAAAAATAAGCACCAGGCCACGACAGACTATCAAATGAAACACTACAGAAACTACCACCGAGGGCAATACTCACGCTAGTGACAATATTCAACGCTCTACTTACACTCTGTCACTTCCCAGACGTATGGAAACTGGCGACAGTAATAACTCTTCCTAAACCAGGAAAGGACCCAATGTTCCCTCAGAACAGAAGGCCTATTAGTCTCCTCCCCACTATGAGCAAACTATTTGAAAAACTAGTTCTAAAAAGGATAGACAAATTTAGCGAAAAAAATGAGATCATCCCAAAAATCCAATTCGGTTTCAGGAAAAATCACTAGACTATTCACCTTGTACTAAATTTAATTGAGGACGCCACAAAAGCATTTGAAGAAAAAAAAACACCGTAGCAATATTTCTAGACGTTGAAAAAGCATTCGACAGAGTCTAGCACATTGGACTAATTCAAAAACTAATTAAATTCAACTACCCACAATGGATCATCCACATTATCGCCAGTTACCTTGCTCGAAGGAAGTTTCAGGTAGTCATGGACGGAACAAAATCACCAGTACACGACATAAGGGCTGGGGTGCCCCAAGGATCTGCACTAGCACCACACCTTTATAGCATATATATTTCAGATTTCCTACCCATCCACAAGTAAAAGTACGACTCTTTGCGGACGACACCATGGCCTACACCATATATAAAAACATAAATTTTGCCAGCTTAAAAATGCAGAGGTACTTAATAGAACTACAAATTTGTTTCACGACTTGGAGGATAAAAGTTAACCCCACAAAATCAGCAGCTTTGATTATTAGCCGAGGACGCAAACAACTCCCAGCACCACTCAGTTTATTCGACACAGAAATACCTGTTAAAAAAGATACAAAATATTTAGGCACTACAATAGACTCGAAACTAACCTGGAGAAGTCACATAGAGGAGACGAGAAAAAAAGCCGCTGGAAGATATGTACAATTGTACGCTCTATTCAAAGGAAGGGAACTAAACATTCACACAAAAACTGTCTTATACAAATCCATGATACAACCGATTATACTGTACAACTGCGCAGTATGGAGAAACGGAGCCAAACACCTCTCAGATAGACTACAAACCACACAAAACAAGATACTCAGAACCATCACTGGAGCACCCTGGTGAACTAGAACAATACACCTTCATGAAATGACTAATTGCAGACAGCTCCATGACATATACAGGGAAAGGAACAAAAAACTCTACGAACAGGCAGACACACACACTAATGACATAGTACGGGAACTAGGACGTTACGACCCTGCTGAGAACAGACGCTACAAGAGACCACGGCTGGCGTAGGAGAGCATTAGTATGACTAACTAAGTGTCTATTATAACCTTGAAAAAAAAACATAAAATAAAAAATCAAAATAAATACAAAATCTCTAATCCTAGTTCTAGAAAAAAAAATTAAAAAAATTAGAGTAGTAATTAATCAAATTGACAATCGACTACGCCAGATCAACGGGATCTACGACAACCCACCACCTAACTATCCCATCCTTGCTCCAACCACAGACCTGTCATTCACAAGTCACTCATTTCATGCCATCACAACCTTAGTCACGGCCGGACGCCACTGGGATAACCACCTAGGTTGTCTACTAGCCAGAGGATAATACTGGCGCCGGGGGCGGCCCCAGATGGGGAATGGAAATGTATCCACCTCACTCCTAATCCCAAGAAAAGAAAATCCTACCCCAACAAGCAACTCTTTATAACCTTTGCCACCGCCGGACTCCACTGGGATAACCGCCTAGGTCAAACTTCTAGCCAGAGAATAACGCTGGCGCCACTGTCGGCCCCAGATGGGGAATGGATATGTAACCATCCGCGTCAAACCTATTCCCTACAGTCAAGTTAAACCTTTCGATCCTCCTCCCGGAAATCGTCTCATGAAACAACAACATATATCATCATCATCATACCTTATACACACCTTCCCACATCCCAACAAAGAAAATCCTCCCCAAATCCCGAAACCCAGCGTAATCGTTCACTATCACCAATTTCACTCACAGTGTCAATAACTATACAATTGTTTGTACAAGGTATTAATCAATCAAGAGGCCAGGAGTCACGAAAGTGACTTCATACTGATGTGCCTCTCTGTTCAGGCAGCCTTCTTTCCTTCGCACTTGCACCGGCCGCTTCACCCTCCCTCCCTACTGCCGGTCCGGCCCACAGTCCATGTTGTCTGAGCCGTCCGTGACGCTCTTACCTCTATAATCAACTCCCTTCTTCCTATTGGCTCGCTTGGCGGCCAATAGCACTTTCGTTTTCCCGAACCAATGGGAAGCTCCCTCTTCTCTGATTGGACCAGGCCAGGCAGCAGCGGAGGGTATATAACCCGGTGAAATCTTGATTCGAGTTCAGTGGTGACCCAACCTTGGAGAACCACCTTTGTGAAAGAGCATTATAAACCATCTTGTTTCGTTTGAAAAGAGCATTTTTTATCGTCGTCACCTACTCTTCCCGACTATCCCCGACCTCCCACCGCGACTCCGTGTTGCCGGGATGGTTATCCTGCCTCCCACCGCGACTCTGTGTTGCCGGGACTGTTCCCCTGCCTCCCACCGCGACTCCGTGTTGCCGGGACAGATCCCTACCTCCCACCGCGACTTCATGTTGCCGGGACTCTGACCTATCTGTTTTCTCTCCCCATCTCCCTTCCTTACCCCCATCCACTGGACCCACGGGATCGACGACTGACAACCACCGTCGCCCGGAAACTGGACTTCGACGAGACAAAACCACTCCACGCGGAGCCGCAGTAAAAGGGATAACAATACTCTAACACAAATATAGCCCTTTCACAGGCGGCCTAGCTTGGCATCAGAGTCAAGGTAGAAATGTCCTGCGTCGGGCTACAAAATCACACACCTGTAGTATTCTACAGGCTCATTTCATCTATCCCATTTCATCAGGTAAATAAGTTCATTCGCGAGGTTAAGAGTCATGACAATGACTCGGTACTCAAACAACAAATCAGCCCTTTCATAGACAACCTGGCGTGGCATAACTGTCAAGTCAGATGTTCTATGTCGGGCAACAGCCGAGTGGCAACAAGGACTGATTATACCGAATAAAGTTACTCGAGTAGTTCTGGAAGAATTGAGTAAAACCGATTACACAACACTAAAGTGTTACTCAATTGTTTTTACTCGATTGTGGCCATTACAAGTAGCCATCAGCGAACTGCGTTTCCGCATCTTCGTGCGTGTTGTGGTGTGTTTGTTTAAAATCATGTCTAATATATCTATTTGTTTTTATTTTTCATCTATTTGAGGTATCTAACATGCACTTTATCAACCTACTAATTATATCAGCACACGAGAATCTCTATGAGAGAGAGCGAAATAACCTACAGATTTTCTGGTAAAGGTATTTTCACATACCTTCCAGGCTTCTTTTATATTACATAAATGACATGGGACAAACGGCTTTACTTCCCCTTCGAAGAAATTTGTACTGCGGATTTTTATCTTTCAAGAAAAATGCGTCCACCCTAGCTAGGTTCGAACTCACGAAAATCGAGTCCTGAGGCAAGCACTTTACTCCAAGACCACCGAAGTCGACTTAAGAAATCAAACGTTTTGAAGTGGTCAGGGGATGGTAAAATCCATTTTTTTAATATTTATAGAAAATGTGAGGAATTGTGAGCTACATCAAATCAAAACTATATCCTAAGAAATGCCCAGTAGGACAATTTCACCAAGCTGTATCGTGAACTAAATGGGGTGGGTTTCAAAATGTTGGATGAAAACATACTGAAAATAAAAAGAACTTAAGAGATGTATATTAGGTGTCGTAAAACTTGTCGACAATGACCGATAGACAACATTTTCTAAAGTGTGCGTGAACCAGACTTGTTTTTCACTGCGATTAAGAGCAGAAAATAGCAGCAACTTGTGACAGTCGAGTAGCAGCTACTAAAAGATGGTGACTAGTAGCGGCTTGTAAAGTTGCCTCATGTAACATAGGCCTAACACATGCTTAATGGTCTCTAAGACGTCACTCTAATAATAGAGTGGACTGACGATGACAAGGATATAGGGGTTCGAATCCCAATCAGGTTTACTGAAGTGAATTGTACTAAATGTTTTTCTTACTCTTCCTCTACGCAAATGTGTAGTTAGTACCTATACATGTAGACCGAATGGGTATTGCAAGATGGTGACAAAAAATGCCAATTTTTTACTCGAATATCTTAAAGGTGTTCTCACTTGAAAGATATCATCACAGAAGTCAATAGGAACCAAAGAAAAATAGGATTGCAGTACATTTTATATATCTATATTTTACGACGTTTTACTACCACTACTTTATTACATAAATGAGATATTATTTAAAAGAAAGCTGTTCGCATTTACCTGGAGGTAGAGTGAGAAACCAATTAGCAAAAACTATCTTACGTAAACCCAGCCGGGATTCAAAATTCGATGTCCCCATCACCAATACTTCAATATATTATGAGAGTAAGGCCTGTGACCATGCGATCACCGATGGAGGTTGCACGAAAGATTAAGTGGGGAAATATGACGTATGCCTGATCTCGAACCGCAAATAAGAGGAAGCAAGATATTTCTAAACATAATTTCTTTTCTTTTAAAATCACTCTAACAACCAAAGATTATCCTTTAGCAAATAATACTACTGGATCCAAAATATATCTTGAGAATTTGCACAAAAATGACGAGAGAATTATACAACACATTGTTTATCGGAATCCATTTCGTTCACAAGATTCAGAAAACTCTACAGCTTTCTCGACATAGTTTTTCTCTCAAACACATTTTACTTGTCATGAATCCTTTCTATCAAACAGCCATTCTTATTACTCTTTTTAGCCTCATTTTAATTTAGGTTGACTGTTTTTTCATTTGTTAGGGTTTTACACTTTCAGGCAAAGAGACAATTTAAAACTATCATTAAAAATTGCAGAATAGACAATAAAATGTTACCGTACAATAATTCACTTTAATTTAATTTCTCTATTTTATTACATTTTCATTTATATGTGAAACGATGTTTAATCTAATAGAGCAGTTGGGATTAGAAATTACCCTATGTATGAAGGTAGGAATAAAAAGGGAAGTAAAGAAGAATATTACCAGTGGATCACTTAAAATAATAATAATAATATTTAGCACCGCGTCTTACTACCCGTTCGGGTTATACGCTTTAAGTACTAATTACGTTAATGGATTTAGGAATTAGGAAGGTTGAAATAGAGGAAGTGAACCCACATTTGCGTGGAAGGAGAATGGAAAACCATTTAGGACCCCCCCCCCCCCCAGTTCACCCGACCGAGATTCGAATCTCGATCTCCCCGTCCTCAGCAGTCGAGCTCAACATGACAAGCGCGTTAGCCAACTACGCCACCGAGGCGGGTATCACTTAAAAGAAGTTTGAAAAAAAATATTATAAATCAGAAAGTAGATAAAAAATCTTCCCATAGTCAGGAGTGAAACCACGTTGATAATGTACGATTTCAAAAAGCCAATATATATATTTTTAAATAGTTAAGCCAGTAAAACATTGGTAACTGTCTCACGTCTAAGGTCAAGGGTGGATCCAGGGCCCGTTGTCAAGGGGGGCGATTGGTTTTAATCAGGCTCCTTTAAGTAAAAATTTAATAATTTTATCTAGTCAAGTTTTTATTATTATTATTATTATTATTATTATTATTATTATTATTAGCACCGCGTCTTACTACCCGTTCGGGTTATACGCACTTACGCTAATGTGTAATGGTAGGGTGATTGTGAGATGAAATGGAGGACCTACAGTTTAACGTGGAATCCGAAACACGGTGGAGGCCTGGCATTCCTGGCATTCCTCACATTCACAAGATATCTTGTCAGAGGTGAAGGAAGGGTTTGGTAATCAGATAAATCTGTGCCGGGACCGAGGATTGAACCCCGGCCACCAGCATAGAAGTCCAACACCTTACCCCTAGACCACCAAGTCACCTGTCAAGTTTTTAATTTATAATAATTTGAATAATAATAATAGTGCTAGTTTATAAAAACAATTTTAACTAATAATTGAATGATGATTTGTAATTAAAAATATAAATTTGATTTGCAAATATGCAATATTAATACCAAAAAAACATAAAACGAAAATACAGTTTCACAATAAAGTTAATAAATATGTACGGTACATGGGCCTAAAATGTTTTAGTAGGTATTGTTAGAGAAAATATATATTTTAATACAAATAATTGATTACTATACTAATCATTGTAATCTATTTATTGGATGGTTTTAGTTTTAAGCCACTTGAAAAGGTTATTGATTAGGTCGTGTAGGAGATAAGATGAGACAGTTGTTGTCAGTGATTATTTACAACATTAAAGTATTGGTTTCAATATCTTTGAATATTTTCTTTGTGGGCGTAGGGGTCACCCCCATTATCACCCGGATCCACCACTGTCTAAGGTTAGTAAGTTTACTTTAAATATTGCATTTTTATATTATAAATGATAAAAATGTGTTGCTTCAAAGTCTGATACAAACGATCATCACCGTACTTTCAATCTTATCTTTTTCTTGAATAGCAGAACAATTTTGTTTTAAAGAAAAATGTGTATGACTTTTGAAATCCTAAAGTGGATGATAACAAAAGCAAACAACATGTTTGATTGGATTTCACCCCACTTATCACTTGTACGTGTGATCATGTGTTATCTATTTCATCACACACAAGAAATATGCTACAACACCTTTCCTTCTCTTCAATCCCCCCTCACACCACTGCCCAACAAATTTTTCCACGAACAAAGAGTTACAATTCATTTTTCTTAGAGCAGTCATTATAGCAAAATAATTATTTTGCTATCTTATGGTATTTAAGAAGGCCGATTCCTTTAGCCGTGAAAGGATGGTTCAATATAAAAAAATATCAATAAATTCAGGAATCTTTGATTTTCAAAAATAGGGTATGGTTAGATTTATTGTAAATTTTATAGAATATTAAAATTTAGGAAAACAGTGTAACTTATAATTTGTAAGGGAAAATATTTTTGTAAAAGTCAGTTTCTATTTCAACTGATGTATAAGTTTTTTGTGAGTACATAATTTAAATTTGATTATTTCATTCATATGGACTATTTTAAACAGAACATTGATGCCAATAACTTTTCAAATAGTTTGAGTCACAAAAAGTGTTTGTGTTTAGGATTAAGAATTTCAGTTATCAATCAAATACTCTTAACAGGGAGCACAACATTATAAAACCATATGGTTTTAATGGCAAATAGTTTTATTTGTTTAAATCTTTAAGTCTTTGAATTTATCAAAAGATTAAATTATCTACGTCTAGATAAATTTCTATCTAAAATGGTATTACTTAACATTGTATAATATTGTATTTGATCATATTTTCCATAATTTAAGTACATAGGATTTCTAATAATAATAATAATAATAATAATAATAATAATAATAGTAATAATTTCAATTTAATTTCAATTTCCTTTATTATAGTGCGGGCTAACAGTCGTGACACCTGTGACAAGCCAGCACTGTAAAGTATACAGATATCTTACAAGCACGTAAACGTAATAACCTAAGAAAATAAGATAAACAATAATAGATAAATAATGATGCATACTTATGAATAGTTACAAAAATATAATAAAATAGTAATGATAATAAAAAATAACTAAAGAGTTTTAAAAGCGTAAGTATTTAAAACTAGTAACAATAAGCAAATAAGAATATAGCCTGCGGTGCTTAAAAAGATGAAAGAATAAAAAATAAGCAAACAAATAAAGCAAAATTGTGTGAATTTAAATATTTGAGGCAGATCCTCTACAGCAGTGTGGTCCAACCGACAGCCCGCGAGCCAAATGCCCATGCTCACTAAAAATGTGGCCCCGAGATGTGAAATAAATTCAAATAAAAATATGTATTTAAAAAGTTCAGTGTTTCACTTTAGTATGTATTTATTTGATTAGTAAAAATATAATTATATATAAATAAATATATATCTATAATTGTAAGTTGTTTTGTGAAAGTGTGTGTGTGTATGTGTCTGTGCATATTTTATTAGGCATTTTTTGGGTATTATTCCTAAACTCTTTTTATTAAAATTTGAAATATTCTACCAACAATATATACAATTCATGTATAAGATATAAAAGTGATTAGTAATAAGATGTCGACCTTGGTGGTCTTGGGGTAAAGGACTCGCCTCAGGACCTGATGTTCGAGAGTTCAAACCCAGCCTGGGCACACAGATTTTTCTTGAGCGATAAATATCTGTAGCACAACTTACTTCAGAGGGGAGGGGAAGTAAAGCCGTTGATCTTGTGTCAACTGTGGCATGTAAAATAACCCTGGAAGTTATGTTCTGGCAGAACTGGTAGGCGCTTTCACTCTCACTCATAGAAATTTCTAGTGTGCTGATATAATCAGTCAGTTCAGGAAGTGCACATTAAATAATGCAAATAAATTTATTGAGTGTTGATTTTAGACCTTTATTAAGTTTAGGGGATTACTAAATATATATTTATCTCGTGGTGCAAACTGATAATCTGATTTGGC
Source organism: Timema cristinae (assembly GCA_039000515.1). Lineage (NCBI taxonomy): Eukaryota > Metazoa > Arthropoda > Insecta > Phasmatodea > Timematidae > Timema > Timema cristinae. The sequence continues at coordinate 44,452,606 of JBCFYV010009882.1, forward strand.
CCTTTGGATGAAAAAAGTTGGACTACCCTGCTACACAGATTTATGATGAGGGCGTTCCTTAAATAGCTCTTGAGTTTGACTTTTCTTTTATGATAAAAGTCAAATTCGACAAATCTATAAGGTGTCATAATCATAATAAATTTGGTTAATAAGGAATTGATCATAGCACAGAGCGACAAATTTTTTTAACCTGAGAGAGTCAGTTAAGTTAATGGAATTCCTAGCAACAGTAGCATATTCTAGCTTAGATCTAACCAGGGCATAGTACAGACATAAAAAACAAGTCAACTTTCTAAAATGATGAGGTAATATATTTATTATTATTATTAGCACCGCGTCTTACTACCCGTTCGGGTTATACGCACTTACGCTAATGTGTAATGGTAGGGTGATTGTGAGATGAAATGGAGGACCTACAGTTTAACGTGGAATCCGAACCACGGTGGAGGCCTGGCATTCCCCACATTCACAAGATGTCTTGTCAGAGGGGTAATATATTGAATAAGTCCAAGTAATTTCAATGATTGAGATATTATATGGTCAACATGATAGTGGGAGTAGAGTTTGTTATATAGTAGAACACCTAGATGATTAATCTTAAAGCAGCGAATTATGTCATCATTGATCAATTTATAATTTTAAAAAACTATAGGATTAGTATAGTTTTACTCGTAAAAGATATAGCTTTAGTCTTGGATTTATTAATATACATTCCATTTTCAAGAGAACATTGTAAAATATAATTTTTATCATTTTATGTCTATATAATCTGCAATTAGTTTGATACTTTTAAATATATTTACATCATCCGCCAAGATTAAATAACTAGATGAGTTTAAATGTTTACCAATGTCATCAATTAACACGTTAAAGAGAAGGAGACCTAAATTATAACCCTGATTTATACTACAAATGGGCTAAAAATGTGATGGAGTTGGAGGTGTGTGAATCAATTTTAAAAGCAAGTAATCTAACAGGCAAATAACTGCTAAACAAATTTACAAATGATTGAGATAGGCCAAAATTACAACGTTTTAATAGAATAATACTATTCTGACACAAGTCAAAAGCCTTAATTTGGTAACAATAAAATAACATCAACATGGCCTTGGGTGCTTGAGAGGCAACATGTCCCAGAAATTCTACTAAATTTGTGACATTAGGTTTATTTTTTATATATTCGTGTTGATTTTCTGAGAAATTATTCTTTAGGTGGTGGAAAGTATGACCCTTTATTATTTTCTCGAATACTCTAGAGAATGTTTGTTTTCGTCCCTTTTTTAAAATAGGTATGACAACAGATGGTTTCCATGTAAGGGAGAAAGTTTAATTTGACAGGTTAATGTTAAAGATATGTGCTACCGATGGACTAAAAATGCTGTGAGCATGTAACTCCATCCATCCCGACACATCTAGAAGAACTCAGCTTTTTAATAGATTAGCAACATCCAAGGATATAATGTGGCATGGATACAAGGACACACTAGTTTCAATAAAGGGGCAGGATAAGGCCAGTAAGGCCGAATTATTTACGGAATGAAAGTAAGTCCCAAATTAATTTGAAGTTAATAAAGGATCCATTATAATTATGTCATGAATTTATAGGTTTGACAAGGATACTATATTTACACAATTTTTTTAAAATCCCACCCACCTCGGTGGCATAGTTGGCTGACACGCTAGTCGTGTTGAGCTTGACTGCCGAGGACGGGGAGATATAGGTTCGAATCTCGGTTGGGTGAACTGGGGGTGGTGTGGTCCCTAAATGGGTTTCCACTCTCCCTCCACGCAAATGCGGGTTCACTTCCTCTAATTCAACCTTCCCAATTCCTAATCCATTAGCGTAATTAGTACTTAAAGCGTATAACCCGAACGGGTAGTAAGACGTGGTTCTAAATATTATTGTATTATTATTTTTTAATCCCAAAAATCCTTTGGTTTGCTTTTAATACTATTTTGGCAGAAGGGGAGACCAACCACAACAATACCTACATGGCGCGTATTAATAAATATCCTCCTAGACAGAAAAGTTTAGCAAGAGTGTACGTAGCAGCAGCACAACCCTTTCACGTCGAAGACACTTGGAACTTTTTAGAAGAACCGTGGGCTCCACAACAAATTGCAGAGGTGGCCTACAATATCCCAGAAATTGATGATGATTGGACAACCACACCTCTAGAAAAAGATACATGGGACAACCTCCTCTCAGTTCTGGAACTCCAAGAGATGGTCGAAACAGTGGAAATTTGCTATCCAATAGAAGAGGTGGTCGATGATCTTGCCTAGCTGATTCATGAACTAGGCATCGATGAAGAGAACGTAGCCCCATTGGCAGTCATTGAAGAACCAGACATATTTCCGCCCGTAGCAAGTCAGCCCCCAGCTGATTGTGATTCAGCCGACCCAACCAACATTATCGGCGATGAAGACAAAACTCTAGATGCATCACTAGCTACGGTCCTAAAAATACCGACATCACACATCGAAACAGACCTGGAAATCCCAGCATACACCCATCTCCGTGACTGTTCCTACTCTTCAATGAATGTCCCAGAACTGAAACCAGTATTCTACGCAAACCATGTGGTCTTCAGCTCACTCCGCACTGGGGCCGTCATCACCAAACCCAGAGATGCTTCGAATACATTCCAGCGAACAGCTTCACCAAGCCTGATGGACACAGTCATCAAAGATTGGATGGCCATGGATTACTTAAAATCAACACTGAGGTATGCAATGCTTCCCACTTTTTGCTATCCCCAAATCAAATGGAAAATCAGGATCATTTATGACTTTCGCACATGGACTTAATTTTAATTGTGTCCATAGTTTTTGTTAAATTCAACTGGAATAGCATTTCAAACCATCCCGACAAATGGGAAATTCCCTGCCACCTTCAATATTACAGCGGCTAATGATTGAAGCTACCATGGCAGTGTGCAAAAAACTCAAAGATATGAAGTGTATTGTGTATTTAGATGATTTGATGTTTTATTTTCTAAATGTTGGAAAAGTGGAACAAGTTACAGAGGATCTGACTGCCTTGGGATTCACCCCCAACATGGAAAAGTCCACGATGACAACAGTTCAACTGTTAATCTACCTGGGCTTTTACATATACACACATAACAATGAACTTCACATAACCACACAGTCCAAAGACAGAGTTAAAACCTTCTTCAACCACGTTCCATCTGCCAACTATAAAGATCTACCAATAATCGACGGTTATCTGAGTTGGATCAGATATAATCTGAACTGGCCAGCTTATGCAACAGCCTGGATCCATCGCAAGCTGCCCAGCATAGCTAAACGCCTTCTCTAACTGGAGCAGTGTATGCGAAAGGTATGGAAGAAACCAGAAGACCCTTCGGTGACAGTTTTTTCAGATGCTACTCCATTTGCGGCTGCAGCCTACCACCCTGCCTATGACTCATCAGTCATTAAAATATTCACAACTCGCCAAGATATACCGGGCTGAGGTGATTGCAGCCTTGATGGGCCTGTGCTGGTGTGCCCGTGAATATAATCCAACAGAAATCCACCTAGGGGTGGATAATACTATACAGCCCTCCACTCAACCACAACAGTAGTAGTATTCAACTGTCCCAAGTTGGTTAAGCTCTACCTTTGGGCATCCTTAGAAACGTAGCTCTAGATACGTTTTGGATATCTTCCAAACTGAACCCAGCAGACCCCGGCTCACGGTACCTCACCCTACAGACTTTGCTGGAAGTATCCAGCCTCACTGACGTCATGGAAGAGTATGGAGTACCAGATGTATAAATCTATATAATGTATTTCCTGTTTGTAATTCTGGATAAATATTTCGGCCAGAACTCCTCTTCTGCGGACTGCTGTCCTTTGGACCTTCCCCCATGTTCCAACGCACCCACTTAGTATAAAAGCTTGGAGCATGGAGGAGACCAGACAGTCGTTTGTAGAAGGGGAGACCAAATTCAAATGGCTCATTCAAATGGCTTTATCTATAGTCGAAGTTGTTTTAAATAGTTTACGAGAGTGTGAAACGTGTTACTATAATTCACTACTATTTGTTTGTTTAAACTTTTTGAAAAAATAAAATGTTCACCTAATATAGTATTTAGGCATAGAAGAAAACCAATTTGGATATTTGGAGGAATTTTGAATAGTAATTTGAGGAATATGCATTTTGATTTTCCTTTGGACTAATTTGTTGAAATTATCTGTGGCCAAATTAACATAAGTGGCTTAGTAAACAAGAGTTCAATCAGCAGTGGCCAGATAATTCTAAAGATTAAATTAATCACCACATGCATAATTGATATATGTAGTGGGGGTAGCATTATTTTTAGTAGCTATGGGTGCATTTTGTGTAATCAGTAAGGGCGGATGAGCTTTATCAATATTTACTAGTGAGTGAGTGCTATTAGTTATCAAGTATGGTGGAAATGAGCAAAGACAAGCTCTAAAGGCTAATGTCATTTTTATCAGTTTTTTTTTAGCAGCACGTCTTACTACCGTTCGTGTTACACACCTATATACTAAATACACTATTGGTATGGGACTAGGAAGGTTTAATTGAGATGAAGTGTACTCGAATTTGCGTGGAAGAAGAGTAAAAAACTATTGAGTAAAAACCACCTTCAGTTTACCCGACCTAGATCGAACTCCGATATCCCCGTCTTTGGCAGTCTAGTATAGCACGAGAGAAGCGCATTAGACCACGCGGCTACCGAAGCGGGTATCAATTTCGTTAAATTGTTCTAACCATATTACATTAGTCGATGAAAGAAGTTTAATAGCTTTTAATTTTATGTAGAAATTAGATATTTTGATCATTATGATATTTCCAATCAATTTAAGGCAGTTAAAATCACCAAAGAATATTATTCTAAAGCGGTAGTTGGCTAAAGAACCTTTAAGAAATGTAATTTAATTACAAAAATTTTGACTGTTGTTTAGGAAGCAAGATATATGTTACTAATTAACAATTTTTTGTCATCAGAGTTTGGTATTTCAATCCAAACATTTTCCATATTATTTTCAAGATCAGTTCTTCTGACCCCACGAGAAATAGAGTCAATAATAGAAATAAGAACACCATCAACCTTTGCGACAGTAGCTTCATCATATAACCTATCAGATCTATAAATATTATAATTAGGGAGAAAGTAATTTTTACTGACATACCCACTATAGATCCACGTTTCAATCTAATGAATAATAGAGAATTAATTCAATTAAACATTAGTAAATAATTCACTAGCTTTTGTTTGAAGACCATGAACATTTTGATGATGGATAGAAATTTCATTTGTATTCACCAGTCCTCCATTGACAATCCCGAGTGGGGTTATAGATTTATTATCTTGTGAGTCAAGGTCAGATGCAGCAGTGGTTTTCGCGAGGACAGATACAAAGGGAAATACTTTACCGTACTTATAGTCTTCTCTAGTAGAAACCTCCCACAGAAAGGGGCAATAAGTCAACCAGAAGACCAAATTTCACCATTGTTGCTCAAGGGGAAATAGTTTTCTTCAACAGAAATATGGAAGGGAAAATATTACCTACATTTTGTTTTCAATTTTGAATAGACAAGGTATTTAAGATATTTGGTTAAATAAGACGTAATGTCCAGGAAAGAAACTACAGGGGAAAAACGGGCGACAATTGTAGATTTTTATAAAGATTTTGTTAATTGTTTGTAGGTCAGTGTTTGTCTTGTAACCAACAAGCCAATTACGTATACGCTAACGCTGAGCCGGTGGAGCCTCGCGCATGTTGAAATTCACTGACTTGTTTTTAAGACGCTCCACAACCATAAATAAATTTTCAGCACTTGCTGATGCGACCTGGGATCCAAATGATGATTACGTAACAATCTTGGAGTCGAAAACAGAGCTTGTTTTATTGGAATTTAAAGATTGGCTAAAAGTTAGTTAAGTAATTTCTAAGAATAAGATAGGTAAAAAGTAGATAGGGTAGAATCAATTCAAGTACTGTAAAGATAAAGATAATTGAGATTCAACTGAAACTAAACATACCGTGGACTTACTAGATAAAGCTCCTAAATTTGGGTTTTCAAAAGAGCGTTATCGTTGCTCAAATTCTATACCCGAGGAGACCATAAACCATGCTGATCAGGGAATTTACCAGATGTATTGTAGCTGCTTCCCAACCAGCTAGTGGAGTTTTGCATAGCTCCTTAAAATAATTCTCTACTTAAGGAATGGGCCTATCCAGCACTCTGGAAGAGAGGGTGCAGAAGTTGATCTGGTGAGGATATTACCCCCAAACAAATCTTTTGCCTTTTTGGTATATGGATCACACTTGAAAATAGATACCCCACCTTTCCTTTAAAAAACACTCGTACACTGTTTCATTCATTTTGAGGCAATCTATATGAAACTTTTATTTACAAGGCTAGGAACACCAAATAAAGCTTTGTCGACCAAAAAATTCACGGGATCATTTTGCAAAATCGTACTCACTGCAAGGCATGTTGAAAAGATCAGCTAAGGACAGGCAAACTCACATAGAACACAACACTCAGCACACGGAATGGAATCATTTGCGGAGCTTAGTAAAAACACATCCACTCATTGAAAGTGCCAAACAAATAATAATAATATGGGCCTTCTTCATTTTTGGGAGTTAAAATTTTAATATAATATGAATTATCATTTAGTATGGATTTGCTGGCATTCACAGCAATTCACTTAATATAGTCGAAAAAAGATAAGTGTAAATGGGAGTCAAACACATGCGTGCTATGCAAAAGGTCCAGGTCCAATACTTGTGTACAAGTGCACCTTTTCAAATGAAAAGTTAGTTAGGCTAAATTAAAATTAATTGTAAGAACAAAAAGCCGTCATTCACAAATCAATTTACATGTTTATTTTTTTTAAATTTGTGTTACGTGCTTTGGAGAAAGGTTATTTCAGAACAGTTGCTTACATGGTAGCTTAATCTATGAAAGTACATTTAATGTCAGCCCTAGCACATGACTATATATATATCTGTGAAAATAAAGCACGATTTTAATTGAGTTAATTGGAGTCTGAGCTCATACAAGACCACAGAATTTCCACATCCGTTTGCCCCATTAAATCATAGTTAACCGAGTAGAAAAATAACTAACCTTTAGTTCTAGCTCAGTTTACATTTATTTATATAAATATAATACATCTATAAATTTAGAGTTTTCTTGAATTTAATATTCTTACATTTGTTTAAAGTAAAGTAGTGGAAATTAAGACACTTCAATCACCGAGCCTTAATATGGGGATGTAGGGAACGCAAGAAAAGGCCAGTGTTTTTGCAGTTTTTATATAAAAACAATTGTTTTGCTAAAATAAATAAAATATTGCTTTAGTACAAATATAAAAGTTAATTTTCTTCACAAGGTGATATCACCCGTTGTTGAATATTTGCCATGAACATAGTGGTATTAGATGACAAACTTTTTAAATGACTAGAGAAAGTTGTCGATAAATTCAAGGACACCCTTAACAGATATTCAAGAAATGTTGGGGTCAACATTTGAAGAAAATTATACTCTATGTTAGTACTGAAGCAATATTTTATTTCTTTTGACCAAAAATGTCTGCTACAAAAACTGACCTTTTCTAGCGTCCTCTACATCCCCACCATAAGTTGGGATGGGTGTGAAAGTAAGCTTATGCAGTTTTTACAACAAAAAACCTTTTTTTGGCCAAACTAAATAAAATATGGTTTCGGCAGATACGTTTAATTTAATTTTCTGCAGATAGCTGGTTAAACAGCTATCTTATATTTGTCACGATCATAATGGCATCTAAGATAGTTCTTCCATCAAAATTATATTGCACAATTTTAACAAGTGTATACTTACAAGCCAGAAATGATAATTCAATGATTTCAAATCAATACAGTTCACGAGTTTTAAGGGGTCTAACTTGATATTTTATGCTATTTACGTACCGTTGTTAAGGTAAGTAGTCAATATACAGGGTTGAAATTTGGTATAACTAGACAGTCATATGAGGTGTACACAATAAATATTTATAATATTAATAATATTATTTAATATTGATATATGTTATTAATATTAATATGTCTATCTATTAATAATATTAATATTTCCTTGAAATATTTATTATATTAGTATTGTAAATATTATCTGTATTCCATTGTGTACTTTTCATATGAATGTTTAATTATACTAAATTTCAGACCTATACATTAATTACTTTACCTTAACAACGGTACAAAAAAACATAAAACTACAAGTGAGACCCCTCATAACTGGTGAACTGTAATGATTTGAAATTAGTGAATTGCTATTTATGGCTTATTAAAACTATGCGATAAAATTGTTAAGTTCGAATGAACTTAAACAGAAACTTAATTAAATGAAAACGCCAAATTTTTCTGGTTTAACCCCGCGATGGCCATGACAAATATTCAAAAACTTTTGATATGACTAGATGTAGAAAATAAAACTAAATTTATTTACTGAAGGAAAATTGTATTTGTTTAGGCCACAAAATAATTTAACACAAGAACTGTAAAAATATGGACCTTAATCGAGTTCCATTACACTTCACTTTAAACAAAAACAAATGTTAATATTATTTTAGTCTACATTAAATTGTGGCATGAATGATGATCCATTGGAGTAAATTAAGAAATAAGAGGCAATAAATAGCCTTTGGAAATACTTAATGTGCCGTCAATAGGTAATCATTTTATGTACGTGATTCTTAGCTGTATTAATTTCTCTTTTTTTTAGTTTAATTTATTTTTTGTTTATGTTTAATAATGTCCATTTCGTAAGAATGAACGATATATTCTTAGCTTTACAGATTACGACTTAAATGTATCTTATAAGATGGGGCCATAGTAGGGGTATGCAAAGCTTCAAAACTTTGATTTGACTTCTAAACATTATTATTATTATTAGCACCGCGTCTTACTACCCATTCGGGTTATACGCACTTACGCTAATGTGTAATGGTAGGGTGATTGTGAGATGAAATGGAGGACCTACAGTTTAACGTGGAATCCGAACCATGGCCTGGCATTCCCACATTCACAAGATGTCTTGTCAGAGGTGAAGGAAGGGTTTGGTAATCAGATAAATCTTTGCCGGGACCGAGGCTTCGAAACAAATTCTGGCTTCGAAGCTTCAACAGTAAAAATATGTATAGCTAAAATATTCACTTTATATCCAAATTTGGCCATTCTGAGCTGTTTCATATATTACAAATTAATATTTATGTGGAAAAAGATCTGAAGTAATTGAATTGAATGTTATGATAATGACTTTATTTGTCAGATTAACACGAAATATTACTAACAATGGTACAATAAAACATTTTCTAAGTAATTTTAGTGCATAAAGTATTCTAAATAATAACAATATAATATTTTTTCAAAGCATAAAAACAATTCTAAGAAAATATTTGAACTTCGATTCGGCTTAGAGAATATTCATATAATCGATTTGAGTTCGCCTCGAATTGAAAAGTCGACTTCACACACTCCTAGACCATAGTTTAATCTGACATGATAAGTCTCCTTTCAGCGTAAACCAAGTCTACATTGTATGTGTATCTATATATTTATTTTACACCGCGTCTAACTAACCGTTTAGGTTATACGCCTAAGTTCTAACTATGCTAATGGATTAAGGAAGATTGAATTTAAAGCAAGTGAGTCCGCATTTCTGTGGAGGGAGAGGGGAAAACCATTTAGGAAAAGCCACTGCCATTTCACCCGAACGAGATTCGAACCTCAATCAGCCCGTCCTCGGCAGTCCAGCTCAACACGACTAGCGCGTTAGCTAACTACGCCACCGAGGGGTTGTGTGTACCTATATAGATGTAGGCCTATATAACTTAAATGTATATATTATGGGTGGGCGCTATTTATTTGTACTAATATAGGGTGCAAGGTCATAGTCGGTTTGGAGAATATTGGTTTATGGGACTATTTTCCATCCGTTTAAATTTATTAGTAAAATTTTTAGCGGGTTACTGAAAAACTATATGTTTTTAATGATTATAATTTTCACATGTGTCAATGTGCCCTGTCTTTCACCTCCTTCAGCTCCACCACATTTTGTAATTAAATGCAAATAACTCTGACAATCAAAAATAATCTAAGCGAACATTAATACTAGTGTATAGAAGTCCACAATTCATTCTAAATGTATTAAAGCTTTTATTAACCGTTTTTAAAGTATTTTGATCATCATTATAAAATGTATTTTAATTAAACATCTTATAACTAACAGTTGTCTATATTCTAAAATACATATATGATAGGCATTTGTGGTTGAATATTTAAATTGGCCAATTTTTCAAATTGTCCATTTTCTTAAAAAATTAAATTTAAATTGGATAAAGATTTTGCTAGTGCTAGCTAAACAAAAATATACTTTGCAAGTATTGTATACTTTCATGAATATCCAACTCAAGAGCTTTTGAGATTATTAAATATTCAAATATATTTACTGTATTTTCAATTATAAATATACAGATCATTAACATAGCCATATATTAATGCAGGTAAGTGTTTAGAAAGTAAATTAGAATCGTTAAAAATAGTACAGCAAAAGAGTTAAATAAAATATAAACTTATATCTTAAAATAAACAATACTTTAAAATCTAAGCCACAAAATGTGGTATAAATAATATCAGGATGTATATATAAAAAACTTCATGATTTGATAAATAAATTGAACTATTTAGTTTAGTGTAAGATTATTGAAATTAAATTAATATGTAGGGAAACGTAAGTATAGTGAGACATATGGAACAGTGAGACAGGTGTAGTTTAGGGGGAAATTATATCTTTAGGTTGGCAGTTTTGTATAGTTTGCTGTGTTTTGATGTGGAGGTGACTTCCATGTGATTTCACACGTCATATTTTAAGGTAAGAAAATATCATTAATATTGTGTTTGATTGAGGTTGAAGAGTAATATTTTAATATGTGAAGTGTCGTTTGTGCATTTTTTATAATCATATTAATAATCTGAGACTAAGAAAATCTGCTAGGGCAAGCACTTGGCTAACCATGTTGTAAATTTTGGTTATGTTGTCTTTGTTATTTGAAGGTGGCAGCCAATTTTTACAATAAGTTAACAAAGAGGAACAGTGAGACAAAACATGGTGAGAAATAGTGAGACTGTCTCACTGTACCACATGTTAGACACTGAGACAGTATGACTTCCTTACCATGATGTGCCTTATTGTTCCAAATAGATCTTTTTTTTAATAATGGCTTCATTTAGCATTTGAGGTTATATGATTTTTTATCTATATTATTTTAAATTTGAATAGCAGCTGAAGTGGGAAATTATGTAATACAGTCTTTTTTCTTCAGAATTAAGATGCCGCGAAAGAAGAAAACCCATCAAATCATTGAAAGAACGCCATCAGAGGCCATGGCGGCTACTGTAAAACTGGTTATTGAAGAAGGATGGAGTATACGCCAAGCTGCAGCCATTAAAGGGCATAAAATTCAAGACATTAGCCAGATATATTAAAAAAAAATTAAAGTGATCCTTCATCAAGAATGGCTCCAAACTATAAAGTGAAACAGATTTTCCTGCCAGAAGTTGAAATATCTCTCTGCAATTACACTATAAAATGGGCTAAAATGTTTTATAGTATTTCCTGAAAGATTGTCGGCAACTAGCATATGAACTTGTGGCAAGAAATAATGTGGCAATTCCCCGACAGTTGGAACACTGATCAACTTGCATCAGAAGCTTGGATGAAAGGATTTCGTCAAGTTTTAGAGAGTTTTCATTAAGAGCTCCTGAAGGATGCAGTTTAGGCCGAGCAATCGGTTTTAATAAGGCCAATGTATATATTTTTTATGAAATTAGAAGAGGCCATGAGCCGGCACAGTTGTTTTGGTACAGGCATGCGTCTGTACTATTTTGGGTGAGACTGGAACCATGACGATTCAATCGTCTCAAAAGGTTTTGGCACCGAAAGGTGAAAAACAGGTCAGCAAAGTTATTAATGCAGAGCGTGGCACACTTATCACATGCTGTATTGTTGTGCCATCTGGCAACGCTGTAACACACGCCTTGATCTTCCCTCGATTCCCTTATAAACTGCACATGACAAATGGTGCTCTACCGGGGTCTCTTGGACTAGCAACAAAAGGTGGGTTTGGGTGAATTCAGAGAAATTCGTTGAGGTCATCCAACCACTTCATCAAAAGAAAATCCTACACTACTCCTTATTTACAACCAAGAGAGTCATATTTTCATTGAGGTGCTTGATTTTTGCAAAGCCAATGGCGTGACAGACTGACAATCCACCACACTACTAACAAGCTACAGCTACTTGACTTAGATTGTTAAAGACCCTTCCACACATTTTAAACGCTGCAGTAGTTTCGTGGATAATGTCTCACCTGGAGAGGTATTTTCGGATTACAATGTTGCTTCATGTGTTGGAGAAGCTTATCCGAGCCATGACCCTCTAAATATCGCAGCTGTGTTTAAGAAAACCGGGATCTACCATTTAATTGCCATGTATTTACAAAAAGAAGACTTTTTACCAAGCTCAGTCACAGACAAACCTGCACCTACATCATTGGATGATCTTAATAGTAGTTCATTATCTTGCGAACAATTAGTTAAAATTAATGTCCTGCAGATAGTTCTGTTATGAATCACCTTCATGTTGACCATACATGCCCAAATAGGCCAGGGAAACAAGTAGTCCAATCTATCTAAGTCCATAAGACATAAGAAGTTTTCCCAAGAAAAAGAAGGAAGATACAACTAGAAAGGGAAGGGGAAGAGGGAAAAACCAAGATAGCAACTGACACGCCAGAGAAAGAGGAAAAAAGTCAACAGAAAAACGCCTGAAAAAATAACCCCAAGCAAAACGAAAAGCATTTTAAAAAAAAAAGTTTGAGGATGAAATGGAAAATAGTGACGAAGCTGTAGTTCAGCTAGAATATAAAGAATCTTCTGATAAAATGAATTTTTCTGAGCCAGTACCTGAACAGGAGCTCTTCGGCAATCTTCATTGTGATTCAGAACCAGACAACTTTGTGATTGTAGAATTCAAAGAAAAGGAGAACATGTCTAGTGCAAATATATACTATTGTGGACAAGTTAAAAAAAAAATGGGTGACAGTGCATTTGAAATTAACTTTCTCTGTAAAAGTATGAAGTGTCATGGAAAATTAATATGGTTTTTATTAAAGATATAGCAACAGTGGAGAAAAATTATATTAAAATGATCTTGCCCGACCCATAAAGTATTGGGGCAACTAAGAGACAGCAAGCATTACATTAATTTAATATTAAATTAGATAACTATAATGTTCGTTAATATTGACCAAATACTATGTTATAGATGAAAATTATGTCTCACTGTACCACAGGTAAGAGACACAGACATTTTGGTGTTTTACCGTTTTTTATACTTTTTGTAGTTTAAAAAAGTATATATTAGTTCTATTTGTATTGACTGTAGGCTTGCACCGCATATAAAATAATTATTTGTCAAACCTAATTTTTTCCTTTTTATTTTTGAAATTAATACTTCAAAAAATACGTGTCTCACTGTACCTACGTTTCCCCTACACTTTTAAAAATACCGATATCTAATCTTATAATCATCCTAGCAATTATTATGACTTCTTGTACGAACTTGATTTTTTTTTAAATATATATATATATATATTTTAAAAATATATATATATATATTTTTAAATATATATATATATATATATATATAAATAATTTATTT